>JAJHPC010000011.1:0-1200000 GCA_024447665.1 Juncus inflexus
TGAAAGATTAAAGATGAAAGATAGATAATAGATTAAAGATAGATGAAAGATAGATCATAGATGAAAGATAGATAAAAGATAGATAAAAGATAGATAATAGATAAAAGATAGATAAAAGATAAATAATTGATGAAAGATAGATAGTAGATAGATAATAGATGAAAGATATATCAAAGATAGATAAAAGATACATAATAGATGAGAGATCGATGAAAAATTGATAAGAAATTGATAATTGATGAATGATAGATGAAAGATAGATAAAGGATAGATAATAGATGAAAGATAGATAATTGATCAAAGACAGATAATAAACAAAAAATAGATGAGAGATAGATAATAGACGAAAGAAAGTTGAAAGATAGATAATAGATAGATAATTGATGAAAGATAGATATTAAATGAAAAATAGATGAGAGATAGATAATAAGCGTAAAATAGATGAAAGATAGATAATAGATAGATAATTGATGAAAGATAAATAAAATATGGATAATTGATGAAAGATAGATAATAAATGAAAAATAGATGAGAGATAGATAATAGACGAAAGATAGTTGAAAGATAGGTAATAGATAGATTATAGATAATTGATAAAAGATAGATAATAAATGAAAGATAGATGAAAGATAGATAAAAGATAGATAATAGATGAAAGAAAGATGATTGATAGATAATAGATACAAGATAAATGAAAGTAGATGAAAGATACATAAAAGATAGATAATAGATGAAAGTTAGATGAAAGATAAATAATTAATGAAAGATAGATAATAGATGAAAGATAGATGAAAGATATATAATAGATGAAAGCTTGATGAAAGATAGATAATAGACGAAAGATCGATGAAAGATAGATAATAAACGAAAGATAGATAAAAGATAGATAAATGATAGATAATAGACGAAAGATAGATAATTGACGAAACACCGATAATAAACGAAAAATAGTTGAGAGATAGATAATAGAGGAAAGATAGTTGAAAGATAGATAATAGATAGATAATAGATGATAGATGAAAGATAGATAATAGATAATAAATGAAATATAGATAAAATATAGATAATAGATTAAAGATAGATTAAAGATAGATAATAGATAGAAGATAGATAAAAGATAGATAATTGATGAAAGATACATAAAAGATAGATAATAAATGAAAGATAGATGAAAGATAGATAAAAGATGGATAATAGATGAAAGATAGTAGAAAGATAGATGAAAGACTGATGAAAGATAGATAAAAGATAGATAATAAATGAATGATAGATGAAATATAGATAATAGACGGAAGATAGATGAAAGATAGATAATAGATAGATAATTGATGAAAGATAGATAATAAATGAAAAATAGATGAGATATAGATAATAGACAAAAGATAGATAATAGATAGATAATTGATGAAAGATAGATGATAAATGAAAAACAGATGAGAGATAGATGATAGACGAAAGATGGATGAAAGATAGATAATAGATAGATAATTGATGAATGATGGATAATAAATGAAAAATAAATGAGAGATAGATAATAGATGAAAGATAGTTGAAAGATAGATAATAGATAGATAATTGATTCGTTCTCTGTCCCGTTGGCCGAATCTGGACAGCAGAATAAAAAATCGTTTTCTATCTGAATATATGTCCAATACGCAAAATTCGCTAAGAACATCTGTTAGTCGACAAAAAGGAGAATATTTCACGAAAAGAAATCTGGACTTTGGATAAAAACTTAGAGAGATCCAAGCGTTCAAAGTTGGAGTCAAGAGAAAAAATCATAAGCCGTTTCTGACCAACCCGTGGTATTTTAAGGATTTCTTCAATTA
The DNA here is from genome assembly GCA_024447665.1 of Juncus inflexus. NCBI lineage: Eukaryota > Viridiplantae > Streptophyta > Magnoliopsida > Poales > Juncaceae > Juncus > Juncus inflexus. The sequence goes on from JAJHPC010000011.1 coordinate 1,830, forward strand.
TGGGCGCTATTCTTGGCTCATTCTTTTTTTCTATCTCCTCAAAACATGTACAATAACAATACCCTATCTTTTCCTACCACTCACGCGTGATGAGATTCTCCCGTTGACCGAATCTGAACAGCAGAACAAAAAATCATTTTCTATCTGAATATGTGTCCAATATGCAAAATTCGCTAAGAACATCTTTTAGTCAACAAGATGAAGAATATTTCACAAAAAGAAATCTGGCAATTGGATAAAAACTTAGAGAGATCCAAGCGTTCAAAGCTGGAGTCAGAGAAAAAAAAAATAAGCTGATTCTGGCCAACCCGTGGTAATTTAATGATTTCTTCAACTACAGGCGCTATTATTGGCTCATTCTTTTTTTCTATCTCCTCAAGGCATGCAAAACGAGAATAACCTATCTTTTCCTACCCCTCACGTGTGATGAGATTTGAAGGAAAAGTTGATAAATACGTTCTCTGTCCAGTTGGCCGAATCTGGACAGTGGAATAAAAAATTATTTTCTATCTGAATATGGGTCCAATATGCAAAATTCGCTCAGAACATCTGTTAGTCGACAACAAGAAAAATATTTCACAAAAAGAAATCTGGCATTTGGATAAAAACTTAGAGAGATCCAAGCGTTCATAGTTGGAGTCCGAGAGAAAAACATAAGCTGTTACTGACCAACCCGTGGTATTTTAGGGATTTCCTCTACTATGGGCGCTATTCTTGGCTCATTCTTTTTTTCTACATCCTCAAGGCATGCAAAATGAATTCATGCAAAATGAGAATTAACTATCTTTTCCTATCCCTCACGTGTGATGAGATTTGAAGAAAAAGTTGATAAATTCGTTCTATGTCCCGTTGCCCGAATCTGGACAGCAGAATAAAAGATCGTTTTCTATCTGAATATAGGTCGATTATGCAAAATTCGCTAAGAACATCTGTTAGTCGACAACAACAAGAATATTTCACAAAAAGAAATCTGGCATTTGGATAAAAACTTAGAGAGATCCAAGCGTTCAAAGTTGGAGTCAGAGAAAAAATCATAAGCCGTTTCTGACCAACCCGTGGTATTTTAAGGATTTCTTCAACTATGGGCGCTATTCTTGGCTCATTCTTTTTTTCTATCTCCTCAAGACATGTAAAATAACAATACCCTATCTTTTCCTACCACTCACGCGTGATGAGATTTGAAGAAAAATTTGATAATTACATTCTCTCTCCCGTTGACCGATTCTGAACAGCAGAACAAAAAATCATTTTCTATCTGAATATGTGTCCAATATGCAAAATTCGCTAAGAACATCTGTTAGTCAACAACATGGAGAATATTTTACAAAAAGAAATCTGGCAATTGGATAAAAACTTAGAGAGATCCAAGCGTTCAAAGTTGCAGTTAGAGAAAACAAAACATAAGCTGATTCTGGCCAACCCGTGGTAACTTAATGATTTCTTCAACTACAGGCGCTATTCTTTGCTCATTCTTTTTTCAATCTCCTCAAGGCATGCAAAATGAGAATAACCTATCTTTTCCCACCCCTCACGTGTGATGAGATTTGAAGAAAAAGTTGATAAATACGTTCTATGTCCCGTTGGCCGGATCTGGACAACACAATAACAAATTATTTTCTATCTGAATATGGGTTTAATATGCAAAATTCGCTCAGAACATCTGTTAGTCGACAACAACAAGAATATTTCACAAAAAGAAATCTGACATTTGGATAAAAACTTAGAGAGATCCAAGCGTTCAAAGTTGGAGTCAGAGAAAAAAACATAAGCTGTTACTGACCAACCCGTGGTATTTTAAGGATTTCCTCTACTACGGGCGCTATTCCTGGCTCATTCTTTTTTTCTACATCCTCAAGGCATGCGAAATGAGAATAAACTATCTTTTCCTACCCCTCACGTGTGATGAGATTTGAAGAAAAAGTTGATAAATTCGTTCTTTGTCCTGTTGGCCGAATCTGGACAGCAGAATAAATAATCATTTTCTATCTGAATATAGGTCCAATATGCAAAATTCGCTAAGAACATCTGTTAGTCGACAACAAGGAGAACATTTCACAAAAAGAAATCTGGCATTTGGATAAAAACTTAGAGAGATCCAAGCGTTCAAAGTTGCAGTTAGAGAAAACAAAACATAAGCTGATTCTGGCCAACCCGTGGTAACTTAATGATTTCTTCAACTACAGGCGCTATTCTTTGCTCATTCTTTTTTCAATCTCCTCAAGGCATGCAAAATGAGAATAACCTATCTTTTCCCACCCCTCACGTGTGATGAGATTTGAAGAAAAAGTTGATAAATACGTTCTATGTCCCGTTGGCCGGATCTGGACAACACAATAACAAATTATTTTCTATCTGAATATGGGTTTAATATGCAAAATTCCCTCAGAACATCTGTTAGTCGACAACAACAAGAATATTTCATAAAAAGAAATCTGACATTTGGATAAAAACTTAGAGAGATCCAAGCGTTCAAAGTTGGAGTCAGAGAAAAAAACATAAGCTGTTACTGACCAACCCGTGGTATTTTAAGGATTTCCTCTACTACGGGCGCTATTCCTGGCTCATTCTTTTTTTCTACATCCTCAAGGCATGCGAAATGAGAATAAACTATCTTTTCCTACCCCTCACGTGTGATGAGATTTGAAGAAAAAGTTGATAAATTCGTTCTTTGTCCTGTTGGCCGAATCTGGACAGCAGAATAAATAATCATTTTCTATCTGAATATAGGTCCAATATGCAAAATTCGCTAAGAACATCTGTTAGTCGACAACAAGGAGAACATTTCACAAAAAGAAATCTGGCATTTGGATAAAAACTTAGAGAGATCCAAGCGTTCAAAGTTGCAGTTAGAGAAAACAAAACATAAGCTGATTCTGGCCAACCCGTGGTAACTTAATGATTTCTTCAACTACAGGGCGCTATTCTTTGCTCATTCTTTTTTCAATCTCCTCAAGGCATGCAAAATGAGAATAACCTATCTTTTCCCACCCCTCACGTGTGATGAGATTTGAAGAAAAAGTTGATAAATACGTTCTATGTCCCGTTGGCCGGATCTGGACAACACAATAACAAATTATTTTCTATCTGAATATGGGTTTAATATGCAAAATTCGCTCAGAACATCTGTTAGTCGACAACAACAAGAATATTTCACAAAAAGAAATCTGACATTTGGATAAAAACTTAGAGAGATCCAAGCGTTCAAAGTTGGAGTCAGAGAAAAAAACATAAGCTGTTACTGACCAACCCGTGGTATTTTAAGGATTTCCTCTACTACGGGCGCTATTCCCGGCTCATTCTTTTTTTCTACATCCTCAAGGCATGCGAAATGAGAATAAACTATCTTTTCCTACCCCTCACGTGTGATGAGATTTGAAGAAAAAGTTGATAAATTCGTTCTTTGTCCTGTTGGCCGAATCTGGACAGCAGAATAAATAATCATTTTCTATCTGAATATAGGTCCAATATGCAAAATTCGCTAAGAACATCTGTTAGTCGACAACAAGGAGAATATTTCACAAAAAGAAATCTGGCATTTGGATAAAAACTTAGAGAGATCCAAGCGTTCAAAGTTGGAGTCAGAGAAAAAATCATAAGCCGTTTCTGACCAACCCGTGGTATTTTAAGGATTTCTTCAACTATGGGCGCTATTCTTGGCTCATTCTTTTTTTCTATCTCCTCAAGACATGTAAAATAATAATACCCTATCTTTTACTACCACTCACGCGTGATGAGATTTGAAGAAAAATTTGATAATTACATTCTCTCTCCCGTTGACCGAATTTGAACAGCAGAACAAAAAATCATTTTCTATTTGAATATGTGTCCAATATGCAAAATTCGCTAAGAACATCTGTTAGTCAACAACATGGAGAATATTTTACAAAAAGAAATCTGGCAATTGGATAAAAACTTGGAGAGATCCAACCGTTCAAAGTTGCAGTCAGAGAAAACAAAACATAAGCTGATTCTGGCCAACCCGTGGTAATTTAATGATTTCTTCAACTACAGGCGCTATTCTTGGCTCATTCTTTTTTCAATCTCCTCAAGGCATGCAAAATGAGAATAACCTATCTTTTCCCAACCCTCACGTGTGATGAGATTTGAAGAAAAAGTTAATAAATACGTTTTATGTCCCGTTGGCCGAATCTGGACAACAGAATAAAAAATTATTTTCCATCTGAATATGGGTCCAATATGCAAAATTCGCTCAGAACATCTGTTAGTCGACAACAAGAAGAATATTTCACAAAAAGAAATCTGACATTTGGATAAAAACTTAGAGAGATCCGAGCGTTCAAAGTTGGAGTCAGAGAAAAAAACATAAGTTGTTGCTGACCAACCCGTGGTATTTTAAGGATTTCCTCTACTACGGGCGCTATTCCTGGCTCATTCTTTTTTTCTACATCCTCAAGGCATGCGAAATGAGAATAAACTATCTTTTCCTACCCCTCACGTGTGCTGAGATTTGAAGAAAAAGTTGATAAATTCGTTCTTTGTCTTGTTGGCCGAATCTGGACAGCAGGATAAATAATCATTTTCTATCTGAATATAGGTCCAATATGCAAAATTCGCTAAGAACATCTGTTAGTCGACCACAAGGAGAATATTTCACAAAAAGAAATCTGGCATTTGGATAAAAACTTAGAGAGATCCAAGCGTTCAAAGTTGGAGTCTGAAAAAAAATCATAAGCCGTTTCTGACCAACCCGTGGTATTTTAAGGATTTCTTCAACTATGGGCGCTATTCTTGGCTCATTCTTTTTTTCTATCTCCTCAAGACATGTAAAATAATAATACCCTATCTTTTACTACCACTCACGCGTGATGAGATTTGAAGAAAAATTTGATAATTACATTCTCTCTCCCGTTGACCGAATCTGAACAGCAGAACAAAAAATCATTTTGTATCTGAATATGTGTCCAATATGCAAAATTCGCTAAGAACATCTCTTAGTCAACAAGATGAAGAATATTTCACAAAAAGAAATCTGGCAATTGGATAAAAACTTAGAGAGATCCAAGCGTTCAAAGCTGGAGTTAGAGAAAAAAAAAATAAGCTGATTCTGGCCAACCCGTGGTAATTTAATGATTTCTTCAACTACAGGCGCTATTATTAGCTCATTCTTTTTTCTGTCTCCTAAAGGCATGCAAAACGAGAATAACCTATCTTTTCCTACCCCTCACGTGTGATGAGATTTGAAGGAAAAGTTGATAAATACGTTCTCTGTCCAGCTGGCCGAATCTGGACAGCGGAATAAAAAATCATTTTCTATCTGAATATGGGTCCAATATGCAAAATTCGCTCAGAACATCTGTTAGTAAACAACAAGAAGAATATTTCACAAAAAGAAATTTGGCATTTCGATAAAAACTTAGAGAGATCCAAGCGTTCATAGTTGGAGTCCGAGAAAAAAACATAAGCTGTTACTGACCAACCCGTGGTATTTAAAGGATTTCCTCTACTATGGGCGCTATTCTTGGCTCATTATTTTTTTCTACATCCTCAATTCATGCAAAATGAGAATAAACTATCTTTTCCGATCCCTCACGTGTGATGAGATTTGAAGAAAAAGTTGAAAAATTCGTTTTAGGTCCCGTTGGCCGAATCTGGACAGCAGAATAAAAGATCGTTTTCTATCTGAATATAGGTCGATTATGCAAAATTCGCTAAGAACATCTGTTAGTCGACAACAACATGAATATTTCACAGAAAGAAATCTGGCATTTGGATAAAAACTTAGAGAGATCCAAGCGTTCAAAGTTGGAGTCAGAGAAAAAATCATAAGCCGTTTCTGACCAACCCGTGGTATTTTAAGGATTTTTCAACTATGGGCGTTATTCTTGGCTCATTCTTTTTTTCTATCTCCTCAAGACATGTAAAATAACGATACCCTATCTTTTCCTACCACTCACGCGTGATGAGATTTGAAGAAAAATTTGATAATTACATTCTCTCTCCCGTTGACCGAATTTGAACAGCAGAACAAAAAATCATTTTCTATTTGAATATGTGTCCAATATGCAAAATTCGCTAAGAACATCTGTTAGTCAACAACATGGAGAATATTTTACAAAAAGAAATCTGGCAATTGGATAAAAACTTAGAGAGATCCAAGCGTTCAAAGTTGCAGTCAGAGAAAACAAAACATAAGCTCCTTCTGGCCAACCCGTGGTAATTTAATGATTTCTTCAACTACAGGCGCTATTCTTGGCTCATTCTTTTTTCAATCTCCTCAAGGCAAGCAAAATGAGAATAACCTATCTTTTCCCACCCCTCACGTGTGATGAGATTTGAAGAAAAAGTTGACAAATACGTTCTATGTCCCGTTGGCCGAATCTGGACAACAGAATAAAAAATTATTTTCTATCTGAATATGGGTCCAATATGCAAAATTCGCTTAGAACATCTGTTAATCGACAACAAGAAGAATATTTCACAAAAATAAATCTGACATTTGGATAAAAACATAGAGAGATCGAAGCGTTTAATGTTGGAGTCGGAGAAAAAAACATAAGCTGTTACTGACCAACCCATGGTATTTTAAGGATTTCCTCTACTACGGGCGCTATTCTTGGCTCATTATTTTTTTCTACATCCTCAAGGCATGTGAAATGAGAATAAACTATCTTTTCCTACCCCTCACGTGTGCTGAGATTTGAAGAAAAAGTTGATAAATTCGTTCTCTGTCCTGTTGGCCGAATCTAGACAGCAGAATAAATAATCGTTTTCTATCTGAATATATGTTCAATATGCAAAATTCGCTAAAAACATCTGTTAGTCGACAACAAAGAGAATATTTCACAAAAAGAAATTTGGCATTTGGATAAAAACTTAGAGAGATCCAAGCGTTCACAATTGGAGTCAGGGAAAAAATCATAAGCCGTTTCTGACCAACCCGTGGAATTTTAAGGATTTCTTCAACTATGGGCACTATTCTTGGCTCTTTCTTTTTTTCTATCTCCTCAAGACATGTAAAATAACAATAACCTATCTTTTCCTACCACTCACGCGTGATGAGATTTGAAGAAAAATTTGATAATTACGTTCTCTCTCCCGTTGACCGAATCTGAACAGCAGAACAAAAAATCCTTTTCTATCTGAATATGTGTCCAATATGCAAAATTCGCTAAGAACATCTCTTAGTCAACAAGATGAAGAATATTTCACAAAAAGAAATCTAGCAATTGGATAAAAACTTAGAAAGATCCAAGCGTTCAAAGCTGGAGTCAGAGAAAAAAAAATATAAGCTGATTCTGGCCAACCCGTGGTAATTTAATGATTTCTTCAACTACAGGCGCTATTATTGGCTCATTCTTTTTTCTGTCTCCTCAAGGCATGCAAAACGAGAATAACCTATCTTTTCCTACCCCTCACGTGTGATGAGATTTGAAGGAAAAGTTGATAAATACGTTCTCTGTCCAGTTGGCCGAATCTGGACAGCGGAATAAAAAATCATTTTTTATCTGAATATGGGTCCAATATGCAAAATTCACTCAGAACATCTGTTAGTAAACAACAAGAAGAATATTTCACAAAAAGAAATCTGGCATTTCGATAAAAACTTAGAGAGATCCAAGCGTTCATAGTTGGAGTCCGAGAAAAAAACATAAGCTGTTACTGACCAACCCGTGGTATTTAAAGGATTTCCTCTACTATGGGCGCTATTCTTGGCTCATTATTTTTTTCTACATCCTCAAGGCATGCAAAATATGAATTCATGCAAAATGAGAATAAACTATCTTTTCCGATCCCTTACGTGTGATGGGATTTGAAGAAAAAGTTGATAAATTCGTTCTATGTCCCGTTGGCCGAATCTTGACAGCAGAATAAAAGATCATTTTCTATCTGAATATAGGTCGATTATGCAAAATTCGCTAAGAACATCTGTTAGTCGACAACAACATGAATATTTCACAGAAAGAAATCTGGCATTTGGATAAAAACTTAGAGAGATCCAAGCGTTCAAAGTTGGAGTTAGAGAAAAAATCATGAGCCGTTTCTGACCAACCCGTGGTATTTTAAGGATTTCTTCAACTATGGGCGCTATTCTTGGCTCATTCCTTTTTTCTATCTCCTCAAGACCTGTAAAATAACAATACCCTATCTTTTCCTACCACTCACGCGTGATGAGATTTGAAGAAAAATTTGATAATTACGTTCTCTCTCCCGTAATATGATTGAGTGGCAATTGACTAAAGACCGATTCTGAACAGCAAAACAAAAAATCATTTTCTCTCTGAATATGTGTCCAATATGCAAAATTCACTAAGAACATCTGTTAGTCAACAACATGGAGAATATTTTACAAAAAGAAATCTGGCAATTGGATAAAAACTTAGAGAGATCCAAGCGTTGAAAGTTGGAGTCAGAGAAAACAAAACATAAGCTGATTCTGGCCAACCCGTGGTAATTTAATGATTTCTTCAACTACAGGCGCTATTCTTGGCTCATTCTTTTTTCAATCTCCTCAAGGCATGCAAAATGAGAATAACCTATCTTTTCCCACCCCTCACGAGTGATGAGATTTGAAGAAAAAGTTGATAAATACGTTCTATGTCCCGTTGGCCGAATCTGGACAACAGAATAAAAAATTATTTTCTATCTGAATATGGGTCCAATATGCAAAATTCGCTTAGAACATCTGTTAGTCGACAACAAGAAGAATATTTCACAAAAATAAATCTGACATTTGGATAAAAACATAGAGAGATCGAAGCGTTTAATGTTGGAGTCGGAGAAAAAAACATAAGCTGTTACTGACCAACCCATGGTATTTTAAGGATTTCCTCTACTACGGGCGCTATTCTTGGCTCATTATTTTTTTCTACATCCTCAAGGCATCTGAAATGAGAATAAACTATCTTTTCCTACCCCTCACGTGTGCTGAGATTTGAAGAAAAAGTTGATAAATTCGTTCTCTGTCCTGTTGGCCGAATCTAGACAGCAGAATAAATAATCGTTTTCTATCTGAATATATGTTCAATATGCAAAATTCGCTAAAAACATCTGTTAGTCGACAACAAGGAGAATATTTCACAAAAAGAAAATTTGGCATTTGGATAAAAACTTAGAGAGATCCAAGCGTTCACAGTTGGAGTCAGAGAAAAAATCATAAGCCGTTTCTGACCAACCCGTGGTATTTTAAGGATTTCTTCAACTATGGGCACTATTCTTGGCTCTTTCTTTTTTTCTATCTCCTCAAGACATGTAAAATAACAATAACCTATCTTTTCCTACCACTCACGCATGATGAGATTTGAAGAAAAATTTGATAATTACGTTCTCTCTCCCGTTGACCGATTCTGAACAGCAAAACAAAAAATCATTTTCTATCTGAATATGTGTCCAATATGCAAAATTCGCTAAGAACATCTGTTAGTCAACAACACGGAGAATATTTTACAAAAAGAAATCTGGCAATTGGATAAAAACTTAGAGAGATCCAACCGTTCAAAGTTGGAGTCAGAGAAAAAAACATAAGCTGTTTCTGACCAACCCGTGGTAGTTTAAGGATTTCCTCTACTACGGGCGTTATTCTTGTCTCATTCTTTTTTTCTACATCCTCAAGGCATGCGAAATGAGAATAAACTATCTTTTCCTACCCCTCACGTGTGATGAGATTTGAAGAAAAAGTTGATAAATTCGTTCTCTGTCCCGTTTGCCGAATCTGGATAGCAGAATAAATAATCATTTTCTATCTGAATATATGTCCAATATGCAAAATTCGCTAAGAACATATGTTAGTTGACAAAAAGGAGAATATTTCACGAAAAGAAATCTGGCAGTTGGATAAAAACTTAGAGAGATCCAAGCATTCAAAGTTGGAGTCAGAGAAAAAATCATAAGCTGTTTCTGACCAACCCGTGGTATTTTTAGGATTTCTTCAACTATGGGCGCTTTTCTTGGCTGATTCTTTTTTTCTATCTCCACAAGACATGTAAAATAAAAATAACCTATCTTTTCCTACCACTCACGCGTGATGAGATTTGAAGAAAAATTTGATAATTACGTTCTCTCTCGCATTTACCGAATCGAACAATGAACAAAAAAATCATTTTCTATCTGAATATGTGTCCAATATGCAAAATTCGCTAAGAACATCTATTAGTCAACAACATGGAGAATATTTTACAATAAGAAATCTGGCAATTGGATAAAAACTAAGAGAGATCCAAGCGTTCAAAGTTGCAGTCAGAGAAAACAAAACATAAGCTGATTCTGGCCAACCCGTGGTAATTTAATGATTTCTTCAACTACAGGCGCTATTCTTGGCTCATTCTTTTTTCAATCTCCTCAAGGCATGCAAAATGAGAATAACCTATCTTTTCCCACCCCTCACGTGTGATGAGATTTGAAGAAAAAGTTGATAAATACGTTCTATGTCCCGTTGGCCGAATCTGGACAACAGAATAAAAAATTATTTTCTATCTCAATATGGGTCCAATATGCAAAATTCTCTTAGAACATCTGTTAGACGACAACAAGAACAATATTTCACAAAAAGAAATCCGACATTTGGATAAAAACTTACAGACATCGAAGCGTTCAATGTTGGAGTCGGAGAAAAAATCATAAGCCGTTTCTTGACCAACCCGTGGTATTTTAAGGATTTCTTCAACTATGGGCGCTATTCTTGGCTCATTCTTTTTTTCTATCTCCTCAAGACATGTAAAATAACAATAACCTATCTTTTCCTACCACTCACGCATGATGAGATTTGAAGAAAAATTTTATAATTACGTTCTCTCTCCCGTTGACCGATTCTGAACAGCAAAACAAAAAATCATTTTCTATCTGAATATGTGTCCAATATGCAAAATGAGAATACCCTATATTTTCCTTCCCCTCACGTTTGATGAGATTTCAAGGAAAAGTTGATAAATACGTTCTCTGTCCAGTTTGCCGAATCTGGACAGCGGAATAAAAAATCATTTTCTATCTGAATATGGGTCCAATATGCAAAATTCGCTCAGAACATCTGTTAGTCGACAACAAGAAGAATTATTACAAAAAGAAATCTGGCATTTGGATAAAAACTTAGAGAGATCCAAGCGTTCATAGTAGGAGTCCGAGAAAAAAACATAAGCTGTTACTGACCAACCCGTGGTATTTTAAGGATTTCCTCTACTATGGGCGCTATGCTTGGCTCATTCTTTTTTGCTACATCCTCAAGGCATGCAAAATGAATTCATGCAAAATGAGAATAAACTATCTTTTCCTATCCCTCACGTGTGATGAGATTTGAAGAAAAAGTTGATAAATTCGTTCTATGTCACGTTGGCCGAATCTGGACAGCAGAATAAAAAATCATTTTCTATCTGAATATAGGTCGATTATGCCAAATTCTCTAAGAATATCTGTTGGTCGACAACAACAAGAATATTTCACAAAAAGAAATCTGGCATTTGGATAAAAAATTAGAGAGATCCAAGCATTCATAGTTGGAGTCCGAGAAAAAAACATATGCTGTTACTGACCAACCCGTGGTATTTTAAGGATTTCCTCTAGTATGGGCGCTATTCTTGGCTCATTCTTTTTTTCTACATCCTCAAGGCATGCGAAATGAGAATAACCTATCTTTTCCTACCCCTCACGTGTGATGAGATTTGAAGAAAAAGTTGATAAATTCATTCTCTGTCCCGTTTGCCGAATCTGGATAGCAGAATAAATAATCATTTTCTATCTGAATATATGTCCAATATGCAAAATTCGCTAAGAACATCTGTTAGTTGACAAAAAGGAGAATATTTCACGAAAAGAAATCTGGCAGTTGGATAAAAACTTAGAGAGATCCAAGCATTCAAAGTTGGAGTCAGAGAAAAAATCATAAGCTGTTTCTGACCAACCCGTGGTATATTTAGGATTTCTTCAACTATGGGCGCTTTTCTTGGCTGATTCTTTTTTTCTATCTCCACAAGACATGTAAAATAAAAATAACCTATCTTTTCCTACCACTCACGCGTGATGAGATTTGAAGAAAAATTTGATAATTACGTTCTCTCTCGCATTTACCGAATCTGAACAGCAGAACAAAAAATCATTTTCTATCTGAATATGTGTCCAATATGCAAAATTCGCTAAGAACATCTATTAGTCAACAACATGGAGAATATTTTACAATAAGAAATCTGGCAATTGGATAAAAACTAAGAGAGATCCAAGCGTTCAAAGTTGCAGTCAGAGAAAACAAAACATAAGCTGATTCTGGCCAACCCGTGGTAATTTAATGATTTCTTCAACTACAGGCGCTATTCTTGGCTCATTCTTTTTTCAATCTCCTCAAGGCATGCAAAATGAGAATAACCTATCTTTTCCCACCCCTCACGTGTGATGAGATTTGAAGAAAAAGTTGATAAATACGTTCTATGTCCCGTTGGCCGAATCTGGACAACAGAATAAAAAATTATTTTCTATCTCAATATGGGTCCAATATGCAAAATTCTCTTAGAACATCTGTTAGACGACAACAAGAACAATATTTCACAAAAAGAAATCCGACATTTGGATAAAAACTTACAGACATCGAAGCGTTCAATGTTGGAGTCGGAGAAAAAATCATAAGCCGTTTCTTGACCAACCCGTGGTATTTTAAGGATTTCTTCAACTATGGGCGCTATTCTTGGCTCATTCTTTTTTTCTATCTCCTCAAGACATGTAAAATAACAATACCCTATCTTTTCCTACCACTCACGCGTTATGAGATTTGAAGAAAAATTTGATAATTACGTTCTCTCTCCCGTTGACCGAATCTGAACAGCACAACAAAAAATTATTTTCTATCTGAATATGTTTCCAATATGCAAAATTCGCTAAAAACATCTCTTAGTCAACAACATGGAGAATATTTTAAAAAAAGAAATCTGGCAATTGGATAAAAACTGAGAGAGATCCAATTGTTCAAAGTTGGAGTCAGAGAAAAAAAAAACATAAGCTGATTATGGCCAACCCGTGGTAATTTAATGATTTCATCAATTACAGGTGCTATTCTTGGCTCATTCTTTTTCCTATCTCCTCAAGGCATGCAAAATGAGAATAACCTATCTTTTCCTACCCCTCACGTGTGATGAGATTTGAAGGAAAAGTTGATAAATATGTTCTCTGTCCAGTCTGCTGAATCTGGACAGCAGAATAAAAAATTATTTTCTATCTTAATATGGGTCCAATATGCAAAATTCGCTAAGAACTGCTGTTAGTCGACCACAAGAAGAATATTTCACAAAAAGAAATCTGGCATTTGGATAAAAACTTAGAGAGATCCAAGTGTTTAAAGTTGGAGTCAGAGAAAAAACATAAGCTGTTTGTGACCAACCCGCGGTATTTTAAGGATTTCTTCTACTACGAGCGCTATTCTTGGCTCATTCTTTTTTTCAATCTCCTCAAGACATGTAAAATAACAATAACCTATCTTTTCCTACCACTCACGTGTGTTGAGATTTGAAGGAAAATTTGACAATTACATTCTCTCTCCAGTGGACCGAATCTGAACTGCAGAACAAAAAATCATTTTCTATCTGAATATGTGTCAAATATGCAAAATTCGCTAAGAACATCTGTTAGTCAACAACATGGAGAATATTTTTCAAATAGAAATCTGGCAATTGGATAAAAACTGAGAGAGATCCAAGCATTCAAAGTTGGAGTCAGAGAAAAAAAACATAAGCTGTTTGTGACCAACCCGCGGTATTTTGAGAATTTCTTCTACTACGGGCGCTATTCTTGGCTCATTCTTTTTTTCTACATCCTCAAGACATGTAAAATAACAATAACCTATCTTTTCCTACCACACCCGCGTGATGAGATTTGAAGAAAAATTTGATAATTAAGTTCTCTCTCCCGTTAACCGAATCTGAACAGCAGAACAAAAAAACATTTTCTATCTGAATTTGTGTCCAATTTGGAAATTCACTAAGAACATCTCCAAGTCAACAACAAGGAGAATGTTTTACAAAAAGAAATCTTGAAATTGGATAAAAACTTAGAGAGATCCAAGCGTTGAAATTTGCAGTCAGAGAAAACAAAACATAAGCTGATTCTGGCCAACCCGTGGTAATTTAATGATTTCTTCAACTACAGGCGCTATTCTTGGCTCATTCTTTTTTCAAACTCCTCAAGGCATGCGAAATGAGAATAAACTATCTTTTCCTATCCCTCACGTGTGATGAGATTTGAAGAAAAAGTTGATTAATTCGTTCTATGTCCCGTTGGCCGAATCTGAACCGCAGAACAAAAAATCATTTTCTATTTGAATATGTGTCCAATATGCAAAATTCGCTAAGAACATCTCTTAGTCAACAAGATGAAGAATATTTCACAAAAAGAAATCTGGCAATTGGATAAAAACTTAGGGAGATCCAAGCGTTCAAAGCTGGAGTCGGAGAAAAAAAAAAACATAAGCTTATTCTGGCCAACCCGTGGTAATTTAATGATTTTTTCAACTACAGGCGCTATTATTGGCTCATTCTTTTTTCTGTCTCCTCAAGGCATGCAAAACGAGAATAACCTATCTTTTCCTACCCCTCACGTGTGATGAGATTTGAAGGAAAAGTTGATAAATACGTTCTCTGTCCAGTTGGCTGAATCTGGACAGCGGAATAAAAAATCATTTTCTATCTGAATATGGGTCCAATATGCAAAATTCGCTCAGAACATCTGTTAGTCGACAACAAGAAGAATTATCACAAAAAGAAATCTGGCATTTGGATAAAAACTTAGAGAGATCCAAGCGTTCATAGTTGGAGTCCGAGAAAAAAACATAAGCTGTTACTGACCAACCCGTGGTATTTTAAAGATTTCCTCTACTGTGGGCGCTATGCTTGGCTCATTCTTTTTTGCTACATCCTCAAGGCATGCAAAATGAATTCATGCAAAATGAGAATAAACTATCTTTTCCTATCCCTCACGTGTGATGAGATTTGAAGAAAAAGTTGATAAATTCGTTCTATGTCCCGTTGGCCGAATCTGGACAGCAGAATAAAAGTTCGTTTTCTATCTGAATATAGGTCTATGCAAAATTCGCTAAGAATATCTGTTAGTCGACAATACGAAGAATACTTCACAAAAAGAAATCTGGCATTTGGATAAAAACTTTGAGAGATCCAAGCGTTCAAAGTTGGAGTCCGAGAAAAAATCATAAGCTGTTTCTGACCAACCCGTGGTATTTTAAGGATTTCTTCAACTATGGGCACTATTCTTGGCTCATTCTTTTTTGCTATCTCCTCAAGACGTGTAAAATGAGAATAACCTATCTTTTCCCACCCCTCATGTGTGATGAGATTTAAAGAAAAATTTGCTAATTACGTTCTCTCTCCCGTTGACCAAATCTGAACTGCATAACACAAAATCATTTTCTATCTGAATATGGGTCCAATATGAAAAATTCGCTAAGAACATCCGTTAGTCGACAACAAGGAGAATATTTCGCAAAAAGAAATCTGACATTTGTATAAAAACTTAGAGAGATCCAAGCGTTCAAACTTGGAGTCAGAGAAAGAAACATAAGCTGTTACTGACCAACCCGTGGTATTTTAAGGATTTCCTCTACTATGGGCGCTATTCTTGGCTCATTCTTTTTTTCTACATCCTCCAGGCATGCAAAATGAATTCTACAATTTCAAGGCATGTAAAATGAGAATAAACTATCTTTTCCTACCCCTCACGTGTGACGAGATTTGAAGAAAAAGTTGATAAATTCGTTCTTTGTCCCGTTGGCCGAATCTGGACAGCGGAATAAAAAATTATTTTCTATCTGAATATGGGTCCAATATGCAAAATTCGCTAAGAACATATGTTAGTCGACAATAAGAATAATATTTCACAAAAAGAAATCTGGCATTTGGATAAAAACTTAGAGAGATCCAAGCGTTCAAAGTTGGAGTCAGAGAAAAAAACAAAAGCTGTTTGTGACCAACCCGCGGTATTTTAAGGATTTCTTCTACTACGGGCGCCATTCTTGGCTCATTCTTTTTTTCTATCTCCTCAAGACATGTAAAATAACAATAACCTATCTTTTCCTACCACTCGCGTGTGATGAGATTTGAAGGAAAATTTCATAATTACGTTCTCTCTCTTGTTGACCGAATCTGAACAGCAGAACAAAAAATCATTTTCTATCCGAATATGTGTCCAATATGGAAAATTCGTTAAGAACATCTGTTAGTCAACAACATGGAGAATATTTTACAAAAAGAAATCTGGCAATTGGATAAAAACTTAGAGAGATCCAAGCGTTCAAAGTTGCAGTCAGAGAAAAAAAAAACATAAGCTGATTCTGGCCAACCCGTGGTAATTTAATGATTTCTTCGACTACAGGCGCTATTCTTGGCTCATTCTTTATTCAATCTCCTCAAGGCATGCAAAATAAGAATAACCTATCTTTTCCCACCCCTCATGTGTGATGAGATTTGAGGAAAAAGTTGATAAATACGTTCTATGTCCCGTTGGCCGAATCTGGACAACAGAATAAAAAATCGTTTTCTATCTGAATATGGGTCCAATATGCAAAATTCGCTAAGAACATCTGTTAGTCGACAACAAGGAGAATATTTCACAAGAAGAAATCTGACATTTGGATAAAAACTTAGAGAGATCCAAGCGTTCAAAGTTGGAGTCAGAGAAACAAACATAAGCTGTTACTGACCAACCCGCGGTATTTTAAGGATTTCTTCTACTACGGGCGCTATTCTTGGCTCATTCTTTTTTTCTATCTCCTCAAGACATGTAAAATAACAATAACCTATCTTTTCCTACCACTCGCGTGTGATGAGATTTGAAGGAAAATTTCATAATTACGTTCTCTCTCTTGTTGACCGAATCTGAACAGCACAACAAAAAATCATTTCCTATCTGAATATGTGTCCAATATGCAAAATTCGCTAAGAACATCTGTTTTTCAACAACATGGAGAATATTTTAGAAAAAGAAATCTAGCAATTGGATAAAAACCTAGAGAGATCGAAGCGTTCAAAGTAGCAGCCAGAGAAAAAAAAACATAAGCTGATTCTGGCCAACCCGTGGTAATTTAATGATTTCTTCAACAACAGGCGCTATTCTTGCCTCATTCTTTTTTCAATCTCCTCAAGGCATGCAAAATGAGAATAACCTATCTTTTCCTACCCCTCACGTGTGATGAGATTTGAAGGAAAAGTTGATAAATATGTTCTCTGTCCAGTTGGCCGAATCTGGATAGCGGAATAAAAAATCATTTTCTATCTGAATATGGGTCCAATATGCAAAATTCGCTAAGAACATCTGTTAGTCGACAACAAGGAGAATATTTCACAAAAAGAAATCTGGCATTTCGATAAAAACTTAGATAGATCCAAGCTTTTAAAGTCGGAGTCAGAGAAAAAAACATAAGCTGTTACTGACCAACCCGTGGTATTTTAAGGATTTCCTCTACTATGGGCGCTATTCTTGGCTCATTCTTTTTTTCTACATCCTCGAGGCATGCAAAATGAATTCTACATCTTCAAGGCAAGCAAAATGAGAATAAACTATCTTTTCCTACCCCTCACGTGTGACGAGATTTGAAGAAAAAGTTGATAAATTCGTTCTCTGTCCCGTTGGCCGAATCTGGACAGCAGAATAAAAAATCATCTTCTATCTGAATATAGGTCCAATATGCAAAATTCGCTAAGAACATCTGTTAGTCGACAATAAGAAGAATATTTCACAAAAAGAAATCTGGCATTTGGATAAAAACTTAGAGAGATCCAAGCGTTCAAAGTTGGAGTCAGAGAAAAAAACATAAGCTGTTTGTGACCAACCCGCGGTATTTCAAGGATTTCTTCTACTACGGGCGCCATTTTTGGCTCATTCTTTTTTTCTATCTCCTCAAGACATGTGAAATAACAATAACCTATCTTTTCCTACCACTCGCGTGTGATGAGATTTGATGAAAAATTTCATAATTACGTTCTCTCTCTTGTTGACCGAATCTGAACAGCAGAACAAAAAATCATTTTCTATCCGAATATGTGTCCAATATGCAAAATTCTCTAAGAACATCTGTTAGTCAACAACATGGAGAACATTTTAGAAAAAGAAATCTGGCAATTGGATAAAAACTTAGAGAGATCCAAGCATTCAAACTTGAAGTCGCTGAAAAAAAAACATAAGCTGATTCTGGCCAACTCGTGGTAATTTAATGATTTCTTCCACTACAGGCGCTATTCTTGGCTCATTCTTTTTTCAATCTCCTCAAGGCATGCAAAATGAGAATAACCTATCTTTTCCCACCCCTCACGTGTGATGAGATTTGAAGAAAAAGTTAATAAAAACGTTCTATGTCCCGTTGGCCGAATCTGGACAACAGAATAAAAAATTATTTTCTATCTGAATATGGGTCCAATATGCAAAATTCGCTAAGAACATCTGTTAGTCGACAACAAGGAGAATACTTCACAAAAAGAAATCTGACCTTTGGATAAAAACTTAGAGAGATCCAAGCGTTCAAAGTTGGAGTCAGAGAAAAAATCATAAGCTGTTTCTGACCAACCCGTGGTATTTTAAGGATTTTTCAACTATGGGCGCTATTCTTGGCTCATTCTTTTTTTCTACATCCTCAAGGCATGCAAAATGAATTCTACAACTTCAAGGCATGCAAAATGAGAATAAATTATCTTTTCCTACCCCGCACGTGTGACGAGATTTGAAGAAAAAGTTGATAAATTCGTTCTCTGTCCCGTTGGCCGAATCTGGACAGCAGAATAAAAAATCATTTTCTATCTGAATATAGGTCCAATATGCAAAATTCGCAAAGAACATCTGTTAGTCGACAATAAGAAGAATATTTCACAAAAAGAAATCTGGCATTTGGATAAAAACTTAGAGAGATCCAAGCGTTCAAAGTTGGAGTCAGAGAAAAAAACATAAGCTGTTTGTGACCAACCCGCGGTATTTTAAGGATTTCTTCTACTACGGGCGCTATTCTTGGCTCATTCTTTTTTTCTATCTCCTCAAGACATGTAAAATAACAATAACCTATCTTTTCCTACCACTCGCGTGTGATGAGATTTGAAGGAAAATTTCATAATTACGTTCTCTCTCTTGTTGACCGAATCTGAACAGCAGAACAAAAAATCATTTTCTATCCGAATATGTGTCCAATATGCAAAATTCGCTAAGAACATCTGTTAGTCAACAACATGGAGAATATTTTAGAAAAAGAAATATGGCAATTGGATAAAAACTTAGAGAGATCCAAGCGTTCAAAGTTGCAGTCAGAGAAAAAAAAACATAAGCTGATTCTGGCCAACCCGTGGTAATTTAATGATTTCTTCAACTACAGGCGCTATTCTTGGCTCATCTTTTTTCAATCTCCTCAAGGCATGCAAAATGAGAATAACCTATCTTTTCCTACCCGTCACGTGTGATGAGATTTGAAGGAAAAGTTGATAAATACGTTCTCTGTCCAGATGGCCGAATCTGGATAGCGGAATAAAAAATCGTTTTCTATCTGAATAGGGGTCCAATATGCAAAATTCGCTAAGAACATCTGTTAGTCGACAACAAGAAGAATATTTCACAAAAAGAAATCTGATATTTGGATTAAAACATAGAGAGATCCAAGCGTTCAAAGTTGGAGTCAGAGAAAGAAACATAAGCTGTTACTGACCAACCCGTGGTATTTTAAGGATTTCCTCTACTATGGGCGCTATTCTTGGGTCATTCTTTTTTTCTACATCCTCAAGGCATGCAAAATGAATTCTACAACTTCAAGGCATGCAAAATGAGAATAAACTATCTTTTCCTACCCCTCACGTGTAACGAGACTTGAAGAAAAAGTTGATAAATTCGTTCTCTGTCCCGTTGGCGAATCTGGACAGCAGAATAAAAAATCAATTTCTATCTGAATATAGGTCCAATATGCAAAATTCGCTAAGAACATCTGTTAGTCGACAATAAGAAGAATATTTCACAAAAAGAAATCTGGCATTTGGATAAAAACATAGAGAGATCTAAGCGTTCAAAGTTGGAGTCAGAGAAAAAAACATAAGCTGTTTGTGACCAACCCGCGGTATTTTAAGGATTTCTTCCACTACGGGCGCCATTCTTGGCTCATTCTTTTTTTCTATCTCCTCAAGACATGTAAAATAACAATAACCTATCTTTTTCTACCACTCGCGTGTGATGAGATTTGAAGGAAAATTTCATAATTACGTTCTCTCTCTTGTCGACCGAATCTGAACAGCAAAACAAAAAATCATTTTCTATCCAAATATGTGTCCAATATGCAAAATTCGCTAAGAACATCTGTTAGTCAACAACATGGAGAACATTTTAGAAAAAGAAATCTGGCAATTGGATAAAAACTTAGAGAGATCCAAGCATTCAAAGTTGCAGTCAGAGAAAAAAAAAACATAAGCTGATTCTGGCCAACTCGTGGTAATTTAATGATTTCTTCCACTACAGGCGCTATTGTTGGCTCATTCTTTTTTCAATCTCCTCAAGGCATGCAAAATGAGAATAAACTATCTATTCCCACCCCTCACGTGTGATGAGATTTGAAGAAAAAGTTAATAAATACGTTCTATGTCCCGTTGGCCGAATCTGGACAACAGAATAAAAAATCATTTTCTATCTGAATATGGGTCCAATATGCAAAATTCGCTAAGAACATCTGTTAGTCGACAACAAGGAGAATATTTCACAAAAAGAAATCTGACCTTTGGATAAAAACTTAGAGAGATCCAAGCGTTCAAAGTTGGAGTCAGAGAAAAAATCATAAGCTGTTTCTGACCAACCCTTGGTATTTTAAGGATTTTTCAACTATGGGCGCTATTCTTGGCTCATTCTTTTTTTCTACATCCTCAAGGCATGCAAAATGAATTCTACAACTTCAAGGCATGCAAAATGAGAATAAATTATCTTTTCCTACCCCTCACGTGGGACGAGATTTGAGGAAAAAGTTGATAAATTCGTTCTCTGTCCCGTTGGCGAATCTGGACAGCAGAATAAAAAATCAATTTCTATCTGAATATAGGTCCAATATGCAAAATTCGCTAAGAACATCTGTTAGTCGACAATAAGAAGAATATTTCACAAAAAGAAATCTGGCATTTGGATAAAAACTTAGAGAGATCCAAGCGTTCAAAGTTGGAGTCAGAGAAAAAAAGATAAGCTGTTTGTGACCAACCCGCGGTATTTTAAGGATTTCTTCTACTACGGGCGCTATTCTTGCCTCATTCTTTTTTTCTATCTCCTCAAGACATGTAAAATAACCATAACCTATCTTTTCCTACCACTCGCGTGTGATGAGATTTGAAGGAAAATTTCATAATTACGTTCTCTCTCTTGTTGACCGAATCTGAACAGCAGAACAAAAAATCATTTTCTATCCGAATATGTGTCCAATATGCAAAATTCGCTAAGAACATCTGTTAGTCAACAACATGGAGAACATTTTAGAAAAAGAAATCTGACAATTGGATAAAAACTTAGAGAGATCCAAGCGTTCAAAGTTGCAGTCAGAGAAAAAAAAACATAAGCTGATTCTTGCCAACCCGTGGTAATTTAATGATTTCTTCAACTACAGGCGCTATTCTCGGCTCATTCTTTTTTCAATCTCCTCAAGGCATGCAAAATGAGAATAACCTATCTTTTCGTACCCCTCACGTGTGATGAGATTTGAAGGAAAAGTTGATAAATACGTTCTCTGTCAAGTTGGCCGAATCTGGACAGCGGAATAAAAAATCGTTTTCTATCTGAATATGGGTCCAATATGCAAAATTCTCTAAGAACATCTGTTAGTCGACAACAAGGAGAATATTTCACAAAAAGAAATCTTACATTTGGATAAAAACTTAGAGAGATTCAAGCATTCAAAGTTGGAGTCAGAGAAATAAACATAAGCTGTTACTGACCAACCCGTGGTATTTTAAGGATTTCTCTACTATGGGCGCTATTCTTTGCTCATTCTTTTTTTCTACATCCTCAAGGCTTGCAAAATGAATTCTACAACTTCAAGGCATGCAAAATGAGAATAAACTATCTTTTCCTACCCCTCACGTGTGACGAGATTTGAAGAAAAAGTTGATAAATTCGTTCTCTGTCCCGTTGGCCGAATCTGGACAGCAGAATAAAAAATCATTTTCTATCTGAATATAGGTCCAATATGCAAAATTCGCTAAGAACATCTGTTAGTTGACAATAAGAAGAATATTTCACAAAAAGAAATCTGGCATTTGGATAAAAACTTAGAGAGATCCAAGCGTTCGAAGTTGGAGTCGGAGAAAAAAACATAAGCTGTTTGTGACCAACCCACGGTATTTTAAGGATTTCTTCTACTACGGGCGCTATTCTTGGCTCATTCTTTTTTCTATCTCCTCAAGACATGTAAAATAACAATAACCTATCTTTTCCTACCACTCGCGTGTGATGAGATTTGAAGGAAAATTTCATAATTACGTTCTCTCTCTTGTTGACCGAATCTGAACAGCAGAACAAAAAATCATTTTCTATCCGAATATGTGTCCAATATGGAAAATTCTCTAAGAACATCTGTTAGTCAACAACATGGAGAATATTTTACAAAAAGAAATCTGGCAATTGGATAAAAACTTAGAGAGATCCAAGCGTTCAAAGTTGGAGTCAGAGAAAAAAACAAAAGCTATTATTGACCAACCCGTGGTATTTTAAGGATTTCCTCTACTACGGGCGCTATTCTCGGCTCATTCTTTTTTTCTACATCCTCAAGACATGTAAAATAACAATAACCTATCTTTTCCTACCACTCACGTGTGATGAGATTTGAAGAAAAATTTGATAATTACGTTCTCTCTCCCATTGACCGAATCGGAACAGCAAAACATAAAATCATTTTCTATCTGAATATGTGTCCAATATGCAAAATTCGCTAAGAACATCTATTAGTCAACAACATGTTGAATATTTTACAAAAAGAAATCTGGCAATTGGATAAAAACTTAGAGAGATCCAAGCGTTCAAAGTTGGAGTCAGAGAAAAAAAACATAAGCTGATTCTGGCCAACCCATGGTAATTTAATGATTTCTTCAACTACAGGCGCTATTCTTGGCTCATTCTTTTTTCTATCTCCTCAAGGCATGCAAAATGAGAATAACCTATCTTTTCCTACCCCTCACGTGTGATGAGATTTGAAGGAAAAGTTGATAAATACGTTCTCTTTCCAGTTGGCCGAATCTGGACAGCGGAATAAAAAATTATTTTCTATCTGAATATGGGTCCAATATGCAAAATTCGCTAAGAACATCTGTTAGTCGACAACAAGGAGAATATTTCACAAAAAGAAATCTGACATTTGGATAAAAACATAGAGAGATCCAAGCGTTCAAAGTTGGAGTCGGAGAAAAAAACATAAGCTGTTACTGACCAACCCGTGGTATTTTAAGGATTTCCTCTACTACGGACGCTATTCTTGGCTTGAGGAGATAGAGAAAAGAATGAGCCATGAATAGCGCCCGTAGTTGAAGAAATCCTTAAATTACCAAGGGTTGATCAGAAACGGCCTATGTTTTTTCTCTGACTCCATCTTTGAACGCTTGGATCTCTCTGAGTTTTTATTCAATTGTCAAATTTCTTTTTGTACAATGTTCGCCTTGTTGTCGACTAACAGTTGTTCTAAGCGAAATTTGTATATCGGACCCTTATTCAGATAAAAAATATATTTTATTCTGCTGTCCAGATTCGGCCAAGTGGAGAGAACATATTTATCAACTTTTTCTTCAAATCTCATCACACGTGAGGGGTAGGAAAAGATAGGTTATTGTTATTTTGCGTGTCTTGAGGAGATAGAAAAATGAATCAGTAAAGAATAGTGCCTTAGTTGATGAAATCCTTAAATTACCACGGGTTGGTCAGAAACAGCCTATGTTTTTTTCACTGACTCCAACTTTGAACGCTTGGATCTCTCTGAGTGTTTTTTTCAGTTGCCAGATTTCTTTTTCTAGAATCTTCGCCTTGTTGTCGACTAGTAGATGTTCTTAGCGAAATTTGCATATTGGAGCCTTATTCGGATAAAAAATTATTTTTTATTCTACTGTCGATATTAAACCAAGTGGAGAGAGAACCTTTTGCTTCAAATCTCATCACATGTGATGGGTAGGAAAAGATAGGTTATTGTTATTTTGCATGTCTTGAGGAGATAGAAAAAAGAATGAGCCAAGAATAGTGCCCATAGTTGAAGAAATCCTTAAATTACAACGGGTTTGTCAGAAACAGCCTATGTTTTTTTCACTGACTCCAACTTTGAACACTTGGATCTCTCTGAGTTTTTATTCAGTTGCCAGATTTCTTTTTCTAGAATCTTCGCCTTGTTGTCGACTAATAGATGTTCTTAGCGAAATTTGCATATTGGACCCTTATTCGGATAAAAAATTATTTTTTATTCTACTGTCCAGATTAGGCCAAGTGGCGAGAGAACATATTTATCAACTTTTTCTTCAAATCTCATCACACGTGAGGGGTAGGAAAAGATAGGTTATTGTTATTTTGCATGTCGTGAGGAGATAGAAAAAAAAATGAGTCACAACAAATACAATACAACACATCTTCTTCATCATTTAAATTACTTTCTTTCAATTAAACAAAATATTTCTTGATTTGAGAAATCATGGTGCACGACTTGATTTCTCTTTTAAATGAAGGCATGTTCCGTGATTGTGCTACCAGAGCGGATACGAGATTTCCTTGTGGTGTAGAACCTTAGAGACGGATAAACAATTAACTCTGTACAAGAGAGCGTCGTTATGTCTTTAGGACAATCGTGGCTCGATCGCACAGCTATACACCAATCTCGTCTTAATTTTTTTAATATTATTTTATTCATTTTAACTTTAATTAATTTGGTTAATTTTTAGAATTGTAACTAACAGTCTCCACCGTCTCTATCATGTTGACTCTGCGATGCGTGCAATTACGTGAAAGTACTTTGTGTTTTTGTCTTTTGGAGCCAAAGTCTAAATCGTTGTTTTAGTTTCCTGAATATTTGCTAATTCATATATACTCTAAGACATGCGTAATTTAATTTCAGGGTGCGAAATTTTCTTATTTCCTCCGTTCTATCAAGTATATCCACTACTTATTTACATGTAGTTAATTGATGATTGATATTATGGAAAAAAAATTCTTGCCCATAATGACAAAGATTTCCTTATAGTTGTAATTGTAATAATCCAATTTATTGCAGGATTTTTGTTGCATCTCTGTGTGCCCCGGTTGTCCGCTATGATCTTAGTTGCTTCTTGGAATTTGAGCCAAAAAAGCTCAAACTTGAATCGAAATCTACTGCTCCTACTTGGTTGGTGGAGGGTTAGGTGCAAAGGAACGTGGTCCGATATTGTTGCAGGAAAGACATTTAGCTTAATGAGTTGGTTTTGAGTGTTCCAATGGTGTGAGATTAGACTCTGATCGAGCTTGATAAATGTCGGATTCGGCCTTTTGCTGCACCATGTGAAGTTTCTACCACTTGGGTTATGTTGAAATTTAGAATTGATTGTGCAGTATGATTATTTCATGTTGACTCTTCCTGATTGCAAATTAAATAAAAATCCTCTATTACTATCCAGTGTAGATGATAAAGTCAAAAAAGGCAATTCAATAAAAAAAAACTCTAGAATGTCAATCATTATACAAGCAAGAAAAAAAGAAAAAAGTAGCCACCCAAGCCTCTTGCAATTTTACATATTTGCATTTTTATCATTTTTCTTCCACTTAACAAGCTGCAAAATCAAGGGAAATAATCCATTGCACAACAAACTCGGTGATGAAGCACGCGAATTGGCGGTAGTGGTACAAGAACAATTTCCAAGTGAAATGATGGAAAAGAGTGGTCCTTATTCAGCAACCCCCACCTCCTGAATAGCAGTGAGTCGTTTCTTGACAAGCCGGGGGCGCCCCAGCTTGGCAGGTGTAGACGCCCTCCTGCCAACCTTACTACTAGTTGCAGCCCTCTTGGTTGCAGTTGCCATTAATGTATCTTCATTCAGTCTTTGATTGTATTGCTCATTATTATTATTGTTACCGTCTTGGAACAAAACGGGCATGACTCGTATATTTCTGCCGCCAGGTCGCCTCTTAGAAGAAGAAGAAGAGGAAGAAGGAGAAGAAGCAAAGGCAGAGCTGGCTTTGACAGCCAATGCCGCCATCTCAAGATGAGAGAGGGCAATCCCAAGCATAGAGAGGGGGAGAATGAAATAGAGGTGGCCAGGGCGGAGCAGCTCCTCAGGGAGGACGTCTGAAATGTGAGAATTGAAATAGAGGGTGTCGGAGTTGCAGAGGAAGAAGGAGGACGAATTGGGGGTGTTGATGAGGGCGTCGGAGGCAGAGACCGGCGGAGAGAATTCCTGCAGAGAGCCGTCAGCTGCGATCACGCGCACCATCGCCCTCGCGGAGGATGACGATGAGGTTTCCATGCCGTCCTCAAGAGACAATTTGGCTCCCATTATCTGTTGTTCTTTCTTGATTTGAATTCGAAAGGATAGATCCTTCCTTAGAATTGTGAATTGATGAGAGAGAGAGAGAGAGAGAGAGAGAGATGTAAATTAAAGGAAAATGGTGGGATGGAGGCGTGATATATAGCAAGAAGCAGCAAAGCAAGGTTGGTGGATCGGAAGGAAAAGGGTCAAGCTAGGGGGACTTGCGTCGTACGGCCTGAAAATGGGGTAACAAATAAATACATACGAATAAAACTAAATTGGGGGAAGAATGGTCTGTACTGCACCGGATCGTGAGCGACGGTTGCGGTCTTCTCCTTCCTTGTTTGTTATGTTGTTGGTTGGTTTGTTTGCCGGACGCTAACATTAATGAATGGATAGATGAATTGAATTCAGTCAATAAACAATCTGGTCTGGTCTGGTCCGGTGAGTAATTGATGACTCGGCATAGCAGATTTGATTTGCCCTCTCCCCAAGTCAGTCAGGTAGACTAAACAAAAGAAAAAGTTGAGCGCGTATGATAATGGTAATGGTGTATGGTTGACCGAACTTTACTTTTTCCGTCCTCACATGATTCATTGAACCAGCTCTTGCTCTGCCTGAATCTTTCCCTTTTCACCTATTTTATTTTCATAAATAATAATAATAATAATATTCAAAG
Organism: Juncus inflexus; assembly: GCA_024447665.1. Taxonomy (NCBI): domain Eukaryota; kingdom Viridiplantae; phylum Streptophyta; class Magnoliopsida; order Poales; family Juncaceae; genus Juncus; species Juncus inflexus. Next base: position 28,905 of record JAJHPC010000011.1, read on the forward strand.
AGTTGACTCTTCATAATCCTGTGATGTCAAATCCTAGGCTTCAAATCCTAATCCCGGGGGCATCTATTCAAACGAAAAAAAAGAGCATCTATACACGTTTTCCACCATATTTAATTAATTTCCACTCGGTCCAGGAAAATACCTAATTGTTAACTATGCTATTTTTTTTTTCAAAGAAAAACTATGCATGTTTTTCTTTTTGCTTAAATTGCCGTAGGCTAACTATGCATATTATTCAAACAGCAACTGGGGCATAATTTTTCTTTTCATACTAATTCAATATCTGTGCCAACACTAATCCAACGTGTAATTTTCAAGTTTAACATGTGACTGAACAAAATAAACGATTTGGTTTTGGGTCTTATTATAAGATAAGAATAAATACGTGTATGCACCAAGTCAACCAGAACAAGATTATAGTAGAGATAATTACTAAAACTGACCTCTTAATTGTTGATTCGTACAGTAGGTCTTCTGTTTTGTGTTTCTTCCTGATAAGATTTGTTTCAGAACATTAAGGGCCTGTTTGCTAGCGCAGTTTTGAGCAAGGCTTAGGAAGCCATAGTTGCAGGAAGCCAATGTGTGAACACCAGGAAGCTATGGTTGCAGGAAGTTATGAAAAACTCTATAAAATTGTAAAAAAAGATGTTTGATGAAATCATAGGAAGTTATGAATATAATATTGTGAAATATGAATATATTATAATTATTTTTTTAAAAATAGCTCTTGAAAGGAAAGTATTTTTGTAAAACCAATACACAATTATGAGAAAATTATATTAATTATGTTAATTATAATGATTTCGTAAGTATTTTTGTAAAACCAATACACAATTATGAGAAGATTAATTATGTTAATTATAATGATTTCGTAGTATTTTCTCAATGTAAAAAACTGTATCAGTATTACACAGTAATACCTTTTGCTATGCAATTAAGGAAAAATCTTATTTAATCCAGCCTTAAGAAAAATATGATAATCAGTCATATTTTAAGCTAATATGATCAACAAATAAACAACTAATCATGTTATCACATTTGAACCAACAAATAATCAAATAGCACGATCAATAATCGGAAAAAATATCATACTAACAAAAAAATTAATATAAAGGGCTAATTGAATTATTGTAATTTCTTTACTTAAATCAAACCAAAAATTCCTAACCGTACTTAGTTTTACAAAATCCAAAATCAAATTAAACTCAGTGTACAATTTTATCCAAATTTGTGCTTTAGTTCAGATCCATGGAATTGAATGAATACAAGCACGAAAATTTTATAATAATAGCTAATATTTTAATAGTTTAATTTACTTGTTTACTTCATAAAATATTATCAAACTAACTTTTTTCTAACTTCAGTTAATGTAAATGATATATGGATTAGTTGTGGATTAAGCACAATCAAACCTTTAATTATGCCTGATTATAGCAAATACACCCGGAATAAAAATTAGTTGTGGATTTTTCAACTTTAGTACAAGTTAAGAAGATCAAACTTATAATCAACACACCAGGGACCTAATTAATCCTCAATTAGCCTCCTGGTAGAAATGCATAAATTAATTGAAAATTAGAAATCTGAATTTTCCAAACTAACACAAATTAAGAAAATCTAAATTACAAATCAAGAAACTATTACTAACTCAAACTTACAGAAGGGCAAAATTCAATTCCCAACTTCCACTGACAAATAAAATTCATTTCTTTGAGATAAAGAAATATTTTTTCATTCGTCAAATTACTCGATCTTGAGCATAGAAAAATAACTATAAAGTGAGATACATAGTAATTCAACAAGAGCAAATCAATGGGTTCAATTCAATCGAGAAAGTACTAGAGAGAATATTGAAGGAGGAAGCTAAGCACAAAATGTCGGCATGATAGAGACTTTGAGTATATAGATTGAAATTTGAGAAAGAAAGACCCGTACAATTATTTTAATCATTTTCTCTCTCTTTTCCTACTCAGTCCGAGTGGATTTTTCAAAAGTCACAAAAAAGCTCACTTCCGTGGAATCCTACCCTCGTAGGAGCAAAAAATGTGAAATTTTTTTAGTGCCCCAAACAGCAGTTTTCACAACCCATGGGAAATGAGAGATCCTATTCAAAACCTAGCTAAAAACTTGATGTCCGAACAGGCCCTAGGTGCTGTTAGACATTATTTTATCCAGTTAAAATGTTTATGGTCTTGTTATGTTATCATAGGTTGTTGATTTGTTTTAATCGTTAACGAAAAGTCCCTTTGCGGTGATTTAAGTGGAGAGAGAATGTTTGTCTAAAGAAAATAAGTTGACATAGAATGTTGTCTTAAAAAAAAAAGTTCATAGAGAATGTCAAAGTCGAAAAAGACGCGCCGTGTAATGTTGTTAGGCCTTTCAAAGCTTAAATGCAGCCCAGGCCTGCTGACAAAACCAAGAGGAACACAGGGGATTCGTGAAAGAAGAAAAACTCTACGGCTTTGATCCTAGAAGTTGAACAATATACGTCTATTTTACAGAAATTTGTGATTGTCATATATGATTTGTTTGCAAAACAAAATACATCTTTTGAATAGTAAAAATATCAGAACCAAAACTCTATAACAATGTAATAATAACAAACAAATTTACACATATAAAATGAGTGTGTACAAAAATACAACTCCCAGATGTACATCTAATAGAACCAAGGTACATCACATATACCCTCTAATACAACTACAAAGAATGTCCGCACCTGGCTTGATGCCGGATAACGCATATTTTATAAATGAATCGGTATTAATAACATAATGAAATTTTCATTTTGCACCTTATAGCTCAAGATAGTTCACTCAAGCCTCTAATTTAACATAACTTACCGAAACATTCATGTCAAATGATTGAATATGAGTATAGGCTGCAAAATGAAATTGACCTAGGAAAGTTTTGATCGAGGCTGAGCCCGAAGATGCCCGATTTGTTCTTCTTCAAATTTCTTAATTGTACCAGCCATCTTTTTCATATTATCATCATAGACAAAGGGTATTTTCTCAAACCAGGTAACATTTCCATTGGGAGGAATAGGTCTAAACTCTCGGCACGGTTCGCCCAACACATTGATGGAGTTGTGGTAATGGTAGTACCGAATCAGATGTTCTGTTTTGTGTGTGGTATTTCCTATCACATTCTCTGACATGTGGACCCCAGTTGCATATGCATTATGAGCACGGATCGCATACTTGCGGTCTCGCCGGATTCCAGTTATCGAGTCTCGGAAAACCAGCTTCTCAAAACCCCATTCACTGTTCGCCGTGAAAAAAGAAGAACAATAATCAGAAAATTTTGTATTGAGATAACTAACTATGATAGGTAAGCAGCAGTCCATTTCTCATAACTAGTGACTTGTGAACAGAAAGAAGTGCAATTTTGCTTTTTTGTTTCTAGACTAGTGATAGACAGATTAGCTTTGTTGTATTCATGTTTTGTTTTTGACCTAAGAACCTTGATGTGACACCTTGAACCAGCCAAAACTAGACATAAAACTTATGTTATACAATTAGGCTTGAAAAAGAAAAGAAGAGTGACGAGTAGCGGTAGATCATGTTCATGGTATAGCTGATCTTTTAATAGTAAACCGGATGAACATATATAAGCTAAACTCACTTAGAATAGTCCTCCTTTGGATCAAGTACACAGAGCTTGCTGGACATAGGATTCTGCTCAATTGTAAACTGGGTGTAGGGAGACAATTCCGTGAGCACGGCCTCTAAAGTACGACCCTCCGGTAAGTATATGTACTCATCTACATCGAAGAAAAATGTCCAATTCGCCGCATGGCGGTATCTGCAACCAACAACATTATCATCAAAATAGAATATCAGGATGGGTTAAACAACTTAACATTATTGTAGCTAGTCTTACCGATGCAAGCAATCATTGACAACAAGGAATTGATTATAATAATATCCGTCATAGTCAGCCTGACCCCTTATGTCTTGCAATGTGGCCCGCCCAGCCCGAATCCAGGGGTCCAAAGCAGCCCGCACTGCTGGACTAACACCGCCCGCATCGTGAAATACAAAATGTGATCTCGGTCCAAAGAAATGCACATGGTATGCCATCCACTCCCTTATGCGCGATGCGCTTAGGTCTCCGTACAAGGATGAACCACAGTACAAGTACTCGTACGGGTAAGGCGGTTTGAATTTAGCCTCATTATATGAACCTGGCGCCTCTGTTTCATCAAAATTTGAAAACTTCGTTTATTATTATTATTATTACATCAAAATTTAGGTTGTGTTTTGACAACAATCTTAAATATAAATGGTAGTTGAAAATAGTGAGTGTGGTAAGCAGACCTTCTAAAGCGACAATTTTCTCATATTTTCTGGGGGATAGAGAATAATAGGCATAGAGAATGAGCTTTCCACCGGCATTGTCATGGTTGGGCATCTGAGGGAAGGTACAATTCACAATTACGACCGTGTACACACGGCCGTATCCCCAATCCGGCAGCATCTTGTATGACTTGGCTCGAATCGCATTTGATGAATTGGAATTTGGAACCCACTCACACTTGTACCTAGAAAAGATGAATCATTCTTAGTGATGATGGTACTATTCCGACTAAATAAGGAGGGAGGACCCAACCCAAATGTAGAATGTATTATTTTTGAGTTGTTAACTATCATCAAAGATAGCACATAGATAGAATGAAAGCTACATTTTGGAATTAAGAAATTAGAAGGATAAGGATACCATGGCTTGCCAAAGACATGGGTAGGCTTGGATGCGAGTCCAATTACAGAAAATGTGTACGGCCCGCCTCGATATGCTCCCATTTGAACAAATAATGCAGCGGCATTTCCGTAGGGTTTGAAGTATCTCTTATTTGGGTCCGTTGAAGCTACATTTGCAGTGGTAACAGTGGCAAGTTTCTCCTTTTTAATCGGTATGGTGTTGGCAGAGGAATGAGGAAGAGAGGGAAGATTGTTAGAATTGGGGCAGGAGGCAGAGAATTTGGTGGAGTCAGGAGGGAGGAAGAGAGAGGGGTTGTAGGGGTGGGGGATTTGAAAGAAGGCGATGAGGAGGGTGATGACAACAAGGGTGGCGATGAATGGCTTCAGATCCACGCCGTAGAGACTGTACGCACCGCCACCCGTCCCCGTTCCGCCGGAGGATGCAAACTCCTTCTTCATTTCCCTCTCTCTCTCTCTCTCTCTCTCTGTTTCTCACTCTTTTGAGACGGGAGGAGAGGAGTGATGGACCTCTCTGTTTCTCACTCTTTTCTGGGAGAGGGCTGGGCTGGTTCCTCCTTTTTAGCTTTTCTACTTTCAGTGGAAGGTTTCTCTCTCTCTCTCTCCCCTCTCTCTTCTGTCTCTCGGTGGAATTGAGTGCTATACCTATACTCAATACTGTTGTGGCTTTAATAATGGGAGGAGAGGAGAGCAAGAGGGGCTTTGCCTTGTAACTTTTGTAGTGAGAGAGAGAGAGAGAGAGAGAGAGAGAGAGAGGGGGGGTAGTTTTTTTGGTTTATATGTGGGTAATATATCTTTTTTATTCCCGATAATCATAATTATAAAATTATAATCTTTTACTCTCTCGATAAGATTACTTTTTTCCATAGAACGTTTTGAGTTGTATATATATATATATATATCTGGTCAAAAAATAATGAGTGTGGGTTGAACACAACATACTTGTGTGTAGTGTATTTCAAGAGAGTATAGGCCAAGTCTGACCCATGTCTCTCACAGGTGTTTTATTTTATTATAAAGTAGCATGATTAGCTTATATCCATTGATTAATTTATTATAAAAGATTTGCAACATACTACCATGGAATAATTTGGTTCTTTATTTTATTCACCGACTATTCTGTTTTTTTTTTCTCTTTTCGACTTCTTTCTGATGGTTGGGTATGTTTATTATGCTAAACCAGTTTATGACCCATGTTTCAATGAGTTATGTCGAAAAAATGACTAGCGCTAGCGGCGTTAAAAAGGTCACGTGATTTACTGAGAAGTGTCTGAACTACTGAATGGTGTTTACTTCGTGAAAAAGTTGTACATTCCATTCCAAGAAAAATTTAGATGTGAAAATCACATTCTTTTATTTACGGGATTAACCCGTCTCACTTAAAGCTCAAAAAAAAAATTATTTATTTATTTTTACATGAGAATTCTATGTGACGGTAATATAGCATTACCATGGAATGTGATATTACCACAAATCATGAGAATATGATTCTCACAAAAAAGCTTGGTAATATTATATTCCCGTGCTTATTATCAATATGTCTTTATTTTTAATATTTATTATAAAAATATTTGTAATATCTATTCTTCTTTATCATATTTTACTTTAAATTAAATATTAGTTAATTTTCAAAAAAATAAATGTAATTAAAATAATAAAATATTTCAATAATCTTTATGATCTTATTATAAATATAATGAATGAAAAATTATACAGCGATTATAGATGATATATTATATTATAATATATTAAATTAGTTATTATATACATAATATATATGAGTTAATAATAACTGTACTTGTTGATATTCTATAATAGAGATTCAAGGGCATATTAGTCATTTTATATTTAAACACAAAATAAATAAATAACTTTTCTACAAATTTAACTTGTTTGGTAACAAAAATATTATTTTGAGATAGTAATGTGATTTCTTGGAATGTGATTACTATGATAATCTAGCATTACCGCGACATAAACACACCCGAAGTTCTTGAAGGTTGATATCAATTAGCCAGTGAAAATGGTCAACCATTCTCCAAACCCAAACAGCACACAAACACAAGTCAAGACACAAATCTCTTTTACAGGTGATAATCTGAATTGAAGAAGAAGAAAAAAAGGGGGGAAAAGCTGAACGAGGGCAGCACCAAATGGAAAGGTCCCAATTAACACTAACAATGAGTTAATAAAACAAACAAAAAACGTGAAAATAGAAAGTAAGTGGAAATGAAATGAGAATCCAAAATGGAAGGTGCTCCTTGCTCTCACTGTCGGCAGGCCAGCCGCTTCAGCTTAATATTTCTAACTTTATTTAATAGAGATTAATCCTTCTAACTTACTTATCGATATTAATTTAATTAAAAATTTTAAAGTGCCATGAAAAGAACACTCTTTTAGTCTTTACTCATAATATCTATCTACTATAGATCTCTAGAATCTAGACTCTTCATTCAAAAAAAAAAAATCTCTAGACTCTAGTTACACTACATACATTTCCTTTCCATTATATTGCTTTACACAGTATTTTTCTAATAAATACGATTTACAATATTAAATAGCATTTCAATGTTGTAGTGAGAAAAAAAGGCATCTCCTCGAATATACATAAGAAAAGAAGCAATTAAGTCAGAATTTTATGAGCTAATAATTATCAATTAGGTGGTGCTTCTCATTCACTCATGGAATAAACACAAATTCCATTGATGGAATAATAAATGGATTGATGATTGGGGCAGTCTAACCAACCAGCGCATCCCTCCAAAACATGACAAAAGAACAACCCAATTAGCATCAATAATGTATCACATAACACATATCACTTGCATATCTTTTTCATGTCATAATAACAAGTGAAGTATATGCATCATGATTCATATGAGGTTATACATGCAAGGGGACCATGTAAAATGCATGCGTGCCTTAATTACTATTGCCCTTAACCTTGAAGAAAGAAAGAAGTGTTTTATCCAGATGTCCGCGTTCAGTACTCCAATCGGGACTATGGTTTAATTAGGAGAGAATGGAATTGATATAAATAAGAACAGTAGAGGCTCCAATCGAATTTGAACTCCAAATGCTGGTATGACTAGAAGCTCAATTAATTAATTATGGGCAAGACAACTAATGGAAGATATGGTTATATATATGATTTATATAACCTTATCTCCAATTATCGTCAAGATTCAATTGTGCTTGTTATGCATTTGTCTGACAACATATCTCATATATCTGGGCCTGCTTTAAAACTGAAAAAAGATGTGTGCAACTGTCCGGTCATATTGAAGAGGTAAATGAATTGTAGAAAATAACAAACGGAGAGGAGGATATGTTCATTGTCAAATGGCAATGCAGCCAGCCAGGCTGTCTGACGTGTCACCATAAAACTTGAAACCAACATTAAGTTGTGTTGTGGTCATGGAATTGCTGTTTGTCCAGCCTCTTGCTCTTATTTTCTTTTCATTTTTTATTGTAAGAGTAAGCTGTAAGAAGGTAGTTGCCTGGCAAGAGTCAGTGATACGGGCCAGGCCAGCTTAAGCGGGGCCACACTGCTCATGGTCATGGCCATAACCTGTGATTTGCAGCGGGCCTACAGCTCATGCGTTACATAAAACGTTATAGGGTAGGGGACCTCATCCATCATCATGTCAATATATTCGTATCGTATGTCGTATCAGATTCAATATCAATATCGCGTCCTATTTCCATGCATTACAATTTACAACTCACAACGGCGTGGCGGGGTGTGCTAGCTCTATATCGGGCCTACTGGAATTATTCAATTGGGCTTTGCATGGCCTACTCAAACTGCCTCCGCTGGCTGGAGCCGGACTATATAAAATAAAACTAGAACCCGGAATTATTATCCCAGCTTTGAAAACTCGAATCCCTTCCTTTCTCTTTCCGATTCATCATTGTCGAAGCGTTTCCTTGCCGTGTGCTCTCCGCTCTGACCGACGAAACGATCAGAATCAGGACTGCTTTCTTTCTCAATTTATCGACCGCCGCCTTCTTTCTCTCCTTCCCCCGCTCTCTTTCTCGCAAGGTACTTCGTTCCCTGTTCTTTTCTTCTTCTTCTTCTTCTTCTTCTTCTTCTTCTTTTTCATGAAAACCCCCAACTACTATAGAAGCCGTCCGAGAAGTTGGCTCCACTTTGTCCGGCTCAAGTTGCTTTATCAAAGTCTTTGCTTCCATACCTGCGAATCAAAACTCAAATCCGTTTTTGGGTAGGGCTGTAATTGTAAATTTCCAGTTCTTCTTTGGGGTTTCGATATTTGGGCTTTTAATACTTGATCAATTGACTTAGTGTTATCCCCTTAGGCTTCTATTCAATCCGTGCACATAAATATTTGCATATAAAACTCTTGTTAATTACATTGTATAGTTGTCGAGTCCATTCATCTGTGTGAGATTAAAAGGATAACTAATAAACTTAACTGCATGCCTGATTCGCGTTTGTAGAGTAGAATGCAAGATCCTCCTGCATCCAAAGCAAAGAAGATGAAGAAAATGACAAAGCCTAAAGTGGCATCTCCATCAATTATCCAAAAAACAAAGTACAGCCAAGCAACACAAAAGGCAACTCCGCCAAAGAAGACAAAGAAGGCTTCTCCTTCCTTAACGGGTAGCGGGTCGACTGAGGACTATCGGGTTTTGAGAAGGGAGTACTTACTGCTCGAAGAGGAGAGCTTCTCTCTCGATAAAGATTTGGATCAGGCCGAGGAAGAAACTAGGGTTTTACAGCAACAAAAGAATGCTTTGTTGGATCAACTTGTTGTCTTAGAGGGTTTGGTAGACCCGCCACAAGCTGGGTTCCGCCAGGGTGGCAGGATATGATATGATATGATATTTATATGATATGGAGGTACTTCTCCTTTTGTTTTTATGAAATGTGGACAAGTAAGTAAGTGCTTGATTTATTGAGATGGCCTCTAGATGTTGTATATAGTACTTGACTTGTATCATTTTGGTTAGTGGATTCATGTATCTTGCCAATATTATTTTGGATTTTCTAATTAAAAGTTGTGTTTTTGTTTCATTTGAAGTTTTTGCATATCATTATTGTACCATACAGGTAACCATTGTAACACTGTCTTGTTTCCATCCATTTTAAATATATCAATAGTTGAAGTACATTTACATTAATAATTTGATCAATCAAATGAACTTTCCCTATTCCTGTAACCATCTGAAATCTTTTCACCGGAAACAACAAACCAGCTGTTTGGAAAACAATAAATAAAATAAATATAGTTTATCCTTGTCACATGAGCCGCTTATGACTTGATTGAACTCGAACAACCAGCGGTACCCGCACTTGACTCTCCTTCCCTTTCCATAAAATCGATCCAAAAGCATAATCTTCTGAACTTGGATCTGCAACCCGAAAGTAGACCGTAAAATTCTTTTTCACTCCATATTTTTCAAATAAAATTACACGTGGTGCCACTGTTACACGCACACCCTTAGGCGGGTCAACTGCGACCCGATATGAACTCCCGGGCTTACCCACATTTGTCATGGTTCGAGTCACCCTACAGTTTCTCTTTATATCTAGCACGGTTATTGATGCGTAGTTCAGGTCGTTCACATCTGGGCCCGGTATTGTGCATGCAGTATTATCTCCTGTTATTAGTTTCAAGGACCGCTTGTCATAGCCTATTGAACACAGGAAGGACTTATAGTCTTGAGGAGCTGAATCGAAAATCAGGCCTGGGTTTAGAACCCGGGTTGGGTCTATGAAACCTGACCCGAAGTCAAAGGGGTTAGCTGGAGTTCCTGCTAGCTCTGATGCTATTGGGTTGTTCTTCTTGTTCAAAATTGTTGCTGAACAAAAGAAAAGAAGAACAAAACCAGTGAATTGACGGGTAAGCTCAATAGAAAATGGAATCTTAAGTATGACAATTTGAATTGTAATAATTGGTTACCTGTAGTCATGATGGCAGATTTAATTGCAGAAGGAGACCATGTAGGATAAACGGCTTTAATTAAAGCTGCAATGCTGGTTACATGAGGACATGCCATAGATGTACCTGACTGAATATTGAATTGCATGTTTTTATCCTTGGCAGGAGACCATGCTGCCAATATATTCAGTCCTGGTGCCGCCACATCCGGCTTAAGTATCAAATCACATTATATACTAGGATTAATATATATCTCAATATTTCATAAAAGATCTAAGTATTAGTTATGATATGATAAATGGTACCTTTAGAATCTCAGGGGTTAGTGAATTGGGCCCTCTTGATGAGAATGGTGAAATGTGAGGTGCTGATTGCGATCCCAGTATTGTATATGTTGGCAATATTGTTGAGCTTGCCCTCCTACAAATTTTTTTGTTTTTGTTTGAGAAATATGTAATAAATTTGACACTAGAGATAGAACATTCATGTAGGTTAATTAACCTTGTTGAATTAAGATAGGAGAGGATAGTGTCGCCCATTTGTTTTCCAACAGATGTTGCAGGTAGAACAAATGGAACTGCAAGATGGTATTCGGTTTCATCAATGAGAATCATGCCAGCTGCACCAGCTTTCTTCACAATCTCACTCTTTTCCAGCCTCGAGTCTGATGAACTTTCACTATGTCGACACACCAGTATTTTCCCTCGTGCTTTGCTCGTGTTCAACGAGCTATCCACACAAAAGCTGCATAGGATAAAATATAACATTGAAATAGTTCATAGCATTGAAATAGTTTGTCAAATAATAAGATAGTTTGACATATTATTTATTACCTAGACTGGTATGGAGTGAAGTAACCATCATTAGCCTCTGAAGCTGAGATTGTCCTGATTGTTGTATTCATCTTGAATCTATTCAGGCTGTCACCCTAATATTGAAAGAAAACAAAAAAAGAATAAATATGTATGCACATTTGTTGATATACCAGTATGTATGTATGAATTGACACAAACAAAGATTACCATTATCTTAGTACCATTGCCAAGCACAATATATGATGCAAAATCTCGGTCGGTAGATCCTGCTCCCACAGTGAGCAACCACGGTGCGAGATTAGTTGCCGTACCTTGACCCCCAGAATTACCGGCAGATGAAATGACCAAAATACCCTTATTAGTAGCATGAAACGACCCTATAGAGATAGAATCGCTAAAATAATCCCCTTGAGGGGGATCAGGACCTAAAGAAACCGAAATAATATCTACTCCATCTTTGATTGCATCATCAAAGGCGGCAAGTAGATCAGCATCATAACAACCGGACTCCCAACATGCTTTGTAAACAGCAATGCGGGCCATTGGGGCCCCACCACGGCCCTCGCCTGAGCCTAATCCTTTGAAGCTCATGCTTTTAACGTATCGGCCTGCAGCTATAGAGGCAGTGTGGGTCCCATGCCCTATCGTGTCTCTTGGAGACTTGGATTTTGTCGTCTCTTCTGCTTCTTCTGCTTGGTAGCCTGATAGATAGTATCGAGCACCAATTATTTTCCTGTCATGTTTGATCAACCTACTATGAGTGGCTTTTTCAGAATATTGTCAAAATGAAAGGGGTGTATGAAAAAGTGAAGTTTTGACCTGTTGCAAGTGAAATTTGATGAGGGGTCTCCTGCTAGGCACTGGCCTTTCCACCTTGAGGGAACTGGAGGCATCCCTTCATCCCTGAAGCTCTCTGATTCTGGCCATACTCCTACCAAACAGTTCTATTATTTATTAATTTGTTTTTTGTTTTTTGCTCATTTAATATCTTGTCTGATGTAACATATACATCTAAACAAGCTTAAATCATACCAAGATAATATTATGATATAATGAAAGATTATAATATGAAAATTAGCTTGAAGAAAGCCTAAAATGATTTAGTATGAACAAACTATAGGAACTTGAAAAAAGAAAACAGGATTATCGGAATAAACACACAAACCAAGGCCTAAGAAAATAGAAGCTGGTCCGATAGATAGATCCATAAACTGTGACACTCTAATAAGGTCAAAAAAGGATGAGTACAAGAAGCTTGCACTGTTCACATGACATGTTCAGCTGCCCTGTCTAATTTCCATTACTTGTATATATCACATGTGAATACCTTGGAATAGTTGCCATGATTCTTAATCTGTAGAAACATGTCAATATTTATATAAATAAGTATAATTAGTTAATTACCAGTGTCGATGAATCCGATAATGACATTTTGTTGGTTAGTTGTAGAAAATCCAGGAATCTCCATTGCTTCATTTGTGGATAAGCCCATGAAGTCCCATGAATGTGTTGTATGAACATTCCTCTTCAAATTTGGCACAACTGATACCACTTCAGCCATTTCTACACTTTACAATATATCAATTATGTATTGAATAACAAATATTATCACATACAATAAATGAATGAATGGGCCATTAATAACAAATATTTAGTTAAAATTGTAGTTATATATGGATCAATTACCGGCTAGTAGTGAAGCTTGTTGTTTGGTTAACTTTGCGGCAAATCCTCTGAAACCACTGTTGTAGGTGTAGATATGAGACGCCCGTGCCTTTTCCAAACTGCAATTGAATTTCATGAACATTTTCAACTGATTTCCAATGAAGACGACTTTATTTCCAAAGATTATCTATAATGTAGCAATTATTAATTGCCAATCATGTCAGAATGAAATAAGTATATTATGTGTACCGATTAAACTTAGCTAGCTAACCTTCCAGCGTGAATAGAAGCAAGCATTTGATGGTCATGGCTCAATGTATCATCGCATGACTCATTATTAATGCTATTTGTGTCCCCTCCCATGTAAACCACATAAACCTATCAACGTTCAACAATATGAATAAAATAAGTAACATGCATTAATCACACGTCCACAATTAAGAGTATATCAGCTTGATTGAATAAATTGGCAAGTTCTATTCAATTAGAAAAAAGTGCCAACAAAGCACAGAGAGAAAGAATAAAACACTTGCAAAAAGACGCCCGACTGATATACCGAATTAACCAGGTACAATTGTTAGCAATGATCAATATGTGATCAAACTATGGCAGAAGAATATTTCCTAGATAAAAACAGAAATTACAAAAGAAAGGGAAAAAAGAAAGAGAAATTGATCACCTGAGAGCAGAAAGAATAATTAAGCTGTGCTAGCATAATAGTGATAATAAGCAGAATCAATTTAGTCTGACATAGTGGAGAAGAAGCCATGAGAGAATATGACAGGGCGGGTTGAGTTGGGAGAGAGAAAGAGAAGAGAGCTTGGTTAGATATTTCACGAGTGTTTGATGTATGATTATGGATACGTAAAGTGACCCAACCAACAGAAGCTTAAGCAATCAACCCTTTTTTGTCACTTAAATTAGCATTAGCCCAGTGGGTAGAGAATGGCGGCGGTTATTTAACTACCAAAAGTCCTAAAGAGAACATTTGCTCAAGCAAGTATTCAAAAAAAAAAAAAAAGAGAACATTTGATTTGTGGGTTTAGCAAGTGATTCATAATTAAATTACATGTTGTCATGCTAACATTTCTCACTTCTCCCTCAACTCTCTTGAGGATAGGATATAGAGCTGCATGTCTGTCCAAATGAAAAACAGTGACACATGTTAATTATAACAAGAGCTTATTCCATTTAAAAATCAATAGCATGCATAATAACCATGATTATGGTTAGGTAACAATTAATTACACTCTAAGGCAAAACAACTTTGGCAAAGAAGAGCAATTACTAATTAGTTAGCGATCATTTACGCTTTAATCTAGTGTTCTTTGATTTGAAGCCAAGGCATAAACGAATCAATCTCAAAGCCAATAATTAACGAGTCTGATTTCCTGCGACACTCATCCATATCATATGATATCTCTAGTCTACTTATTATGAGCACCGAATAATAATATTATGCAAGCAGGCCCAAACATGTCAAAGCCTAGCCCATTTTATCGATCCGGCCCAACTAAACACGCAGCTAATGCTAATCACCCACTTGCTTTTATCGGCGTCGTGGTCGTGGGTGGGATTCTCTTTTTTTATTTTATTTTTGAAAAAGTTTGGAAAGGACTTGAATATTCCTTTTCCAAATGTATTTCTATAAATGTTTTTTGTACGATCCTATAGTATTTACAGCTGTATACAAATGTACACAAAAACACTTCTTCCTTAAAACGGGCTACCTACTCTCACCCTAACAGGCCGAATGAAATTCGCCTAAAGCCTCCTAGTTAAACAGGCCTTTACAACTTAGCCCAATAAAACTACAAAACTGAAAAAAAATCAATAAAGCCCAAAACAATCTTTATTTTCTAACCTAATAATCCCTTGTTGCTCTTTCGTTCCTTTTCCTTCTAATGTAACATTTGACAGCTGTTGCGCCTCCTTTCTACTTTCTATTTCTTTTTTATTCTTTTATTTTATTTTATACGCTCCAACGGTCACATTTTGAATTCAAATAGACAGCCAATCAATTCTCTCACAATCGCTCTTTCAATTCTCATCTGCCTAAGAAAAATTCGAGCCCGAAATACCACAATACAATACAATACAGGAAGGAAGGAGGGAGTTTTCCTCTCCGAAATAGGGTTTTAGGGTTTGGGACGGAAGTGAAAATGGAGGAGATGCTGAACGATGAGTGCGTGCAGATGGCGCTGGGGAATGTGGAGACGGGCCTGGAGTGGGAGATGTTTCAGGAGAATATCAGACCCCTCAAGCGAGGTCGCAACATTTCCCTGCTTAATCAATCGCTCAAAGCTCAAATCGATCCCGCTCTCAGATCTCAGCTCATTCAGACCAGAAAGTATCTGCTACTCCCCCTTTTGTTCTTTCTTTTTCTTTCTTTCAAGATTTGCGTCTCTCAATATGATTTTATTATAATGAAATAGGAAAATGCTGGAGGCAATAGAGGAGTACAAAGGAGAAGACCCTCTCCTCCCCTGGATCCAGTAAGTCTAATCTAATTAACCCTCATTTCTTTCCTTTCATGCTTATTTTGATGCCTAAAATTGCTTCTTTGTAACTAATTTCATTGGTTTGTATGAAAAGGTGCATAAAGTGGGTGCAAGAGGCATTTCCAGCAGGAGGAGATTGCTCGGGTCTGGTCGTCATATACGAGCAATGCGTGCGCAAATTTTGGCATGAATCTCGATACAAAAAAGATCTGCGCTACCTTAAAATCTGGCTCGAATATGTAAGTTGATGCTGCTCTTTTATTTAAATTAGTGATTAATAACAATGATGATGATAATACCCAATTATACCTCAAAAAAAAAAATGATGATGATAATAGGCTGGGAATTGCGAGGATGCGGAGGTAATATATGGGTTTCTGGAGGCAAATGGGATTGGTCAGAGTCACGCTGTTTTCTATTCGTCTTACGCCTTACACATGGAATCCAAGAATAAACTCAAGAAAGCCGATGATATTTTCAATCTTGGTATTGCCAGGTTTGTTTTCTTTTCTTTCTTTCCATTCTTCTTCTATTTCAATCTTGGCAGTACAAGTAATTACTTATACTCTAATTGACCTGTTGCACATAAAATCAAAAATAGAGAGGCAAAACCAGTTGAGAAGTTACGCCAAGTTTATCGTTCATTTCTGGCTCGCTCAACTCGCAGAAAGCAACTCCCTGAAGAGGTTCTTTCTTTTTCCTCTTTCAATTTTGTTATTTAGTTTAAATTCAAGATTATTGTTCATTTTATCTAATATATTTTTTTGTTGTAATAAAATAGGAGGACTCAAATTCAACAAATGACAATGCTGAAACGCGTAGCTTTGGAACCGTCTTGAATGGAAGTGCCAATAATATTTCTCGTCCATTTCAGAGGTGAACCACCTTTCTTTTTTTAATTTGAAAAATCAATAATATAAATATCATTACATTTAGTTATTTGTTGATTTGTTGTTAAAAACTGCAGGTTGAGTAATAAAAGAAAACCTCTTGCGATCTGCAATGAGAACAAGCCTCTTTCAATCTGGAAAGATGAGAACGCCATTGTGCCAACTCACAAGAATGACAAAATGAAGGCTGCTCTAGATACTAATGATAATAATAAACCGGCCTGGATGGATTTAGGGACCCGTGCAGACCGAAACAAGGAGAATAATGCGATTCCTACAAAATGGACTTCTTTTAAGGTCATCTTCATTTAAAAACTCCATTTATTCTATTCATTAATGGTTTTTGTGATTTGGTTGAGAATAAAAAATGACAATTTTAATGTTGTTAACAGATTCCCCAGAGAGCAGGAGTTGAGGCAGGGCAGGCGGCACCGGCTCCCGTAATTCAGATTTATGTCGATGAAGAATGCAAACAGTAATCATTCTTAAAACTATTCTTGTTCATTATTAACTAAATAATGGAACTATTTATTTTTTATGATTGAAATATGCAATTTTTTTTTTGGACAGATCGCCAAAAGAAGTGAAATCAAAGAGTCCTAAGCAATCTGGTGCTGGGCTGAAGCTCAGAAGAGCAACAAGCAAAGGCCTTAAAACGTAACCCAATTTCTCTCTCCTCTTTTCTTTCTTTTCAGACGAAAAGAAACATCTAGTTCTAATGTAAGTTTTGTGACTTGAACAGGGAAACTGAGTTGCTGAAAGAGAACCCGCTGCGCAATTTTCCGTTGAGGAACCTAAGATAGATAGACACAATTTGACCCGATTTATTCAGGATTATTTGCTTGAGTGTCTTTTTTTAGTGTGGTATGTGTATTTGAAGTTTTATTCTTCAAAGCTTCCAACTGAATTTGTTGTTTAGTTTGATTACTGTATTGTAATTAAATGATTGAACTTTCTTTCCTTCTTTCTCATATTTTCTCAGAAGACCATGTTTTATTTTATAAATTTCAAGGATTGAATTATAATTTCACTAACAATGATGGAAATCAGTACAATCCTAAACTAGATTTAAGTACATTTTTCATCAGAACATAAGCATCTTTTATTTTATTATCATTTTCCATTTCTAATCCCATTGCAAAGTCCAAATCAAACACTGTCCTAATTAACATATATTGGTGACATTGCAATTGTATGATGACTATAACAAAAAATATTTAAATATTTTATATAGGATAGAAGCCCATGGAATTTGATAAAACAGGCTATTAATTAACAATATTATGATTAACTTGACTATTGACAAGGATGGGCGAGTGGATGGACTGCCTTAGCTGATAACAAAAGCCTAATTAATGGTTGCCTCATACTAACTCCACTTTTAAAATCTTCTGATCCTTATTGTTTCTGGAAGAAGATTTACTAAAGGGAGTTTTGGTGCGTTTTGTCGAATAAAGAATAGGCTTGAGTAACTCAAAACAAGGGTCACACATAACACAAGTCAATGTTTCTCATCCACTCCTTGTTCTTATGCGGACTCAGACATTTCTCTTTTTTTATGTTTGTCTTTGTCCTCTTGTAGCATTTAAATTTAATTATCACATTTTGTGAATACTTCATTTCTTATTTTTGCTCAAAATATTGGGACTAATACATGTAATTAATACTTCATTTCTTATTTTTGCTCAAAATATTGGGACTAATACATGTAATTACTTCAAGTTTTTCTCAAATCTTTTTATTTGAAGGCTAGTGTGTGAAAACCTTTCAGTTTCATTATTAATCTTTAGACTCCACTATTTGAAAGGTACTACAAAATATTTAGTTTATCACTTTCGTTTAAATCCCTAACATTGCAAGACTAGTCCATACAAAAAATAATGGATTTCCAATTTTTCTAAAACCATATTATTTGAAATTAATATATGAAAAATACTCATATTATTCTAAGGCAGTATGCAATTTTTTTTTCTTCCAAATTTTCTGAAAATTTCATTATTTCTTAATTCAGTCTTTAATTTATTTGATATATATCTATAGCGTAGTTAAGTGAACATTAATTGCTAGTGTTGTGTTGCGATAATAAATACAAATATCATTGACATCAAATTTGTTGTCAAAGCCAAGTAGACACTTCTTCATTAATTCAATACAGAAAATGTTTGATAAAGATAGACATCATCAAATGTAATAATAAGTAATGGATGTTAACATTATATTTCTTTTGTGAAGCTTGACCACTGCACCTACCATATAAATATTCAAGCACACACATAACAAGATCAGAAAAAACTTCCAACCCAAAAGCACAAACAAACAAGCAAACAAAAAATAAGCACAACAGAAAAAAAAAATTATGAACACCATAATGAGCCCCTATCTGAGATTTAACCGGAGATATCGGCGCACAAAGGGTCTGCGGCGGTTCTCTCTGTTCCGTCTTCGCATCAAGGTCTTTGGCTTCATTCACCTATTTTTGAGATGCATGCAAGAGATCAAGTGCAGCCCAAGCAAGACACGCCCTGTCAAATGCAAAATCAGTAAAACGAGTAATTGCGGCTACAACTCACTCAAATATGAGAAAGAGAATTTGTTTCACGAAGAGGCGATCGCAGATTGCCTAGAGTTCATCAAACGTTCAGCTCAACATGATGCACAAGATTGTTAATTAGTAATTACTATATAGTCCAAAGCCAAGAAGAGAAGTGAATAGTAGTTTTTTTTTTTTTTTTTTAGTGCAAGCTTGAGAGAAGTGAATAATTTTGATTTTGTTTTTTGTATTTGAGAAAGAAATATCCCTACCTTAAACGTTTAAACAAGTTTCTGTACTTTTTGTTTCGTCTTTTGAGTTGAATCTTGTTTTTGGTTGGTTTTTATTGGTAGTTTGACTGATGTAAAGTTTTGTGTAAGCTTACAATCTAACAATTTTCTTAGCGTTTATGTATGGACAAATATTCACAAGATGCTGAAAAGATCGCATGCATGTAACATCAGTTCACCTTTTAAAATGAAAAATATAAAGCAAAAAAAATTAAAGCGAGAAGGGTAGAATATGAATATCGAAATCAAAATGTTGTATATTAATCAGATTGTCCATAAAGTATGATGGGCTTAACTATAGGTGAAAATGGGCCAAAATGAGGCCCATCCACCGCCTCCCCTCCCTTCCCTTCCCTCTGAATTGTGGTGTGGAGAGGAGACTCGTACACGGCACGCATGGCTCTTCTTCATCTTCTAGTTTAGAACTAGAATAGAATCAATCAGTGCGAGGATGGAAAAGATGAGGGAGGGCGGGGGCGCGGTGTGTGTGACCGGAGCTGGAGGCTTTGCCGCCTCATGGCTCGTCAAGCTCCTTCTGTCCAAAGGCTTCCTTGTTCATGGCACTGTTAGAGACCCTTGTCAGTTTACTCATTACTTTGAATCTTTGATTTTTTTTTTTTTTTTTGAGATTGAACTCGCAATTTGTGGGTTGATAGACTTTACTTTTGAATCTTTGATTACCTTTGTTATTGTTAATGAAGATGATGACGATTTGTGTTGACTTTCTGTTGTTCAGGTGACGACAAGTATGCGCATTTGAAGAGATTGGAGAATGCCACGGAAAATCTAAAGCTCTTTAAGGCGGATTTGCTAGATTTCAGTAGCATTGCATCAGCTGTGGCGGGTTGTGAAGGAGTGTTCCATGTGGCCAGTCCCGTCCCCTCCACCAAAGTTTCCAATCCGGAGGTAGAATTACTTGCGCCAGCTGTCACCGGCACACAAAATGTGTTAAAGGCATGTAAAGAGGCGAACATCAAGAGAGTCGTCTTGGTTTCATCTGTTGTCGCAATTACCATGAAACCTGATTGGCCCAAAGGAGAGCCTATGGATGAGACATGTTGGTCTGATGAGCTCTATTGCAAAACCACTGAGGTATATAATCTTCTTATGTTTTATTTTATGAAACATCTACCTTCTGTTATTTTTATTTAATTTTAATTTTGTTGCGCCAGAATTGGTATTGTTTATCGAAGACCGTAGCAGAGAGAGAGGCGCTTGATTTTGCATTGAGAAATGCAATGGATGTGGTGACTGTTTGTCCGAGCCTTGTAATTGGTCCGATGCTCCAACGGAACGTGAATGCCAGCAGTATGGTTCTCATCAATCTTCTCAAAGGTAACATAAATGGTTTAGAAAGAGAAACGTCTACTAATTAATGACCTTTTTGGTATTATGAAACGGTGCAGGGACCCGTGAGTCAGTGGATAATGTGACGAGACACATGGTGGATGTACGAGATCTTGCAGATGCTATGCTTTTGGTATACCAGAAAGAGGAGGCATCGGGTCGCTACTTAGCCAGCTCACACTCTATTATTACACGTGACTTGGTTGATCTTCTTAAACGCCTCTTTCCCAACCTCAACTACCCTAAATTGTAAGTGTTTTTTGTTAAACTACTGTCAACCTATGAAGCCATTACTGCCAACAAGATTCATTAGTTTATTTTTCTTATGTTCACTGCAGTTTTAATGAAGTGGAAGAAGGGAAGGTGATTAACTCAAAGAAGCTGCAAGCACTGGGATGGAAAATCAGGCCATTAGAGGATACACTCAGGGATATTGTGGATTACTACCAATCCACCAATCTTTTGGAGTGATTGTTATGACCAATAAACCGAGTTTTAAAACTTGATGTAACTATAAACCTTTAGAATAAGGAGATATTTTGTCATGGATATTATTTGGTTGTTTTGCATCAAAAACAAAACATTAGTCAAACTGATCAATAAAAACAACACTATAGTTGTACGAGGGTAAGATTTATTTTTCACAATGTCAAGTCATCTATGTAGTAGAAACGTAGTGTAGCCTATAATTAATACAGAAGTTGTGACAAAATAACAAAAAAATGGACAAAATTATTTGTTTCAGATGTTTCAGCAATATCAAAACAGAGAAAAGAAAAAAATATGAAAAATTGACACTATACAGTGTACATCCAAAACATATAAATGAAATTTGTACTAGAATAGAAGTAACTGCCAAACTGATGTGGGCTAATAATGGCTGGCTAGTCTGTCTGGCTTATTAATTGGCTATATATAATATGATATAATAGTCTGTCTCATCTCTACAATGAATCTCAACTGAACTGAACACACCCTTCACCTCCCCTTCATCAAAACTCAACAAACTGCAATTAATTAATAAATAAACAATCAATTATAAAACATTTTACTGATGATGTAATATAAACATGTATTATGTTGTTATTGCCATACCTTGTGTTGCATACTGATGCTGTCGAGAAAGAACAAAAAAGGTGACTCAAATACAATATTTTCTTTTCAAATGTAATATTTGCTGTTTATTTACGAACGAGGGGAAATGAGAATGGGCCCGATCGAGTAGTTAAAAATCTCCTGCAAAACCCTCTGAACTTCTCCTGATCCGTGCTCACACCGCACGAGACTCACAAGCAACGGAAAAAAACACGGCAAATTCCTCTCAAACTGACCCCTGTCCATTTCATTCAACATTTTCATGACCAAAAGGACCAACGTGGTGCGCGCCGCCAGTTCGTCTTTTCTGCCGGACGCCAACGGAAGCATCCAGTGCAGCTTCTTTCCTTCCGGCGCTGTCTCAGTCGCGCAATTCAGGTACATTTTGAGGATCTTTTCGCAGACCGAGACGATCATGGGCTCGATTTGCATCTGTACTGATAAAGAGGGGTTGTCGTGGAGTAATGACTCGAGGAATTTGAGGTAGCTTTGGTAGGATTCGTTCTCGAAATGAATGGTGGCCGGCTCGGAGGTTTCTAGAAGGTTGCAGGCCTGGTGAAACTTGGACTGCAAGGAAGCCTCCGAAGTGATTTTGCTTGCGTGGCAAGAAATCGAGGACAGGATTTCGATGATGAGAGACACGTGCCCAGACGAGAAGCATCTCCAGAACCTATTATACACCTTATATACGCACTGCAACCAACAACAGCAATAATATTCGTTAAATAATTAATAAAATGAATGATATAATCATCTCATTCATACATACCATATGATGAGATGATATAATAAGTATTAGAGAAAAGGTGGGACCTGAAGAAGGGAGAGTTGGAGAGAGAGATGGCTCTTCATTCTGACGATAGCATAAGAGGCAGTCTCCATATTGGCCTCTTCTTCATCATTTATCAGCTCGCTCTCTGAATAAATTTCCATCTCAGAAAAGCCGTCGACCTTATTGTCCGGGATTTCGACGTCCTCCATCATCCTCACAATCCTCGTAAACGCTGCGAAGTTCGACTCCGCCGCCTCCTTCATCCTCTCCAGTATCATCTCCCACTCCCCTGTTTCCATCATTTCATTTTATAAAATATCAGATCAAAATATTTTTAATATAAAGGGTTAGAAGAGCATCTGTGTTGTGTTAAACTTATACAATCATTTCATTTATATAAACACGTAATTTAAAAGACTGACCTGAAGTGAGAAGACTTCCGAGATTTTCCATGAGTCTCTGCATGTGGGCCACGCCAGCGCCGGCAGCCTGTTGGTACGGGCTCTTAACAAACCCAACCACTATGTTCACAACGGATCCCAACTCGGGGCGCACCGCATCGAAAACCGTGGGGTAAAGATCCACCAAGCATCTGGACGCGAGTATCTGAGTCTCCAGCGCCGATGAAGTTTCTTCTTCCGCGCTTGTGTCGGAAAGGACGTCGGATTTGTTGGAGAAGATCGGATAGATGACCGTTTCAAAAATGCTGGCCCAAAAAGGGGGAGAGAAAAGGTGGCCGTGGTCTTTCAATATGTCGAAAAGCACCTCTAACGCCCCTTTCCTTATCGTCACTCTAGAATCCGTCGTCAGCTTCGCCAGACCTTCATTATTCACAAATTAACTCACTAATTAGTTTAACTAATCAACGAATTGTTTTTGTAAGGACTGTAGAGTACCAACCATCAAGAAGCGGGACCCAGAAGTAGACATGGTCATCCTTGCCGGGAATCAAAGTGCCGTTACTATTATTAACATCTGCACCGTCCTTTGGTGCATCGGGATCCGTGCTGAATCCTCCTTCGGCCAGCTTGTCAGCGCAGAATCTTATGAAAGCGATGGCGTTGAGGCTGGTGTCGCTGCTGAACTTGCTGCTCGTAAAAGTGATTAGACATTTCACGCAATCCGTAAATGTTGTGGTTTCTGTCTCTGTTATGTAAGGAAAATAGTCTCTCACTATCTTCTCCATTGTTTCAAACGCCAGCAGCACTATCGCTTTTCTCTCGTCAGCCGCCGCTATCGTGAATACCTACAACCCACAAAATATAATTATTAAATGCATAATTCATAATTCGAATTTGGTACGGAATTTTAAGGTACCGTGAAGACGCTCTTCCAGCCGGACTTGATGTTGTTGACACGACTCAGCACCATCTGAGAAATGCAGCGCACGATCAGCTCTCTCACCTCTAACGAATTGCTCTTTCTCATGACTATCACAAAGGGTCTCAGAAACTCGTTCTGGAAGTTGTAGTTGGCCAGTTCCTCTCTCTCCAGAAACTTCATCGCCAGCTGGCGCAGAGAGTCCATCACGAATATTGCAACTGACAAGCTCTCTGACAGCCCTACTGACACAAAGAAGTCCGATAATACCTTCCATATGCGCGACCACACCAACCTAATCCGATCCATGTTATAATGACTGCAAATCCCACCAAAAAATAACAAATTAAAAATATTTATTATTTGGTATGAATAGAAATATTAAAAAAAAATGAAACAAAAGGTACTCACGCAATTTCGACAATTTTGGTGAGGCAAAAGATACGAGGATCAGGAGACTGCAACTCTGTAATAGAAACCTTACAAAGAGCCTTGACAAAAGCAACAATGGCCTCCCCATTCAGCCTCTGACTGTGCGCGAATATATGATTCAGCTCAAACAGCCCGATCTGATCCAACAAATTCAAGTTGGACACAAAGCTGTGGATCTGCTCAGGAGTCAGAGCAGAGGCGCCACCTGTCCCCGCGGGGCCCACACTGTCGTACGAGCCCCCACGTATAGCGGCCATCACAGACGGGTTCTGAAGGGCATTATCGACTTTTCTCTGTTTTGAAGAGGGTAAGGTTTGGGGAGTGGTGGGTTTGTTCTGAGGGGTTTTTTGGTCCGTGAGAAAAGACGCGTCAGGCGGGGCCCCTTCTCCTAACAAATGAAGCTGCTCGAAACGAGAGAGACACGTCAGCACGTGCTCCCACGATTCCTGGAGATAATCCCCGTCTTCTAAAGCCGTCAGAATTATCGCCTTCACAGCATCGACGTTCTTCTGTTTCATATCGGCCGCGCAATGAAGGTAAGTGAACTTGGCGACGGAGGTGACGAATGCGTCGCGTTGAGTCTGCATGCACATGACAGCTGTCACGTGCACGGCGCCTCGGAATCCGAGCAGGCATTGGGCGGCGGCCGCACGGTCGTCAGACCGGTCCAGAGTCACGCTGAAGGCCGCCATCATTGGGGCCCAGCACACCTCCACCATGTGCCGCAGAATTCCAGTATCCGTTATGGAGTAAAACACCGACCTGTCATTTCATTTCCTTCATTTTATTATTTTATTTATTCAGAGAAAATATTAGATCAGACTTCTTTTTTTAAATGCTCACTCTGATTTGCCGCTCTTGGCCTTGAATTGCTCTTGAATGTGCTTTATGAGGAGGTTGTTGGCGCCTACCGCTTTTTCTTCGGCGGGACCCCAGTTGACTAAGTCAAACAATAATTTGCTTATGCTGTTGTTCGGCAACTTATTCTGAGGTGTTTGTGCGTCAGCTTTCATTTTTATTTCGTTTTTCACAATCTGGTCGTACAGAGTACTCAGATATTCTTCTGGCAAGTCTTTTCCGTCATCTATTCCTCTGTTGTTCCTTATAAAATCAGCCTTCGACATCTGTCATTAATTATTACCACACAACACAACTAATTAATTATAAAGAAAAGAAAAACTTATTATATAAAATAAAATAATTTGAAGTAAAAGGGTGACCTTATCTTTGACCATGGTATTGTGGGCGTCGGTATTAAGCATAATAACAGAATAAGCAAGTACATAAGCAGTATCAGCGCTCTTAAACACGTCAGGATTGCATTTGCAGTATCTCTCAGCGAATTTCTCCATGATACGATCGATCTTCTGAGCCTCGCCAGGCAGCCTGAATCCTCTCAGAAAAAACCTGATGGCCTCGCCAAAATCCATCTTTTCAAAATTGAAGGAGTCTACATACGCATGCATAACTTTCAGAGGGAAATCCTCACGGTCGCCTAAATAGTCCCCAATCATTGTTGGGTTCAGCCCGATTGAACTTTTTAAGAACTCTGCTACTGATTCAGGGCTGGATCCAATTTTTTTGGAGTTGATCAGGAAATCGAGTCCCTTGCTTGGTTTCCGGTTGAACAGAGTGATACCCTTCTGAAATAATATAAATTCACAAAAGAAATGTTAGTTACGACAAGATGATCTTAATTAAGTTTACTCTTAAGACCATAACATAATACAAAGTTATGTTTTCACTTATTACTTGGAGCTCGAGCTTGTAGACACGTCGTTGTTCAAGAGTGGAGGCGTCAGAAACCTCAGAACCAGAATCGGAAACGCTCGAGTCGAAATCGCTTCCTTCTTCCACGCTGAAGGAGGAGAAGTTGTCGACAGATTGAGCTCCGTCAGTGTCAGAGTTTTTTGGAATGAAATCTCCGATTTTGAGCTGTTGGTCCATCCAAGCGCCCATGGACCTGATTGTGGTGGCCAAACACTTCACCGACTCGATCCGAAACGTTTGATCTTGTGCTGGAGTCAGAGTTGTTGTCGTTCCAGGCGGGACCCCCAATGCAGTTTTTACCAACCCGTTTACAATCCTACAATGATGCAATTAATAATTTAATATCGGAGAAGAATTAGGGTTTTGATTAAAATTGACTTGAGTATTATTGGGTTGTTTAGTTTGTACCGCTCGAAAATGTTGGGAGCGTCGACGTCACAATCGTAGTTGACGAAAATATCGATGATGGCCTGGGAGTCGTTGCAGATCTTCTCAAGCAGGGTCAAAACCGTCATTTTCTGTAGAAAGCTCGGCTGGGCGACGTTCTCAAGCACGCGTAGCACGAGCATTGGGAAGAAGATTCCGATCTCCTCTTTTAAACCGGATCGAAATCTCAGCACTAATGCCGTGAAGATTGAGCACAGAAGCTGGAACACGCTCATCATTGTCAGCGCGCTGTTTTTCAGAAGTGACAGACATAGGTACTGCTTCACCGCCCCAAGGTATCTGTTCCAAACCAAAACAAAAGAATTAAGATAAATATCACTTTTTTTTAATGGTAATTAAAAAGCCTAAGCAAATAAAATGGATGAAAAAGATAGAAACTGACTTGTCGTTGGTGCGCCAAAAGGAGCCGGCATTCTCGACGACCAATCTAAGCAACTCCAAGCTGAGCAATTTGCCGCGCATCAAAACAGGATCGTCCGTATTCTCTTGCCCTGAATTCGACCCGCCACCCGTGTTTGAGAATTTCATAGACAGCTTGC
Organism: Juncus inflexus; assembly: GCA_024447665.1. NCBI lineage: Eukaryota > Viridiplantae > Streptophyta > Magnoliopsida > Poales > Juncaceae > Juncus > Juncus inflexus. The sequence goes on from JAJHPC010000011.1 coordinate 55,945, forward strand.
ACAGGTTCTTAAACACTACTAGTCCATCTTCGGCCGCCAGCTCAGCGTCTGGCCCTGCCAAGTCAGCATCAGCGCCGCTCCACTCCATCGCCTCATTGATGAAATTTTGTGCAAAATTCGACAGAGTCGAGTCGTTCAGGCTTTTATCGGACAAGTCCATCATGTCCATGATTGAGACCGTGCGTGCCTTCACTCGTTCAGCGCGCGCAAACAGAATTGCCAGAGTTTGGGCGAGTACCAGCTTGGAACAAATCTGATTGGCCAGGCTGTGGCTCCCCAAATAAATATTGAAGCAGCATTTGACAAACTGGTTGAGAATCTCTCCTCTGAGGCCGACTGACGGAGCCCGCACGGCCGCAATGAGGACCTTCAACACAGCGAGTTCGATGGATTCGTCGGAGAGAGAGGAAGGGAGCTTAAGGACGGCCGAGATGAGTTTGGAAAGCGGGGTGGACGGATCCTGGGCCTGGCCCTCGATCTCGCCGTAGAGGAGGTTGTGGGAGAGAAGCTTCTGGAAGCATTCGAGGGAGATCAGGGCGAGCTTGGGAGGGGTGGTGGGATCGAGGGAGATGATCAGCGGGTCGAGCAGGGATGGGTCGGATTCGACGGGATCGGAGTCGGAGATGGAGGGCAGTTGGTCGAGGGAGTGCTTGCAGGCCGACACCAGAGCCGGGTGACGTCTCCACGTGGCGTTTTTCTGGAGCTTGTCGAGAGCGGGGCCTAAGACGCGGCCGAATCGGGAAGGCCCGCCCAGGGCAGTAGGGCCGGACATTGCTGAATCTGATCGGGGCGAGGAGGATAGATCGGATTACTTACGGAGAGAGATTCATATCATATCATGCGGGGAAGAAAAGGTCGGAATCAGAGAAACAAGGAAGGGGTGCTGCGGTGACTTGAGGAGGGCTATGTCTGTAATTTCAACAGTCATGCCGTAGACCGTAGAACTAACTGCCTGACATACGATACCAAACTTCTTAGTGAACACCACGTCTTTGACCTGAGGCTGCCTCTCAAATTAATATTAATATTATAAAGAAAGGGCCTCACTTATTCCATAAAATAAAATAGAAAGAAAGGACCTTCTTTTATATTCTATGATAATTACACACTAGAAGGAAAATAAAATTATAGAATCAGGTCCAGCTAGCCCATTAACCTCTCCCTCTCTCAAGTCTCACTTCACCACGCATCGTTTCGGTAACCTCGTTTCTTCTTCTCCTCCTTCTTCTCTTCCCTCCTGCTCCCTTATCTCTCTTTCCTGTATTCTCTTCTGCTTCTTTATTGATTATTCTAATTTGAAAATAGCTAACTCTGCATGAGCAGCTAATGGAATTAGATTATACATCAGATATCATCAGTTTTCTTTCGTTCTGTTTGTGTCCCTCGGATTTGTATTCTTAATTAATCTCACATCTTGTGAATCTTTATATTCTTCATTCCTTTCTGATAATACTTTGTGTCTATTAATCAAATTTAAGATTTTGGGATCGAATTTCTGATGTGGTATTGTAATTTTGCTAGTTTTTGTGTGAAAATCATGATTACGAAAAGAAAAAAGAATTAACTTTATTATCTATATTTTGAAGTTATATTTTTAAGTGAACTAATTGTTGGCCAAATTAGTGTACATTTGCACAATTTGGTGAGAAGTAAGGCAAAATGCAAAATTATGGGCTAATTATATTCAATTACGCTCTGGAACCTCATAAAAATCAGATCCCAATCTCAAGTTTTATTGGGCATAATGGTACTGCCAGTCTCAAGTGAATATGGCTGGTACAACCGAACATAACTTCTATGAAATCCAATATGTAACATCTACTTATCTAAGAAGGTATTCAAATACTTAGAATCGCTTCTCTGTCAGACACTTAGAATTGCTTAATTCCTAATGAAACATATTTAAGGGTTCATTTTCTTATGCAGGTCTTGATTGGCGGTTGAATTCTTAACGACAGAATTTAATTCGAATAACGGTATAGGAAGAAATGGAGTGTGTGGTTCAAGGCATCATTGAGACCCGGGTATGCAATGCAATGCTTCATCATACTGATATAAAATATAAATCGTGAGTGGTACAGTGCAACATTACAAGCCGCACCTCACCTGAATAATTCATTCTTGTTTGCAGCATGTTGAAGCACTAGAAATACTACTCCAAGGCTTATGTGGCGTGGCAAAACAACGTGTCAGAGTTCACGAATTATGCCTCAAAAGCGGACCTAATATGAGTTACTCTTTGTTTTACATACCTTTTTGTTATGTACATCTATTTTCCATATATTTTATTTCTACACTTGTTAACTTTTTTTAATGAATGATAAGCAGTATCATCTGAAGTCCGAGTCCTGTGTGACTTGGCACAGCCCACCCCAGCTTGGTAAACTATTGTAACTACATTTAATCTATTTATTGATTCTACAACCACTTGAATAAAATAGACAAGCGATGATTTTCTTTCTAATATTTAGGAGCGTAAGGCACATAAGTGGCGCCATGAGAGGATCCGGCGCGGACCAACTATCCGTACTCGTACGAACCGTCACAGAATCCAAAGTGAGCAATTCAGTACTACGTTTCTTCTACGCGATTGGCTACAAGCTGGACCACGAGGTGTTGAAAACAGGATTCGCGTTCAAGTTCGAGAGCCGTGGGGCCCACTTGACGGTCAGCGTGACATCAGTGCGCCAGCTGCTGCTGATAATCATGCTGCTGTCGTTGCTGCCATCACCTCATTTTCTGAGTATCTCTCTCCGTAAGCCCCCTCTCTCTCATTTGATTTAGACCTCAATGTATGAAAAATAGCATAATGTTAATTAATGATGAGTTGTGATTTTTTGGACGTATGAAATACTACAGGCTTCTGCATCTGTCGAAACCGGGGGTATCTACGGGTATCGTGCCAACTGCTGCAGCAGCTGCGGCCTCTCTCATGTCCAGTGCGGCAAGCAAGGCCATCTTATAATTCATTTTCAGCTTTTCTTTTTATTCCTTTTTTTGTTAAGTTATGCTTCTGTACTTAAGAGTATAATTAATGCGTGTAACAAGCTTCCTATTTGTTAAAAATACCCTTTGTAGCTTATTAGTTCAATTGGTGAGATTTATGTTGCATCTGCGAGTCAGTCGATGGATCTTAAAGTATTTCTTTATACACAAAACTTGTTTGTAAACTTTTTTAATACTCCCCAGCCCAGCCCAGCCCAGCCCAGCCCAGCCCAGGCCAGTCTTAGCGACAGCGCTCATCGTACTAAGCCACGTCGGCAGAAATGGTTGTTCATCTGACCTGACGTCTCTATGTGAGTGTCGGTCTACAAATGACAGACCTGGACCAGCAAGAAAGGAAAAGCGAGTAGACTCAGACTGAGACTGACCACGTTTCCAGATCTCGCTTCTCCGTTCATCCTCCCTCGATCTCTCCTTCCTTCCGTCTCTCTCATTCTCGTTCAGTCATCTCTTCTCTTCCGTCACCATTTCGATTTGCGCTATTAATTTCTAGAAACAGGCGGCACTCTTGCGATTGAAATAAACCCTAACTCTCCCTCGTTCTCTCTCCAATGCTGGGTGATCGATGCTAGAAAAGGAGGCACTTTTGATCTCCCCACCAGTTTTCGCTCGGAAATTACTCATTATATAGGTATCGTTTGTATTTGATTTTCGTTGCTTTTCTTTTCTGTGCTATCATTTGACTGAATCTGACACTGGGCTGATTGATTTTTGGCGGATTAGGGCGGCTAATTAGTTAGCACTGACTTGTTAGTAGATTAAAGGCTGAGTGAGTGAGGGGCCCCTGAGCCTGAAATTTGGTCATCTTTTTGGACAATAATTGCTGCTAACGCCAACCCATATCCAGCAACCGACTATTCATCTGTTCTTTTCCTTTTTGTAATATATAAATCATCACTTTTCCAATAATCAAAAGTTGGATAAAGAAAATAGATAGAAGCAGTTGTCAAAATGCTCTTTTCTCATGCATCTATTATTTTATATGTTGCCTTTTTTCTTCCAAGTAAAGACCCAATCAACTGTCTTTCCTCCTCTCCTTCCTTTCAGTTTAAAAGAATCTACAACGAAAAGGAATAACCAAGGTAAACAAAAGAATCTCAATCCATGGCGAGCAGAATCAAATCAAATGGGAAATTGCCTCAAAACCAACAACAGTCACTTGAGACTGGCAGTACCATTATGCCCAATAAAGCTTGAAATTGGGGTCTGATTTCAACAAGGTTCCAGAGCGTAATTGGATATAATTAGCCCCTAATTGTGCATTTTGCCTTACTTCTCACCAAATTGTGCAAATGTGCACTTATTTGGCCAACAATTAGTTCACTTAAAAATACAACTTCAAAATATAGATAATAAAATTAATTCTTTTTTCTTTCCGTAACCATGATTTTCACACAAAAATTAGCGAAATTATAGTACCACATCAGAAATTGGATCCCAAAATCTTAAATTTGATTAATGGACACAAAGTATAATCAGAAAGGAATGGAGAATGTAAAGATTCACAAGATGTGAGATTAATTAAGAATGCAAACCTGAGGGACACAAACAGAACGGAAGAAAGCTGACGATATCTGATGTATAATCTAATCCCACTAGCTGCTCATGCAGAGTTAGCTTCCTTCAAATTAGAATAATCAATAAAGAGGCGGAAGAGAAGACAGGAAAGAGAGGCAGGGGGAGCAGGAGGGAATAGAAGAAGAAGTTATTATAAAGAGAGGGCCTTACTTAGTCGATAAAATAAAATAAAAAGAAAGGGCCTTCTTTTATATTCTATGATAATTGCACACTAGGCTGAAAGAAAGAAAATAGAATTATAGAATCAGGTCCAGCTAGCCCATTAACCTCTCCCTCTCTCAAGTCTCACTTCACCTCACGTCTTTTCGGTAACCTCGTTTCTTCTTCTTCTTCTTCTTCTTCTTCTTCTTCTTCTTCTTCTTCTTCTTCTTCTTCTTCTGTTCCCTCCTGCTCCCCCCACCTCTCTTTCCTGTCTTCCGTTCTGTTTGTGTCCCTCAGGTTTGCATTCTTAATTAATCTCACATCTTGTGAATCTATACATTCTCCATTCCTTTCTGATTATACTTTGTGTCCATTAATCAAATTTAAGATTTTGGGATCCAATTTCTGATGTGGTACTATAATTTCGCTAATTTTTGTGTGAAAATCATGGTTACGGAAAGAAAAAATAATTAATTTTATTGTCTATATTTTGAAGTTGTATTTTTAAGTGAACTAATTGTTGGCCAAATAAGTGCACATTTGCACAATTTGGTGAGAAGTAAGGCAAAATGCACAATTAGGGGCTAATTATATCCAATTACGCTCTGGAACCTTGTTGAAATCAGACCCCAATTTCAAGCTTTATTGGGCATAATGGTACTGCCAGTCTCAAGTGAATATGGCCGGCACAACCGAACATAACTTCTATGAAATCCAATATGTAACATGTACTTATCTAAGAAGGTATTCAAATACTTAGAATCGCTTCTCTGTCAGACACTTAGAATTGCTTAATTCCTCCTGAAACATATCTAAGGGTTCATTTTCTGATGCAGGTCTTGATTGGCGGTTGAATTCTTAACGACAGAATTTAATTCGAATAACGATATAGGAAGAAATGGAGTGTGTGGTTCAAGGCATCATTGAGACCCAGGTATGCAATGCAATGCTTCATCATACTGATATAAAATATAAATCATGAGTGGTACAGTGTAACATTACAAGCCGCACCTCACCTGAATAATTCATTCTTGTTTGCAGCATGTTGAAGCACTAGAAATACTACTCCAAGGCTTATGTGGCGTGACAAAACAACGTGTCAGAGTTCATGAATTATGCCTCAAAAGCGGACCTAATATCAGTTACTCTTTGTTTTACATACCTTTTTGTTATGTACATCTCTTTTCCATATATTTTATTTCTGCACTTGTTAACTTTTTTTAATGAATGATAAGCAGTATCATCTGAAGTCCGAGTCCTGTGTGACTTGGCACAGCCCACCCCAGCTTGGTAAACTATTGTAACTACATTTAATCTATTTATTGATTCTACAACCACTTAAATAAAATAGACAAGTGATGATTTTCTTTCTAATATTTAGGAGCGTAAGGCACATAGGTGGCGCCATGAGAGGATCCGGCGCGGACCAACTATCCGTACTCGTACGAACCGTCACAGAATCCAAAGTGAGCAATTCAGTACTACGCTTCTTCTACGCGATTGGCTACAAGCTGGACCACGAGGTGCTGAAAACAGGATTTGCGTTCAAGTTCGAGAGCCGTGGGGCCCACTTGACAGTCAGCGTAACATCAGCGAATCGGATGCCGAGGTTGCACGCCACGGACGATGCCGTGCCGATCACGCCTGGCATTCAGTTGGTCGAGTTGACTGCGCCAGCTGCTGCTGATAATTATGCTGATGTCGTTGCTGCCATCACCTCATTTTCTGAGTATCTCTCTCCGTAAGCCCCCTCTCTCTCATTTGAATTAGACCTCAATTTATGAAAAATAGCATAATGTTAATTAATGATGAGTTGTGATTTTTTGAACGTATGAAATACTACAGGCTTCTGCATCTGTCGAAACCGGGGGTATCTACGGGTATCGTGCCAACTGCTGCAGCAGCTGCGGCCTCTCTCATGTCCAGTGCGGCAAGCAAGGCCATCTTATAATTCATTTTTAGCTTTTCTTTTTATTCCTTTTTTTGTTGAGTTATGCTTATGTACTTAAGAGTATAATTAATGCGTGTAACATGCTTCCTATTTGTTAAAAATACCCTTTGTAGCTTTTATTAGTTCAATTGGTGAGATTTATGCTGCATCTGCTAGTCAGTTGATGGATCTTAAAATATCTCTTTATACACAAAACTTGTTTGTAAACTTTTTTTAATACAGCCCAGCCCATCCCAGCCCAGTCTTAGCGGCAGCGCTCATCATATTAAGCCACGTCGGCAGAAATAGTTGTTCATCTGACGTGACGTCTCTATGTGAGTGTCGGTCTACAAATGACAGACCTGGACCATGTCTATGTTTACAAGTCAAAATTACGGACAAAGTTAGAAGCAAGTCAGTCAGGCTGACCAGCAAGAGAAGAAAAGCGAGTAGACTCAGACTGAGACTGAGAGAGAATATGTAACCATTTTTCCAGATCTCGCTTCTCCGTTCAGTCCTCCCTCGATCTCTCCTTCCCGTTCAGTCATCTCTTCTCTTCTCTGTCACTATTTCAATTTCCACTGTTAATTTCTAGAAACAGGCGGCACTCTTGCGATTAAAATAAACCCTAACTCTCCCTCGCTCTCTCTCCAATGCTGGGTGATCAATGCTAGAAGAGGAGGCACTCCTCCTTCATCACTTTTGATCTCCCCACCAGTTCTCGCTCGGAAATTACTCATTATATAGGTATCGTTTCTATGTGATTTCTTTTCTGTGCTTTCATTTGACTGAATCTGACATTGGGCTGATTGATTTTTGGCGGATTAGGGGCGGCTAATTAGTTAGCACTGACTTTTTAGTAGATTAAAGGCTGAGTGAGTGAGGGGCCCCTGAGCCTGAAATTTGGTCATCTTTTTGGACAATAATTGCTGCTAGCCTATTTTTGATTTATTTTGCATTACTTTATTTGGTGTTAAATTGCACAATAGGGATGGTCACAAGTATTTAGAGGCACATGAGAAGAAAGTGAAAAGGGCACGGTTGTTGGTTTGAGGACTTAATTATTATCATTTAATTTAGATGAGGGTGGCCAATCGCCAACCCATATCCAGCAACCGACTATTCATCTGTTCCTTTCCTTTCCTTTTTGTAATATATAAATCATCACTTTTCCAATAATCAAAAGTTGGATAAAGAAAATAGATAGAAGCAGTCGTCAAAATGCTCTTTTCTCATGCATCTATTATTTTATATGTTGCCTTTTTTCTTCCAAGTAAAGACCCAATCAACTGTCTTTCCTCCTCTCCTTCCTTTCAGTTTAAAATAATCTACAACGAAAAGGAATAACCAAGGTAAACAAAAGAATCTCAATCCATAGACAATACATTGCTGGCGAGCAGAATCAAATCAAATGGGAAATTGCCTCAAAACCAACAACGGCGCGATAAAAGATGACGCACTGACACCTGGCGGGAAGCGGATCCCAAGAGAGGATAATCTCCATCTCTTTCCGGATCGGATCATAAACAACGAGGGCCGTGTCGGTTGCGCGTCGATCTTCACTCAGCAAGGCCGCAAGGGCGTCAATCAAGACGCCATGCTTCTTTGGAACGTACGCCATTTCTCATTCTTTTCATTAATTTATTCCCTTCCTTTTTCATCTCATCATATATTCCAATGTTCTGTTGTTGTAATAGGGATATGGAGTGGATGGAGAGGGGGTATTATGCGGGGTTTTTGACGGACACGGTCCACAAGGCCATGTTGTGGCGCGAAGAGTGAGAGATATTCTCCCTTTGAAGCTTCTATCCGCTCTTCCAAAGGGTAGAAACGAGCTTGATCTGCCTGTTGCCGAGTGGAGAAAGGCGTTTGTGAAGGCGTATCAAACCATGGATAAAGATCTCAGATCGCATCCTTCGTTGGATTGCATATGTAGTGGAAGTACTGGCGTTACTGTTCTCAAAATGGGGATGAATTTGTTCATGGGGAATATTGGAGATTCTAGAGCTATTTTAGGAACTAGAGATGAGAATACTGGAGAAACGGTGGCTGTTCAACTTACCGTTGATCTCAAACCTGATTTGCCAAGTATGCACTTTATTTTATCGCTTTTATTTGTAGTAATTTTTTCTTTGTTGAAATGAAATCGCAAATATTGCGTTCGATTTTGTGTTTTTAAAATTTGGAAGGAGAGGCAGAGAGGATAAAGAAATGCAAGGGGAGAGTGTTTGCACTACAGGACGAACCGGAAGTGCCACGTGTCTGGCTCCCATTCGACGATGCGCCAGGTCTGGCCATGGCCCGCGCTTTTGGGGATTTTTGCTTGAAGGATTACGGAGTCATTTCTGTGCCTGAATTCTTCCATTTCTCTCTCACTCTCAACGACCAGTTCATTATTCTCGCCTCAGATGGGGTATGTTACTTTTTCCACTTGTACCCTAATTTTGTCAACTTTACTTTAGCCTGAAAAGGGGAAATGTCATTATGATTACCAGTCAAGCCAACACTTGTTTTTTAGTTGTTAACTTTGAATGAACTTTAGAATTTAAATTGGACTTGAATGGATATTCTAGTGTTTGTCAGTTGTGGTAGGTAATTTCAGTCAAAGATAGCATAGGCTTACCTAATATTTAACATAAAAATTAATAATAATAAAAATTAATGTAATAATTGAAGGTGTGGGATGTGCTGAGCAACAAAGAAGCAGTGGATATAATATCATCGTGCCCGACCCGCTACAGGGCGGCCCGCACACTCGTTGAAGCAGCGGATCGGGAATGGAAATCGAAATATCCGACGTCCAAAATGGACGACTGTGCTGTGGTCTGCCTTTTCCTCGACGGGAAACCAATTCCCGAGGAATCCGAGATCCCGGAAACCAATTCCCCGCGCGAAAGCTCCAGTTCTACTGCAAATGATCAAAATGAAGATCAAACTTCAAATGCTGAGGCTCCGATTTCGTTGACTAGAAACTTTACGGTGAGATCGAGTGAGCAGAGTGGTCAGAGTTGGTTGGGACTCGATGGGGTGACTCGAGTCAATTCTCTTGTGCAACTCCCTAGATTTTCTGAGGACAGAGCTATTGCCTGAAATGAAGGGCTCAAAATTGTTTCCTTATTTTTCATTTGTGACTTTTGTTCCTATGAAGGATTTTTGATCTTTGGGACTAGTAGACTTGAATTGGGTGACTTGTAAATTTGTTTCCACCTTTTTGTGTTTGCATGTTTTAGTGGAACTTTTCTTCTCCGTAATCAGTTGAAATTTTCTTAGCAAATTTGTTGGTTTCAAAGGGTTTGAAAGTTGATTGGTTATCATATATGTTTTATTCTTTTCTTTTCGCTTGTTGATCTGGAAATGAGTCATCCAAGGAAGGAAAGACAGTGACGTTTGAAAATATTGATGCAAACTTAAATAAGTTAAATGAATGACCATGTTTAGATTTGAGTTATTTTCTGAGATGGCTTGGCTGCCTTAGAATAAAATTAAAAAGAATTTGAATTTGCAAAGATAACGTTTCATATTTTGAGTTTGTATAAAATGAGTTCTTGAAATCTAAGGCCTCGTTTGATGTCGTTTTTTGTTTTTTGTTTTTCAAAAACGAAAAACAGTTTTCTATTTTTTTATTTCTGTTTTTAGAAAATTATTTTTTTCTTTTTGAAATTTGAAACATTTTTTTTATGTCAATGCATCCAACGTAGGTTTGTAAAGCAAATTAACACATAAAAACATGTAATTATTAAAAAAAACTTTAAATTATTGAAAAAAAGATAAAGAAAACACTTCAAAATATACATACTGTGATACTTTAAATTTGTTGTTCTGTACATGTCCATTCCATGAAGATTGTGTCAAGTGGTTTTCAAAATTCATTCGTACAACTAAGTTTCAAGTGAACTAAAAAAAACTAATGAAAAGATCCTAAGTTTTCATCATCACCTTCAGCTTCAATGATCCCATCATCCTCAATTTCAATTTCAACAGTACATATTGTTTCATTCGTCTACTAGATAAGAGTATAACTAATTTTCTACAAAGAGTCAATACAATTTTATACGTTATGATAAAATATGCAATGCAATTATCATGCATGGTCACCTATTAAAATACTTAGAATTGTGTAACAGTTGTCAAAACAAGTCGAGACAAATTTCTGGGAATAACAAAGTTGAATGGAACAAAAGATTCATCTTGAGAAATAAATTATAAAATAAATTTATAAAGAAAAGTATGAACTTGATAGAGCGGCACAGAGGGGCGGATTTAGGGGGGCTAAGGGGAGCCCCCCTATAAAATTGAGAATTTAGGTATAGGTCTTTGAACAAAATAATTGTAGGGAAATTTGCAAAAAAGCCTCTGCATTATGCCTTAATTGCAAAAAAGCCCCTGCCTTATTGGAAATTGCAAAAAAGCCCCTACATTATTGCTTAAATTGCAAAAAAAACCCTACCGTTAGATTGAAGTTAACACCATTAGTTTCAATTGTTTAATCACTTCAAAATTATTTTTTTTAAATATTAATTAACATTTTATCTAAAAATTATATTTCTTAAAAAATATTTTTAAATCTATTTTTAAGAAAAAAATCGAAAAAAAATTTGTTATTGGAAAAAAATTTGTTTCAGAAAAACTTTTATTTCGGGAACATATATTTTTAATAAAATAATTTACTGAAAAATAATATTTATTTTTTAAATATTAAAAAAATATTTTTTCATAATTATTTTTAAAATACTTTTTCTACAAGAATGTTAATTATTATTTAAAAAATAATTTTGAAGTGATTAAACTACTGAAACTAACGGCGTTAGCTTCAATATAACGGTAGGGGCTTTCTTGCAATTTTAGCAATAATGCAGGGGCTTTTTTGCAATTTCCAATAAGGCAGGGGCTTTTTTGCAATTAAGGCATAACGTAGGGGCTTTTTTGCAAATTTTCCATAATTGTAACCTTTAATAATTAAGTTTTTGTTCTTGTTGTTATCTATTTACAAATAATAGAATAGAAGGGTTATATATAAAAAAAGCTAAAAGCTAACCCATACGTAGATGAAAAGTGAGTACTAGCTACTGTCAAAAACAATACTAGCTATTGTCAAAGAAAAAAGGATATTAGCTACTGTCAAAAAAACGTATAGCTACTCTATAACACCAAATGTAATTTTTTATTAGTTATGGCAACAATAAGTAATCCCCCCCCCCCCTCCCCAAATTCTAGCAATCCAAGGAAGGGTTTTAAGAGGCCGCGTCACTTCATTTTCGTGACCGTTGGATGGGTGATGTGGTTCGATATGTGCCGTTCAATCGTTTAAAGTTTCTGATATTTTATGACGGTTTATGTGTAGTTAGATGGTGTAAGAATATGATTGGTCGAAATTCGGTGTTCTGTGTTATATTCTGATTTAGCGTGAAATGTCAAATCAAATATAATTAATTATTTTGAAAACTAAACTGTGTAACTTATGTGCTGTGAGTTATAATATCAATAACTGCCGAATACTCGCTACACATAATTCATTCCTAAATAATAATAAATTTTTTTAAAAATAATGATTTATTAAAAAAAATGGGCTCACATGTCACTCTTTTTCTCTCTCTCCCTCAAATAAAATAAATAATGATTTCCAAAATAAATAAAAAAAGGTGGAGTCCTCTTTCTCTCTCTCTCAAATAATTTAAAAAAAAAATAATTCATTTTCCAAAAAAAAATGTGGGTTCCATGTGTCTTTCTCTCTCTCAGGTAATTTTTTCCCAACGTTTTATTTCAAAATATGATTTTTTTTAGTAGCTCATTTTTTTGTGAAAAAAATGAAAAATAGAATAAGGATGATGAGATCTTTCATTCAAGATCTCAATTGTTATACTTTCGAACGCATCATTATGTTTTCTCATAATGACTTTCAATATCTCGTGTCTTCAATCGACTAGATTGAATATCATAATGTCAGATGACATTATGACTCATTCCTAAATAAACATAAAAAAATAATAATTTATCAAAAAAAATGCGGGTCTCATGTGTCACTCCTTTTATCTCTCCCTCAAGTAAATAAAAAAAATAGAATAATAATTTCCAAAAAAAAAAGTGGGCCCTCTCTTACTCTCCCCCTAAATAATTAAAAAAAAGGAAATAAATAAATCATTTTTCAAAAAAAAAGAATGTGGGCTCCATGTGTGTGACTCTCTCTAAGGTAATTTTTTTCCTAACGTTTTCTTTCAAAATATGATTTTTCAATAGCTCAATTTAAAAAAAACGAAAAATATAACAAGGATGATGAAATTTTTCATTCAAGACCCCAATTATTATACTTTCAAACGCACCATTATGTTTTCTCATAATGACTATTAAAAATAATTTATATCGATTTTTTATGATTATTAGTTCATAAGATAGATTTAATGTGTTAATTATTAAACAATAAAAATGATAAAAACTGCAGCGGAGCGCGAAAATTCTCCTAGTATATAAAATCAATCAATATGGCTTACTATAGACCTTAAATGTGAACTATTAGAAGTCATTGTAATTATAATTTAAAATATAGTGATTATATTAGTTTAACAATATTAATAATAAAGTTTATTTACATTATTTTGTTCTATATATATTTATTAGATATTGAACTTAGGTAAGTCGTAATTTGTTGGCTTAACTTATTAATATGAATGCTCATTTGATTAAGTACTAAATAATAATTTATTATATTAACTATATGATGTGAATGGATGTATAAATAATGTAAAATACAAACAGATGAATTTATAAGAAATCCTCAAATTTTCTAAATAAACTATATAAATAAAGTATTTGAGTGATATGCTATGAAAAAGTATTCTGCCCCCCCTAAGATTAATTTCTGGCTCCACCCTTGCGGCACAGAAGTTTTTTTTTGTGTAGAGGCACTCAAAATCGGAAATATTGAAACGTATATTCTTCGTTATTTTGTTTATTTTATGAGAAAAAAAAATGAAAAACGGAAAATAAAATCGATACCAAACACACCCTAAAATTTAAAATTATTATTTTTGCTTTTTTATTTCAAAATCTATGAGTTTGAAATGGATTTTTCATGTCAAATCAATGAAAAAGTAGAAAAGTTAATTTTGAATTCTCATTTCTCAACGTTTGAAAATAAAAATAAGAATATTGAATTTTTAGAGTTCAAAAACTCCACTACACGAATTCTAAAATTAGAGCACTTGAAGAAATTTCTTTATTTAAGCAGATGACATTTATATTGCCAATTTGTATTGTTTCCATCTTTTAAGTTCTTACGTTTCCGTTGATAAGGACAAATAAGCGATGACATGTCAAAATTTTGTCGCATCAAGAATAATTTTGCCACTTAGAGGAGTACTTTTTATTTAATTTTTGCCACGCCATGGACATTTAGACAATTAACAGATGAGAAGGCATAAATGAACTTGAAGACTAAAATTGGACTATAAAATATTGACTGTCATAATTGAACTTCTCAACAATTAATTCTAAATTCAGATTTTTTTTTTCTCCATAATAAAAGGGTCGAAAAAGATACACGGACAATTCGGTGATTCCAACAGTGAAGATTTGTTATTCTAACGTTGGAATGAGGCTGGCTACCAACAAATTGTGCATATCAGGCGTAACAATTTTGAAATTGTACAACAACTCTGATTTATATAAATAGGTTAAAACTAATTCCATGACAGCAAAACAGTTTTTATTTTTTTAATTCAATTTAATTCCCTTTTCCCCTAAATAGTGGATTATTTTAAACATTCTTTCGGTTCAATTGAAAGGAATCTTGTGCGAGGTTAGCATTTATTTATTTACTTGTTTATTTATTCATTTAATTTCATTTTAATTGATATGTAATATATCTCTGTGATTATTGTTCTTTTTTTTTTAAGCATACCAATTTGTGGTTATCAAAATATGATTTTAATAATATGATAAACAATCTTTTTTTTAAGTTTATGATTTGTTATTATTAAATATAAATTTTTATTGTGATATGATAAGCAATTATTCTTTAAGCCTATACGACTTTGTGATTATCAAGTATATACTTTTAATAATGATGAGCATTTCTTATTTAGAAGCATGCGAGTGCGACCTATGATTGTTAAATATATGTTTTTTATAATATCATGAGCAATTCATTTCGTTCATGAATACGACTTATTGTTTTTTTTTTTAATTGTACGACTTAGTGGTTATTAAATTATCAGTCTTATGATTTCAATAATATGAAGCAATTTCTTTTATTTCAGCATATGAGTTTGAGATTTTATTACCAAATATATTATTTTACTAATGCAATAAGCAATCAAAATATATTATTTTACTAAAGATATTGAGTCACGAAAGATTTTTTTTTTTTTTTATATTGAAGAATTAACTTAAATTACATTGCGTAAGAGATGAATCTAATTATTTTTCCTTTTTTGAGATTGAAAGGGATGAATCTATTTATATACTTGCATTTTCTTCTATTTTGTTTTAACTTTGCTTTGATATACTGAATCATGCAAAGAATTACATCTTCAAACTCTTCTATTTAAGATAATTGCATCCGTTTTACAAAATCTTACGCTTTACAAATTATATAAGGTTTATGTTTTCGGCTTCTATAAAAAATTTAGGTGAATTTAACTAAACAAAAAAGGCGAAGCTAAGACCAACAAAGCCACAATGAAAAACAAGAAGCAAACGTCCAGCTCAGACCAAAACACATCTTCAGCACGAAGTTCAGCACAGTCATCTCGATCCCGATTACTCTCTCTAGTCTTCAAGACAAAAAAAGCCGCTCCTCCACTTCCACCACATGCAAAACGATACAACAAACAAAGAAGCATCAGATATACCGGTAGCAGAGAATTGCTGAAAAGAGCACTTCACCCGCCGGGACGAAGGCGGGGCCCACCAAGGATAAAACATTTGAATTTCAAAAGAGAGCCCAGTCGCCTCCGAAATATGTCAATCGGATTAAATTAGAGATTTGGGGCATTCTTAACTGCAAAAAAAGAATTCATTTTTCCTTCATTTTTTATTTATGAATGAGGGTGCATTTTTGTTTTTATTTTTATCTCTCTCTTTTGTTGCTATTTAGAGGTTGTTTATGATGTAACATTCTTTGATTCTTTAATTGAAAATGGAAATAGTTATTTTAATTATAGATGGCAAAATTTGGCTCGATCTGAAAAAATCATTTGACCCAACCCAAACTAAAGTGATCCGAAATCCAGATGACAGAAAACCCGAAACCTGAAGGATAAGAAACCCAAAGAAATAACTTTAATATAAATCAACTTGTGTCTTTTAAAAGTCAAAATACCCAATGAATTCTTTATATTGAGGTGATCTGAATTATTGTCAAAAGAAATATCTTCCTAAATTTTAGAATAATGATATTAACAGACCAGCATATACCAGATGATTTCACCATTCTGCACATGTAACTAATGCAAAGGATTGTCATCTTATACAAAACAATTTTCCTACCTTGGCAAATGAAAGTCCAGCTTTTATTCAATCCATTTGTGCATGCAACTAATATGTTCATTACTACTTTCATGATCGGCAAGTCTCTTTTTAAGATTTTTTCCAAACTTTAATACCTTCATTAGCCAATTGAGTAATATTCTTCCCTTGTTTAAACAACTTACAACAAGAACAAAAAAAAATTGAGTAATACCTTCTCATTCACCGAATTTTCACAATCATTATTCATCAAAAATTGAGTAATATTCATCAACAACCACTGAATTCAAACTCCATAAAAAACAAGTAATTTCCTCACAAGAACAGGAATCGAGCACTAAGGCTGCCATCGACGCCAATGAAAAGTTCACCTTTTTGACAACGAGAGGAGATTTGACTCAACAATTGATGGACAAACCATGAAAACCAGTTACCAAGAAAAAGGTGAAACAACCCAAAAATTCCAATAGAAAACTAGGAAAAGCTTTGTTAGATTAAGAATTTCTGATGAGGCAGCTATATATAGGTGGCTCGAGAGCCCCTTTTTTCACAAGGTGAAACAACCCAAAAATTCCTATAGAAAACTAGGAAAAGCTTTGTTAGATTAAGAATTTCAGATGAGGCAGCTATATATAGGTGGCTCGAGAGCCCCTTTTTTCACAAGATCAGAAAGATGCTGACGCCTCAATTCCTAATTCAAACTCTTTCTATAATGTCCGCGAAGGTTCTTCAAAAAGTACCAAAGATAAGGAAAATCAGGAGAACCCAATCTTCTCGCCAAGGAGATTCCTTTAAGGTCAGAAATTCAGGTGAGCAAAACCAACTGGGTCGTAAGTACGAAACTTCTGGAAAGGAGAAGGACAGAGGTCGCTAGAGATTTTGGTTTATTGTTAGGGATCTTAGGTTTTTATTGGATAACAGGTAGTTTTGAATTCTGAAACAAGGGGAATTTCATATTCACCCTTCCATCCAATTCCATCCAATTTTTCTAAAAATACCATATCAGCACTTCTAAAAATCCAAAATATTATATTTACATTTTCACTAATTCCATCTAATTTTTCTCGTTCAAATTAATTGTTCTTATTTTAAATTACTATTTTATTCATACAATGAAAACTACACAATACCCCAAGGTATTTTGTAACCAAAAATCAATCATTCTTATACGCCATTTTGTAAACAGAACTTTATGTTTTTATACTAGGTTAAGATGAATAAGACATACCAGATAAAATTTACTAATATAGTTCTTAACCATATCAGATGAACTGCGCATTCGACCCTCATTTAACTGAATTTGACTGTTTTGATTTGGGTCTAATTTTATCTACATTTGATTTTATTCTGAATCTAAAAAAATATCACTAACACCAATCTATTATATTTAT
Organism: Juncus inflexus; assembly: GCA_024447665.1. Lineage (NCBI taxonomy): Eukaryota > Viridiplantae > Streptophyta > Magnoliopsida > Poales > Juncaceae > Juncus > Juncus inflexus. The sequence goes on from JAJHPC010000011.1 coordinate 73,450, forward strand.
TTCGCCACAAAAAGAATAAAGTGCTACAAATCTTGTGTTCAATTTTTTGAAAAGTTTTAGTATTTGATATAACAAGTATCAGAATAATGGTTTAATATAATTAATCAATAGATGTTAAGTATTTTTTGAAAAAGGTGATTGAGGTGCGTTAAAAGCTATAATTATATTAAATAACAAAACACAATAAAGAGTTTTACAAGTATCTAACATGGAGATGCGATCATATCAGCACTAAAGCATCAGATCCCATCAAAATTCCGCAGTTAAGCGTACTTGGGCGAGAGTAGTACTAGGATGTGTGACCTCCTGGGAAGTTCTCGTGTTGCATCCCCTTTAAAAAAAATATCTAACATGAATTACATCAGTGGCCCCTTCACATGCGAGCTGTCAATGAATGGAATCCAACTCAGTCCAACATCAGCCAAAACAACCCCTTTTTTACATAATTAAATTTGCATCTCTATTTTCCTACAACTTAAATTCAGCTTTGCGTGACGCCATCACCCCCAAAAAGATAAATAAGAATCGTTACCTATTCTATTACAACGTTGTTTCCACAACTAAAAAAGAAAGAAAAAAGTCGAACTTTGAATCCGAGTTTAGATTGAATTAGGGTTTAGGGTTTATATGTGTAGTTAGTGTTGGTTATAATTTGAAAAAATCAACCAAATTAAATAAATAAAATAATATAAAAATGTGAATAAGCCTGGTGTAGCCGCGCAATTATGTCGTGACTGCCCTAAAGATAAATTGTGCCCTCTTGTATGTGCAAGATATATCGCTGATCCAACATTCAAGATTCTACACGTCGAGACAAATTCTCGAATCCCACTTTGATAGCACAGTCACAGAACATGGACTTTCATCTAGAAAGAGATGAAGTCTTTACACCGATTTCTCAACCATTGTTTTGGAAGTCGATAAGTGAATCATGTATGTATCATATGAAAATCATACATTTGTTTTCTATATAGAGAGGGGAAGAGAATAATGTATCTGGGGGGAGAGAGAGAGAGAGAGAGTAATTATTTATTTTTTCTTTAATTCTTCACAATAAAAATTATGAAGGAGAGGAGAGTAACAGATAATTAAAGAGCTCAAATTGTGAGGCTGATAACCTCCCTATTAAACTCCCTTAATAAATTTTCAGACTTTTCATCTCTATAACTCCATTTTAATATTTATAACTGTTATATAACAAAGTTATAAAATTTAGTAGTATTATTTATTATAATAATAATACAGTTAGTACCTATAAAACATGTAAATAGTAGTTCCATACAAAATTTTAATTATTATAGCTATGATGAATTCTGAATAATTATATGATGTCTTTGTCATATTTGCAAATTAGTTAAATTATAATTCATTAAAATCATAAATATTAGTTTCTTATATATAATTTCATGAAAAACATAATTTTTAAAATCTTAAATATTAGTTTCTTATATATAATATCATAAAAAATATAATTCCGAAGTGGAGCGTTTCCCCCTCTTAAGTTATATACAACTCATGTGAAATTGATATATAACTAGTGTAACCCTTCTTATTAGAAGGGGAAAAAAATTGGAGATTTATTGAAGTACACATCAAATTCACATTTCATGTCTATACATAATTTTAGTGAATTCTAAGAATATCCAGAATACTTGTCCTATATTGTATTCTGAGCATAATATTTGATAATTAGCAATTATGCACGGAATTAACAAATTTTATATGAGGCAAATAAGTTTTTCCAATATTTAGTTGGAAATAATGGACCATCTTTATTGTAGCATAAATGATATTATGAGCTTTTACAAATAATCGTGCTGAATTAAATTTTATGAGCATTGTCATAGCTATTATTATTTGGACTTAGTTCACATGAACCTAAATTCTAAAAGAATATTGGACTATATGGACTCATGGACTGTATCCACGAAGATAAATTCAGTCACCTTAGTAACTTGGTAGTCGAACTCGGTTCATGTGAACTGTATTTTTTTCTGAACTACAGGTTCATGTGAACCGTGTCAAAATTATAAAATAAAAATGTTAGGCTCATTTTTTTCATCCGGTTATTCTACTCTTATAATTGCACATATACCCTGAAAATTTCGAAAATAGGAGTGCAAATTTTTATATATCATTACGAAAGAAGCTGAAGGTGACGGAGTGGGGCGACACCTATATTGCTTCTCGTTCTTCTCTCACCAAGGAACGATCGGAAAACAGCTTCCAAGAAATTAATTCAAAGGTGTGCTGCTTTTTTTTATTTAATTAATTGTTTCGTTTTTAAAATTGGGGATTTTCGGTTCGTGCATTCGCTCGTGGATTTTAGATTGTCTTTCCGATCATGGTGATCTTAACACAAAGAGAATAGTTTGGGAGAAAATTAGAACCATAATGTTTTATCTGAATCCTTATTTCATATATTATATGTTTATTACGATGTTATTCTCCAGTGTTCATATATTGTTGCATTGCTTGTGGATTTAGACTGTCTTTCCATAAATCCAAATCAAATAGATTTGTTTGTTAATCGTTTGCACTTGAGTTCAATTTTCTGTTCAATCAGAGCAGCAAGAGTGAGTCAGACTATTGTCGTGAAGTTTTAATTCTTATTCTCACAGTGAATGCATGCATATTTTATTTTCAATTTAGGCCATAATTTCATATCTAAGCCCTGCTTTCTCACAACATTTTTTTCGATAAAATTCCTAATTTGGATTCAATTTCAGGCAATTTGAATCAATCCATCAAATCAACCATGGACTCGGTCCAAAATCATACGACCACCTCTTTGAGATCCCAAACCGACTTAACACGAATCCAATCCTCAACTGAAGGCGAAAACCAAAATGAAAACCAAAATCCAATCGAAGAAAGTATCGACTTTTCCGCAATTGAAGATCAGCAAAGAAACCGATTAGACCTCGAACGGCACAGTTCGGGGGAATCTCCCCTCTTTCAAGTTCCAGAATCCATATTTGAAAGCTCTTCTGTATTTTCTTCAGACGGACTCGAATCCAATTCTTCAATGGCTGAAGCTTGGGAGACTTTGAAGAGATCTGTTGTTTGTTTTAGAGGGCACCCTGTGGGCACCATTGTTGCTCTTGATCCTTCTAAAGAATCTCTCAATTACGACCAGGTAAACAATAATTCTATTTATATCAATTACTTAATTCAATTAAAAACAAATTCTAATCAATTCGTGATTTTTTAACATAGCAGGTGTTTGTGAGAGATTTTATACCAGCAGGATTAGCCTTCCTAATAAAAGGCGAGACGGAAATTGTGAGAAATTTCTTACGAAAATGGTGCAGCTCCAGCCCTGGGAGAAAAAAATCAACGGGCTCAAATTAGGCGGAGTAATGCCGGCTTCCTTCAAAGTGCATCACAACCCGACTTTGAACAAAGAAACCTTAATTGCGGATTTCGGAGAATTGTCTATTGGTCAAGTAGCACCGGTTGATTCGGGGTTTTGGTGCATTGTTCTTCTGAGAGCGTATACAAAATGTACGTGAAATTCGAGTCTGGCGGAATTGCCGGAGTGTCAGAAAGGAATTAGGTTTATTCTTTTTTTTCCTTTTTTGAGGAAATTTGGATTATATTAATTTTTAAAGTTTTTTACAATTTTTCCTAATTATTTACAAATCAATCTGTAAGGTCAATTCTTGCGCCTTGTTTGTCGGAAGGGTTTGACGCTTCTCTGTTGTGTCCTGATGGATGTTGCATGGTTGACCGAGGATTGGTATGTATAATAATAATTTTATTGATAATTTGTGGAAAAGTCCCACTGTGTTGAAATTGTGAATAAAAACCTTGCATTACCGGAAACTGCAAAAGGATTAAACATTATTATGGAAATTGCAAAAAGGTCCCGACCATTAGTTACGATTTAACTTCGTAATTTTGGCGATAATGTAGGGTAGGTTTTTTTTTTGCATATTCCAATAATGGAGGGGCTTTTTTGAAATTTCGGCATAATGCAGGGATTTTTTTGCAAATTTCCCCATAAAATTATTTCTTTTTTATAAAATTATTTTTTTCCTAACATTATTTAATATAATTAATTATTATTTTTTTAATAGAGAATATATATATGGGTACCCAATAGAAATCCAAGCGTTATTCTTCATGGCTTTACGCTGCGCCGTGCAACTCCTAAAACATGACAAGGAAGGCAAAGAACTGATCGACCTAATAAGAAAACGCCTGCAAGCCTTGAGCGACCACATCCGTCGGTATTTCTGGCTGGACCTAGCTCATCTCAACTGCATATACCGGTACAAAATCAAATCCATTTGTAAATCGAATCAAATCAAATCAAATCATACATAATTATTTGAACTCTTCGCCGTCTGTTTCTCTCTCTCTCTCTCTCTCTCACTCTCACTCTCGCTGTTTTCTCACTTTATCAGTTACAAAACCGAGGAGCACTCTGACACAGCGGTCAACAAGTTCAACGTGATGCCGGATTCAGTGACGGACTGGATATTTGATTTCGTGCCTAAGAAAGGGGGGTATTTTGTCGGAAACGTGAGTCCCGTCAGGATGGATTTTGGGTGGTTTTGTTTGGGGAATTTCCTCGCGATTCTGGCGAGTCTTGTGATGGTTGAGCAGAGCGAGGCGATCATGGCTCTGGTCGAGGAAAGATGGGAAGAACTAATTGGTGAAATGCCTCTTAAGGTTGTTAACCTTTTTTTGTTTATTTTTTTTTGTATAAAAAATGTTTTTATTTTTTGTTTTGTTTAAGCTTTTAATTTCTTTTTATTTATTTATTTCCTTTTTTAATATATATTTATTTTTATTTATTTTGAATTACGGTAATTTTCTCTTATTTTGTATATATTTTTTCCCTCTTATTTAATATACATTTCTTTTTATTTATTTATTTCCTTCCAAAAAAATCTTTTTTATTTATTTATTTTTCTTTTTTGGAAAGGTTTGTTATCCAACAGTGGAGATGCATGAGTGGAGGATTGTGACGGGTTGTGATAAAAAAAAATACCCGTTGGAGCTATCATAACGGTGGATCTTGGCCCGGTACGTAATTTATACACTTCATCTTTATTTATTCTTCCTTTCTTCTTTTCTTTTGAAACTGTATTCTTCATTTCTTGTATTATTTATTTATTTAGTTATTTATTTTGGGAAAATATGCAAAAAAACCTACATTATTGGAAATTGCACAAAAGTCCCTACGTTATTGAAAATTGCAAAAATCTAATACTTTGTATAAAAAAATAATAATAATTTCAACACTTTGTAAACTTTATTTATACTGTTTCTTAATTCCTTTTTATAAAAAAATAATAATAATTTCAACACTTTGTAAACTTTGTGTAGTTCTTCTCTGGCTCTTAACAGCAGCCAGTATAAAAACCGGTCGTCCCCAAATCGCAAGCAGAGCTATCGACTTGGCGGAGTCTCGCATGCAAGGAAAAATCAAACATCGTCGGTTGCCGGGTATTTGGTGGCGAGGATGATGATGGATGACCCGTCTCACATCGCAATGGTTTCATTAGAAGATGATGATGGCCAGCCAGATTGGTCAAAAATGTTCGTACTTTTCAAAGACGCCCCCCAAAGAAAACCACGGGATTGGTCAAATATCTCAGATGATATAACCCGTCTCATTGTGCCGAAGTTACGCCAACTTCCACATCATTTTAAATTCGCATCTGCTTCCAAGGATTGGTACCGCATTACAAAGGAAGTCCACGGTCCGTTTAAAGACGGAATTCCTTTCCTGTTCCTCCCTTACAATCATGAAACCCAAACCTGTACGCTTTACGATATTTTTAAGTCGGAAAAAATCGAGTTTCAGGTACCCGAGTTATGTGATAATTTCATCATCATGTCATGTACCGGAATGATTATTGTGCAAGATTCTAATGACTATGAACTATACCTTTTCAACCCTCTTACCAGAATGCAAATTCCTCTCCCCAACCCAAACAAAATTAAAGAACCGAACCAAAACAAATTTGACGCTTCGAGATCTGATCAGATTATGAAGCACGTGATTTCAGAAGATAGGAAAAATTTTGCTATGTTAATGCGGTGGGATTTTAGCAGATACTTTGTGATGGAGAAGATTCATGGAGTCTCCTAGGAGACAAAAACCTATAAATTCCCACCCATCCCGAAGCAAATCGGCTAATGGAATGGGCAATTAATGATATTATTTTTTTTGAGGGGAAATTGTTCGCAACTCATGATTGTGGAATGTTGGTTGTGGAGTTTGATGCACCAAGTTATAAATCATATTATGTTCAATCTCCAGATTGCATTCGTTTCGATATAATTAAAATTTATCTTGCCGTGTGCTCGGGAAATTTGTTGGCAATCTATAAATACGGTGAGATTCATGGTAAAACTGAGCAACAAAAAAAATGTTCTTTTGATCTTTATAAATTTGAGGAAAACAAAAAAATATGGAGTAGAGTTTATGGAATAGGGGACAAGTCTTTATTTCTTGGAATTAATTCCACAATATGTGTCTCGGCAGGAGAGATTACTGGATGTAGGCCGAATTGTATTTATTTTACAGACGATTATTACAGGGCGCACGTAATAGTGGAAGGAGATACTACTAAATATGAAACATACACTGGTATTTTTTGCTTAGAAGATAACAGTGTAGAGATAATTGATTTTATTCACGGAATACCATATTGGATGATTCGACCTATGTGGTTACAGCTGAAGAGATAGGTTTATATGCGTAAATTATAAACGTGTGGTTGAACGACAAGTTACGTGGGAGATTCCGCTCTATGCCGTTTTCTTTGGACTTTCTAGTTTTGAGATTCTGTTTAATTGGTTTTTTGCGTTCTTTAGTCGTTTTCTATTGTTGGTTTTTACTTTGAGTTATGTGTCGGAGAGAGGAAGGTTGGGAGTAGGCCTGTGGTAGTGGATGTGTGGATTGTTGTGATGCGTTTTCATTTTTTGCTAGTTTTCTTTTGTTATTTATAGCATTCAGTTTAAGAATCGTGTGGCTTTGGTTTATGATTTGTAAAAATGTTTATTTAGTTTCAACGCGTAACGCCTATGAGTTTCAACCAAAAAGAAAAAATTATAGACATTCTCGAGAAATGTTATGTTTGTATATGTTAATTTGTTTTGCAGACATGTAGAATGTTTCAATCTTAAAATTAAAAACATCCAACCTATGGAAGACCCTTCAGCTATGGCGGTCTCACTTGCTCCTCCATTCCTCCTCCTTGCTTACATTTCAGTTGTTATCATTCATATTCTAATGTATTACTATTTCCCCCTAAATATTGTTGTTATCATTCATATTCTGATGTATTACTATTTTCCCCTAAATAATGTTAAAAACGAGTGGCAAAGGTAAATCGCCTTCATATATATATATGACGCCTTCATATATATATATGATGTCGAAGACCCCTTAGTTTGTTGCTTATGGTTTGCCATCTTTTGATATTAATTGATATATCTACAGAAGCACATTTCTTTCGAATTGACTTCAAATATGCAACAAAATCAGAAAAACACCAACTTTATTACACAAGTCTTTTAGTTCTGTTCCATTATTCCTCCATAAAAAAGTCAACAATGAAGGACACAAGTATAATTAATCATTTCCAACAAATTCTTCTTCAAAATTTGCTATAATAATTATTTAATATCTCATCTCAGCGGTTAAGTTGCTAAGAGTTCCTACAAGAAAATACTACTGACAGAACTATCGCCATGAACCCGCCAGATCGTCTCGGCGAGTAGGTTCGCTACGGAAAGCACAGTAAGTTGCGGGAAGTAGTTTTTCTCAGCTAAAGGAATAGTATTTGTTACTATTACTTCTTCAAACACCCCGCTTGACAGCCTCTCTATTGCTGGCGGACTACATAAAAGATATATTATTTATCATGTTATTTATCTATACGGTTAATAAATCATTTTTAATGATATAATATTTATTTTATATGTTTGGGTACCTAAAAACGGCGTGAGTGCAACAAGCATAAACAGCCCTGGCTCCCTCCTGCTTTAATAATGCTGCCGCACTAGCTATAGTCCCTAAATAAACAAAAATAATTAATTTAGCACAAGTGAAATTTTGAACTTTCCAACATGATTAAAAATGAATAAATAAATAAATAAAGTACCAGCAGTATCAATCATGTCATCAACCATGACAGCGACCTTCCCATTCACATCTCCAATCAAGTTCATCACCTTTTCATTCATAATAATACAAACATATATTTCATTACATCCATAAATTAATCATCTCGAAATAATTAAATAAACAAAAATATTAAATAAATAAACAACACCTCAGACATATTATGGCCTTGTCGCCTCTTATCAACAATAGCAAGTGGAGCGTCAGATAATTTCTTGGCAAAACCGCGCGCTCTAGCCACACCACCCACATCTGGCGAAACCACAACCAAATCTTTCGGACTTATTGTCTTGCTCGCCAAGTAATCCAATATCACGGGCTACATTTCCCCCAAAAAAATACAAAAAATACTTCCATATAAACAAAAAAGATGGTCTAGTAAAATTGAAATTGATAATACCTGGCCATAAACATGGTCCACAAAAATATCAAAGTAACCCATGGATTGACCAGAGTGAAGATCGCATGCAAGCACTCGATTAGCTCCAGCTTCCGTTATTAAATTCGCCACCAATTTTGCCGCTATTGACTCTCGTCCTTGCGTCTAAACTCATCCAAAATAACATAAATCACAAAACAAAAACAAGTACATAATTAAATTAAAAAAATAATTAATTATAATTCTACCTTTCTGTCGGCTCTAGCGTAGCCGAAATAAGGAACAACAGCTGTAATTGTGCGGGCAGAAGCTCTTCTACACGCATCAATCATTACGAGTAACTCGACTAGATTCTCATTGACAGGCGGGCAAGTGGGCTGCACCAAAAATACGTCGCAGCCCCTCACACTTTCTTGTAATTGCACATATACTTCCCCGTCCGCAAATCTCTTTATGTTTATCTTTCCCAAATTCACCCCCAAATAGCACGCTATTTCCTGTTTTAATACCAAAATTTAATTTAATTTTGAGCTTTTTAAAGATGGGTGGTAATTTCTGAAGTGATGAGTGAAAAAGAATAGACCTTAGAGAGAATGGGATTGGCGGTGCCGGAAAAGATACGTAATCTGTTGTCAGGTTTCTGAGTTGTTGGTGATGACTGTTTCTCCTCCAGTTGAGAGCCCAACTGGAGAGGAGGAGTGATGCTCCTTAATTCTGGGGAGCTTACTTTTCCGTTTTGGGAAAGTTGCAATGATTTGGTGATGTCGTGTTTCTACAAGAAAAGAAAAAAGACATAAATTGCTAAATCGATGTGGACAATAAAACGCATTAAATGGAGAAAATGTTATATGATTTCCACAAAAGGAATTGTTCATAAAAACCAACAAGCAAAGAACTATACTATTCGAACAAAAGTAAATACTTTGAATCGATAGATAATCCAATCTCATGAAGATTAATCAATTTTATTAATATATCCTTAGTACCAACAACGAAATATCGTGATTTCAAACTTCCGAACGAAAAAGTACAAAAATTCCAACTTTAAGAAAAAAAATAAGGAGAGAGAGAGAGAACTGACGGGGGATTGATAAGGAATCGCCAGCAATCGAGGCGGCTGACGAGCATTCGATCTTCCACCACCTTTGGCGAAGACGGAGGAAGAAGAATTAGAGGAGAAGGCCGTCGCCGCCATGGCCGCACAGACCATACGGAGAAGAAAGAAGAAAGAAAATGAAGATTATTATTTATCTTTTACTTTACTTTACTTTACTAGGGTTAGTGGAGGATTGGAGATAAAAATAATAAAAAAGAAGGGAGTGAAGGGGTGTAGAGTAGTGCAGAGTCCTGTCGTCTTCTCTCTCCCCTTTTTCGGCGGGAATCTATCCTTTCCCCTGAACCTGGCTCACATCTCTTTATTTTTTGGGATCTATTGGTTTGGTGCATTGTATTTGTAATTCTACGCGTCTTGTCTTGGATCAAAATTATCATCCAATTATGAATTCATTGTATTATGCTACTTCTAAGTATTATATTTATTCAACTATTGTAAATCATTTTGAAGAAAAAAAATATCATATTTACAACTTGTAATTTATGATATCTACTGATATTTGCATATAAGTTTATGTCAACCAAGTCTCAATTTTAGCTCGAAGATGCATACGCAAAGAAGACTCACAAAAGAAAGAGACTCTCTCTCCCTCCCACTCCCATTGACTCCTCCTGACCTACTGCTCATTGAAATTTTAGTATGGATTTGGTTCACAAACTACACACTAAAAACTATAACAATAATGACCTTGTGGCAATGTTGCAGAAATCGCTAATCGGGATTAATCGGACGGGCCGAAAATTTCCGAGTAGGGAATTAATCGGGATTAATCGATTTGATCTAATCGGACTGAATTTTTATATATATTTCAAATAATATTAACATTTATAACAAAAATATTCAATATCCTAAACTCATAATCTAATAAACACATATAATTTAAATTTCAAATACATAATTCCAATTAAAACATAAACAATGTTCAATACATAATTCAAATTAAAATATAATCCAAAAAAACAACACACATCAAAGTCTAAACAAACAACACGTATCAAAGTTCAAACCAAAAACACACAACAAACTCCAAAATAAAAAATTAAATGGGTCGGGCCGGGTGAAAACTAAAGAAAAATGATGAAAATATAAAAAAAATAAAAAAAAAAGTGGTTGATTTTTTTGGGTTTTGAATGGGCAAGTCCGGAAAATATTAAAATTAAAAATTGAAATTAAAAAAAATACAGATTTGGGCCTAATCGGGTGAAATAACGGCCCAAATCGGTCCAAAATGGGCGGCCGATTAATGCAGCCGATTAGGACGTTTTCTGCATGATGAGTGCCGTTTTCTGATTAATCGACCGATTAATCCGATTTCTGCAACACTGCCTTGTGGGTCCAAAATCCATTGAATTGATTGTAGAGAATTTATATGGTCATGGACCATGGTGCAAGGAGATGCCGGCTGCGGTCCACCGCGTCTCATAATGTCCTTTCGTATTTTCCTCTTCTTTTCTTTAAACTTCTCTCATAATCTTTCGTAAAGATCATCATTTTCTTTCTAATACCCAGACAAAAATACTTAACTTCCAATCAAAATGGACTGAATTTCAGAAGTTGAGCCCATTTGTCTTGGTTTTGGGCCCATCAGCCCAATTCGTGGCTTTAAATAATAAATAAATAAATAGATTTTAGATTAGATTGATTGCGTCAGCTGCTGGAATCTGAGCCTCGTTATCACTGAGGTCATCACCAACAACGTCCTTATACTTGGTGTAGTATAGACCTACTCAAAACAATTAATTAAAAAAATTGGTGACCCTTTTGTTCTTAAATAATTTTACTTGAGAATTTTGTTAACAATAGTATTTACTAAGGCTAAATGTTATAGAATTTAGCGTGGATTTTTGAAGCAATTAATTAGAGAGATTTTATATCTAGTCAAAACAAAGGAGGTTTGACTAAGATTATTACATAAGCACCTTACGTGTATGATGCTGCCATTATCGCTGATGTAATCCATTACCAAAAGAAGAAAAAACAAAGCCAATAGTTTATTCTTAGTTTTGGTGCAGAAATTAATGAATCAGTATACAACAGCACTAGTTTGAGCACACTTCAACTTTTCTTTGTTCTCTTCTTTTGGCAAGACATGGCCGCTATAAATACTTCTCAATCCACCCAACTTCCTCATCAAATCATACTTTCTTTCTTTCTTACAGTTACAAATACATCCTACCAAAGCTCATCTTAACAAATTTGTGTCGTGTTAAAAATGGAGGGAAAGGTTGTGATGGTGACTGGTGCATCGTCTGGCATAGGACGTGATCTATGCGTCTATCTCGCAGAACATGGATTCAGAGTCGTGGCAGCCGCCAGACGGGTCGAGCGGTTGAAATCGCTCTGTGACCAACTAAACGGTTCGGATTCATCCGTGTCTGATTCAATCAAGGCCAAGGCGGTGGAGCTTGATGTGACTGCCAACGACTCACAAATTGAGGCAGCGGTTAAAAAGGCATGGGTAGCTTTTGGCCATATTGACGTACTTATCAATAATGCCGGAGTCAGAGGTATCTTCCAATAATAGCCTGAATAATATACTTATTCATCATAATAACTCAATTAAACAATTATTCAATATCATTATTTACCATATTACTTCTGTGGTTCATAATTTTATTTTGTCAATCAGGCGGTGTGTATTCGCCATTAGAGTGGCCAGAAGAGGAATGGAACATGCTCATCAACACTAACCTCACCGGTTCATGGCTGGTAACGAAACATGTGTGCAGATTAATGTACCAAGCTGGTCAGAAAGGGTCAGTAATTAACATATCTTCTATTGCGGGACTTCATCGTGGTCAGCTGCCTGGAGGAGTTGCCTATACGGCTTCCAAAGCCGCTGTCAATGCCATTACTGAGGTAATTAGCGATCGTACATATGCCAAAAATATTATGTGTTTAATTTAATGAAAAAAATCGTAATTGAATTTGATCTGAATAGGATATGGCTTTGGAGCTAGGCCCATACAATATAAGAGTGAACTCCATAAGTCCGGGATTATTCAGGTCTGAGATAACAGAGGGGCTCATGCACAAGCCATGGCTTTCGAATGTTGTGAGGCGTACTTGCCCGTTACAGACTTTCGGCACAGCCGATCCTGCACTGACGTCAGTCGTCAAGTATCTGCTCGATGATGGTTCAGAGTATGTCTCAGGAAATTTGTTCATTGTGGATGCAGGAGCCACTCTGCCCGGCGTGCCCATTTTCGATTCTATCTAATGCGTTAGTTTTGGGAAAATTATAAGATATTTGTTGATGTGTGCTTAATGTAATGTTGTCGCGGAATTTTTGTTCTAGAATGTAGTATCTTGTTTACTCTTGGAAAGAAATAAAAATGAATGTGTTTTTTTTTTTTCAATTTTAAGTGAGCCGAAATTTGTTTCAATTTATTGATTCTCTGGTATCACACAAAACAATATTTAAAGTTAAATTCCTTTTGACAAATTTATTTAAAGTTAACTCATGCAATTAAAATATTGCAACATCAAAATAGTTTCTTAGCAAAAGTTTAAAATGCTTAATTATTAGTTTTTTCATCCCAAATAGCTTATGGGAGCAGTGCAAATTTATAACAATAAAATGGCTGGTAATAAGTAATTATAATGGCATACAACTCACTGCGCAAGTACTGATACAATAAGTTATGAAGTAGACTACAATAGACTCACCATTTAAGTAGTACAACAAAATTATAAATTACAGTACAATAATCGATGTGACTTACTAGTCGGAGATACGTGCTTTTGTTGAGGTAGCGGCTCAAAGCGGGCTAGCTGAGTCTGACAAAATAAATAAATAAATTGAGACTCATGAATATTCCAATTCACCAAAAATGAAAATGCAAATTATACTTAAATACAAAAATAATGTTATTTTTAACAAGCAAGAACTAGATTAAAATTTGTTAAGCATGTTTAACTTTAAAACGAGGCAGTATCAAGGGGAGGATTAAGCACTGGAGCAACTCCTTCTAACATAGAGACAACCTCACGCATTGACTTCTTCCTGGATTCACCAAATTGCCACTTTTACAAACTTTTCAACCTGATTTACGTCTGTTACAGCCTCCATATCACCCTCTACCAGAGCCTTGACGTTTGAATCTCTCAAACAATCATGTGCCCAATATGTCAACATGGTTTTATCTTTTTGCTCTGCTATTACATTCTCGATGTTCTTTCGACAAGACACAATCTCCGAGAGTAACACCCCAAAGCTGAATACATCTGTCCTTGCGGTGACTGGTGTATTCTTGAACCACTCCGGGGCCACATATCCTTTGGTCCCTCGAATTTCCTTGCAAGTGCGAGTTTGATCAGGCCATAAGAGCTTTTCCAGCCCGAAATCTGATATTTTTCAAACAAGGTTATCATCCAAGAGGATGTTTTGGGGTTTTATATCAGTGCATGATTTGAGTGTAGCAATCCTCGTGCAAGTATAACAATCCTCTCGCAATTCCTATTGCAAGTTGCTCTCGTTGGCTCCATGTGGGTTTGACTTCTTGAAAAATAAATCTTGCAAGGGAACTCTGTTTTGTGTGGAGACTTCTGGAAAATTCTGGATAACGTAAAAAAGGAAATCCGACAGGAGATAAAAAAGTTTTCCATATTTGCTCTACATGACTTATTTTCATAAGTGACAATTGGAATTGGAAATATGTTTATTTCCTTATATTTGTATTTCCATATATTAGGTGTTAATTGGGGCAGTAATTCTTTGGGTTATTTCCTTGTATTAGGTATAACTATCCTATAAATAGAGAGGTAGGGGTAGAGTTTTATTCATTCCAACAATCACAAACAATTGTATTGTATTTCTCTTTCCTCCAAGTATTAAGAAAGTGTTTGAGTGCCGGCGGCCGTGGTTTTTACCCCTCTAGGGTTTCCACGTAAAAAATAGCGTTTTGTTCTTGTGTCTTGCTTTCTGTGTTTGGCTGTTGCGTCTCGGTTCCTAACAAGTGGTACCAGAGCCAAGGTTCGAAGAAAATTCCCTTTGGGTGCGAACGAGGAGGCGATACGTAGACGAGCGATGGACGAGAGCAAGGTGTCGGTGAGTCGGTTCAACGGACGAGACTTCAGTTATTGGAAGATGCAAACAGAAGCGTTGCTCTGCCAGAAGGATCTAGAAGATGCGCTACTCGAAACGAAGCCAGAAGGGATCACCGCTGATGCATGGAAGAAGATGAACCGCAAGGCGCTAAGCTACATACAATTGTCCTTAGCCAAGAACGTGGCGTTCAACGTGGCTAAGGAGACGACGGGTTTTGGAATCATGAAGGCGCTATCCAACACGTACGAGAAGCCGTCTTCATTAAACAAGCTGCATTTGATGCGCCGTCTTTTCTATCTGAATATGGCGGAAGACGGATCTGTGGCCGAGCATCTGAACTCTTTTCAGGTTATTTCAAACCAGTTAGACTCGTTTAAATTGAACCTGGGTGAAGAGACGAAGGCTCTTATATTGTTGTCATCATTGCCGGAAAGCTGGTCGACGACAGTAGACGTTATCGGCGGCAAGGAGGATCTGACCTTTGAGGAGGTACGAGACCGCATCCTGAACGAGGATATTCGGCGAAGGGAGCGGAGCGAAACCTGGGGTTTCATGAGTTCAGCCTTGAATGTGGAGAGTCAGAGTCATGGAGGTCAGAGAAACAACAACCACAGACGATCCAAGTCAAGAGGTCGCAGCGAGTTGGAGTGTTAGAACTATGGTAGAAAGGGCCACATGAAAAGGGACTGCAAATCCCCAAGAAAGGAGAAAAGGGTGGAAACAAGTTCCGCAAATTCCACCACTGAGGAGGATTCAGACGATGCCTTAGTTCTATGCATCGACAACCATATCGAGTCATGGATTCTGGATTCAGGCCCATCCTTCCACTCTACCTCACAGAAAGATAAGTTTTTGAATTTTAAATCTGGAGAATTTGGAAAAATTTACTTAGCGGATGGGAAACCGTTATGCATATCGGGCATGGGCGATGTCCAAATAAAATCGAGTAACGGATTTAGATGGACTTTGCGGGGAGTTCGATATATTCCGGGTTTAAAGAAGAACTTGATATCCATTGGGCAGATGGATAGTGAGGGCTACAAAACCGTGTTTGGGAATGGATTGTGGAAGATTGTAAAGGGTACAATGGTTGTGGCGAAGGGTACACAAATAGGAACCCTTTATCTCACGGAAAATAAGGGAGATTTGTTAGCGGTTCCGGGAGCGACAATCGAGCCGATATTTTGTCATAATCAGTTCGGTAATATCAGTCACAAAGGACTGCAAGTGCTGGCTTCAAAGGGTTTGTTACCCAATGTGAAATCGGTAGAAACCGGTTTCTGTGAGAACTGCGTGCTCGGCAAGGAAAAACGGGTTAGTTTTTTGACTGTCGGACGAGAACTCAAGACGGGGAAGCTAGACTTGGTGCAGAACGATTTGTGGGGACCAGCTTCGGTCCAAGATGGGTCACGCTACTACAAGGATAGGTCAAATGACGAATCTGAGGACTACCATGAGGCGGTAGAGACGGGAGATTCTGTCAAGTGGGAGCGTGCAATGAGAAATGGGATTGAGTCTCTCGAAAAGAACAATACTTGGGTATTGACCTGGTTACCAGATGGCAAGAAGGCATTACAAAAAAAGTGGGTTTATCGGATAAAGGATAAACCAGTTGACAGCAAGCGGTACAAGGCGAGATTGGTAGTAAAGGGATTCCTACATAAAGAAGGAGTTGACTACACAAAGTTATTCTCGCCGGTGGTGAAGCTAACAACCATTCGTACGGTGTTAAGTACTGTAGCGGCCGAAGATTTGCACCTCAAGCAGATGGATGTCAAGACGGCGTTTCTCCATGGCGATTTGGAGGAGGACATCTATATGGTGCAGCCTGAAGGTTTCGAGACCCCAGGAAAGGAGAGTCTAGTGTGTAAGCTTGAGAAAAGCTTATACGGTCTAAAGCAGGCACCCAGACAATGGTACATGAAGTTTGATAAATTCATGTGTGATCGTGGTTTCCAGAGAGGTGATACTGACCATTGTTGCTACTACAAGAATAATGGAGATACATACATTATTTTGCTTTTGTATGTAGATGATATGCTCATTACAGGTGCAAATATGAGCGAGATCAACGAACTCAAGAAGGAATTGTCGAGAAAATTCGAAATGAAGGATTTAGGGGCAGCAAGCCAGATTCTTGGGATGCGGATCACTCGAGATCGAGCGGTGGGGACACTGACCTTGTCGCAAGAGAAGTACATCAAAAAGGTATTGGAGCGATTTTGAATAGATGATGCCAAGCCAAAAAGTACTCCACTCGGCGCACATTTCAAACTCTCGAAGGCGCAATCACCAAAAACCACGGAGGAGAAACAACAAATGGCAAGAGTGCCGTACGCATCGGCAGTGGGCAGCCTTATGTAAACCATGGTGTGCACAAGACCTGATATCGCACATGCAGTGGGAGTTGTGAGCCGATTCATGGCGAATCCCGGCATTGAGCATTGGGAGGCGATCAAGTGGTTGCTGAGATATTTGAAAGGCACTTCAAATATGGCGTTGTGCTATAAAAGGAATAGCACGATTTTGCAAGGATTCGTAGACGCGGATCTAGGAGGAGATGTGGATAGTCGGAAAAGTACTTCCGGTTATGTCTTCACAATGGGAGGTACAGCTGTGAGCTGAATGTCGAGATTGCAGAAATGCGTGGCGTTATCAACGACGGAAGCAGAGTATGTGGCAATTTCATAAGCCGGAAAAAAGATGGTATGGCTTTTGACCTTTCTAAGAGAGATTGGAAAAGATCAAGGATGTAGGGCACTTTACACCGACAGTCAAAGTGCCCTGTGTCTTGCGAAAAATCCGGTATTCCATTCCAGAACCAAGCACATCCAGCTCAAGTATCACTATATCCGAGAACTTGTGAAAGACGGTACTATATCATTAGAAAAGATCCAAGGTACGAAGAACCCTGCCGATATGTTGACCAAGGAAGTCCCCATCGACAAGCTGAGGCTGTGTGCTGCCTCAGTGGGGCTGGTCGAGTGAGTCAGTGGGAGAACGTCCCCGGGCTCAAGGAAGGTACGGGAGAAAAGGAGAATGGATTCAATGCAAAGGATTTGTGTCATTATGAAGTCTCCAAGTGGGAGATTGTTTTGTGTGGAGACTTTTGGAAAACTCTGGATAACGTAAAAAAGGAAACCCGGCATGAGATAAGAAAGTTCTCCATATTTGCTCTCCATGACTTATTTCCATAAGTGACAATTGGAATTGGAAATATGTTTGTTTCCTTATATTTGTATTTTCATATATTAGGTGTTAATTGGGGCAGTAATTCTTTGCGTTATTTTCTTGTATTAGGTATGACTATCCTATAAATAGAGGGGTAGGGGTAGAGTTTTATTCATTCCAACAATCACAAACAATTGTATTGTATTTCTCTTTCCTCCAAGTATTAAGAAAGTGTTTGAGTGCCGGCGGCCGTGGTTTTTACCCCTCTAGGATTTTCACGTAAAAAATATCGTTTTGTTCTTGTATCTTGTGTTTGCTGTTGCATCTCGGTTCCTAACAAACCCTTACTCATGTACTCATACGCCAACATTCGGCTTGGTCCCTCCTTGCAAAACCCCAATAATCTTACTAAGTTCTTATGGTGTGTCTTGCCAATTGATTGAATTTCACTTACGAACTCTTTCTCCCCTTCATTCAACAACCGGTCTAGCTTTTCTACCGCTACATGGGTTATGATTCCAGAATTCCTTTGTATACCGTACTGAAAGCACCTCTGCCTAACTCTTCACAAAAACCTTTTGCGGCATGATCGAGCTCTTTGCAAGTATAAGCTCGCATATTGGAGCAAGCACATAGATCATGTTCTAGCGCGCATAAGTTGGTTGTAGCTGTCGTTGGTTTCTTTTTATTACAAGAGTAAAAGAATATTAGCAAACCACTAATAACAAAGATAACCACTAAGCAGCTAACTAGCACAGAGCCAATTATTACAAGGTTGCTGACATCCTGTTGTCCAGAGGAAAGGGAAAGCCCCTTCTTCCAACAACCATTTGTCAAAATCACAACCACTGCACAATCACAGTCTTTTAAACACTCTTCTTTGCACTGATCTTCATTCACTGAACTCAATAAACTCAAATTCCCACCCGACCAATCAGTGTTCTGCAACACTGAGAACCTAAATTCATTTGATTGATATGCTTGGCAACTTGGAAAGGCGTGGTCGGGCATGCATCCCTTATACTTGTTCTCAGGGTCAGCAAAAGAGTAATGAGGTGGGCATTCACATTCTAACCGAGTTTGATTTTTGTTGTCAAGAATTGCAATATGCGTTGAATCCACATACACCACCATCTGTCAACAACTGACCAGCCACTGCCCACGTGGCATTAGCCGATTTATTTATCGCGTAGAGGCGAAAGTTACCATTTGGATCTAAAGTTGCATGTTGGTAGTAGTCACTGCTAGGATAGTTCGCAGAGGAAGTGACCCTCATGCCAGTATCATTTTTAAGATGGTAGTATAGAGCACCGGATAAGTTAAATACGAGCTGGGTACCGTTAGGCCGGCCATTACCCCATAAGGGTTGGTAGCGTTCGCCCGTAGTAAGGGACATAGCATAGAGGACTAGGCTACCGTCTGATTGGGGGGCCAAGGTGAATCTACCTCTTGAAAAGTCTAAATCAATCAACCTGGACCACAAGATCAATTCACTACCGATGATCTGACAGGGCACCAATGTATTAGTCAGATGCGCAAAGCTTTGCCACTCAGGAACATCACCTCTATCATACAAAACAAAGTTTCCTGTGTCAAGTAACATGGCTTGAGATATGCCATTTGTATTAGGATTCCATAATACCGTGCTAGTAGAGTCGGTAAGATAGAATGCACCAACACCGGTAAACACAAGTGCGGACCCAACGAGAGCAAGAGCCGCGGTAGCACCATTCATAGCATACCAAATAATGGGTTGCGACGAAGAAGTGTTGTACCAAATGGAGAGAAGATATTTAGTGGAATTTGTGTTGACGGGCCGAAACCCGAACGTAAAGAGGCCTGACGGAGAGCTGATGGAGGAAACTTTACCGGTCGGGCTTAGCGAGTCGCCTCGACTAAGGTTCATGTAGGTTTGTGCTTGTAGCAAATTGAAAGGTTGTAGGATTGCTAGGATAAGGATGAAAGGGAAGAGCAACCGAGAGGGAAATAAGAATTGCTCCATTTTTGTTTCTCAGAATCAGCATATAATGGAACATTGCAGATTTTAAAGGGAAATTGACTTGAAACAATACTGGGTAGACTTCTGGTCATTTCTAGTACATAGAGAGAATTTTTTTTTTCAAAATAGCACTTTTTTGAAAAGGAATTTATCAGATAGCAAAATGAAAATAATTCAGCTACTAGCACTTTCGCTAGAGGTTATAGTGGAACTGTCCATTTTTTCATGGTAGTTTAGAGACAAAAAAAATATAAACATTTTTTTTTTGCTAAATCATTTTTGCATAGTAAGTATATGGACTTTTTGCAATTTCAGCATAATATAGGAGTTTTTTTGCAATTTTAATTCAAATACAGTAAGTTCATTTTATTTAACTAGTGTAGCGACATTTCCGTTAGATTTGGTGCGCAGAAGAATGCAGCTGAAAGGAGCAGGCGAAAGAGCACAAGTGTATACAATAGGGTTTAGAGGGATGTATAGAGGCATTTTGCCTGAGTAATGCCGAGTGTTGGCATTGTTTTCATGATGTATGAGACCCTCAAGAAGTATCTCGCTGAAAACAACATTAGGGTTTAGTGTTTATTATGGGAGAATTTGAGATAATGTTATTGATAAGAGTTATTATAGGTAGTGATGTTTATGTTTCATTCGTGGGTGACAAGTTTTGCAAGTTGCTGCTCGAAACATAAAGAAATTCTGGATTTTAGTTTTTATTTTTATTTCTTTATTTTAGTGTGTTAATTGGTGGGCTGCAAGATCTGATGATCTAATTTTGATATTTTTATTCATTTTGAGAATATTCTGAATTATTATTCTTCATTTATAGAGATATTATTGAGGTATCATCAGATTATGCTTCTTTTATTTGTTGCAATTCTGATATGTTACAATCATAGAATTTGATATTTCATCATTCAATTCTTTTTTGTTTGATTGATCCTGTATGATTAAATTGCATGATATGTTTAATGTGAAAAAAATTAGCAAAAATAAAAAGTATTGTTCACTGTTTTGTATTAGTGGCTGAATTATTTCAAAAACAGTATTGTATTATCTGTTCGAATTATTTTTCAAAAAATAGTGCTGTTTGAGATAAAAGTCACATAGAGACGAATTGGCAGGTGTAGGTCCGACTCATATTTCTTGTTCAGATGACATTTACTTTGTCTGATCTCTATTTAGTTTGGAATATTAGAGAGCATTCACCACGGTCCCCATGAAGCCATAATTCACGTGAACAAGTTGATAAAGGAGAGTCTTGTAGACCATGTCTACTCAAGTTTTCTGTTTACAGTCAACTTTATCATATTTTCATCTTTTTCCCTCTCAAAAATTCGAATCGAAAATTTCTCCCGACCGCTCAACTCTCTCCCATTCTTTTTTACCCCCTTTTTTCTCTTCTCTAGTTCTCTCTCGTAATTTCAAACCAATTTACCTCTCTTCATCTTCATCTTCTCTTTCTTTTCCAATTTCGAAACACTGCTCATCTGAGTTTTCTAATGGCGAGGTTGGCGAAGAGAGGGAGCCAAGAAGAAGTGGGCGGTAGTCAAGTCGAGAGAGAATGTGGCTCCGACGATTCAGGGCGGCAAGGGACGGCGGAGCGCCGCCTCCTGCGCTCTCGCTATCTGGCTATGAAGAATATGATTAATGGTACCCCCCCTTTTTCGCTTCACACCCTCTGAAAGCTGTTAAATGTTTTTTTTTTGTAAAGAAGAGAGTGGGCTAGGTTTAAGGAACTTCATTTTATTGAAAGAAGTATCATTTGAAACCCTAGAAAGATTATTTCCCAACTACAACATAAGAGTTAATTTTAGTCTAGGTTTAGTTGGTTTTCCTAATTTCTTAGCAGTACCCATTTTTCTTTTGATTTATTTAGAGTTGCAACTTGTATTGAAATTGGTTTTGGGTTTTTTTAGTCTATCTGGCTTACGAGAAAAAAGAATCTCATATTCATAATTGTTTATACTGAACAAGACAAAGTTTGTTTCTTCACACCACTGACTTTATTATTTGAATCTTCTCAGATGAGAGGGATGAAATGGCCAAGTCAGATTCAACCAAGTTCCAAAGTTTTATCTCAGAAATTGAGAGCTTGCATCAATGCGGTACAATTTCTTCCCTTATTTATCAAATTTAAACTCTCACACAAGATTATCATTTATCATACCACTATCTAAATTCTAAACTCATTTTATTTTATTTTTTTCAATATTTTCCAGTTCAAAAGCCGAGAGAACAAGTGGCAGATGCAGAAGCATTACTAGACATAACAAACACACTTGTTACATCTGTTCGATCCCATTCAAACGAAGGAATTACACCATCCGATTTTATTACTGCTTTATTAACCAAATTTGGGCAAAATGATCCGTTAAATGATGAAATTGGAGGCCCAATTTCCTTTGATTGGAAAAAACTGGGATCTAGCGTTTCTCATGTGTTCATGAATGGATTTGGATGCTGTACCATGTAAAACCGTCTTTCTCTCACTTTAAAATGCATTAATAATTTAATTTAATTAAGAAATTTTTAATGTATAATTTTGATTTTTTTTAATTTGAAGGAATGGACCAATGAACACAGAAGTAAAGATGCGGGCCCAAATTCAAAGGAAGCGAACAACTAAACCTAATGAAAGCACTCGACCTGAAGAGGTAAATTAATATTATGCGTCAATTCACCTTCAATTTTTGCAATTATGCCTCAATTTACTTCAATTTGTGCAATTTTAACTTAATTTGGTCCTGATTTTGACTTAATTTGTGTTGTTTTGCAGCTTGCGGATAAAGAAGAAGAGGCAAAGACTGATACAGACAAGAACATGTTGGCCATATTTGAAATATTAAGAAGAAAAAAGAGCGTGAGATTAGAAAACTTGGTTTTGAACCGAAATTCCTTTGCTCAAACTGTAGAGAATATATTTGCCTTGTCTTTTCTAGTGAAGGATGGCAGAGTTGAAATTTCTATGAATAACAAGGGTCACTTTGTCTGTAAGCATTTCATTTACACCATTCTTCTTTAGGTTCTAGTTTTATATTGATTTGTTTGTTTTGAATAATGATTTATAGCTCCAAGAAACGCACCAGCAGCGAGTTCTGTAGCCTCAGGCCAAGTATCATACACTCATTTTGTTTTTCGACTTGATTTTAAGGACTGGCAGGTAAAATTATTATTTTTTTTATAATATTTAATGTTAAATAAAATAATTTATATTTGATAAAATAACATGAAATAACAGTTGATGAAAGAGATGGTGGAGCAAGGTGAAGAATTAATGCCGCACAGAACGAGAGTGGGCGTGAGAAATGAGGACCAATCACAAGCTGCCACACGTAGGACTCCGATTAGGAAACTGTCGCGAAACAGAGGTCTTGTTTTGCAGGATGACCAATCAGAATCCCCGGAATTTGAGGATCCTACAGAATCCCGGAAAAGAAGACGCCTTTTCAACAATTAGTTGAGATGGAGTTTTATGGTTATGACCTTGGAAAACCTCGTTGTATCAAGAAGTATTCGTGTGCTCGTATGGAATTGTATAAAGTGATGGGGATTTTTTTGTAATTTTTGTATGGGTATGATGGGTATTTCTAGTTTTGGTAGGTGTTTTGGGAAATATTGTGAGGTTTTTGTAATATTTTGTGTTGGTTTGTGTAATAACTAGCAAGCAATGAATTTAAATTATTTCCCATTTTTTTTTTGTGTGTTTGTAATATGCATATTCTGCAATATTTTCAGCTATGGAAATGTTCATTTATTCATGGGGCCCACTAGTTTATTTTGCATCTTTTTGGGCTCAAGTGCAAAAATAGCTTTCAATTTCATCATTGAGAGCTAATGGAAAGTATTTTATAGATATATTCATTTACTTATTGATGATTTGGAAATAACTTAAGACTTTCTTTTGTAACAAATAATGGAAGGAAAGAAGAGATTATTTCATTTTGTGAGTTTCCATTTTTACCACCGACTAGTACTATATTTGGGTACAAGGCCCAGGCTATGAATTGGAGGGCCGTTCCGTTCTGTACAAAGAAAAGAAAGACCAAATTGAGATTTTGAGAGTACAAAAATAATTCGAGGCGTCGTCAGCTTCCGTCAGCTGCGTTCGATTAGAAAAAGAATTTTGAGGTCACCCACCCTTCGTATTTCTCTCTCTCTCTCTTCCGCATCAATTCGATTCAGAATTAGGGTTTCTGCTATCCGCTCAAAAGAGGAAGAAAAGGGAAAATAGCGAGTATGGATCCAGGCGCGAGAAAGAGGATGAGGCAGCCGGCGAACAATGGCGGCGCCAAGCGACCTAGAGGTGAGCGATCTCCATCAATTTTGAGATTGTGGCCTTTTTTCCTCTTCTTTTTGGAGAGGGGCGGTAGATCTGTTGGTTCTGTGCCTCGTACTAGCGTTCTTAGGTTTAGATTTGATTTTTTCTTATCTATTGAGAGAGATTATCTTGATAGTTTTGTTTAAAGATAATTGCTGATGCGTCTTTTGGTATAGCAAAAGGATAACCTGTGGCTTTTGCTTTTAGATGTGAAATCGAGCAATTGCTGCTAGGGTTTAGGTCTTTAAGAGGGAATTAGAGTTTTAGGTGTAAATTTCGCAGCTTTTCAAAAATTCTATGGTTATTTGCTTTTCTGGTGATTTTTACCAAATTAATATCCATAATATAGTCAATTACCAAAATACTATAGTCAGATATAAATTTTTTATTTGCTTCCAAGCACTAAAATAAAAGCTTATGATATGCTTCTTATTTATGGTGCAAAAAAGCATTGTAACCTAGTGTTATGGTTTCAAATAATCGTGAAAGGTTAAGTTAGAGTTATAAAAGTTACAGCTTTTTTTCAAGATAAACTTGATTTGTTAATTTTTGCTGTTGAAACTTGCATATAGGTGAATTATTATAAAGTACTAAAACATTGTAATGTTGTTTTTCTATTGACAGGTAATATCGATTTATTCAATTTAATAATTCACATAAAAACTCAGTAAAAAGTGGAGAAAGAAGTAAGAAAGAACACATTGATTGATTAATAAAAGAAAAATTTGATGAAACAGCAATGGAATCTGGTCAAATGGGTGTAGGAAGCAAATCGAAGCCTTGCACTAAATTTTTCAGGTTTATAATTTAATCTAATCTATCTAAAAGTTGCTCAATTAATTAATCTTATCATTATTTAACATTAATTAATTTCTCAACTCATTACGAAGGTAATACAGAAAATACTACTAATAAATCAGTTATAAAGATTCTATTACAGGTTAAAAGGAGTATTATGAGAAAATCAATCATTTGTATTAAAATTTGTCATAAAGAGATAAGTGCGCAAGAAATTATTTCTCATTAGAGCATTAACTCTCTGAAGCAGAGACGGTAAAAGATAAAAGAAACTTCTAAATCGAGAAGTGATACAGACATAATTCCAATTATACTCTTTATATACTTGTCATAATCTGATACTATTATTTTTATCTTAATTACACTCCATTATACGCACTAAAACCCTCCAACCTAGAAAAAAGGTCTTCTTTTATTCATATAGAATGGTACCAAACCTTTAAACGGTACCAAAACATAAAAGAGTAATCCCTCCGTACCAGTACGAGCAAATTAATGGCTGGTACATATGAGATCATTCAATGCAGGTAATTGAATTAAAATGTATTTATGTATAATTGACATTGTGAGGAAATGAATAAATGCAGCACATCTGGGTGTCCTTTCGGAGACACGTGTCATTTCCTGCACTACTTCCCTGGCGGCTACAACGCGGTCATGCAGGTGACCAATCACGCTCAGCCACCTCATCACCCCATGGCCCCACAACCTCCTCCTTCCGGAAGGTTCCAGCCTGGCGGCCCCGGCGGTCCCACCGCCCCTTCTGTCAAGTCCAAACTCTGCTCCAGGTCAAACAAAATAATAATAACTCACTTAACTTTTTAAGAATTGAAGTGCTTAATCATTTATATTGTATTAATATTTTATTACTTTTGACGTGCCAGGTTTAACACAGCAGAGGGGTGTAAATATGGAGACAAGTGTCGTTTCGCTCACGGAGAGAGAGAATTAGGAAAGACTGTGGCTCCTTATGAATCGTCAGGCCAAATGGGTATGGGTCCCCCAATGGGCCCACCAATGGGCGGGCCGATGCCAGGTGGACCTCCCATGCCAGCTGGCGGTCAACCTTCTCCAGGCGGTTTCGGCATGTCAGCGACCGCTAAAATAAGCGTCGAAGCCTCATTGGCCGGCGCGATTATCGGAAAAGGAGGGATCAATACAAAACAAATTTGCAGGGTCACTGGCGCCAAGCTGGCGATCCGGGACCACGAGTCGGATCCGAATCTGAAGAACATTGAATTGGAGGGGACTTTCGATCAGATAAAGCACGCGAGCGGAATGGTGAGGGAATTGATTGTGAATATCAGCGGGTCGATGAGCGGGCATAAGATGAGAGGTGGTGCGCCAGGTGGCGGACCGGGTGCAGGGGGAGTGGAGGGAGGGAGGAGTTTCAGGACGAGGTTGTGTGAGAATTTCGCCAGGGGGACATGCACGTTTGGGGAAAAGTGTAATTTCGCGCACGGGTCTAGCGAGTTGCGTCAGAGTGCTGCCTAAGAGAGAGAGAGAGAGAGAGAGAGAGAGAGAGAGTTATTTGTTTTGTAATGGTAGTAGTTTGTTTGATTGAGGCAGTTTGTATGAGTAG
Source organism: Juncus inflexus (assembly GCA_024447665.1). Taxonomy (NCBI): domain Eukaryota; kingdom Viridiplantae; phylum Streptophyta; class Magnoliopsida; order Poales; family Juncaceae; genus Juncus; species Juncus inflexus. The sequence goes on from JAJHPC010000011.1 coordinate 100,010, forward strand.
TGGGTTAAGACTAGTTTGTATTGAGTTTGAAGGGCTTATTTGGTGTTTTTATTTGACTTTTTTCTGTTCAGTTCTTTGCAGTTTAGTACCTTGTGTTAATTATTTATTACTGATTGTGTCTCTTTTGTTTGCGCTTGTTCTGTGTTGCTGTGCTGAGATGCCTGAGTTCTGTCTTGATTGGTTGTTAGACGATGAGATGGACATGCTGAATTAGAATCTTGTTTTAATTTTCATCTTCTTTCCATTTGTTCTTTTTATTGTAAAGTAGTAATATTTGAAGTGTCATTTAGTTTCTGTTAGATGCCATTTGTTACAAAAATGCAACCTTGTTTCTCCCAAAATAGACGCCACACAGCAATGGGTTTAAATATTGACAAAAGAGGAAGTTATCAAGTATCACAAATCAATTGGTCCAATTCCAATTGATAATTCTTATTTAATGTATATATGCGTCTAGCACAATGAATCCAATTTAAATAGATTGAATCAAATAAAGACAATGAATCCAATTAAATAGATTGAATCAAATAACCATGACTTATGGCACCCAAAAATAATAGGTTCTCACCAAACCTACCAGTAAGTAAAAAGATGTGGTAATTTCTCCATTCTCAAAATGAAACACCACTAATAAATCAGTCATGTTTAGTCCAATTTCCATCACTATTCCGCTCAAAGACACGCGGCTTTTTTGCCGGAAATGTATATTGCCAGTCCGGATACTCCAACAGGTACTTCCATATCCTACAAAATAAATGATCCTTCTTCTTTTACGTGTATAGCCCTAACGTTTAATATATTTTCGTTTATGCTTAACAAATGAATGGATTAGGTATAAACAATATTACAAACCTTCTATGGCTCTCTACGAAATGAGGTGGCTCCGCAAAAGGAGAAGTAGAATATTGTAATAATATATCTGAGTCCGAAAGTTGGTTCATTGTAAGTGCCATTTGATACCAGTACATGCTCCTAAACAATTGTAAAAATATACAAGATAAATTACCTAATAATAGGAGAAAAATTGTGGAAATTTTCTGTACCATTGGATAGGTGGGATAATGAAAAGATCACGTGAAGTGTCATATATTTCTAACATTTTTCTTCTCCAAATCGGATCGTCAGAAGCCGCACCAATCAAAATACGTCTGACGATCTCATCTGGACATCTCGCACGGTTATCAAAGCAGGCCGGCATTATTTGCCCCGTTTTTGTATCCACCTGTTAATTCAATTTCTCAGGAAGAAAAAACCAAAAAAAAAAAAGATATTCGGTAAAGAGATAAATTAAGTGAAAATTACCAGAATGCCACCGACAATTGGGCGAGCGTGGCCTTGAGAATCGGTGTGAGTATTGTGGCCTAAAACACAGAGGGTCTTGAGATGGAATTTTTCAGGCCGATTTAAAAGGGCGTTTACAATTTCGCGACATAAAGGCAATGAATACCCCTCCTTTTTTGTCCGTTTTCTATAGCCACCCTGCAATTAACGTAAAATATTTTGTGAGTCATTCTCAAATAGAACTCTTTTTTGCTTTTATTTTTACATTTTTATGACTAAATTAGCGAGCGACATTCATACATTTGTTGGAGAATCATCAAAACCACCAACAATGTGAACCTGCAACAATGAAAGTAACGTATCAAATAAACTGTGCTTTTTCAGTTCTTAGAAAGAATAAAAATAAAGAAGTGAGAAATAAGGAAACAAACATCCAAAATAGCTTGAGGGTCGTTAATAGAATGAAGCATTTGATCAAGTCCCACATTTATTATTCCTGGAAAATCCATGTGACTGATACTTGTCCTGCATAAACACATAATATGATAAAAATACAACTTAATAATCAGTTTAAAGTTAGTCATGTTGAATCATTTCAATGTAAATGTTGTTTTCTTGCAGTCTAATAAGTAAGTGTTTTGCAACTAACATTCCATTATTGCGGTTTCGAATCACAAGGCCCACACATGTAGTTGACTCATCAGTACCAACAAACTATCAAAAACAAATTATTCAAAAAAGAAAATAAAAAAAAGAAAAATATGAGATATTAAATATATAATAATTAAACAAATCTTACCCATAATTGACAAAAAGAAAACAGAAATGGAATGACCTGGACAAGTGAGGGGTCCACTGTGGCAAATTCCCTCTGAAAGACATACACATGCTTTGTGTGGGGCCCACTTTCAGAGAGTGTTCTTTCAGCTAAAGATTTTAGCTGATTTGAAGCGGAAATTAATGTCGGACTTTCTAATAGTTCTTTCAGTACCTCTCTTTCCTAGATAAATTAGAGAGAGAAAGATATTGCATCATTTTGATTATTGTCCCTTTGAGACATTCAGGATGTTTTGATGTTCCATCTGTTACTACTGTCCATTTGGGATTCGCTTATTTAATAGGGCGTTTAGACAGTTCTTATTCTTTCTGTTGGTGTTGAGAGGAAAAATGGACGAGTGAGAGAGAGAGAGAGAGAGAGAGAGAGAGGAGACCTGAGATTGAAGAGAGGAGAAGGTTTGGCTATTATCCACCACTATCATTTTCCTCTTGTTCGTGTTCTTCTACTTCTTCTTTTCGAATCGTTTTTCTCTTATCTTTTTGCTTTCTTTGTTTATCGCGAGGAAGAAACTGAAAGAGTGAGTTTCTCAGTCAAACCGACCGAGTGCTCAGTCATTGTTTTCCCATTAAATTAAATTTAGCTAAAATAATGACAACTTGAAAAAGAAAACCATAATTAGAATTAGAATTAGATCTAGGGAAGAAAAAGACAGTACACGAGACAAATACAATATTGGTTTCTTATTGGGCTTTCAAGTCTGTCATAAGATATAATTGGGCTGGATTTATTTATGCCAGCCCAATTCAAACCCAACTAGTCTGTAACCAACCATTTTTTTTTAACTTTTGCATCCAAACTAGGGCCGTTAGTTTTGTTTGTCGTTCGACGTTCGTTTGCGTTCAGTTCAAATTCGTTCGTTCGAAATAAATGAATGAACCATGTTCGTTTGAATAATTAATGAACCGAACATGAACATACCTATGTTCGTTCGATTGTTCCATAATATGTTTGAATATATATTTAGTAATCCAAAATATATATAGTTATACTAATTATATATCCAATAAAAAATTTTCTCATTCCAACCTAGTAATCTATTAAAATTAGGCCAGACTCAAGAATTATGATACATAATATTTTTATATTTATAAAATTTTGTTAGCCCAAAATGCAAAAACAACTTCTATTTTGTTCATCCCTAAATTTTAATTACTCCTGGCCCAACATTTACGGCTCTTCTCGTCTCTCTGAGTCTCTGATCGACTAATCCTAGTTCCTATTTATAATTGCATCTTTCACATCTACGATTCTCTTCTCTTTCACGGTCGGCCTTACTGACAAATTTAAATTATATTGGGTTGATATTTATTTATATTTTTATGAAATTTTCCAAAAAATTTAGTTAAAATTTGAATATTTAAACTCATAATGGATAAAAATTAGAATTGTTATTTTATTCGTGTTGTTCGAAGTTCGTTCGTTAAATTGTTTGTTCGATAAATGGTTCGTTCGATTTTATGTTCGAAATAAACGAACCAAACATCGTTCGTTTGAATAATTAACGAACTGAACATGAACATAGTTGCGTTCGGTTCTGTTCGGTTCGTTAACGGCCCTAATCCAAACCATTCTTTTACTGGCACTGGTAATAATAGTCCTGAGGCAGTTTGTACTAGTACAACTTGAAGACTAGTTTGTACTGAGTTAAGGCCTAAGGATTATTGCTTATTGGTGTTTTTATAAGACATTTTTTGTTCATTTCATTTCAGTTTAGTACATTATGCTAATTATTACTGATTCTGTGTCTTTGCTTGCTCTTCTTCTATGTTGCTGTGCTAAGATGCTTAATTTGGGGTCTTGATTGATTGTTTTTAAGTGCATGAACAACAGCACAAAGAACTGGTGCATCCTTGTTTAAATAAGAACTGAACTGTTAGCACGAAACTCCACTGGGAATGTATTATAAATGTTATTTAATCCCTGTTAAAACCAAATCGGACAACAATAGCAATAGGTTGAATGAGGAAGTATTAACTATCAAACACCAATTCCAATTGAGAATTTTTATTGAACACATAATGTATCTTACACAATAGAATCCAAATTAAATAGATTATATGCTTCTTACATAATAGAATTGAAATTAAATAGATTGAATCAAATATGGATGAGGCCCGTTGGCACCAAAAAACAACTGGTTCAAAATCAACCTATAAAAAGTAAACAAAATGCAGTATTTCCTCCATTGATCTCAAAATGAAAAATGACTGGTTAGTCCACTTTAGTCCAATCTCCGTCATTATTCCTCTGAAAGACACGCGGCTTTTGATCTGGAAATGTATATTTCCAATTTGGGTGCTCCAACAGATACTTCGATACCCTATCACCAATAAAAAATATTGCTTTTTTCATATATAGCCCTAAAGCTTGTCAATTTTCATTTATGCCTGAGAAGTGAATTGATTAGGTACAATACAAGACACATACCTTTTTTGGGTCTCTGCGAAATGAGGGGACTCCGCAAAAGGAGAGGTAGAATATTGCATTAATATGTCCGATTCCGAGAGTTGGTTCGTTGTAAATGCCATTTCAACCCAATAATTGCTCCTGCACATTTGTCAAAAAAGTACAAAAAATCAAATTACAAACCAAAAAAAGTACATGAAATAAAAATGAGGAAAGAAAAAGTATAATACCATTGGATAGGTGGGATAATTAAACAATCACGTGACGTGTCATATACTTCTAACAATTTTTTGCTCCAGTTCGGATCGTCGGAAGCAACATCGATCAAAATGCGCCTGACAATCTCAACAGGACATCTCGCATGGTTATCAAAGCATGCCGGCATTATTTCCCCCGTTTTTGTATCCACCTAATTGTTCCAAACTGTTAATTCAATTTCTCAGAAAAAAAGATAATTGAGCAAAGAGATTAAATTAAGTGAGAATAACCAAAATGCCGACAACAATTGGACGTGGGTGGCCTTGCGAATCAGTCTCAGTATTGTGCCCTAAAACACAGAGGGTTTTGAGATGGAATTTTTCAGGCCTACTTGAAAGGACATTTATTACTTCGCGACATAAAGGCCAAGAATGCCCCTCCTTTTTTGTCTGCTCACTCTGCAATTAACATAAAAATAATTTCAGAGTTATTCTCAGATAGAAATTTATTACTTGGAATTTTTTATAATTAATAAGCTAATAAGATTCATACATCTGTTGAAGAATCATCAAAACCACCAACAATATTTTTTTTGAATAAAAAACCACCAATAATTTGAACCTGTAAAATTGAAAGTAATATATCTAATTAATAATTATACAAATAAACTGTGTTTTTTAGAACCAATTAAAAAGAAAGAACTGAGGAATAAATAAGGGACACTGACATCCAAAATAGCTTGACAATCATTAATTAAGGAAAGCATTTGATCAAGCCCCACATTTACTATTCCTGGAAAATCTATGTGACCCACACTTGTCCTACACATACAAAATGAAAAAATTACAAATTAATAATCAGTTAAAATTTACTTCACATCATGTTGAATTATCTCAAAGTAAATAGTTATTTTTGCAAACTAATTTATGTTTAGAACTAACATACCATTGTTGCAGTTTCGAATCACAAGGCCCACACACGTAGTTGCCTCATCAATGCCAACAAACTATCAAAACAGAAAAAAAAAGCAAAAATATATGAAAAAAATTAAATATATATTTAACCCAATTTAACCCTTAATATAGGGAGAAAGAGGGGGGAAAAATGAAAAATATAATGACCTGGACAAGTGAGGAGTCCACCGTGGCAAACTCCCTCTGAAAGACATAAACATACTTCATGTGGGGCTCGCTTTCAGATAATGTTTTTACAGGTAAAGATTTCAACTCATTTGAGGCAGATATTAATGTTGGATTCTTTAATAGTTCTTTCAATATCTCCATTTCCTGGATAATTATAGAGTTATGATATTCAGAATGAAGTACTTGGACATGAACTTAATTCTCTTTTTACTGTCAGTTTGGGGATTTTTTTTAATTTAATTTAGGTGTTAAGATAATTTGTTGAGGCTCGAGAGGAAAAATGAATGAGAGAGACCTGAGATTGAGAAGAGGAGATGGATTGGTGACTATCCAATACTATCATTTTCTTGTTCTTGTTCTTCTTCCTCTTGTAGAATTATATCTCTCCTCTTTTGATTTATTTGTTTCTAACAAGGAAGAAAGGAATGACTTAGATATATCTTGAATAATAGATGTGATTAATTAAATTTAGATAAATAATGACAACTTGAAAAAGAAAATCATGATTATAAAAAAAACAGTAGATATTGACGAGACAATAATAATGGTTTGTTTTGTCGGGCTCTTATTATGCCAGAATATATTAGCGGGCCGGGTTTAAATCGTCCAACCCAATTCAAACCCAACTAGCCAACCATTTCTTTACTTTCACATTCAAATCATTCATTTTCTTTTACTAACACCGTGTTCTGTCGTGTTATGTCTGTAGATTGCAATCTCACGCCGGTCGCCGGATTCAATCCACCCCGACTCAATTCCTGTCTCCTCTTCATTTTTCACCTTTCATAGTCTCATGCCAATGATAAGAAAAATATCGAAATACAAGTCGTCTAAAAGAAGCAGGGAAAGAAAAAGAAGGGGAGGAGGAGAGACGATGACAAAGGGGATGAACGTAAGGCGGAAGGGGAAGCCAGGACAAACGACACACATGAGATAAACACGGCTCGTGCATACACTCCTACAAAAGCCTACAGAAGCCTGCCCCAAACGAACAGATTAATTTAATTATTCTTATTTATTACACTCCCATGATTTGTGTTGTATAATTTTCCTAATTTTTCTATTATCACAAATATATTATATTGAGGGTGTCCATATAGTGGCATGTCGCGACATGAGTTTATCTTGAGTTGTATCTTTTATTTCAATATCTTTATCATTCTCTAAAACTACTGACAATGATGATTTGTAACTAAATGTTGATCAATAGATTTACGCGAGAGATATTCAAGCTCTCCGTAATTTTTCAAAAAAAGAAGAAGAAGAAGGAATAATTCAATTATTATTATCATGGTAAATATTAACAAATGAATGTAATGTTTTTCTAAAATGAATGCAGTTTCTTCTAATTTAAGTATTCAACAAAGGAAATTAATTAATTTCAAAAGAAACTCGTTAAAATAAAGAAAATCAAATTGCATAAATATTTTATTTGGAATAGCGTTGCTTGCATAATTTCCTGTCCAATTAATGGATACTTTTTTTTTGTTTATAATTGATCAAACAGGATGCTGACGTCGGTGCCATGACGTCATATTGGGGAAGCACAAGGGTTTAATCATTAATAAACAATTGAATAATTGAGAGGGATACGGCGTGGAAAAAATGCATTTAATTTCTTTTTTATTCTTTCTTGTGGCAATTTTAAAATGCACTTCATTTATAAATTCTAATGGTCTATGAAGAGGTGTTAAACCTTCCAAAGTTCAGCAACTCCAAATTTTGTGCAGTTGCACTTGAATTCAAGATTGTAAAAAAAATTAGTTCTTTTTGTGACTTTGTCAACAACAGAAAAAGTAAAATCTAAAAGTTAAAAGTTGTTTAACACTTAATTTACAATTTTATAAAAAAAATTAGTGCTTTTCTAAGAAAATATTCTTGCTTTTAGAGCAATGCTTTAAACAACTTTCAATAACACATATTAGCGTATATCGGTTGTTATAGCATCCCCAACGATGCTTTAGAAATCATGTTCTTAAGATAGGTTAAATATTTGGTATTCACATATTAGTCTTTAAAATTTTGTTAATTTACATAGCATTTTATTATAAAATGCCGATGTATATACTTCATAACTATACTACACCGTGCATATTGATCTGATTGAAATATTGTATATTTTATTCTTATTTAATGTAATTTTAGTAGACCGGTGGCCGTGGTTTATTATCTCAAAAAGAAAAAAAAAGATATTCAGTGTGGGAGATGCTTATTATTGCTATAATAAGAATTAGTTTAGGGCCTTAGTTTATCTAGCTATCAAGACAGCTTGCAAGCTTAAATTTTGGGTTGTTTTAAATTGGGTGGCTGCTCTTTATAAATAATCAATTTGTTTAAACAATAATAATATTGAATGTATTATTTCTATCTAAAATCATCATTATCTCCCAAAACATATTTCTTTTTTTTTTTTCCCCAAAACATATTTCTACCCACTTTATTTATTATTATTTTTTGTGATATTTTTCTAGCATTAACTTTCGTTTGTAGGTCATAGGAAGTTCCTCAATAATTACTTTGCCATCCATCACATTCACGCCTTTGAAGGAAGTTATGTCCAATGTAAATATATTTTTTAATGTAAATATCTAATTTGTAGTTGTGTGTATCTATCTCTATGGGGGAAATTGATACAGGCCACATTAAGAAGTTCCATCATTTGAAAATAATGATTTTGATTTGCCCAAATTTGGCTTCAAAATAACTAAAATAAATGTAACCTTCAAAATAGCAAAATATAACCCCTTGATGAGATGAATAGCTATGAAGTATAACATTAAAAATAGAAAACATAAGAAGATAGAAAGATAGAAACCAAACAACAAACAAAACCTCCATGCATATAAGCAATTCTTTCACAGATGACAGCTCACGCAAGGACAAAAAGGTTTAAAGAAAAAGAGAATCTTTACATCGAATGATCTAAGAAATCAAGCTAATATATTTCCAATCTATAAATCCAATCTTCATTAACTAAACAAAAATGACCAAAAAGGGACTTGTACTGCAGTAAGGCAAAAAAATTATCTGTGATTTCGCACAGCCACTCAAACTTTTTCAAAATTCAAGTGGTGTAATTACAAGATCGATAATCTGATTGTATTACCGCACTTAATTACCCCATAGAAGAGAAAATCCACAAAAAAAATTAATTCTCCTAAGAACTAACATCAAATAATGTTGATAAATCAAATGTGGATTGAAAGAACCCTTCAACCTCTCCTGATCCTTCTTCTTCCAAATAGTTCAAAAAATTACTTGAAGTACTCCCCTCCAGAATCCACTGATCACCCTCACATTTCACTACTTTTTCCTCCATTTCTATCTTCTCAATCTTTTGCTGATACACAGGCTCATTAGGGTTTGTATTCGTTGAAAACTTTAATTTCTTTCTGTTGTTGGTGGGTTTCCCGGTGAGTTCCTGAACGAGATTGCGGAAGTTTGTGACGTCAGTTTGGATTATCTCCGGTGCGATGAGGTGCACTATTCTTATGTTGGGTTTTAGTTTTGAAATGTTGCGAGAGTTATGATTCAAGGGTATGCTTTCCATAGCTTGCCGGAATTGATGGTTTGATATCTTCTACTCAATGCTTTTTTGGTTTTTAAATGGCTGAGAGAGAGAGGTGAAATTAATTTGTAATGGACTGAAAGAGAGAGAAGATAATTAGATAAGGATGAAAGTAGGTCTAGGGTATTCTATATATAGAAGAAAATGGGGAGAGAGGAAGGTGTGGTTGAAGGTTACAAATGGATGTAGATCTGATGTTTAAGAGGGTAAATTAATATTTTTTATTACCATCACTAGTAATTTTCTTTGCAATATAAGCTAATCTATCATAGTAGATGGACATAAATAGATCGGCCGGTTCAATCTAACAGGATAAATTATTAAATATTGTCCCAATGGGCCCATAGCTTAGTTAATTGAATGTAAAAACGATAAATCAAAGATTGCACGGCTTCAAAATATTATTGGAATAAAAATATAAGTGGGACAATAAAAAGAAAATTATTGATTATAGTGAAATATAAATATATTAATGACAAAATACTTGCCAATATTTTTGCTTAAAGTAAATAATGGAGAGAGCTCACGCAGAAAGAGTGAAAATCTACGGCTGAGGATTTGATTTTTTTAATAATTCAGCTGGTTGGATGTATTAATGTGACTCAATTTCTTTGATAATAAATAATAATATGTAAGTAACGTTTTTATCTTTAACAATTTGTCATAAAAAGAAAAGAGGATTGGTGAGAAGAGATTTCAAATCTTGTGATTTCTTACAAGAAAGATGAGAAAAATTTGAAGAAAAGACTAAAAGTGACAGGTTCTTTTGAGGAACACTAAATATGACAGGTTATTTTGAGGGAGACTAAAAATGATAGGTTAAGAGAATGATCAACTTGTAGTGTAAATGCATGCTCCTGCAAAAAATAAATAAAAAAATAAAAAAAATAGAAGTGTAGATTCGGGGCAGAAAGCCAAAGTCTGTCATTTTCAAGTTTAATTTGAATTTTCTTGGATAGTTGGATCAAATTAAAACCCTTGATGTGATGGAAGAGGTAACTAAAATCCAAGTTAACATTTATTATGAAAACAAACAAAATAAACATTGCAAAACCTAACTATCTTATATTTGTTTTTTCTTCAACGTCATAACCCCTTGGATTTTTTTTTGAAGTGAAAAAAAAAAATAATTAAGAAAATAGTCTAATTTTGAAAATATTTGTAAAAGTGATCATTTCGCTCAGTTACTAAGTGAAACTGAGGTAGTTTACATAGTTTCATCCAGTGATTGAGCAAAACTGACACTATTCACACTGACAGGCACTGTTCCTCCCAACCATTTTTTTTTTGCCGGTTCCCCCAGTGACTGGGCGCAACAGGCACTGTTCATACTATTTTGACCAGCTACTTGGCGCAGCAGGCACTGTTCCGCCCGGTCAATTTTTTTTATTTTTTTTTGCCAATAAAAATAATTCCAAATATTTCATTATATTACCAAAGAAGTAATTAGAGGCGTACTCATATCATTTTTCTCTAGAGTTTTGCTTATATAATAATGACATATAGATCATTGAAAACTCATAATCCAACTAATTGAATGCATTTGTTAATTGAAGGATTATAATCTCAAATCACATTAATATTTCTTTTATTTAATTAATAAATATATACAGATAATTTGTCTGTTGCTCTCACAAAATATTGTCAGATAAATAAAGATATTGAAGAAATAAGGAACATAAGAGATATTTTTTATATGAGAAGCTTGAAAAATATATCTTCCAATGTTACCTTATCAATAAGCATTATTCATTTTTTATTGTTCATGTAATAAATTAATAATATGTTCCATAATTAAATGCAAATGTTTATAGACCCAGTCTACAAAAATATGTTTTTTTATCTTAAAAAATTAGTTGATGTATTTGAAAGCAGATGAACTAGTTGCACTCTATTAGCTGGTAATGGCTAAGGGTCTATAGAAAATTAGTTTCGCCCAGTGCCGGGTCGAAACATCTATTTTTTTATTTTTGTCCCACTGAATTAAGTTAAAAAAGTGAAACTGGCAAAAAAAAAAATTATTATTTTTACTGGGCGAAACAATGTGAGCAGTGCCAGTTTAGCCCAGTGGCTAGGCGAAACGGCTAGTTTTGCAAATATTTTCAAAACGAGACTATTCTCTTAATTATTTTTTTTTGTGGCCACTTCAAAAAAAAGTCAGCCCCTTGTAGTTGTAGCCTTATCAAGCTTATTTTTTATTAGGAAAACACTAGTAGAGAAAATTATTTCGAGTTGATTATATTTGGAATATTCTTTAATTAATACCCACTTGTAGTTGTAGCCTTATCAAACCTATATTTAAATATTTATCTAATTTTGAGATTTGATTAGTTAGTAGGTGCTCAGCCAATCAGCCATCTCCCCAGCCGTTGCGAGTACAAATTTAATTATAAAGTACATAAGATAAAGGATTCCAAAAGAAAACTCTTGTTTTTTTGTTTTTTTTTTTGAAGAGCAAAAAAAAAAAAAAAAAACCTCTTGTTACATTTCCTTTTAAAATTAATAATTCAAACTTAATTGTCTAGTTTTTAAACATTATATTAGTTTCTAAGGCAGATAATAAGCATACTAAATGTGAAAATATTCACATTTAACGGCGGATGGAAGCATCTGCTATGGGCATGTTTGATTTGGTGTATTTTAAGGGATTGCAAAGTGCAATGAAGTATTTAGGATAAAATAATTTGTTTGATATGTATCAAATGCGGTATATTGGGATAGTTTTGAAGTATCTTGTAATACTTCCCAAAATGCGGGATAATACTCAAGCCAAAATGCAGGATATTTCTGGTTCAAATTTAATTATTTTTTAAGTATCAATTATTAAATAAATTAATAAAAATATTAAATTAATTAAATTAAAATATATTAAATATATTAAAAAAAAATATTAAATAATTTAACATAAAAAACATTAAAATGAAATAAAATAAATTATATAAAATAAAAAATTACATTAAATAAATATTGCATTAAAATAAAAAATATTTAATTTAAATAAAATAGATAAAATAAAATATTTCTTTTCTTTTTATATTTAAATTCCTTGTATTTAATTTCTTTCTTTTTTAATTAATCATTTATATCAAATAATGATACTTATTTATTTTATCTTAATAATTATATGTGTAACGTGTGAGATTTATAAATTATAAATAAATTTAACTGCACAAAATAATTTTGAAAAATTGATAAACAATTTTATGTAGATATTTTATAATTATCAAACAATTAAGTTGAATCAAAATTAAAATCTCGAATTTACATAAAAAATCAAACAATAAATTCTTTCTTTACATTATTTAAAATACATCCCAAATCAAACATGTGCTATATGTATCATCACAACTTTTTCTTTTGTAAAGAATATAAATCAAGCGACAAAGGAATCTTTCTGCAACATAAACCTTGTTTTTCAAAATATTATTTTCGGTAGTAGTTATCTTCTTGACTTGTCAAGGTCAACGTCCCCCTTATGTCTTAGTAAGTTATCTTTTTTTGACATTTCAAAAAAAAAAAAATTCTCTCTTTTTGAAAGGAACCATAGAAAATTTAGTAATTTAAAGGTTGAGATTTTTAGAAAATATGGAATTTTTTTATTTATTTCCTTGGCTTAATTTTCTTGGCGAAAGAAAGAGCCGGCGTTACATATTATACTTAAAAAAAAAAACAATTATCAAGCACATATTTTATACTCAAGTTTTAGTGCCGCCTATCTATAAATTAAATCATTTGTAACTAGTTTTTTAATTTATCTTTTTGATATATGTACCAAAAAACATAAATAAAACGCTACTTAATTATAATATTGCTAAATTAGGTAATAAATAAATAAATAAATGTGTGAAAGAGTGGGAGGTTTGGAAAGTCAACGCCCCATTACTTCCTCTAAAAGTCTCTGTATCGAATTTAATAATCAAAATAAACTAATTATAAACTTGTACCTACTACAAGAAACTAAAATGGTCAATCCTCATATAGAAAATAAACTAGGCCTGGCCCTTATACAAAATAAGCCCAAAGCAGAAGAGAAAAAAAGAAAAAAAGAAAAAAAAAACCTTATCCTTTTTAGAGAAATTTTGTCACCATTAAAAAATTCTCCAAAATATATATATATATATATATATATATATATATATATATATATATATATATATATATATATATATATATATAAAATATAGTTCAGACAAAACAGTACATGTATAAAAAATAATCAAAATCATTAAATAAACAATAATTTCCTGATATGTCTCGACTCTTCTTAAACTCAGAAACCAAATGGCCCTTCTTAACTCAGAAACGAAATGGGCCATATGTTCTTGAGATCAAACGGCCCATATCGTAATTATTAATAGTATTCGTGCTATGAATATGATGCTCCTAGGCTAGTTTAGTCTAGATGAACAAAAGAATCCACATTATTCGGGGGGAATATATTATTTTAATTAATTAAGCAAAATAAAAAAGTGTCAAAACGTATGAAAATTCGCTTCGACCTTTCTAATTGAAAAACTCTCCAATAAATATTGAGAAAAGCTGGTCTTAATTCTCAGCCTCCATTTTCCTTCCTTTGACCTCTCTCTTCCCCTAACTCAGGTAATTTAAATTCAATTTTATGGCTAAATTGATAGTAGTTTTTTTCACTAAATATGATTTTCATGCCCAACTATCCGCGCTTAAATAGTTGAATTTCTTCTTCTTCTGTGTTGGTTTTTTCAAGAGTGTGGAAGGATTGATCGATTAAACTCTAGCTGTTTGTTTCTGTTGGTATTTTCTCATCCTAAGTTTGAACTCTTTTCTGATTGATTGTTTTTTGCTTACTTGATTGCAGAAATGGCTTTCTTTCGCTCTATGTCCACTCTCTCCAAGTTCCGCTCTCGCCTGGTAAGTGATTCATTTTGTAGAATTGGTTTTAAATTGAAGATTAAAATTTCAAAAAGGGGGTGATTTGTTGTTCTATGGATTTGCTTGTATTTTACTCTATAATCGGATGAAATACTCTAAATAATCAGAAAGATTACTCCTTTTCCAGTCGAATCAGTACAAAGGTCAATTTGGGTGGACAGAAAGTATAGAATCTAATAGTCTTTTAGTTCAACTATGTACAAATTTCCATTGCAAAAAGATATTTCTTTATTCACATGCAAAAGACCAGATTTGCTTTCTACTTTGCTGATCTAATTAAAATATGTTTTTTTTATTTGTATTAACTTTCTTAACAGGCTGAACAAACAACATCACTGGGTTCAGTGAGATGGCTTCAGATTCAGAGCGCTACAGAACTGGTTTGTTTTCATTCTCTTTTTGTATTAAATATTAAGTAATGCCACTGTATTTTTGTAACTTATTAGGTTGATTTTACTCGTACTTCTTCTATCTTCAAAATAAAATTTGACTAAGAGATAATTTTGAATTGGGTGGATGCAGGATCTGAAGGCCCAATTGAAGGACCTAATTCCTGAACAACAGGTCTCTCTCTCTCTCTCTCTCTCTCAACCCTAAGTTCTGAGTATATAAAAATAAAAAATTGCTGATTTGGATCTCCAATTAATTAAATCTTTTATTCATCCTTATTGTTGGCAGGACCGATTGAAGAGGATAAAATCAGAATATGGAAAGGTCCAGCTCGGCAACATTACCACCGATATGGTACAATTTCAGTCTTTGAATGATATGATTTATTTTATTTTTTTAACTAAAAAATCAATCTGATAAATTTGTATTATTTTGTCATAACTATTAATCAGGTGATAGGAGGAATGAGGGGAATGATAGGATTGCTATGGGAGACCTCTTTGCTCGACGCTGACGAGGTAACAAATCAGATCAGAAAATAATAATAATTTTTTTTCAATTTTCCAATATCCTCATTTATATATTTGATTTGATTTGTAATATTCCATTTTATCTGTGAATAATGAATAATAGGGAATAAGATTTAGAGGAATGACGATTCCGGAATGTCAGAAAGTGTTGCCAGCAGCGATCGAAGGAGGGGAGCCCTTGCCTGAAGGCCTCCTTTGGCTTCTCTTGACCGGAAAGGTATTTGTATTATAATAATATTATTATTTTATATGTTTTATATATTTCTGTTTTGAAATTAATTTATTAATTTATGTGTGGTTAATTAGGTGCCCAGCAAAGAGCAGATGAGTGCTCTGTCCGGCGAATTGCACGACCGTTCCAAAGTCGCAGGTAATTTCTTTCTTTTATTACCTTTTTCCTTTTATATAAATTAATAATTTTGATTATTGTTATTGTTATTTATATATTTATGATATGAATATATGATTGCTTGTGTAATGCAACAGATCATGTGTTCAAGGCGATAGATGCTCTGCCAGTGACAGCTCATCCTATGACCCAGTTTGCTACTGCTGTCATGGCTCTTCAGGTACATAACTTACATATCTCATTGTTATTGTATATGTATGTATAATTAATCTTCAATTTCATTTATTTATTATTTATTATTTGTTTATTTGTTGTGTTGTGTGGATAGGTGGAGAGCGAATTCCAGAAGGCGTATGAGAAGGGCATGCCCAAAACCAAGTAATAATCCATCTTTTATTAGATAATTGATAATTATTTATTTCTTAATAGTTTGAATTTTGAGAAAATAATAAAAATATTATTATTGTATAATGTATGTAGGTTCTGGGAGCCAACATATGAGGACACCATGAATTTAATCGCTCGCCTTCCTGTTGTCGCGTCCTACATTTACAGAAGGTACATAACATAACTAACTATATCATGAATCAAGTTTCATCTTTTTTTTTTATTTAGAAAATAAAATATAAAGAAATGAGTATATTGAAATGAAAAATTGGGTTTGAATGATGGTAGGATGTACAAGGATGGAAAGGTTATAGAAGCTGATAAGTCTTTGGACTATGGTGCGAATTTCTCTCACATGCTGGGCTTTGATGACCCCAAAATGCTCGAACTTATGAGGCTTTACGTCACTATTCACAGGTTTGCCACTCCTATTTTTCTTTCTTTTTTATTACCCCCTTTATTAATCACCAATTGCTCATTTTCTTATTTTTTCATTTTTGAAATTTTGTGCAGTGATCATGAGGGCGGGAATGTCAGTGCACACACAGCTCATCTGGTACTTATACATTACATTTTATCATGCTCTTTTTTTGGATTGGAAATATGTATAATTTTTTTGCTGTAACAAATAGCAAATAATAATAAATAATAATAATAATCAGGTAGGAAGCGCTTTATCAGATCCCTACTTATCATTCGCCGCTGCTTTAAATGGTTTAGCCGGTCCCCTCCACGGTCTCGCCAATCAGGTGCTCTTTCTATTCTCTCTTTTTTATATTTATTTATTTACTGATTAAATGTCAGCGTTCCATCCCTCGTTAGAAATTACTTGACTTTTTGGTGGATTAATTAATAATATAATATAGGAAGTCCTTCTGTGGATTAAATCCGTAGTGGAGGAATGCGGGGAAAACATTTCCAAAGATCAGCTCAAAGAGTACGTGTGGAAGACCTTGAAAAGTGGCAAGGTTTGTCAGTCTATTTATTACAGTTCTCCTTTTTCTTCTTTTATTATTCAATTTAATATTGACAATTATTAAACCCTAAACTATATTAATTTACAGGTGGTACCTGGATACGGACACGGAGTGCTTCGCAAGACGGATCCGCGTTATACTTGTCAACGGGAATTTGCCCTGAAGCATTTACCTAACGATCCCCTTTTTCAGTTGGTTAGTTACTCATTTTTAAATATCTTTTACCTTGTTTATATGCCAAATTCTCATATTTACAAGTCCTTGTTATATTTGTGTTTCAGGTTTCCAAGCTGTATGAGGTCGTTCCTCCGATCCTCACTGAGCTCGGCAAGGTACTCTTTTTTGATTAAATTTATTAAGTAGAGTTTAATTTATTAATTTCAATAAATCATTTATTACTTTCAATTAAATGGCTGTGTTGTAATTTGTAGGTGAAGAACCCATGGCCCAATGTTGATGCCCATAGCGGTGTTCTGCTCAACTATTTTGGTCTTTCTGAGGCCAGGTATGATTTTCATATACTTTTATTATCATATTATTTTTTATATGTTTTGACCTTTTTTAATTGTTATTTTCTCGTTGTATATAGGTATTACACCGTTCTGTTTGGAGTTTCACGGAGCATCGGCATCGGGTCCCAGGTCTGATATTTATTAATAATTTATTGTGAAAATTAATGATTGGTACTTTTTACAATTTTAACCCTGTAATTTTTTATTTTGCACAGTTGGTGTGGGACCGTGCGCTCGGATTGCCTTTGGAGAGGCCCAAGAGTGTAACCATGGACTGGCTTGAGGCGCAATGCAAGAAAGCTTGATTAAATTTATTTTTGTTTTGAAAGCTTTTAGATGAAAGATTTGAATATCTAATTGCGTACATGAGTAGTGTGGCAATAATAAAGTACTGCTCCGATTTTTTGGTTTCCTTTTTGAGGGAATAATAGTAGAGCTAGAAGCTCATTTTTTGAGTTGTTACTGAAATTTTTAAAGGATGTTTATTTTTAATTTGTTGTGAATAACATGATGGGTTTTTAATGGAGTGAGATGGAAGCTCCTTTTGGGCTGGAGTCTGATCTCTCTCTCTCTCTCTCTCCTTTTTTACCAAATGAAATTCATGTTTTATTGGAATGATGAAGGTTGAAACTCAGATGTTTCTGTGAATTTCCTTCTCATTGTTTGCAGATGTTTTGGTAACTTAACATGACAGTATTAAAGAGTACTACACATTTCTTACTAAAAGATCCTCTTTAACACTTGAAACGGAACAAACTTTTTAAATCACCACAGATAAATATTCTACAACTTTATTGAAAAAAAGATAAAACAAAAAAGAAAAGACTTTTCTTACTCTTTGAGCCTTGCAAAAACTTTATTTTATTACACTTTTGAGCCTCTCTAGAGCCTCAAGCTTAGATCCACACTAGTACTAGGCCACAAGCTCAACTCCAAGTCGACCGATCCAACTCCAACTCCCTCTTTATTGTCAGTAGTTGTACCAGCTTTTTGACCTCCACCATTGATTTGTTGAGATGATGAGACACCTTGTTTCCTTCGAAATTCTTCCATTTCCTTTCGGTGTGCCGTTTGGTGTCCTCCTAATGCTTGCAAGCTACCAAATGATTTTTTGCAATGGGAGCAAGCATATGTCATGCTGCTTGAAGTATTCTTGTCTTTGAATTCGCTCGTGGGTCCATGCCCTAGCCTTAGTTTGAGATCATGTGCCATAGTACAAGTTTAAGATGTTTCAAGGTGGAAAAATGTTATATGTTTATTGCCAAAATGGAATAAGGATATGGGTTCATATATATAAAATGTGAACTGAGTATATCTAATGTCATGTTGGCATTCATTGATTCAGTGCTTTCACATAAATTATTTTGTCTATTGTGTGAATTGGAGCATGATCAGTACATCTTTTGGATGAAAGAGGTGAGTTTCTTTCTATTTGTTTTTGATGCCTGAACTCCACTATAATCTCTTGTTTATAGGCAAAATCCAACAAATTATTGTAGTATATCGTAAGTTAATTTCGTTGCTTATGTAGGTGCTTAATTCCATTAGTTAAACAATAGTTCTCCCAAATTTGGGTATATGCAGTCAACTATTCATGCATGAGATTTCCGGGAACAATTGTGCAAGAGAAATCATAATTAAACTTTTAACAATAAGTAATAATAATCCATATCCACATTTACCAAAAAAATAACCCATTCTTTAACCACCTCTCTAATTTGATTGATACCTGATTAATCCATCTCTCATCAATAAATTTTTTTTTTTTTTGAAAGCCAAAAATGATCAATAAGAATCTTAGGGTACCAAATAGTACGTACATAACTGCAATTTCTAAATTACAACCATTATTTCCATTGAAACAAATTACAGGTTTTCTAGTCACAATAAAATAGAACAAAGCATAAGAAAGAAAGAAAGAAAGAAAGAAAGCAAGATTATGCACTACAATCTTCAAACAATGTGGTCATATGAATCAACTCGACCTGCAAGCATCAAAGCAGCAAAACGGAAAAAGAAAATCAAACTGAGTTTTATCATTAGGAAAAAAAAATACAAATTAGGCATGTTTATGAATATTAGTTTCATTTTTTTAAGAAATTCATAAATACTTCTATACTAGCTTGTTCATATATAAACACAAAATAAGCACAAAATTTCATCATATTTGGATAAACATAGTAATAGAAAAAGAAGCATATATACGTGCATACCTTGAGAATTATTTCAGGAATGTTTTTGACCTTATCCCATTCAAGCCCTTCTTTTTCTTGAAATTGTTTCTCTAAATCCGAGTGGCATCGCGATAGTAAAATCATCTCAAGAGAATTCGGTAGGCCATTTACCGGTAGCGATTTCATCTCCGGACATCCACATATAACCAAAATGTTTAGAGAGCAAACTCTCTCCAAATCATTAGGTAATGAACAAAAGCTCTTGCAATCCAAAACCATTAATTTTTTGAGATTAATTAGGTTTTCAAATCCGACCAACGAAATGAGTCCTTCACACTCTCGGATATTCACCACTTGGAGGTTTGTGAGGTTGTTTGGTTCGAGCCCGATTGCTAGTGAAGTAATTGAATTACAACCTCTAATGGTAATTCTGGAGAGAGAAGTGAGATTTTGGAAGTAAATCGGCATTATCTCTGTATTAATCTCGCAATTGATCAGTTCTATGTAATCAATTGTAGAAGGTAGAACAGTTCCTATGTCAACCCCTTCTGTGAGTAAGAATACACTAGCGCAATCTTTGAGCCTTAGTTTCTTGAGTGAAATTAACCCTCCAAATTCAACTGGTAGACAGTCTGAACAATTAATAATTTCTAATTCCTCGATGCCTATTAGTTGGTCTTGAAACTCTCGAAGGAAGCTAAAACTACTAGCTGATAAAAACAAATGTTGTGTGGACGATTTTAACGAGCTTACTAATGATAACGTTGGTAATGATCCGGATGTAATATCTATTTCTAGTTTTGGTGTGGAATGAAAAACTGGGGCAGCTATTAAGAGAGGGCAATTGCTTATGTGAAACCTTTCTAAATTTGGAAATAAATGGTTCTCTTGGCCTTCTTGAGTCACTCTCTCCCATTCCTCCAACAATGGCATTTCACCAAAAACCAAATCTATCAAACACGGAAAGCCACGTATCCCTCCTCCTTTTCCATAGAAATCAGAGCTTATTTTCTTCAAGGAATTCATGCTTTTCATCCAAAGATATTCAAGTAACGGGAGTTGCCCCAAAGAAGGCATCTGCTCCAACCATGAAATGTTTTCTAGATCTAAGAACCTTAGTTTGGTTAAGTAGTGGTCCTCCAACCAACTCGGCGATCCCGACCCTCTATACCCTTTTATGCTCAATTGTTCTAGCTTTGCATGGGGCCTAAGCCTTTCAAGTACATTGGAATCCAAGTTTGAAGCACTAGTACTGTCGACGGGACTCCATTCGAGTTCTAGCCTGGTGATACTCTCTTTTCGATATAAATAGGCCTCAACGGCCTCTTGTTCATTTTCAACATTTTCAAGATATTTTATCGTCAATTGTCCATTTAGGTTATTCATATCTTTTAGATCTCCTAGCCTTTGCCCGGCTTCATTTCTAACATGAAACTCACCGTGTCCTTGTAAACGAGCTTGGCTACCTAACCTAGGTATGATAGCACCGCCTACGTTTAAAATGAAAGCGTGTCTAAAATTTATTAGATTGGTTATGCTTGATGGTATATTCGCTGGTTCATTGTATCGGCATGAGTGGCCACACACCACTAGTACTTCTAGATGATAAAGCTTAGTTAATGATCTAGGTAATGGTTTTTCGGGGACTTTAAATGCAAGGTACCGTAAATGCTTCATGTACTCTATGGATTTTGGTAACATATCCAAACAACAACCACTTAAATCTAGCACTCGGATACTCTTAATCCTTTTGATCACATCCTCCTCTATGGTTCCTTTACAACACGGCCAAGATTTCCTCACAATTAGAAGGGTACGTAAACTCTTCAATTGGTTCTTGTTTCTAGAAAGTTTATCTAAATAACTAGAGTCAATTGATAGATGGCGGATGGTTGGAGGGATCTCACGGAAACGATCATTATTTATTCTTAGATATTCATCTTTAGACACATACCTTGCTAGATCAATCATCAAATCATGCATGACATATGAGCTTGAGAGCCATGATATTTCAATAAAGGATCTTGTGACAAGCTCGCCAAAATACTCATTTCCTATTTCTTCTATATTATCACTGCTTCCTTCGGGTACTTGAACGAGGCCTTCTGCTATCCACATGTTAATCAATCTATTAGGGATTATATACCAATCTTTTGGGAGTAAGCCGCAAAACGCAAAGCATACTTGGAGGTGTTCAGGCAGGTGTTGATAACTCAATTTTAGAACCTTCATTATATCATCCGATATATCACTATGGAGAACCTTGTTCCAACGATTAATATCTAAATCAGCATTTAGTAGTCGTCCGATAACTTTCGCTGCCAAAGGCGAACCAGCAAGCCTTTCGGCAATGCTCATGCCTATTACTTTTAATTCAGGGTATTCATCTGGATCATCTCGACAAAATGCATGCTTTTCAAACAATGACCAATAAGCATCTTGGGCCAATCCTTTTAAAGGGATAAAAGTACTAACTCCCATAAGATCATGGACCTTTTCCATCCGAGTTGTGATTAAGACTTTACAGCCTTTAGAGACATTTCGTAATGGGTCAAGCACTTTGTCCCACAGCATCTTGCTATCCCAATCCGACATATCCTCATCGTACCATACATCATCTAAGACTAGGAGGAATTTCATTCTTCCTAACTTTTCACGGAGGATATGTTGCAAACCGTCTAGGGTTCTAACATCATTATAATTTTCATCAGATATTGACTTTAAAATATCCCTCGTGAGTCTAATTTCATCGAAAACATCAGAAACACAAACCCACATTCTTAAATCAAAGCTTTCACTTTCACGTATCCTAGTGTCATTATAAACTAGTTGAGCTAAAGTAGTCTTCCCCATCCCTCCAATTCCAATTATAGACACTAAATCAAGTCTTGCTCTACTGGACCCATCTTCATCACTCTCTACCTTAAGCAATAGTTCGACAACATTATTCAATTCCTCTTCTCGGCCAACAATTTTCCTCTCTCGCACATCAGATTTAGTTATACGAGAAGGCGGTATTTCAGGACGTTTTAACAAACCTATATTATCCAAGCCGGCAAGTTTGATTAAACAGTCTGCACTTGTCCTCACCTCATCTAATCTAGTTAAAATACCAGTCAAGCTCTTTCTAAACTTATCAACCCCCACCAACCTTTCACATAATTTTTTGCAAGATGAGGAAAACCTACCATGTCCGTTTAAGCTGTCTCGAGATTTTGATTTCAAAACCAAGTAGTCAAATCCATCAAGCACATCCTCTGCCTCGTAAACCGCATCTTTTAGTCTGTTCAAGAGCTTCTTCTGGTTGACATCTTTTATGTCCCTTCTCTCTATGGTGCTAACCATGGCGAGAATCTCAGTTAGGGTTCGATCTAAACGGTCCAGATCCTTCTCCATGTCCTTGTTCCAGTTGTATTGGCTCCCTATATACGAACTTGCCTTGTCGAGCATCTCCTTTATTATAGGAGAGATGAACCATCCTGTCACTGCTATCTCAGCCATTAATTTTCAAGCAAACAAGGAATTAAGAGGTGAACTAAAATTCTCTGCAAAAGATCGTAGTAGAGCTTTTTCTGAGGAATCAAAGGATCGTTTGGCTCTGATTGAGGAGATAGAAGAAGAGTTAGAGCTGGATGTAGGGCTTGAGAGGTGAAAAGATGAAGAAGCCAGTAATGGTAGGGGTGATTTCTCAGATTTGAAATGGAAGGGGAGGGGATCAAGGCGGAGGGAGAGCTCAGCTCAAGAGAGAGGATGATGGACTGACTATGGAGTGGGTTGGGAAGCGAATTTATTTCCTTTTTACGCTTTTTTCGGCTTAGATAATTTTGTTGGGTATACTGGATTATGGGCCGGGTTTGACTTTGGCTAAGTAGATAGCCATAACGCCAGCAAATCTGTATGTTTTTTTCATTTCTCTTTTTTTTTTTTTTGATAGATAGGTTGGCTAACTGTAGTTTGTAAATAGTAAGTTTGTACATCAATACGTTTCAAAAAAAAAAAAAAAATTCTCTGCAAAAGAACTAAACAAGAATTGGGGATTGCTAAGTAAAGCACTAAACAAGAATTTTTTTTTGGTGGGGAGGGGGGCATCAATTATGTGGATGGGGATGGAGTAGGAAGGAACTTGTGGTTTCAAACAAAAATATCTTTTGGTATTAGGTTCATAAAATAATACAATGCAATTAATGACACTACACTAACGATTGAAGTAAGATCACAATCGTTATAATATTTATATGACAAGTTGATGGTTCCGAGACAAGCAAACTATTATAAATAACGAAACTTAAGAATTGTAAAATCAAAATTGTTTTTTAAATTACAAGTAAAGTCGCACTGAAATAAAATTACAATTATTCTAATTCCTGAACTTTGGGAGGGTGTACATGTAAATATATACACATTCATTGTATTGATCAGTTGACCCAAATAAATGAGCCGTCCTGTCCTGTATATATCATATTGACTATGAAGGGTTACCTATCTCTCAAGTGATAAAAAAGAAGAACAAGAGATATTTATATACATGCTCAAGAAAACATCAAAATTTTCATAATGTCCCCAGTCCCAGTGTACACTATCTTTATATATTAGGCAACTCAGGCTTGGTAAAATAAGAAATTTTTCCTTCTACAAGCCTCTAAATCTTAACAAGTGACAATGTAAATAAATAATTATTTGACACTATATTTAGAAGACTACAAAAAACACTTGAACTATTAGGCTCAAATTGGGAGGCCAATTGTGCAATTTTTTGGCTGATTGGGCACATGAGCTCTCATGCAAACCTATTCAAGAAAACAAATGCACTAATGAGTAATGATAATGTGATGAGGCAATGTTGCTAATAATAGTGCAAATAAATCGAGATGAAATTTTTTCAAGGATAAGTGTTCTTTCCATAAATGGGTGATTGACTTGCAAAACATGTAAATTATTACCAAAATGAGTGATTGAGGAAAATAAAATACTTACCAAACTGGCCCTTGTCGTATTTACATGGCATAGAAGGTTTTAAAATTAATTTGGTCGAAGAAAATGTTCACTAAAAGGGTTTCTGATTTCCATATAGGGTTTAGTATAGCGATGTAGGTAGATGCATTCTGACGTATATCATTTTTGAGTCATCTGTTATACCCTGATTGCGACGCTTCTATACCAAATTGTTCTGAATGATAACTTTGGTTTGTCTGGAAAGTGGGCCCTACAAATCAGATTAACATGTTCCATGCGTGAGACATAATCCACGCGCATTTGAAATATTATCAGCGAGAATCCAAAACGGTCAGGGCCAGCATATCCTTTCAAACACACGTCACTTGCTCTTTCCCTCTGAAAAGTCACTGCCAGTAAAGCACAAGGCGCACCCATTATATATCTCATCTCTCTCTCTCTCTCTCTCTCTCTCTCTCTCTCTCATATATATATATATATATATATATATATATATATATCCCTCATTGTTAAACAAAACTTACCATTCAAAATCATGTAATATTTCCTAATATCGCAGCTTCCTTTTCCTCGATGCAAAATTTGGCAGAGGCAATTCAAAGCGGGAAAACTTTTCTATAAGATAGGACATCCAAATCAGTGCACTTGTAAGCATTACTAATTTGGTATAATTTTTTATTAATTAGATAAGCATTTGATCTAATCCCCCCTGGTCCAATTTTGGAAAAATTCAAAGATTGAACTGACTCCAAAAGTGGCATGTTGCTGAGATCTGGTGAATGAATCTGTTATTTCAATTAATTCTAAGAGACCTTACTATATGTGGCTAGATCTGGTTCGTCAATTCATGTTAGTTACAAAACTGGTTCAGATCTGGATTGTATGTATCTCAATCTGGCTACGTTTAGGGTTTGATTTATTTTGGGCCTGACCAGTTTGGTCGCTACAAAATTTAATGAAATTCACCCTATATTTTTCTCAATTTTAGGTGGATCTTTTCAATTTCATGGGCTTTACTCAAAAAAAAAAAAAAAAAAAAATCTCTTGGGTTTCAGGTTAGTCACTTATCTCATGAAAAGGAATTATTTGTTACAACTTACATATGATGTAGTTAAACATATACAAACTATTAATCTTGTTTTTTTTAAGATTCAGCTTCAATATGGTGGGACTTGAACCCATGACCTCTTGCTACACATGCAATATGCTCTACCCATTAGGCTATAGGCAGTTTGCAACTATTAATCTTATTTGAGCATTCCAAACTTCTTAAATCATTAATCTTTGCATGGACACCAAATATAGGCATGCACAAACAATCATTTTCCGAATAATATATAATTATTGAAGGAAACATTTAATTTTTCCAATGTTGGGCCAAATTGGTTTAATCTATATAATAAACGGATATCCGGTTAATCCAATTTGGCGAAAATAAAACAAGAAACCAGGATTCGAAAATTTGGTTCAAAAAACCTAATCTTTAAGGATATAAAGGCGGAAAATGAAAACCATCAACTGTTCCCAAAACTAGTTTTAAAGTTCAACTAATCCAATTAAATTCCTAATTAAAAACCTGCCAATTTTTGAGATATTAAATCATTGCAAAGAAGAAAGCATTAATGCGAATTAATCATATAAGATAAAGGTGATAGAAATTCAAAGAATTGCATCCGTGGTGTCAATCTAGCCTCACCACGTGGAAACTCAAGACAAAGCAATGGAGATCCGTGGCTAATAGCATATCAAGCCATGCATGAACATGAAATTGCAAGAAAAAAATCTAGTGAAATTATTGCAATAAATATTTGGGTTTGGGTACCTTACTTTCCCTCGGAGTTCATTCAATGAAACCCCTTTGAAAGATACACACAAGATTTGCACCACGGCCTATATAAACCTCCCCTCCCGAGACCATCTCCTCACCTCACCTCAATCCTTCCTTCTTTCCTTTCTTTCTTTCCTCCCTCCTCCTTATCCCTACTTATCCCTCCCTCCTTTGAAATGGGTGATGAGGAATTCACTTATTACATCCAACTCCTCATGGGCCAAAACAACGACCCTTCCGAAAACGGCCTTGCTCAAATCTTTGAGCAAATGACTTCCAACACCAATAGCCACCACGCTAACATGAACAACAACATTCACTCTCTCAACAACCTCTCTCTCAACAACTCCGTTAGGCCAACAAACGTCCCTCCGAATCCCACCACCATCAACAATCCTCCTTCCTTGACTCCCACTCCCACTCTTTCCCCACCAAACAATATGGCCGCTCGTGTGGCAATGCCACCACCACAAGAACCGAATTGGAGCT
This sequence comes from Juncus inflexus, assembly GCA_024447665.1. Classification (NCBI taxonomy): domain Eukaryota; kingdom Viridiplantae; phylum Streptophyta; class Magnoliopsida; order Poales; family Juncaceae; genus Juncus; species Juncus inflexus. The sequence continues at coordinate 126,940 of JAJHPC010000011.1, forward strand.
ATTATTATCCGAGTCACATGGTTCACAACCCGCTTGACCCGAATTGGGAGGCGATAGGTGCGTTTTTGGCAGGTCAGGTGAGGATCGGTCCGGATTTGGACCGTGCATTCAGGTGCATTGTGTGCAATGTGGAGTTTGCTAACGCTCAGGCACTGGGAGGGCACATGAGCTCTCACACCAAAAACAGGAAGGCCAAGGAAGGAGGGCGCGCCAAGAGCTGCAGGAGCACCAAGACTTTCAAGAGGACAGGCCGCAAATGAGGGTCTTGTTCTAGATAATAATATTACTAAGTTATGGTTATGTTAAATAAAGAACTTATGGTTAAGTTTACGTAAGGTCGAGTGTAAGGGTCCAAGGTTATGAGTCCTTTTTTTTCTTGTTTGTTTGTTTGCTTGTTATTTTGAGTCGTGGTCATGGTCATGGTCATGGTGATCTATCTATCTATGTGTACTTTTTCTTTGTGGAAAAGTATTATCTATCTATGTTATGATTATTAAAGACAACAATGCTGTGCGCTATACCAATTTGGATGTCCAATCTTATATAAAAGTTTATTGTTTTATGTTTGATCATGATGTGAAATAACTTTTTATTGGGACAATTCATGAATATATTCATGAAAATGTATCTATTAATAGAAAAACAATATATGTATCCAGTTGAATTCTCCATTTTTCTAGGGAAAGGGGTAATCTAGCCCATTTCTTACTTGTTTTATCAACACATAATAAGGCCAGGCCCATTATTGCAGTAGACAATGAATGAAATAGGAAAGAAACTATTTTTTTGCATGGAATTGTTTCGATCAAATCATTAATAAAAACTAAAAAGAACAATTTGTAATCATTAATACAAAGAATTGAGATCCTTACATGATGTCTCATCCTCCTCAATTGCACCTTTCGCCTCGGTCGCCGATTCACTTGCTATTGAACACGCTTTATGACCTTCCTGACAATTCGCGGAAATCAGACGGTCAGAAAAGCCCCAATTAAATTATCTGCTAGGAACAATCATCCTTCAGGCATCCACCCACTGCATTTTCCGTAGAATCAACTCCTCCAATTAATGACCAACAGAAAGATATTCCCGAGTTATCAATTGCTAGTTCTTCAAGCTGCGCCGACTCAGAGGGTACAAAACCGACGAATCCTCCTGTTTTTTTGGTCGAGACATCTCAAGCGCAACAAAAAATGTCAATAGAACCTCTTCTTCGCGTGAGGAGGCCATTAATGGTGATGGCGTCGTGCTCGTTGTTGCTCAAAAGATCATCACTAGTTTACTTTAGTAGTGAGCGAGAGCGAGAGTGAGGGTGAGAGTGAGACATACATGTGGGTAGGATAGGGTTCCTTGAAGCCCACATGAGATTGTCCATATACTTGTTTCGGATCGGGTGTTCAGTTTAGCCCATTAATATTTGAACGGGCTCCTTTTTTATACTTGAAAATCGGATCCAATCCAGCCCACTAATATTGAAAGATTAGTCTCGCAACACAAGTAGACACAAGATAAATAGCCCCATGTGATCAGGACAAAGAAATAAAATGGAGTCGTCTGAACCAAAACCAGAAGCAGAACCAGAACCAGAACTGAGGCTGATGAATGAAGCCCACCCGCCCGCACCCACCCACCCACATTCATTCATTCATCTCTCTCTCTCTCTCTCTCTCTTCCCCCCTTTTCTTTCCCTCCCTCCCTCTCTCTCTCTCTCTCAACTCGACTCCTGTGCTAACTAGGGTTTAAGCTCAATCTCTACCCTCTGTCTCTTTCTTCTTTCCCTCCCCCCCTCCCCTCTCTGAGATTTTAGAGATGGAGCCCCCGCTTGAAACCCCCAACAAACCCGAAGGCGAGCAAAAAGGAGAGGAAGGAGACGAGTTACACGACTCCAATGTCTCTCCACCAACAGTTTCCGTTGATAACAACCCCACTAAACCTTCTGATTTCGTTCCCACTCAAGCCAGATCGGATGAAGAAGATGTTCAGATGGAGAATGCCCCTCTCGAGAACGGAAACGGGAACCAAGCCGAAACAACTCAGGCGGAAGGAGATCAGGGGAAACTTTCGACTGCTGTGGAGAAATCTGGAGGCGAAGCTCAATCTGAGAAAGAACAGTCAGACGACGACAAAACCGAAACAGAGAATGAGAACGGAACTGGGCCGTTAGAGATGGATGTTGATAAACCTATCACTGCTGAAACAGAAGAGAATAATAAGAGACAAAGCACCGAGTTTGCGGAGAATCCGGTGAAATCCGAAGAGGACGAAGAAGAAGAAGAAGAAGCTGAGCTAACCCTAACTGAAAATGAAAGCAAGATCAAAAGTGGAAATGGGTCTTTGGAGAAAGATGAGAGTAAAGCTGTAGATGATGCTGACACAGCAGCAGAAATGGAGAATAATAGGTTTGATTATTGGTCGGATGGAAATGAGTCTGGTGATGAAGAAGACCAAACTGCTTTTATGAGGGAGCTCGAGATCTTCCATAAAGAAAATAATTTAGAATTCAAGCCGCCTAAATTCTATGGTGTGGAGCTCAACTTGCTCAAGTGAGTATTTCTTTTTTTTTCTTTGAATTTTATGAGATTTATAATCTTGTCTTGTCTAATATGAGATGTTTTGCTGGAGCTAATGATGATATCTTAATTTCAGATTGTGGAGACATGTCATCAAATTGGGCTGTTATGAAAAGGTTTGATCTTTGATATTCAATACTTTTTTCTTGATTCAGGCCTTCTCTTTATTATTTGTTCAGAGAATATATGATGCATGTACTAATAATTATATGAATTGTTATGTACAGGTCACGTCTCAAAAGCTATGGCGCATAGTGGGAGAATCATTTAATCCTCCAAAGTATATCACCTCTCTTAGTCATTTATGCAAATTTCCATCTTCTTGTAACGGTTTATTTTTTGCTATTGATTTGGTACTTGTTTTAATGATATGCAGAACATGCACTACTGTCTCTTGGACTTTTCGTATTTTTTACGAGAAGGTACTCTTCCTTCGCTTTTTTATTTTCAATTATTTATCGGTTTAGTTTTAATCCACTTTGCTTGAGAAATGTAATTTAATTATGCAGGCGCTACTGGAGTATGAGAAGCACAAAATAAGAATCGGAGACATAGAAGCAGAAATGCCTGACCTGACTGTAGCTCCCATGCCTCCTCAGGTCTCTCTCTCTCTCTCTCTCTCTCTCTCTCTCTCTCTCTCTCTCTCTCTCTCTCTCTCTCTTTATATTTATACATGGTATATGGACTGTAGAGTTGTTATTAAATTGGAAGAATGGAAAATGAATTTACAGGTGATAGGACCAGAAGCACCGTCAGGCGGATCAGGATCGGGTAGGGCCAGACGCGATGCGGCCACTCGTGCAATGGAGGGCTGGCACTCTCACAGGCCTCTTGGTAACGGTCAAGTTTCCGATCCTTTCATCAAGGTCTGTTTGTTTGCTCCTTACTGATTATTATTTACCTCTATTATTATTGTTTTTACATAACATTTAGACCAGCTCACTTATCATTATTTTTTTAATTAACTTTCTTTTCATCTTTTTGTTTGTGAAAAGAGTGGAGGCTCTCAAATCAAGCGTGACAAATTCGTCAAAACCAGCGGTGGTATGTTTCTTCTTTTCTTATATATTTGTTCTGAGCAAAGAGTTTTACATGTACTTTATTTGATTGTTTTGTTTTAGGTTCTATGAAGAGGAAGAAGCCTGAGGAAAGTGATAATAAGATGGTTCTTGTCAAAGCAGACAAGTCTCAGTAAGCCTCTCTTTTTTAATTCTCTCCTAGTTCTTGAGTATATAGCATTAATTGATGAAAATATTTTTGATTGGCAGATTGGACGTGAGTGTTGTAGATGCAGGACTGCCAGCTGACTGGGTCAAAATTAATGTCAAGAAAAATGTAAATATCACTTTCTTTTTTTAATTTTACAACTCCTTAACGAGAAATAATTATAAGGACAAACATTGTCTAATTAACTACATATTTCTGTATTGTGCAGAAAGACTGCTATGAAGTCTATGCCTTGGTTCCTGGCCTTCTGCGCGAAGAGGTAAGTTATAAATTTATAATATTTTAATTAGCCAAACTGTTTTGTTAATTACTATTCTTGTTTAGTGCCTTAGTTTATCATAAAATAGTTTAACTTGCGTTGACAAATGAAGTAAATGAAAAAATGAAGGTACAAGTGAAATCAGATCCAGCAGGGCGTCTGATAGTATCAGGTGAGCCAGAGCAGCCTGACAATCCATGGGGTGTCACCCCTTTTAAGAAGGTGATAATTCATTCTTTATTATTATATTACATCATATAGAAATTTATATGATTATTTTATCTGTATATGTTTTTGAATTGCATGTAGGTAATAACATTGCCATCACCAATCGACCCGCATCAGACATCGGCTGTTGTGACTCTGCATGGGCAATTATACGTGCGGGCCCCGTTTCCTTCCACCAACTAATTATAGTAGATCCCCTTCCTACTTACAGTTATTATCGTTTATTGAGTATTATTGTTGTAGTGTAGTTTCTTAAATATGGTGTTTATTTCTGCATGTATTTTAGAATCTGTAACGAATGTTGATGTTGTGTATCGACTCCGTTTGCTACTCACACTTCTGACAAATAATCATGTGTGGTGACAGAAGTAATGTTGGTATCTTATTCATGTATAATACAGACCAGATGTAGCTGCATGTTTGTGCAAGTTGTTAGTTGCGGAGCTGTTTTATCATTTATGGTTGGTGTTTGTTTGGCTGTTTGGTTTAAACGCTAGTTGTATTCCAAGTTTGATCGTCTTTAGAAACATGTCAAGAATTACATGCATCTTAAATATAGCTTCTTTAGCTCTTGCACGCAAATGTAAGTGCTAGACATCATAAATAACTGAAGCAAAATACTCACAAATTAATAATCATAAATAACAGAAGCAAAATGTTCACAAATTAAATCCCTCGTCAATGAGTGGTAATTTCTATGTGAATGATCCCTTTAGCTTTCTTTCTTGGTTTTGACCCTGCATGCCCTAATCTTTGGCACTTCTCTCGTTTCTGGCTTTACCATGACCTCTATGATGCTTTCTTCTGCAATGTTTGGTTTGGACATCATTGCTGTTGCCAGCACTTGTGCTTCCATTTCCTCTGCCGTTATAGCCACCTTTACATCTTCTCTTACTACAATGGCAACTACTTCTAACAGCACCACTGTGTCTTCCATTTCCGCTTCTGCCTGCTACTCTCCCATTGCCATTTCTATCGCTGTAGCCAGTTCCATTCCCGCCTGAAGCATTGCCATAGCCACTGCCACCTCCGCCGCCTGCACCGCCGCCTCCGCCACCTCCGCCGCCGTTGCCGCCCCAGCCCCAGCCATAACCCCCTCCTCCTCCCCCACCTCCGCCTCCGCCATTTGGCCCACCGCCTCCGCCTCCGCCTCCTATTCCGCCTTGGTTTTGGTTACTATCACCAACCTTGTTCCTTTCATTTGCAATTGACACATTGTTGAATTCATCACTTGCGCCGATGTGTGAATTCTCAATGGCACGAGATGCAGCGATGAATGAGAGAAGAGAAAGAAAGAGAAAGAGTTGCAAAGGGATGATCCTTGAAGGGGAGAAAGACATTGTAAAGTATATGTTTTTAATTGCAGTGAGGCATGTTTCTCTGCCTCACTGTTTTATAGTTGTGGAAAAGAGGTGGATATGATTTGTTGTGTATGATGAGAGAAGTAAAGTGAGAGGGGGTAATTGAGTATGTACTGCCATGCAGCCTTGCGTTGCACTTCATCTCATCATCTCATCTCATCTTTACAACGTGACACCACATTTGAGGCGGATAACTGATGAGCTCACTGTCTTTCCTTTCATATATTTTGCAAGAACTTCTGATTAGAATGGAGCCCCACTCTTCTGATTAAATAAACCACATACAATGCACCTCAATAGTACTTGTGATTTTTAGTCCAAACTTAGTTTCATTATTACGAGACTGTGTCAGACTCCCAGTTGCAAATTTTAAAAAATTTGGATGCCTTGGAGCTTAAGACCCAAGCAAAGCGAGCCACTTTGTTGACAGGACGCCACCATCACAGCCATGGTTAATTGGTTATGGACCACACTAAGAAAGTAAGTAGCACTAATCACACTATTCATTATTCAGATCCAAAATGGTTTCAAGAAAAATCATGAATTAAGTCTCTAGGCCCAAGCAAAAACTTGCAACAATTTGACGATTTTAGATCATGCAATAAAATCTCAAAGTTGTTCTGCTCTATCAATATTTCCCTAAATAGGTACAACAAACTGGACAAAATGTCGAATAAACAAGCTTTTGAGAGATCATTCTTTCTTATTGTAACCAACAAGGTTCGGTTCCTTTTTCACAAATTTCATAGATGCATCATCACTCTGGTCCCAGCTACAAGAATACTCCCTACTCCTAAAAACTAATCCTACAAAATTTAGAATCATACATTTCAAGTCCCTTCCGCTAAGTTACTACATACGTACTGTGCGGCGTAATAGCCCGCTTAAATTTCTTTGCTATTCGTGCAGACTTCAGATCGCATACTACTCAGAAGGCGCATGCGTTCACATGTCCTCCATATCGTCAGGCAAATAAAGTTTCTCCATTGCCGCCTAAAATTAATACAAAACCCAAAAATATCCTTCTCAACAAACACTCGGACATAATAATAATAATAATAATAATAATAATACCTTAATGGAGGCGGCGTCAGCAGGAGGAGGCTTGAAGTCCAAGGCGATGCCGAAATAGAACATGGCCTTGTGATGCATGTTGAGATGCTTATAAATCTTGGCCATGAGGGCAAACACGCTGCCCTCTCTCGGAGTGAGGCCCTCCAACCGATGCAGCTCTTCCAGCGCGAGCTCGTATCTCTCCATCGAAACCAGTATCTGCGCCCTCTGATACATCGGCAGCGGATTCTTCACGTCAGCCTCTATCGCCTTGTCCATCATCTCCAACGCCTCCGTCTCTCTCTGCGCAAATTTTCAAACTTAAAACCCTAATCTAATTAATACCCAAAATGAGATGATTATAATAATACCTTGAGGGCGTGCAAGGTCATGCCGAGATAGCACAAGAGCACGGACGACCTCGGATTGATATAATACGCGAACTTGAAATGGTGCTCCGCGAACTGAAACTTGTCCTGACGGAGGTAGAGAATTCCGAGGCCGTACCAGGCGTTGTAGTGGCGCTCGTCGACTTGTAAGGCTTTCATGTAGCATTTTAAGCCTTTTTCGTAATCCTCCATGGCCGTGTACTCGTGTCCGCAAAGCGTGTGCGCGTACGCCCATCGAGGATCTAATTGGACCGCTCGTTGGAACGTTTTTAAAGCCTTGTCGTGGTCTTTTTGTATGCTGTAGCAATTCCCCATCGCGCACCTGTCATTTTTTTTAATTTTATTTTTAACTGATTTAAATTATCAAGATGGAAATAGCTAAAAAAGAAGGGGAACCAACCATGTTTGGGGAGACAGGCGGTCGATGGCGGTGAGATCGCGAGCGAGATAGCTTAGTCTCGTTTCCTCTTTCATTTGCTAGTCGTTCGTACAAAACACGCAATTTCATTAAAAATAATAATTCAAGAGATTAATGTACGTGTATGAAAATAATTGAAGAAATTGGCGGAAAGAGAAAGGATGATTACGTAAAGGACGGTGGAGTAGATATCCATGCCGTCAAGAATGTAGGGGAATAAACGACGCGCCAAATCAAAGAATCGATCCGCTTCCCCATGTTCTATCAACTCAAAATTCGCTTTCCCAACCTACATCATTTCATTTCATTTCTTCCTCATGTAAGTCTCATTATATATTATAACTACAATAATAACCATAATGGTAATAATTATATTAACTAAGCACCTGAATAAGCACCCATCCTGTATTAAAGTGCTGCTCGGAAAGCGTCTGGTAAACTTGTAATGCTTCCTGCCCATTTAAAATTAATTTATCACTAATCATGCAATCTCATATACAAATAACATGCTTAAAATCATATACAAAAATGCAAGGACAAACAAACCTGGCATTGGTACAAACAGGAGAGACGGTATCCCTCACCGAGCGTTTGCAAAAGCCCCAACAGTTCCTTCACCCCATTCAGTGAAATTACAGAAATACCCCCGCTTTTGTCCTGCTCTGTCGACTTGCTTTCTGAAAGGGCTGATGTGGAACAAGGATTTGTCGTTGCCCCTATATTATCTTTATTATTATCTTTATCTGATGACGCCCACATTTCATCATACACCTCATGTCTCCTCCCTATACATATCAATTACTCACATCATAACTCATATCCAACAAAAATAGTAATTCCAAAATTAGTATAAAATTAAAATATAAATACCTTCGTCAAAATTCTCCAAGGATCTATGTGGGCCCCGCCTGAGAGTGACGGATCTCAATGCACTAAGACTCCTGCTCGTCGAATTATAAGTGCTCAATAATTTACTATTATTGACACTCGTTGTGCTGGCGTTTGAATTTATAGCGCCTTCCTTGTTTGAATTCCTCGTGCTTCGCCGGGTCCCGCTGTCAAACAGCCTCTCTGACACCTGTCCATTTATTATTTTCCATTTTTAAAAGTTATTATTCCTCCTAACTTAATTAAATAAAAAAGTATTTTACCTTGCGTAGCTTGGACTCATCCATATGTTTTCTCCTTTGAACAGGTGCATTTATGTTTGGTTTATTGGTTTGATCGGCAATTGATTGATGATTATTATTCAAGTAATTCACGTTTCTATAGAGAGGTGGCGGCCCAACTGCTGATATCTGAAATTTCCAAAAAAAAAAAAATTTAATTAAATATCCTTTCCAACCGGTTTAACTTATACTATAATAAGAAAGAAAAGTATAATTACAAACCTGGTGTCCAGTTGGTGAGGGAGTATCATATGGCGCGAAATTACTGGATGTTAAATTATTGTGTAAATCGGTATTAGAATGAGATAATTGTTTTGGATCCCCAACAGAATTTGGAACATTAATGTTGTTATGTGAGGCCAGATCTGATAAATGCTGCTGGTGGATCCGTGTCGCCACATCATCACCAAAGCATTCCTTTGCCTCTTTTGCAGCGCCTATATAAAGTAATAAAATAAATAAGCTTATATATGGTGCGAAATAAATAATTTGTATTTTGGTATAGTATGGTGACCTAGATTGCAGAGTTCTTCATATGCAACCCACAAAAGAGGGTCTAAAACCAAAGATTGAGTGAATTGCTCAATTGCTGCCTTTTTTCTACCCGTGTACCTAAACAACAAAATTACAAAGAAACATGAGTACCTAATATTTTCACTATTATTAAAAAAATAATGAAATGTTACCAAGCAAGCATTTAAAAAGAAACCTGTAAATGAGGCCAAGAAGGTAGTGTCCTGACGCACCATTTGGTACCTGCCAATAGATCAGATCGTGTCATAATAAGTAAACTATAAATAAATAAATTAATTAAATTAATAAATATGTCACCCTCATTACATTACATTACATTACATCAATAGATTGTGTATCTAATAAATGTCGTGTACCTCATTAGTGGGCTCATTAGGGGGACACAAAGCAGCTTCGGCCTCCTTAAGAAGCTCCATTTTATAACATGATACTGCGAATAGGTACCTTGACTGTGCCAGCTTTTTACCTTTTTCGTTTCAAACAACCACAACATTAACAAGTTTTCATACAAGTATGTTAAATCAAATAAAAGGATTTGTAAGCAGGAAATAATAATAATACCTTTCAAAATATGGTAAGCTGCATAGGCTTGATCGTTTTGGAGATAACAAGTTGCAAGAAGTTGCTGATTTGTCTGAAAAGTTATCATATCACAGAATTAGTCAGTAGGACTTCCCAGTTCAAATCCACTATATAATATACACCCACTAAACTTAATTACACTACTGCCGAAAGCAAATTACTAAAATTTTCTTGAATCCCAGAAAATAATGACGAATTAAATACGGACTTAGAAAGAACCACACGCATACCAACTAACTAAGCTTAATAAAAGTGGGGAAAGAGAAGGACTTTGGGCAAAAAGGAGTAGAATTGAGGAAAGAGAAGGGACCTCAGAAGGAAACTGGGCGCAGAGACGCTCACAGAAGAAGAGGGCATTGCGAGGGATGAACTGAGCCAGGCTGCTCTGAACCCTCTCCACCATTAGTGCTTCCATCTCTCCCTTCTTCGCATCCACACACCACTCACTGCTCTGCTGCTGCTTCACAACCAACCACTCACTCTATGTACGTATGTATGTATTCTAGTACTCTCTTTCAGTTTCCGAGAGGAGGCGAGGGTTTTTCTGATTTGATTTGATTTTATTTGGGGATTCTTTTGATTTTGGTCCGATTTGAAAAGAAGAAGAAGAAACAGAAAGAATCGAATCGACTGAATCGATTTGAATTGGTATGGCTATGTCAGGGTCATGGCTCATTGCCATTTTCCATATTCGTCCCCAATCTTTCTATTATTATAATACATACAGTAACTGACACACGGCCCACGGGCTATGCCATGGTCTGTGGACTTTACAGGCCGAAGCCTGATCCGTTCAACCCCTGAATCTCCATTATTTATATTTATTAACAATAATAAAAAGTTTTATTTTGCCCCCTGAACCTGAACCTGAACCTGATTTGCTGCAATGCTATTGGTCGGATGACGATGAAAATCCCCTACCTTTTTATAAATACTTATCTGCACCTGGTTCACATCCTTACTCTCACTGACGTGCGTTGAGTGAGTCTTCCTTATACACGAAGAAAAGAAACGCGTGGTCTCTTCTCTTCATAAAAACCAACCAAACAGCCTCAACATAAACATCAATCGATTAAATAAACTGGAAGGAAACGAATTGTCATTGTCTCTCTCTCTCTGATGATGGTGGAGGAAGAAGGATCCCAAATATTCGCAGAAGAAGACTATGACTTGGATCTGCTCTTATCCGCCTTCGCCGATACGGCGCCGGATTCTCCCGTGTCGGTGACATCTGATCCTCTCCCCGATTTTGTTGATCCGACAGCATCGTTAGGCGATTTGGAGAGATTCTTGATGTCTGACGAGGCCGAGGAAGGAGAAGGAGACGGGGAGGGGAAAGAGATGGACGAAAGGCACTTCTTTGATGGGCTGTTTGTGGAGGATTTGGTGGTGGGCAACGAGACTGAGACCGAGAGTGATCAGGCCAAGAGCAGCGATGACGGTGGCGCTTCAACGGAGAAAGGGGAGGTTGACAAGGAGCGTGATTCTGATGATGGTGGTGCTTCAACAGAGAAGGGGGAGATTGACAAGGAGCGTGATTCTGATGATGATCCCACCACCAAGAAAATCAAAAGGTATCACATAAATCTAGTACTTCTCTGACCAAGCTTTTGCCTTCTTTAGAATTTTGTATAGTAGAAATCAGTAAGGATAGTTAAATTTCCCCTCTTAGATTAGAGTCAGTTGAAATTGCGCACTGAAAGCCCGGTCTAATTAATTAGAGTCAACAGAATTGAAATAGGAAACTGAACATTTCTTCAATAATGAATTATGTGGAAATTGAACAGGCAAATGAGGAATAGAGACTCGGCAAAATCATCAAGGGAGAGAAAGAAGCAGTACATAAAGGAACTGGAGATGAAGAGCCGCTACTTAGAATCAGAGTGCAAGCGTCTCAACTACGCTCTCCAGTGCTTCATGACCGAAAACATGGCGCTGCGTCAGAGCATGCAGTGCAAAGAAGCAGCATCAGGAAAAGGAAAGGGGAGGGGCGGGCCCCACAGTGGTGACGTGGCGATGCGGGAGTCAGCAGTACTCTTATCGGAATCCCGGCAGTTGGGTTCCCTGCATTGCCTAGTCAGCATTATGTGGTCCCTCTTGTTATCCCTCCTGTTCCTTCCGTTCCCTCTTCGCGCGACTCTTCCAACAAGTCCAAGAAGAGAGGCCGTACCAACACTGGTACCAGGACAGCTGGTACCGGCGCCAAAAGATCCAAAAAGGGGGATTGACTCTGATTGTTTGTATTTACTCAGACGGCGGTGCAAGGAATCGAGATATCAGATGCAGCGTAATGCTTATTTATCGTGCTTATCAGTGCATCGTGATGTTTCAGTTTAGTTGTTCATTTTGTTAACCTCAATGGAGATTGTGAAAATGAGAGATGATGTTGTGGAATTGGATTGTTTTGTTAAATTTGTGTACTTTTTTTGCACTCTTAGTGTATGTTTTTTTTTTCATTTTCCTCTTTTCTTTTTGGTTATTAAGTAGTGCTTGTGTTAGGGGTTAATGCATCTATGGTCTCCGGTCTGTATTGAATCAACTTTGGTAATGCATAGTAACATGAGTTAAAACTTGCTCATTAAGAACGAACACGTGTTCTTTTTTACAATCACAATAGAAAACATTCGTATTTGTTCTTTTGATCTTGAGCGAATGAGGTTGGTTTTAGGATGAAACAACAATTATTTTCGGTCTCTCTCAATTGTGGACTCCATTCGTATATCATCCTGACCCACAGTCAGAAAATTTTCATTAAATTTACCGCGTCAGTTGGCTGACATGTTCAAGAATACATTCTCAATCTCAAAAAACAAGTCGTTTAGAAGGAAATATAAAAAATAAAAATAAATAAAAAATACAAATATATGATATGTACACATATAAAATTGTGAATAAAAGCTGGACTTAAGAATAAAAAATACAAATATATGATATGTACACATATGAATAGATTGAAAAAAAAAAAATCAAACAATAGATAAACAAGTGCAAGAGCTAGTTAGAAAAGAAAAAGAACATTGGAGAAGAGTTTTATCGATGTTACTTTCTATTGTGAAATTTCTTGCAAAAAATAATTTACCTTCTCGTGGAAGCAATGAGAGATTATATGAATCGAGTAAGGGGGTTTTCTTGAGTTTGGTTGAAACGATTGCCGAAATTGATCCAACAATGCAAGAGCACTTGAGACGGGTAAAAAATGGTGAAATTAAGTACCATTATTTGAGTCACAAAATTCAAAATGAATTAATTCAATTGTTGGCGGGAGAAGTAAAAAATGCAATTTTGAAGAGAAATAAAGAGACGAAATATTTTTCCGTGATACTTGATTGTATTCCAGATGCAAGCCATCAAGAACAAATGTCACTTGTTTCGTGACGTGTGGATGTTTTATCGAATCAAATTTCTATTAAAGAATATTATTTGGAGTTTATAAATGTGGTTGATACAACGGGAGAGAGACTTTTTTGTGAACTTAAAGAAGCATTGGTTCGTCTTGAACTTAATATTGATGATTTAAGGGGACAAGCGTATGACAATGGTTCTAATATGAAAGGAAAACATAAAGGCGTTCAAAATCGAGTGCTTAAAATTAATCCGAGGGCATTATATATGCCATGTGGTTGTCATAACCTCAATCTTGTGCTTTGTGATATGGCAAATTCTTGTGTTAAAGGGCATAATTTTTTTAATGTGATACAATGTTTGTATGTTCTATTTTCATCTTCTGTCCAAAGGTGGGCTATTTTGAAAGATAACGTGGAAGGTTTCACGGTTAAAGAGTTGTCAACTACACGTGAAAAGTCGAAATAGCCCACAAATAGAAAGTATTAAACCGTAACGGTTAATGGAAATGATTTATATATGGAGTTAAAAGTTTTGAGAAACGGATTGCCGGAAGAAGTTAACAAACCAATTGAAATATTAAATTATTTGAAAGGAAGAAAAATTGGTTATCCGAATTCGTGGATTGCTCATAGGATACTTTTAACTATTCCGATCACGGTTGCATCAGGAGAAAAAAGCTTTTCGAAGTTGAAATTAATACAAAATTATCTTCAGTCAAAAATGTCAAAAGAGAGATTAAATGGATTAGTCACTCTATCAATTGAAAAAGATTTCGTCGAAAAAGTGGATTATTTTGATTTAATAGATGTATTTGCTTCTAAAAATAGAAGAAATATATTTAAGTCATAATTATTATGTATTGTATTTTTATTTTGACTAAGACGAGCGATATTTTGTAACTTTTGAAATTAACTTGACAATTATATATATCAGTTTTATATTTAAAAATATTTTGTAGTTAATTTGGAATAATATTATTTAAAAAATATAAGGGTTCAATTTAATTTCGTCAAGGGGCTCCTAAATTAGGCTTGCCTATATGCAACCTTAATTTTTTTTGAAAGGATGTGCAGCCTTAATTAGTCTATGTATGCATTAGCTCAAAATCAAATAGATAAGATCCAACGGGCTAACGACCTTAACCAATATCGAATATCCACGTGTCCTCCATTCTGTCAAACTGCCTGTCACGTGAGCTGCACGCTCATTCTCTCTTGCAAGAGCTCTCTCCATTTAAACTAAACTAGGAAAATATCCTGACTAATTTCCACTATAAGACAGTATATCCTTTCTGCTGATTTCTCTCTCTTTTTTGCGATCCAGAATTTTGAAGAAGCTCTATTTTCGTACAAGAATTTGAACGCAGTTGGAGAAACGAGCTACGAATTCTCTCTCATTCGGTCCTTACTCTTGCACTTTTACTGTTGAAAGAGTGAGTTCTTGAATCTCCATTTTATATATTTTGTTTTCTCTTTTTGCAATTTCCTTGTAATAATACGATCTGTTATCTTTATTATTTTGAATTTTGATCTGTTTAGCTTTATTTGAGAAAGAATTTAGGCTTCCTCTCTTAAGAAAGAATGCACATTTCTCTCTACTAGCTCAGTTCAAACTTGCACAAGAATCGAGTTCTTAGATCAAATCTCTTACAAATCGAGTTCTTAGATCAAATCTCTTGAATTTTGCAAAGCAGGAATAAGTAGTGATGGGCAGAGGAAAAAGAAACAAACTTCTGTCAATCTATCTATGGACAAATATGATTCTCCTATTCATCTATCTTTCCTCAGCATTCACAGATCCTCTTGACGGTAATTTTATCTAAATACATGCTTTTATTACGAGCTTATGCAATTCATTGTCAGAAAGATTTAAGTTCTTTTATGTAGTGTCAGCGCTAGAGGGACTGTACGGATCACTGAACCAGAAGCACCGTCTCACTGGTTGGAAGGCAACTGGAGGGGATCCATGCGGCAAGCACTGGAGAGGAATCTCTTGCTCCGATTCTTCCATCACTTCCATGTAATTTCTCCTCCTCTCTTTTAATTAAACTTGAACAGTTACAAATTAAAATTAAGTAGAATTCATACAATTGGAAATTATGATATAATTTTTTTTTGTTTGATATGAAAATTGTACAGAAATATAAGCGGACTAGGAGTTGGAGGCACTTTGGGTTCTGAGCTCTCATTTCTAGTTTCTCTTGTACACCTGTGAGCATAAAATAATCAAACATACTGTGATTTTTTCATATTTCGTATCTAAAATTGCAAATGTTATATTCATTTCTCTTATATAATTTATGCGATGCAGCGATATGAGTTACAATAATATTAGTGGTCACATACCTGCTGGTTTGCCCCTTAATGCTACTTACATGTATGTTTCAGCCTCATATACTTCTTATTTTGTTTCTTAATTTTTCAATTTGATGACATGAAAGTCTAGAAACATTATATATAATATTTCTGAATTTGCTTTTAATTGCAAATTTCGGCTTTGTTCTTTTCACAGAGATTTATCATTTAATAATTTTTGGGGGGATTTACCAAGCTCATTTAGTTTACTCCCTAATCTTCATACCCTGTAAGCACGAGTCTTTAATTATTTTCACTATGTTTGTTTAATATTTTCTCAATTCTCTTTATCTAGTTAATTTGTTTTTGTATTCAGGTACTTGCAACATAATCAGTTTACAGGCTCAGTAAGCTTCTTAGCAAACCTACCTCTATCTGATCTGTATGTCTCTTTTTACCCTTTCCTTTTCAAAACATCACTAGTTATTTCAAAATTCATACCGATTGACTGACCATCTTACTTTACTTCATTTCTTACAGTAATATTGAAAATAACAACTTCAGCGGTTACGTACCAAAGCAATTCGAACTCATTTCCCAACTCAGGTATATAACACATCCCGTTTTAAAAAAAAAAAAAGAATAAATTGGTACTAAAAGTAAATTTAGAACTTGATTATAAAAATGAAAAACATATTTCAGGATAGAAGGTAACCAATTCGAACCGTACTATCTAAACCGAAGCAATACTTCATCACTGCCACCTCTGCCGTTGCCAGAAGACCAAAACGATAGCCAGACCCCAAAAATAACCCAAAACGTTGACGTTCTGCCAGATCAGCGGCCCAAAAGTAAGAGGAGCAGGCTGGCCATTGGGCTGATGGGGGCCGCTCTGGGTACGATCGCTGTGAGCCTTGCGATTTCATTGGCTGTTTATTTCCTGATGTGGCGGCCCCACAAGAAGAAGAAGGAAGAGTTAGAGCTCGCTGATTCCGTCTCCATGCTCTCTCTTCCCATTACCGCTCCCCCTACTGGTAATTTAATCAAAATTTGTGCTTTCATTTTCCATTTTATGCATATATTTTTGTTTAATTTTTGTGTGATTTATGAAGGTTCAGGAGTGTCGTCAATGGCGAGTATACACTCTCCGTTTCTTTGCCAAATAAAGCCGAAACGGAGTCAGAACAGAAGAGGGGGAAGAAAGTCTTTTTCTGGCCGGTTTAGAAAGATGCCTGTTTCCAAGCCTTTTTTGGCTTTCGATCTTTGTGCTGCAACTAATAACTACAGTAGAGATTCTCTTATCGGTATGGGGCCCACTGGGTCCGTTTTCAAAGCCCTATTTTCCGATGGCCAGGTCACCTTTTAAATTTGAATTAATATATAAACAATAAATATTAATTTTAAACTTTTTTCTCTAATAATAATGCCTTTTTTATCAGGTAATGGCAGTAAAGAAAATGGAAATGGTGCATTTGGAGTTGTTGGAAGGAGATCAAGAGGAGTTTTTGGATCTGGTCTGTACGGTTTCTCTGTTAAAACACGAGAATATATGCATGCTACAAGGCTATTGCATGGATCAGGCGCATTACGCGCTGGTATACGACTATGCGTGTAATGGGTCACTTCACGATGCCTTATTCTCCAAAAACCGAGAGCCACTTTCTTGGAAACTGCGCCTCAGGATTGCCCTTGGTGTCGCCTCTGCCCTAGAGTATGTATATCATTCTTACATATGCATTCCATTCCATCAAATAATTAGATCATGATTTGAGTATGATTTTGTTGTAGATATATGCACGAGATAAGCTCACCTGCGGTAGCACATGGGAATCTGAAAGCGAGTAATGTTTTGCTGGATGAAGAGTTGATGCCGCATGTCACTGATTGCGGCTTGACTGCACTCTCTCATCTCTTTGATATCACTACCAATGTATGTATATACATATATATCCTATTTCATTTTCTTCTGATCAAATTCTGTACTTACTTGCCGTAAATGCAAAGTGTATTGAGTATATAATTAACTAATGTGAAATAAATAAAATACCAGGATAAGGAAATAATAGAGGGGTCAAAAGGATACTCAGCTCCAGAGACGAGGAGGGGACCGAGCAATTCAGACAAGAGAAAATGCGATATTTTCAGCTTTGGTGTTCTGTTGCTCGAACTGCTGACCGGTCTCAAGGCTTTCGACAGGCAAGCAAGTTTACCTTTGCATGTTTTATTATATATAATTGAATTTCATGAATAATCATATTTTATTTTAATGATGAAAATGAATATAGTAAGAGGAGGAAGGAGGAGCAGTATCTGGTGCTGTACGCGTCGACGCGCCTGCACGATTTAGACTCTCTGCAATCAATAGCGGACCCGGCAATGGGGCCCACCATACCCCCTCACTGTCTGTCGCGCTTTGCTGACATCATCCTTCTGTGCATCCAGCCCGTTCCTGAGTTCCGGCTGGCCATGAGCGAGATTGGGGAGAGACTCTTGCGCCTCATTCACAAAATGGGATATCATCACACGCAGCAGCAACACAACTGCAGCAACAGCCGACCGGGACCCAGCTGCCAGTCTGCCAGCGATGCTGAAACGGACAATGCTCTTCCTTCTTTCCGCACCACTCGACCTTACTTTGATCCTCCCTCTTCTCCTTATACTTCTAGCTAGACTTGATATACCTTTGTTTTTCTTACATTGCCGGTTTATATACAATTCTATTGTTCAATTTGTTTTTGGTTAGTAATTGGTTATCCGCATATGTACTGATCAGTACTAAATATAAGTCAATTAAAGGATATTAAAACTGTTGTTATTTCTTTTATTTTGTTAAGACTGAAAATATGGTCTATAACTCAAGTTAATCCTTAATAATACAAGGGAATAAGGATACACATGAATCCTTGTGATTTAAAATGTTGAGCCTCAAATGGAGATACTGTTAGGAATGCCCATGCCAGTGACCCCAGGCTCAGAGTAGGGCTTTAGAAGCTCATACGGCACAACACCCGCTCCACATCTGTTCATGAGATTGGGATCGGCATTTCTGGCATCAATGATCCCCTCTATCTCCTTCATCTTTCCGCTAAACCTCTCAAACGCTGCGTTTATTACGGGATCCGTCTGCCATGCAGGCTCCGGTTCCGCCCCAATGTACTCCTCGTCCGGCGAGTGAGATGACAATATATCCAATATGGACATGACAACCGTAGCCTGTATCTGAGACGGGAAGGTCTTCAACAGAGCCCTTTCCGGCTTCTTCCAAAATTTAGCAAAATCCTCCAACGTTTCATCCTCATCCGGCATGTTTTTACGTGCGATGGTCGGCCGGTTGGGGAAATATCCGGCATAGTGGTACTGCCCGAAATTGACAGCCGCATGGTGGCCCGAGCTGACCCATATGATGGTCGTCAATATGTGAATCAGGTCATTTTGCGTCTTCAACTTGGGCCACCACGGTTCGTCCTTCTTGTCTGCGTGGCCCTTTGTTCTGATCTCTAGCCACCATTGTTGGAGCTCCTTGTCTTCCACAACATCATCTGCCGTAGCGTAATAGTGATTCACGTAATCGGAGACCCATTGCTTGATCGATGACCAGATTAGTAAGCCATCATTAGCATACGGGTAGTCTTCTATTGTTAATTTTAGCCCGTATTCTTCCCTCACATCCTCCACCGCCATCCCTCTGCAAAACAATTTCGTAAGTTATAGCATTCCGTCTTAGATGTACGCATTGTTTTTCAAGAATACAAATGTACTCTAACCTTCTGATGAGATCAGCTGGCAAGGCCTCCATGTCGAAGCGCCAGACCTTGTCATAGGCCACGGAAGAGAGCTCTGAGGAGTACATGCCCGGAAAGAAACTCGTCTCAATGATGCCTCCAGCATTTATGAGGTACTCACGTGCTAGCGCGTTGATCTCCATTGTGTACCTAAAATGCGGGTGCAACAACTTGTATATTGGGTGCATTGCGCTCAGCTGCCGGTTTGACGCTATTATGTACGGCTCCGTGCAGCAGTGAGTTCTTAGCCTGCCAAACCCAAAACCAACAAACATGTTATTTCAAATTTAATTTTATTGCTGGGTCTTCATATAATAGGTAGAATTAATTTGGGGTATTTAATTTACCAATGGCTGACGAGTTGGTGATATCCAGCGTCGTGTGCACAAACGTGTGCCTTTGCAAGTTTCCAGAGCCAAGCACCCGTGGCGTTCCAACAATGTGTGTAAACTTTCTTCCATTGTGGTTTTGTCGGTGATTTGGGCCGGGTTAGTTCAATGGCAATTGGCATTAGGGTTCCATCGTCTGTAAGGTAGAATACGGTTCGAGACCCGTATAGAGTCGTATCGCTAAGCTCCCGCACTTTGTGCACGTATGGCAGGAAAATGTCATGGTAGTCCAGCATGAACAATCTCTTTTGTTTGACGGCCTGAGAATTATTAGGAAGTAAATATGCAAAAATTAGAACAAACAAGAACCATCTTGTCCAAAAAATATGTTTTGTTATGATTTAGTAGATGTTTAATAATTGTCTTGTGAAATACCTCTTGTGCAGTCATGGCTCCCTTTATTTCTCTTTCAATGAGTTCTGGAGTGATCAGAGACTCGGGCGAGCCATAGACTGACGGATCGAGCTTGCTCACTATTGGCAATTCCTGAATTTAACATATATATACACCAAACAATAGATTTATATACATGCGTATTTTATCATTTTCTCTGAGAGTTTTCAATTATAGTCACGCACAGTTAAGAGTTTTTTTTTACCGTTAGTAATTGAATGCTCAAAGGATTGAGACCAGCTAGAGTTTGACGTGAGAACTCCTCATCTCTGAACCATGAGAATTTATCTCCTGCATATTTTTTTTTGTGTTTATTATGTAACACAGTATTTTAATAATTTTTTTTTGTCTTTTGTTTGATTTATTCTCGTTTATTTTGGTTTTTTGTGCTTAACTTTCTTGGTCCACCTCTACAAGTCACACTTTCTTTTCCATTAATTGGGGCCCATAATGGGTCCCAAAGACTTGTGACTACTGATCAGATAATGAGATTTGTAATTATGTGAACTTTTCGAATAGTAATAAATATAATAATTAGGTCAAATTAACATAAACAGAAAATATACGTACTTTCTATCATCTCTGGCGTCTCAAATAATAAAACATTATCAGTTGTAGTTTCAAGTGCCTTGACAATTCGAGGCACTAGGGTTCGGAACAAGCTCAGTCCTTCTTGCTCCGGCAATGGAACACCCTCATTGAACAGTGAATCAATTGCGGTGAAATATGGAAACCCTAATTTTGTATCTATGATAGCACTCTCTATCGAAGGCACAACAGCATGAAAAACCGACCTTAGGGTTTTCGCAGAAAAAGTCATGTTCTTCACCTCTGAAAACTGTTCATCTCTTGGGATGTAAATACCACTTACCCTTTTTTCTGAAAGTGGATCTGTAATGCAAATTACACAATGATTTTATTAGGTATAGTTCCTTACAAAAAACATAGTTATTACATATCTTTTGTGAGTTCTTTAGTGTTGTAGTACTTTAGTGTTGTATTGTAATTGGTGATCAATTATGGGTAAGGTAACTTTTGTTACATGTAGTTAGAAAAAGTGAAGCAAAGTTGGATTTTGTTGTTTTGTTAGGGTGGCCAGATTGTGAGACATCTTAGTCAGTTAGCCTTTTGATTTGTAGCATTGCATCAATAATGACAATGGATATTGACAATAAGGCATGCATGTTTTGTTTGTGGCTTATATCTAGCTTGTGGTCTCATCCATACAAGTCTTATCCTCCCTGGCTCAGATACATTCTGTTGGCACAAAGTAACATATTTCTAATTGTAAGGTATGTTGTAATTATAACATGTAACATATGTAAATTAGCCATTTTATTCCGAATCATTTTTTTGCTCACTTAAACCATCTCCATGGTAAATTAGAATATGTAGGTTAGAAAGTAAAAATGGAAGTTGTAAATATTATCATGTTTTAAATTTACTTCTCACCTTTTTTGGTTCTGGCACGGCCGGTTCTGCAACGCCTTGGATATGGGTACTTCTTGCTACCACCGAGCACCGGTCTCGCCATGTCATCTTTGCTGTCGGGGTTTCCGAGATCATTATAGACGTCATAATCATATATGCGCTCGAAGCACTTGCGGGTCCCTGATCCGTCTCCTCGCAAGTATTCGAGTTCTTTTTCTCTAAGCTTCAGAAGACCTCCAGGCGTTTGTGACGGTAAATACGACTGATTCAGGAGAGAAGGATAAGAAAAGTTATTATGAACTTGATCACTCATGTAAAAATAAATATAGATTTATTTAGGAGCTTATATATGTATAATTGCTATTTTTACTATAGAGGACCTTTCGAGTAAAGAAGATCCTTTTATTTTTATTATCAAACTTGGAGTGAATCCATGATTCACAATCGACATTAATGGTGGAAGCCTCATCGTCACCAGTGAAGAGAACAATGTTCTTGACAAACATCTCTTTATGATGCTCATTCTCGACCAGAACCGCTCCGATTTGTCCGAATTTAGGCGAAATCTTGAATGTACCTTCATACCGAGCTTCATCACCCTCCTGTCCTGCCCTGTGTGCATATGCGCTTATCGTCTCCTTTTCTTTTTTAGTCTCTGAAAAAAATATTATGGAATATTAATGAATTGTTTGTTGTAATTATAATAAAGTCAGTTATTGTTGAGCTTGTTTATAGTACTCCACTTTTTTTTTAATTCAATGATTTCATGATCTAATTGAGTCCATTTAACTGACAAGGGTGTTTTCGGTATATAAAATAGTAATTAGAAGATTTAGTTTTTATTTTGTTTCCATAATATATACATTTTATTTTCTCTCCATTTGATTATCAATCAGAGATAAGCAAAAAAAGAAATAAAATTTAAAATAATAAATGCTCATCCTAATATCTCTCTAACCATTTGGCTTATTCTCCATATATGTTTTGTCTTTTTAATTTACTACTTTAAATCGAGTATTTAAACTTTCAAATAGAAAAAAAATATTTTTGAACTTATTTGAAAAATTCGTTTGAATTCTTCTTTTGTTTGATATCTTTTTTCTAGTCTTTACATTATTACGTGTTAGAAAATTCTGAATCTTTGTCTGTGATTCAATTTATTACAAATTTATTATTCATAAAATATTATATACTTACTTATAGATCTAAAAAGTTAGTTTCTTTGTAGAAAAATTCATTAATTCTTTTTTAATTAAATATATGAATTCTTAAAATTCAATTCTGCTATGAATCAACAACCTTTTGTAATTGGGCAAGCATATCGATATTAATATTTATGATGATATATGAACAAGAATTTGAGAGAACGATAATGGATCAAGTTGCGACGGATCGAGCGGAGAGAAGAGAACTGTAAAGCGAGGAGAGGGAGAAAAAGTACTGGAATTGGAGATGAGATAAATAATGGAAACAGAAATAATCAAAGGAAAAGAATTAGAAAGATGAAATTACTTAACATTTTTCATACATTTTAAAGAGAGAAATATCTACTATACTTCACTTCAGATTTAATATGGATCATCCGATCTAAATAAATTTATCGATGTGAAGTAGTATAGAATTCCTCGTTAATTACTATTTAGTTAATTTAGGTCATGACGTGACACTTGTATTTATCAATAAATTAACAGGAGCTTATCGTAATGTATTCTCAACCACAGAAACACAAACGTGTCCCTCATTTGTATGGTACTGTGAGTGCAACCATGAGAAATAATAGAGAGAGATATTTTCTTGTCTAGGATTGAAGTGCAAATTGAAGAAGATAAAATCCAAATAATCAGATTTTTTCCGTACAAAAGATGAAATTAATGGATGATTTTTCAGCCTTTCAAACTTCGATCGGTACTGGAGTAGATTTATCTAACTACAACTCAAACCAAACCGGTACCACATGTGGTCCTATTTTTGTATATGTTCTTCTAGCTTCCATTCCGTTCTTGGACTATGATACGTTAGCTAATTAATCTCATACAATTTTTATATGATATTTGTGAAGTTCATTAAATTATCCGAATTATTGGCAAATATAAAATCTACCTGTGTTGATTTAACTAAATCTCAAATAAACGGTGCCCTCTCAAAAAAGGAACCCACCATATCCAAAAAAGCTCTCCATGAATACATACATGTGGCCCTATTTAATTCATTCTGACATGAAGATATCAAAAATACATTTGCAGCATGATACATTATGCTGTTGACACATTTTTATCTCCTGATATATTTATTTCTTATTTTCATTCAGATATTTCTTGTTCCATATTTCGTGTATGTAAATTCATAATTTGTTTTATATACAGTGCTTAGTAGAGAAAAATGAGTTTCTTTTTTCTGAATATTAAACCATGTTAAGAACAACAAAAGAATGCAGATCCACAGATTAGAGAGTACATGCAGACATGTCTTATACCTGGATCGAGTTCAGCGCTAACAAGCTCGAGCAAAAGCGTCTTGCCGAGCAAGTCAGCAATGTCATCCAACCCTCGTGTAATCGCCATATGTGCAAACATTCCTCTGATTGTCGATTGAATCGTAACAACTGCTTTTACAGTAATTGGTTCTACCGGTGCAGTTGGTATCACCACACCTGGAAGTTCAGACTCGCTTTTACATTTTATTTTGTATGTGTACCGAAGTCTTGAAGGCCTCGAATGGCGAGGTGCCAAGTGGCATCTCGGCAGGCGTGGGGGGACCCGCAGAGCAGAGGTGGAAGGGTAATTGGATGGGGATAAGAGGGAGGGGGGTCTGGATTGAGGGAAAGATAATGGAGACTTTAACATATCTTTTTTTATGTTTAGGGTTTCTTTGAAGATGTTATTCTCAAAGGGCCTCTATCATGGTGTTTATATAGAGTGTGCATCTTTGTGTGGAATGGTGAAAATATCAAGAGAGAGAGAGAGAGAGAGTTTCATGATTGCATTCTGATTCACATGTCAACTGTTTGTTTGTTGAGTATTATTGAGCAGCATATCGATCGATGGATCTTTGATCGATACTTTACTGATGAACCTGTCAAACTAAAGAATCCAACTTTGATCAGTTTAGTGAGTAGATTAAGCCCAAAGAAAATTACTTTCAGATGATGTTGGCATTTGGAGAATTGAAGAAAATAATTACTAGCACTAGGACTCTTAATTAACCGAATTGAACCGAACATAACTATGTTCATGTTTGGTTTGTTAATTATTCGAACGAACGTGATTCAGTTCATTTATTTCAAACATAAATCGAACGAACCATTTAACGAACTAAAAATTTAGCAAATAAACTTCGAACAACACGAACAAAATAACAGTTCTAATTTTGTATTCATTATGAGTTTAAATATTCAAATTTTAACTAATTTTTTTGGTCAAATATCATAAAAATATAAGTAAATATCAACCTGATATAATTTAACTTTGTGGGTAGGACCATGAGAGAGAAGAGAATCGTGGATAAGAAAGAGATGATTATGAATATGAATTAAGGTTAGTCGATCAGAGACTCGGAGAGAAAAGAAGAGAGTCGTAAATGTTGTGTCACGGGTAATTAAAATTTAGGGGTGAGCAAAATAAATGTTCTTTTTATGTTTTGGATTGGAATGGGGAAATTTTTTATTAGATATAAAATTAAAATAACTATATATATATATATTTGGATTAATAAATATATATTCGAACATATTAGCGAACAATCGAACGAACATTGGTATGTTCATGCTCAGTTCATTAATTATTCGAACGAACACGATTCGATCGTTTATTTCAAACAGAAAATCGAACGAATCATTTAACGAACGAACTCGAACTGAATGCAAACGAACATCAAACGATGAACAAAAATAACAACTCTAACTAGCACATGTGAGTGAGGAATATCTCAAATGAGAGAATGAGAGGGTCTAAAAAATGCAATATGATTCACATGTTGAATGAATTGACAGTTCAGTGTGTATTATTATTTTTTGAATGCAAGTTTGAGGGTTCAGTGTGTATTATTTGTGTACCGTGTACGTAGGCTTCAGGCCCTATTTTGTTTTCAATATTGAAGGAACTTTTTTAAGGGGTAAATCTATACTTACCACAAGAAGCTCACTTTTACTATTTTTTTTTTTTTTTGAGAATCACTTTTACTAATTTAAAAAGGACCGATGGACTTGTTATTAAAATATCTACTCGAAATTACTATAAATACAAAAAAGACTTGTATTTTGTACGTAGTTATGTTCGATGTGAAATATGAAAGGTTCATACATTTGATAACTACTACACTATCACAAAAATCTACACGAAGAAAATGGACGGGACCAATGAGTTCTAGATTTGACATACTACTCACAATTGATCCTCAGTGAATCCAACAAAATTACACAAAAATTCGATAATTTTTTAGCCTACATGAGCCTAAGAATGAATTCAAGCCCAAATAAGACTAATTATAATAACTGACTGCACATTACTTTTCAAAAACAACCATTACGAGCTGTTAATATCTCGTCGCGTGTGAAGTAACCCGAATTAGACATGTCTTGATTAATTACCAGATCTCTTTCAATCTTTCTCTGTCTTAACTACTGTTATCTCTCTCGTCTCTTTCTCTCTCTAAAATTCCGACGACATGAACCCCGGCCGCCGGAGTCCTTGACTGAGATCATGGCAGAATGGAGAAAATATCTCCAGATAGAGAGGGGCTAACTAAGAGTGAGAAAGAGTCTTGTTTGGCACTGTTTTTTGAGACTTTTTTTTGAAAGTCTTCTTTGACACTATTGAGAGGAGCATATCGATATTTTTATAAGCAGCATAAGGAGTTTATATAATATTTGGTTTCAATATGAAGAAGATATGTGTTTGGTTTCGTTTTGTAATTCGGTTGGGAGTAACTCATCATAAGCTACTCGCTGTCTTGAGTTCTTCAATCTATTTGCACTCCTTTCTTTTATTTAATCAAATCGCCCTTGAGTATGGGATCACCCACCTCAAACTAGCATTCAAAAAAAATATGAAGAAGATATTTTGAAGGTCAAATTACATTTATCATAATCAGCGGTAGTGCAAAAACATAGGCGAGCTAGCCACGGTGTAAGGCCTCAAAAAATTCAAAGCCTTAAAATAAGTTGTTTATCATACTTGTTACAATTGCTTTTGCCGAAAAAAATTCAATATTAAGAATTATAAATAATTATTTAGTAACTACCATAACTCAAGATATAAAACTTTAATTGAACAAAATTTTAATTTTAAACTATTTTTCTTAAAATATTTATCAATGAAAAATCTCAACTTTTTTGTGTGGAGACCCGAGACCCTCTCAAATAGTTGGACCGCCACTGACCATAACCATAAGAAAAGGACTTCTATAGACTTGTTATCAAAACATGTGCAATAATACAGGAAAATAATGACTTGTTATTTTGTACGTACTTGTAATATGTTAGACATGAAATGTGAAAGGTTAATTACATTATCACAAAAATCTACACGAAAACAACCCGACGTACGGGTCCATAATTAGGTTTCAGATTATATAGAGGCAAAACCAAAAAAAAAAAAAAAAAAAATCGGATTGTACGTAGTTTTGAATAGACGATCTAGCTACCTAACGTCTCACATTTGATCCTTAATAATTCCAACAAAATCACACAAAAAAAGAATCATAAATCGAAAACAAACTGAATAACTAAGCCCAATAACGAATTAAAGCCCACTATTTGATCATAATTCATAACCAATCCACGTGGGAAGTCAACCCGAATTAGACATGTCATGTCCTGTTTGGGTTGAATCGTCAGATCTCTCTCTCTTTCATTCCTCCTCCGAAATGAACCCCGAGTCCGACCCGCCGGAGTCCTCGCCTGAGATCATGGCCGATATGACGCCCGAGCCCTCCTCTCCGCCTCCCTCCGCCCCCGTCTCCGCCCCTCTCCTCCGCCCGCGCCGCGAGCTCTTCGACCACGGCCTCATCCCCATCCCCAAGCTCTCTCTCCCCGATCCTCTCCCCATCCTCTCCCCGATCAAGTCCAAGTTCGCCAATCACCGAATCGACGCCGCCGCGCTGGCGGAGTCGCTGCAGATCTCCAACGAGACCGCGTCTCTCATCCTCCAAACCCTAGCGAGCGTGCTGCATTACGAAGACAAGGAATTGGGGATCGAGGGATACGGCACGGCGGATTTGAGAGACGTGCTGTTGTTTCTCTCCGTGCAGGGCTACAAGAGATTGGTGCCGCGCGTCAACAAGGATTCCGCTGTGGTCAATGACGTTTGGCCCCACGCGTCAGCCTTTGACGGATATTTATCCGCCCTTTCTCCAATCCAGGTCAGAACCTAAACTAATTTCAATTCCCCTCTTTTTGTTTCATCTGAATAAATCCTCCAGAAATGAGGTGATTTGCCTTCAAAGGTTGAAACTTTCATGCTTTATTTATCAATTCTAACTTCTAAGCATGTTGCCACATCTCCATCTCATTTCATGTCTCCCAACATGTGTTATGCGAATCAAAACGGAAAATGTTTCCTTAAACTTCACAATTCTCCCCTTTTTTGTCAATAATTAATCACTAATTAATTTCCTTCAATTTGTCTTGATCTTATGCAGCTAGTGAGGAGTAATAGCAGGAGATTCATGCCGTCACAATCCGATGAAGAAAGTCACCAACTCTCCTACTTACAAAAACACATCCCCAATATTCTCTCTCTTCTTTCCGATTCCCTCCCCGATATTCAAGGCGACGATTCCTTGGTATATTTCCTTAAAACATCATCAACATAATAAAATAACATTTAATAGCACTATTAACTTAATCATAATTTTCTCAATTTGACAGGTGATAAGTCAAGACACGTTTGAGCACCTAGGTTTCCTTCTTCAATTCACAGAAGGAACTCCATTATCTCAATTCTCCCCCTTTTTCACAAACTCGGATCCTGAAATGCCGGATTCCGCAATCCCGGCTTCCCAAATCCACGATTGGATTTCCCAACAGATAACCGCCGCTTTGGAATCCGCGTCAGAAAAGGACAATAACAACAACAACAAAGGATCCTCTCCTCTGAAGGAAAGTTCTACCGCGCATGTCAGCGGTACCGATGCTGATGTCACCATGGTTGACGCTGGAGTGAATAGTAGTGGTAATAATAGTAGTAATTTGAGCGGGAATAAGAATAGTGGGAATAATCCTGCGTATTTTAGAAATCAGACTTTTGTGGAAGGGTTTTCTAAGGCTTCTGTTGTGAAGCAGGCTGCTGATATTAAGGGCCATTCCGTAAAGGTATTTAAATTAAATATTTAATAAATGTTGGGTTTCTTTTTTAATGATAATAATTTGTATTTTTGGTAGGTTTTGAACTGTCATGATTCAGTGATATACATATTGGCACCAGTGAGTTATGCGACAGTGTATGGATGTTCTGACACAACCATAGTCCTTGGCGCAATTGGCAAAGTATATTTCATTCATTAATAATTAATATTAAACAATTAACAAATTGGTGTTTTTGCGAATAACCCCCTCAAATTAATATTACAGGCTGTAAAGGTGGAGCATTGTGAGAGGGTTCAAATAATAGCGGCCACAAAAAGAATATGCATAGCGAATTGTCGCGAGTGTATTTTTTACTTAGGCGTTAATCATCGCCCTTTAATCGTCGGTGATAATCACAAACTCCAGGTAATTAATTACTAATAATAATAACATCCAACTTAATTAATTATTTATTTAATTATATTTTTAAATGGACAGGTGGCGCCGTTTAATACGTATTACGGACAATTGAATGAGCATTTGAGCCAATCAGGAGTGGACCCAAGTGTGAATAAGTGGGACCAGCCTTTTGTTTTGGGCATGGTGGACCCGCACGACTCTCTCTCTCATCCAGCTGGCGTTTCTGACGCCCAATCGGAGTCCGCCACCTGTCTCGACCCCGATCTCTTCACCAACTTCCTCGTATGTCATGTGTCCTAATATAAATTTGTTTTTTATTTTATTTGTTTTTGTTTTTATTTTTGTCATGTTTTGTTTCTTCCCCTGTTGATTGATTGTAAACTCTTTGTTTTATTTTATTTATTTTTGTTTTGTTTTGTTTTTATTTTATTTTATTTTATGTTATGTTATGTCATGTTATGTTATGTTATGTTATTTTAGTTTATTTTAATTTAATTTATTGAGTTTTGTTTTATAGATTCCTGAGTGGTTTAGTCAGCAAGTGGAGCAGCCTACGATTTATAACCCGTTTGCTTTGCCTGAGAATTATAGGGAATCTCAGAAGAAAAAGGTTTTCTTTCTCTCTCTTATCTTTTCTCTCTCGTTAAAATTGCATTTTTTTATTTTATTTAATATTATGTGGTGATTGAAAATATATGATTTGTAGGAATCGAATTTGAAGGAAACAGAGCAAGCGATGAGGAATCTGCAAATGGATGAGAATAGGAAAAAGGATTTTGCATGCGCTCTTCATGCCCAATTTAAAGACTGGCTTTATTGTATGTTTTTTATTCACCTGTTTTATTTTATTTCCATTAAATTTGGGACAAAATTATATTGGTTTTAATGATTATTTACGTGTTTGTGTATTTTATTTTTGTTCAGCATCGGGAAATATACGCCAGTTGTATTGCTTGCAGGCTGATTAAGGTCTATTTGTTGATGGGTAGATTTAATCGTTGAATTATATGTGTTGTGTCTCATGTTTTATTGCATGGAACTCCATGTGTGTAACTTGATGTTTTTTTTTTTAATTTTATTTATTTGATGTAATGTTTTGTCATGTATTTGTGTTTCTAAGAGAAGAAACGTAACTTATGCGAGGTTTTTGGGGTGAATATTTGGATAGAGTTGTGTTGTAACATTTAACAATAATTTTCCTGTTTTATCGACCTTTTTCTTGTACCTTCTGTTGATGAAATACTTTCAGTTGAAAGGTTTAGATGTAATTTTTCAAAAATAATTCTGTTTGGAATGATATAAAATCTGAGATTTTAATTGATAAAATAACCCAAAATTGTGGGCCAATGGTTTGGTGAAATATTTTCTTTTCTGTTATAAAATTGAAAATTTCTGAAGTAAGGAAGTTCTTCATTTTTAGATGGAACTATTTGTTTGTAAAAAGCAATGTAAGAAATTTTGAAATGGTTGTAGGAATATATTCCAAGCCAGACATTAGTGGCATCAAGGAATAAAGGCTTGAGAAATCACCCTTCTTTTTGCCAAGCTTGTTTAATATGTTAGTGCAATTTACTCAAATATTCCTTGCTTAACAAAGGCATGAAATTCTATAGCACTACTCTTAGAATCAATTCCCCTCCCTCTTTTTGTTTATCTTTTTCATAATCTTTTGGGCATTAATCACATGCCCTTTATGCACCCATAACTAAACCAATCCATTCGATACATCAGAGCAATCAAAACCCAAGTGTGTTAGATATATGAATCAAAATGATTAATATTGTAACAGGATGGACTCACGTCTGAATCTCGACTGGAACCTGTCAACAAAATTTGACTCGACCCAACCCAATTATGGAACCTCATTAGCCCTGTCCTACATGCCTGCTTTAACAGGTGAACAAATGCCTCTCTTGCTCTCTCATCAAGGCAAAGTGCAAATTCAAATCACAGAGAGAGAGACAGACGCAAAATACCACAATCTTCTATCCTTTGCTTCCCCAAGGGTTCATTTACCATTCTAACTTGTTATTCATCATATGCTTGGCCAAGGAACTATATAGTGAGAGAAAGAATTCTAGTTATTTGTCACCGTCTCCTATGGTAAGGTGATATATATGTTCATATATTTATTACTAACATTTTACTTCCTTTTTAAGCATAATATTTTTCAATTTCTATTTGTTTTCTAAGATTGAAAAGTGAAACCAGGGAAACAATAAAAGGAGAAATTAACTAAGTCTTTGAGATGAGCCATATACATCTCGTGAACCAAGGTGCTGATGCACACCATGAAGACTATCAATTGAAGGACACAAATCCTCTTTTGGGGGAAAAATGGCCGGCCATGGGTGGGGCTCGTGCCAACGACAAGCTCAACAGCACTTATGACTTGGTCGAGCAGATGTTCTACCTATATGTTCGTGTCGTAAAGGCCAAGTACGCATATACGCCCTTCAATTGATTCATAATTCCATATTATGATTGTAAACTTTCCTCTTAATAGGTTATAACTTGATAAAAATCATGATTGAATAGGGATCTTCCTCCAAATCCTTTAACCGGAGGATGCGACCCCTATATGGAGGTGAAACTAGGAAACTACAAGGGCACAACGAAACACTACGAAAAACGTCATAACCCCGAATGGAACCAAGTCTTTGCTTTCTCCAAAGAACGGGTCCAATCATGCTCCTTAGAAGTCTATGTGAAAGACAAAGGGATGGTCGGTCGAGACGATTACATGGGCAAAGTTGTGTTTGACCTAAATGAGGTCCCAACTAGGGTTCCTCCTGACAGTCCACTGGCCCCACAATGGTACCGGTTGGAAGATCCAAGGCAAGGGGAAGGGGCAAAGGTACGAGGTGAGATTATGTTGGCGGTATGGATTGGTACGCAAGCTGACGAGGCGTTTCCTGAGGCCTGGCACTCGGATGCTGCATCGGTTCACGGTGAGGGCGTGACAAGTGTACGTTCAAAGGTTTATGTGTCCCCTAAGCTTTGGTATCTTAGAGTGAATATTATTGAGGCGCAAGATGTGCAGCCTGCCACACGTGGGCATACTCCAGAAGTCGTTATCAAAGGTCAAGTTGGCAATCAGGTATGCATCAGATGAAATTACAAATGTTGTTATTGCCTGAGTGTATATATTGACCTCATATAAGTCAGGTTGTAATAATTATAAATTGGTTCATCTATATTTGTAATTCAAACTATTATATATTTATAGGTGTTGAAAACGCGTCCATCTGCTTCAACGACTCTAAATCCGAAGTGGAACGAAGACCTACTCTTTGTAGTAGCCGAACCATTTGAAGAGCAACTCGTACTTCACGTAGAAGATCATGTCAGCCAAGGAAAAGACGACTTGCTAGGCCGTGTCACGTTACCCCTAACCCTATTTGAAAAACGGTTCGACCACCGGCCGTTCGTCCAGTCTAGGTGGTTCGACCTAGAGAAATTCGGTATTGGTACTCTAGAAGGCGAGACAAGAAGAGAGCTCCGGTTCGCAAGTCGGATCCATTTAAGGGTGTGTTTAGAAGGGGCGTATCATGTAATGGATGAGTCGACAATGTATATAAGTGATAATCGTCCGACAGCGAGACAGCTATGGAGGCCTCCAGTTGGTATTTTGGAAGTCGGTATTCTGGCGGCCAAGGCATTGCTTCCGATGAAAAATAGAGAAGGAAGAGGAACTACAGATGCGTATTGTGTGGCAAAGTACGGGCAGAAATGGGTCCGTACAAGGACTCTTGTTGGTACGTTTAGTCCGACTTGGAATGAACAATACACTTGGGAGGTGTTTGATCCTTGCACCGTCATCACAATAGGTATAACAAAATGTACAAATTTGTCAAAAAGTGTACAAATACATAGTTAAGAACTTTTTTATATTAGGATATGTTTGAAATGTGTACATGTTAATTATCAGGTGTGTTTGACAATTGTCATCTTGGAGGGGGACCAAGCTCGAATCGGGATTCACGGATCGGGAAGGTGCGGATCCGTTTATCGACCCTTGAAACCGAGCGGGTTTACACACACTCATACCCTCTTATTGTCTTAACTCCATCAGGAGTCAAGAAGATGGGAGAACTCCAGTTAGCATTACGTTTCACGTGTCTTTCTGTTGCTTCAATGATGCATCTCTATAGCCAACCTTTGTTGCCAAAGATGCACTATCTACACCCTTTCACTGTCAGCCAACTCGATAGTCTTCGGTAAAACCTTGAGACCTTAGAATCTTATTCAATAATATAGAATGATAAGGAACATAAAAATAAATATGTAAATGAATTTGTTAATAATTGACAGGTATCAAGCAATGGCCATAGTGGCGGTCCGTCTAGGCCGGAGCGAACCGCCTCTGAGAAAGGAAGTGGTTGAATACATGCTTGACGTTGAATCTCACATGTGGAGCATGAGACGAAGCAAGGCCAACTTCTTCCGAGTCATGTCTGTGATGTCCAGTCTAGTCGCCATTTTCTCCTGGCTCAGAGACGTCTGTCGATGGAAAAACCCTGCAACCACCGTGCTGGTCCATATTTTACTTTTGATCCTCGTCTGGTATCCTGAACTCATCCTTCCCACAATCTTCCTCTACATGTTTTTCATCGGTCTATGGAACTATAGATTACGTGAAAGACACCCACCACACATGGATCCGAAGCTCTCGTGGGCTGAGGCTGTCAGTCCAGATGAACTGGATGAAGAGTTTGATACGTTTCCTACGTCAAAACGACAAGATTTGGTTTATATGAGGTATGACAGGTTGAGAAGCGTGGCAGGACGGATACAGACGGTTGTTGGTGACATGGCGACTCAAGGAGAGAGGGTCGGATCGTTGCTGAGCTGGCGAGATCCTAGGGCTACTTGCCTTGTTGTTCTTTTTTGTCTGTTAGCTGCTATTACGCTCTATGTGACGCCTTTTAGGGTTGTTGCATTAATTGCAGGGTTATATCTTTTACGGCATCCGAGGTTTAGAAGCAAGTTGCCAGCTGTTCCAGTCAATTTCTTCAGAAGGTTACCCTCCAAGATTGATAGCATGCTTTAATGTCGTAAATAATGATCGTTTAAGTTTGTGTTTAGTATTTCTTTGTGTGTGCTTAATTTGTGTTTTATTTTATTTTCTTTGGATTTATATTTCTATTTTCTTGTATTATATGTTGATGAGTTAATGTTTGATTTCAGAAGGCGGCTTAATTTGTATACCAATAATGTAATCAGTTCTCTCATATAATAAAACAGGGTGTTTGCATAACGATAATGTAACTATTTTCAAAATTGGAAGATTTGTGCTTTTTTTTTCCTTCAATGAGATTATGTAGCTTTTTTTTACTCAAAAAAAGAAAAGAAAAGATTATGTAGCCTTTTCCTCTGAATTGGTCCGAACAACGATTATTCAAATGTCACAAACATTCAATCAGACATGAGAATGAGATAAACAATTCCTCAATTAAGAAACATTCGGGTCGAGGCCATAATTCAGCCTTATTCTAACCTCTCTAGCCAACCAACCAATAAAGCATCACTTCTATTTCCAACCGAACAACAGAAAAACAACCAAATTCCTCAATCAAACAAAGAATGGACAAACTTCACATTTCAGATCATCAATAAATAAACAATTAATTACATGGAAGCAGAATTTCTCCAAGGCAATCTATCAAGGGCATCAACAATGGCCTTACGAAACGCATCTCCATGCAGAAAGAATGACGAAACGTGTCCGCCTGTCACCCACCTCACCTCCGATCCTGGCCATGCCTTCTGCAGCTCCATCACCGAATGTTTCGGTATATACGCATCATCCTAATTAAGAAAAAAAAATCAAACATTTCATACAATTCCGCATAAAAACTATACAAAAACCTAACTAAAACTTGCGGATAAACGCACCGTTAGTCTTTGTACTTTAACTGGTTGCAACCCTCGATCTGCTTCGGGATATATTATTTTACTAAGGATAAATTTTGATAATTCAAATTATTTGAGAAATATATATTAGAAATTATATAAAAATAATTATTAAGATTTTTTAAGGTTCATTAACTTTCCAAACTTAATTAAGATATATTAATTAACAGTAGGGATGTTTTTGCAATTTCGACAATAATGTAGGGTTTTGTTTTGAAATTACCAATGATGAATGGGAGTGTTTGCAATTTCAGTATAATATAGGGGCTGTCTTGCAAATTTCCCTTTTTTATTCGTTATTCTTCTGTTGAGTTGTTTTTTGGTTAATAATAGTGGGGCCCACACAAATGGAGGTAAATAAAGGCTCTTACTTCTTCTATAAATTACAACCACTCATTTTAAGTTGTTCAAAGAATAAACATGTAGTGGCATGTGTTGTAATATTATTCAAACTTATGAGTATTAATTAAAAGATATGGCGAAAAATAAAATATAGTGTGAAGAATTGTGTATTGAGTATTAAATGGATTTGTATATGCCTAGTTTCATATATGTAAGTATTAGAATTGTCACAGAAAATTGCAAGATGGACACGTGTCACTGGGAGAATCAAAGTTCATATTGCTGTATTCTTTTAAGAATTGGTTGCATGTTTAGTCCTTGTATTTTTGTTTTAGACTTTTTGTCCCTGTACTTTATTAATTGTGCACATTTAGTCCCTCACTTTTAAGTACAATTTATAAACTACTATTTTGCCCTATTAATCTTTTTTTTACAAACGACCAGACATGCACAATTTAAAAAGTACAAGGACCAAAAGTTGAAATCAACAGTACATGGACTAAACGTGCAACCAATTAAAGTACAGGGACTAACAGTGCATTTATCCCTAAAACTTACACAGTCCTAATTAAAAAAAACCAAACAATCCATACAATCCTAATTAAAAACTATACAAAACCCTAATTTTAATTTTTAACTCACAGTGGCAGCAACAAAGATGGCGGATTGAGGGCATTTAGGCACCGGAAACTTAGTCACGTCAGTCAAGGAGAGAACGGATCTGAGTTTCTCTCTGACTTGATCGATGGTGACTTCTTGTTGCTGACCCGACGGGTCGAACACGGGATCCGCTGCGTCGTTCTTCAGCGCGTCCCACGCTGTGGCGTGTTGGTAGACTCCTTCACAAAACGGAACGACGGCTGAGTGTGGGGCTAAAAACGGTAATGTGGCGATTGGTGTTGGGTGGAGAGCTCCCACCATTGCTGCGTGCACGCCACCTGGAAAAAAGAGAAATTAAAAAATTATTATTATTTAAATTTTATATTTACAGTTTTTAGATGAGGAAGTCAGAAAAGAGGGTAATTTAGGCAGTTTTTGGAAAAGGATAAATGCACTGTTAGTCGACGTACTTTAATTGGGCTGCAATTTAGTCCCTGTACTATTTAAATTTGATTTTTAGGTTGATTGATTTGTGTTCTGTATTTTTTAGATGGATAAAATGCATCATCAGTCCATGTACTATAAAATTTGACATGTTCAGTCCATGTACTTTTACGAGAACATGCACAATTCTATAAAGTACAGGGACCAAACATGTCAAGTAAATAGGACAGGGACTAAATTGCAATCCAATTCAAGTATAGGGACTAAAGGTGCATTTGTAAATTTTATATGTTTTCGCATTGGTATCCATGATTTTTCACATTTTTAGGGGTACACATGACGTTTTGAGGTTTTGCAGGGGTAAACATGAAAATTACCCTCAAAATTATTATATTTATTATTTACATAATTGTTTTTTTATTTTTTTAATTACCCATGCTTAGACCACAAACGCCGGTTTTGCCAAAACCGGCTTGAGACTCTAGCCAGTGCAAAAGGCATCTTGATTCATCAATTGTCGCTTTTCCTAAAAGCAATAAATCACTCACACATAATAGCCTTGATCCCTTTTGTAATTTCGGCCGTCTGTTTCCGTAAAACGGACTGCATCACAATCATTCAATTTTATTAATATTATTATTATTATTATTATTATTATTATTATTATTGTTGTTGTTGTTGTTGTTGTTGTTGTATATATTTTCCACAAAGTTCATGATAAATAAATGAATAAACACCTTTCAAGCACCATAGTAGCAACATTTTCCTTCAAAAGGGGAGCACCGAGTCTCAGCCTTCTTTCAAATGTATGATCTCCGGTTCCTATAGATCATTATTATTATTTTAGAAATTTGCAAAAAAGCCCCTGCATCATGCCTAAATTGCCAAAATAACACCTACATTATCAGAAATTGCAAAAAATCCCTCCATTGTTCAAAATTACAAAAAAAAAAAAAAAAAAAATCAGACTCTCAAGTTCTCTCTGACGGTACTAAATCAGCACAAATTTCAATAATATAAGGGCTTTTTTCTGCAAATTTCCCTCATTATCATCATTATTATTACTATTATATTTTGTTACCTGCCAGGTGGACGACACAAGCCATATTCTGAGGCGGAACATTCTTAGGACTCAAGAAAGCAATTCTTGCCATCCTACTCTCAATCGGCAACGCATGAACCAACCTCTCATCAAGCGTAGTTCCAAAAACGCCCTCCTTCAATCTCGCGTTGTTCGTCTCCCACACGGTTTTCCAGGCGGGCAGGATGACAGCTGGCGGCCATGCCAGGCTGGCGGCGTCAGGGAACAGCTGGCGCACCATCTGCTCGAGCAGCTGGAGTTGCGTGCCGCCCCATCCCTTTGAGAAGAACGGCGTGCCGAGCTTCGCGCGGTGCAGAATCGTGCCGTATATGTGATCTAGAACATAGTGGAGGATTCCGAGGTTTACTGATACCATTGTTTTGGTGAGAAGTCTGCGGATTGGTTGA
Source organism: Juncus inflexus (assembly GCA_024447665.1). Classification (NCBI taxonomy): domain Eukaryota; kingdom Viridiplantae; phylum Streptophyta; class Magnoliopsida; order Poales; family Juncaceae; genus Juncus; species Juncus inflexus. The sequence continues at coordinate 164,856 of JAJHPC010000011.1, forward strand.
GAGAGAAATGTTTAGTTTTTATTTGATTAAAGTATAAATTTGGTTGAAAGTGTAGGAAAATCAAGAGATCTGATTCATCTAATTTTGTATAGATCAGTATTAATTTGGATGATAAAAGGGAAATAACAGCTCTATGGCGATCATATGCTAATTTTCTGAAATTCTGATAAAAATCAAGAACTTAATCAAAAGATGAGAGTTTTAATTTTAACGAATCTGCCTCTCCCATACGGAAATATTGGCTCGAATTCAATGCTAATGCAGATCCAAAATAAACAAAAACACAAATGAACATGCTAATCAGATTTACTTAGCCAATCTATTCCCGATTGTGGCTTGAAAAACGGAAAACTTTCACCAAAAGAGATATCAATGGAGTTAAACTGGGATCAGATGAAATGTATTACCTTGATCTGTCAGAAATTCTCAACAATCGATCTCATTCATCGAAATCCCAGCTCAATAATGTCGTAATTGCGCAGAAAGTGGAGAAATTTGGGGAGGAATTGGAGTGAAAACCGAGGGTTTTTTCTTCGGTGTTGTAAATTCGCAAGTGGATAAGAAATAGAGGGAAAACTACCCAGAGTAAAAGTAAAACCGGCACCGCATTTTTTCGATGTGGCCCCTAAACTATTTTAGATTGTCTCTGTTTCACTTTACAAGATATCCTGTTATTCTATCTGTGTGGTCATATGTGCATTTTTTTTTTTCTTTTCCCGAAAGATGGTGCAGTTATTATTAATTTTTAATCAAACACTAAAGATCTATTGTTGAAGCCTTATTTCATTTGGATAGTTATTATTAGATATTAACTCTTGTTGAATGTTGATATGTTGGATTCATTGTTAAGATATATATAAATGCAAGAGATTCATATTCATGTATGTTTGTACTTTGTAGTAAAATAGGCTCATATTCATGGAGTCATATGACTCGAGTTCCAAGATCATCAGCAAAAAATGCTCAATTTTCATTTCTTTCTGTGAAAGGCTGCTGCTTTCTTTAGTCAAACTTTTCGTTCAGTTAATCAATCATCTCCCTTCTTCTTCCTTCTTCTCTACAAAGACGCAATGGAAGTACCAGCATCAATGGCGGAGCTGTTGAGCTTCTCAACTCTACCCCTCATCCTCATTTCACTCACATCCATCGCCCTCATCCTCCGTTCTCTCTTCCACACCTCCACTCTTCCTCCATCCCCTTTCGCTCTGCCAATCATCGGCCATCTCCACCTGCTCGGCCCTCTCCCTCACAGATCCCTCCATCGCCTCTCCCTCCGCCTCGGCCCCCTCTTCCGCCTCCGCCTCGGCCAGGTCAACTTCCTCGTCGCCTCCTCCGCCTCTACGGTCAAGCAAATCCTCAAGCCTCATGACTCCTCCTTCTCCGACCGTCCCGTTTCCCCCGCCATTCAGAACCTCTTTTACGGCGGCTCTGATTTCACCTTCAGCACCGGCCCTTATTGGCGTTTCATGAGGAAGCTCTGCATGTCCCAACTCCTCGGAGGGAGAACCATAGATCTCCAGTCGCAAATCAGACAGGAGGAGATTCACAAACTTGTTAAAACCTTGTTTGAAGAGTCAAAGAAGGGGAAAGACGTCGACTTGGACAGCCAGCTCGTCAGACTGGCGAACAATATCGTAACACGCATGTCAATTGGGAGCCAGTGGGCTGAGGGGGAGGAGGAGGCGGCGGAGGTGAAGGCCGTGGTGGCTGAGGTGCCGGAGCTGTCAGGCGGATTTGACATGAGAGACTACATATGGATTGTTGGTAAATTAGGGCTTGATTTACAAGGGATAGACAAGAGGGTTAAAACGGTGAGAGAGAGGTTTGATAGAATGATGGAGAGAGTTTTGAGGGAGAAGAAGGCTAAGAGAAAAGAGACAAGTGAGAAAGAGAATAAGGATATATTGGACATGCTAATGGATATTTATGAGGATGAGGGGGCTGAGATGAAACTCACCATGGAAAATATCAAAGCTTTCATCATGGCAAGTAAACTCTCTGCTTTTGTTACAAAAAAACAAACCATCATAAATTTCTCTTTTAGTTAATTTAGAATTAATTACGAATTAGGATATGTTCGTTGCGGGAACAGACACGACATCTCTAACAATGGAGTGGACTTTATCTGAACTCGTAAACCATCCACACGTTCTACAAAAAGCCACGCAAGAAATCGACACGATAGTCGGCAAAGAAAGACTAGTCAACGAAACCGACATTTCTCAACTCCCTTATCTTCAAGCCATCATCAAAGAAACCTTAAGACTCCACCCAACCGGACCAATAATCGCTCGTTTATGCACCCAAAACTGCACGGTCAATAACTACACAGTGCCAGCTGGCACGACGCTATTCGTTAACGTTTGGGCGCTCGGTAGGGACCCGGAGTGTTGGGAGAACTCGTCAGAGTTCTGCCCTGAGAGATTTATCGGGCAGGAGATGGACGTGAGAGGGCAGCAATATCAGTTCTTGCCCTTTGGAACGGGCCGGCGGATCTGCCCGGGAATTACATTGGCTATGTTAGTTGTGCAAGCCACAATTGGTGTGATGATACAATGTTTTGATTGGAAGATGAAAGATGGAGGGCTTGCTGACATGGCGGAAGGTGCCGGAATGACGCTGTCTAGGGCTAAACCGCTTTTGTGCGTGCCGGTTCCACGTGTTGACGTTGCCAGTTTTACGTTACGAAATTTAGTGAGAATTAAATAATAAAATATCTGTTATCTATCTTTTATTTGATTAGAGACAGTGTATGAATATGAGAAGATGATAAATCCAATAATTTCAGAAAGATGTTGAATTTAGATCTTGTTTTTGGAAATATAGACTTTTTGTTACAACCACAAAATGATGTATCAGTATCAGCTACATCCTTGATTAGATTAGTTTGACAGGCCAGGGCGTACTAGTCATTAATTATACTGGCTTTGTACTCTTGTTCAAATCTTTTGGTTTTAATTCCCGTTAGATAAAAAAGATACCCAATCATGTCTAAATAGTGTATATTTAAATTAATATAAAGTACACAATTCATGTTTCATATAATATAGATATTGTAAGAGAACTATTATCCAACAATTCATGTTCAGAAAGAAAATCAACTAGTCAAGAAAATTAAAAAGTAATAGAAGATGAAAGGAAAAGTACTTTGAATAACAAGTTCAAACATTTCAATACCAACTTAACAGATGAACATTTAGTTAACAGTCCCACTAACACGACTTAACTCAGAAATAGACTACCAAATAACTTCAATTTGCACTTTCACTAGCTAAACTCTCGAAATTAACCACAAAATAAGACCGAAAACATTTCAAAAATCAACTTTGATTCATCTCATTTTCTATTTTCCCCTTTTTTACGGCTTTCGAGGCGCTGCCTCTCCTTCTCAAACTCTTCTTCAGTCGGTTCGTTCTGAGAACTCGGATCGCATTTTGACATAATTGAAGACAGAATTGAATTAAATTGCTCTTTCCTTTGACTTCTTCTTTCCACTATTGCACTACCCAGATCATCCATCTCTTTCTTCTTTTTCCTTAAATAAAAAATAAAAAATAAAGTGTATTTATTAATTCATTATTCAAGGTGGAAATAAAATAATAAAAAATGAGTGATTGATATTTGAATACTTACTTGGAGGGCCTTTTTAATGGATTAGTTGGAGGTTTGATTTGAGAAATCTTCTTTGCCCACTTCTCATATTTCTTTGTTGCTTTTAATTCACCTATTTCGAAACATTAATATAGATTAATTAAGTTAAACACAATTAATTAAATTAAATCAAAGTTAAGTAATTATGAAAAAGTACAAACCTTCAGCTATAGCTTCATCAATTATATCTTTAAACCGGTGCGAATCCAGCTTTTCATCAGAACAAATCATTGAACAAAAGAGCCTGAAGAAACAAATAAGTCAATATTTCCATATATTTGTCATGTTACATACAACACCCTGTCTTTTCTAGTAATTAAATTTGACGGCTGCATTATTTATTACAATTTCATGTTGCCTTTGCATTTTGTATAAAGATCCTTAAGATCATTCTTTTCTGTATCAGAGCCTCTGTAGCTCGCCTCAAATTCTTCAATATCCTCTTCCGTAACCTGATATTTCATTGATATAATAAAATATTCCATTTCAGAAACAAAATCAAGAAAAAAAATATAAATCTCACAGTATGATTAAATACTAAGATCAAATGATACCTTTTTGTACATAGTCCTGAAATATTCTTGAAGATCGTTTGCAGCATCTCCACCCAAGGCCTAAAATGAGAAATATGTACAGAAAATATTGTAAAATTACAAACAAGTCCATAATAAAAATTGAAATAATTTTTTTTAAATGTTTACATCATCATCAGTAATGCCAGTTTGATCATAAAGAGCCCTCTTTTCTTCATCTCCAAGAATTGATATAACCTTTTGCAAAGTCTGAAATTTCGACTTGGCTTCCTGCAAACAATTATCAAAAATAAAAAATATTTAATTCATGTATTACTGATACGAATTCACATGATATGATAACTAAATGAGATAAAAATGTTATGTAAATGAAATTTAGTGAAATACCTCATCGCCAGGGTTTTTATCAGGGTGAAGACGCAAGGCTAACTTGTAATACGCCTTTAAACGATAAAAAAAATAATAATAATAACAAAATCAAGATTACCAATAAACTGGAATATATAAGCAAATTCCCACATTTCAACCCATGATAACTTTCATTTTTATTAATAAATTAATTTCCAATTCAGAAAAAGAACAATTAACAACTCAATCTCATCTCTACTGAGAGACCCCTCAACAAAAAAACATCATCTCTACTGAGTCTCACAACAAAGAAAAAAAAACAGAAACTGAAAAAGAAAATAAAGCTGCCTATAATTTAATAATAGCCCTTAATTTCTTCAACAACATTGTATTAAGCAGCAGTGTTCCTGATGCGAAGAGCGGTGACGTCGATCCTTGTATCAGCTGAGATCCTCTGAATGAGAGGCGCTACATCAATTAGCACGTCAGACGAGTTTGATTTTGGTATCTCAGATGTAGTTCGTTGAGGGCGACCAGTCCTGGGGAACTCCGAGTCAAATTTACGCTTATTTATTTCCTGTTTATCTTAGCATACATCTTGAAAAGAAAAACAAGAAGACGGCAATATTCAAAACCAAGAAAGTTCGACAGATAAATTCAAGAAAATCAAGAAATTGAATTGAGATAGTACCCGGCACAAAAATACGAGTGAGAGCACGAATACTACCCCGGCTATGGCTATGAGAAACGCAGCGATGCCTGTGAAGAAATACGTAAAAATCGTAATTTTAGATATATTAATTAACTAAAGTAAATTTGAAAATATTTTAGGAGATTTAATTTTATTTGAAATGACCAAATTACTCTTTACCCTAAAATTATAAATTTTGAGGCGTTACATATTATCAACTCTAAGCAGAGATATTATATTTTCTATTTTTAGGCTGCAATGGTTTGAGTCAGCTTTACAAAACAGAGTTGACAACTGTAAGATAAACATATATAACTGATCAGATGTAATTTCGTTTTCTTTAGATTATCTGTCTCTGGATCTCTTGAGAGGAATTTTCTAAATTTAGTATTGTTGAATTGTTTCAAAAACAAGTTGAAATAAATAGACATTTATTGTAGGTCAATTCCATTTATCACTTCTATTTGATTAATTATTATAATGGCCATAAGTAACGTTGCAAGTGGGTACGAGAATCCGCTATTTCCACCATCATTCGCTTATAAGGTAACATACTGTTTGATCATGCAATGAGTAGGTTTGTTCAAATTTATTTTTTTACTCATGTCTGTTACTATTTATTACTTTCCTAATCTTCAAAAATAGAAAAACATCTTTCAATATCTTTTTGGGGAACTGATAAGTTGAGCGCACCATTTTAGAAATTGAGCGCTTGAGAGAAAAAAAATTCCACTCTCTTTCCATTTTGCCCCTAATAAGTGCTTTCTATTATTACTCTCTTACCAAAAAACATTATCTTTTCTTCTCCCACCAAAACTGCCTCACGTCGAACTGCTATTTTCATCTTCCATCGATGCAGCAGAAGATCTGGACCGTTTATTTTGGTTATTTTGTGAACCCCACTCAGTGGAATTCACAAAATAAATGGCCCAGATCTCCTGCAGCAGTATCGATGGCAGATGAAAGTGGCAGCAGGAGATTCAGACTCCACGTCAGCACCCCCCTTTTCTTGAGAACCTCCACCTCTTGCCGGTCACAATTAGTTTCAATACATGATTATCTTGACGGAAAATTGTTTCGACCGCTCTTCTCAAAGGATTGCTCTTAACTCTTTTTCCATTTCATTAATGTTTTGTCCTTCTTATTTATATTGGAGTCTGAATCTCATGAACTCATCTATACTTGATCATTCTTCGTTTGTTCTTAAATAAAAGCAAGAACAAAGTCCCATAAAAAAATTGAGAAATTTACAAATAACACCTTACTTTTTATCAATATTACAAAAAACTTTCTATATTTTCAGAATTTACAAAAAAATCCTCTATGATAAACTTTTCATTTACAAAATATCCCCTCCATCCATTTTTCCATCCAGTTAAATTTTTTGAAATTCCCATTTTACCCCTATGATAAAATAATTTTCTAAAAATATTTTCTCAAAAAAATTCTAAGAAAACATATTTGAAAAAATATTTAGAAAAAATATTTTCTTTTTTAAAAAATTCTAGCAAAACATTTCTATCAATTTTTTATTCAAAAATGTTTTTAAAAAATTGAACAAGCTGTATAGTGAACAGGAAAAACTTTCCTTAAGCAACCATATTTTGACAAATAATTGGAAATTGGTAGTACGGCAAAAGTGCAAATTAGATGAAATGAGCTGCCCCAGCCAATCTTCAATTGAAAATCTCTCTTAATTTTGTTGATTTCATCTCCATCCCCGACCTTGATGTCAAGTTCTCTCTCTCTCTCTCTCTCTCTCTCTCTCAGAGTTTTCATAGTACAGAGTGTTTGTTGGACAGATGTGGCTAAGCTTCATCAAGTTTGTGGAACGTCAGTGTGGTTTTCTTTGCATTTTTTGTTTTCTTGTTAGTTATAAGTCATGGTGGGATAAATAAAAGAGATCGTAAAATTATATCATTATCATCATATATCATCAATATATATATATATATATATATATATATATATATATTGATGATATATAATGGTAATGATATAATTATACTATTTTTTTTAAATTGATCCACAACATATTCAAAATATATATATTTTATCCTTACGTTGAAATTTTAATTATTATTTTTTATAACTAATATATGTTATCAAAATCCCAAATAAGCTCGTTGTCAAAAGAACCTCCCCCCTCCCCCCCCTCTCTCTCTATATATATATATATTGTAGAAAAATTATATAAAGAAAGATTATAGGAAAAAGTTGGTTGTACCATGTTTTTTTGTTGAGACAACCCAATTGGTTGTTAGATTTTTTCTAAAGATTATGCTAAATGCATTCGGCGTGACTCGAACTTGAGTCTCTCCCAACGTTAGCTGGGTACACCGTTTACCATTCCCATGTCTATGACAACTGACAAGAGACAGAGCTGGGATTAATATTACAGGGGGAGCCAAACAAATCTCAACAAAGAAGAAGTTGAGATGGTCATGTGAGTGTACGTTAGATCCATTGACAATGAGTTTAAAACATGGATGGGGCTTTTTAGTCGAGAAATTTTTGGCTTATTTCTCAGAAAAAGGCAATCAGATATCGAACCCACAATCTCAGGATTATAAGCGAAACAAATTACCTGTGGCGCTGCTGAAGGCTTGTATTTCAATTATACTCGAAATATTTTTATTGTTTGAGCGGGGCCGAAATCATAATATACCTTAGTTTTTCGATTTCATGGGGGTGTCGGGCACTCCCTAGATCCGTTCCTGTCTATGACATATGAGATCCCATATTAAATAAAATGGGATTGATCAAGTCAAATAGTCTACGTTAATCATATGTCTATAATAAGTAGGGAACCAGAAAAAAAAATTGACTAGTATTAAACGAGAATTTTTTTTATATACTCAAGTGTTAAGGGGGGACAAGTGGGGGATGGTAAAGGGAGATAGGTAATTGGATTCATGATTTTATATATATGTGACTTTTTCTGACATTTTTGTTGCTCGTTTCAAAGAACATTTTGGAAGGTTTTAGTCTCAACATCGCACGAGGCTTAGCACATCTTTATCTCGTATATCTGATTATGAATGAAAAAGAATCAGCGCTTCAATATATAGGAATCGTTCTAGGCGCTGGCTCTTATGTAATGGATTTTTATGGATTGGCATTTTTTTTCATGACTCCTCCTTCTCGTGAATTTCTTGCTTTCCAGATGCTATCTTTTTTGAATATGTGGCTTCTTATAGTTATATTGATGCACATGAAATTTTATGATTTATGCACTAGTATTTTGAGCGTGATTTTCGGCACTTGTTTCATATTATCAGCTATCTACTTAACATGTGCACATATTTTTAAAAAAGTAATTAAATATATGCATAAATAGGTTTACCATCAGATTTTCATTATTTAAGAATAAAACACGATAACAAACATTTCAACTATTCATGTAGGAGCACAACTTTTTTCATGATTATTCGGGGAGAGAGACAAGCAACTCAAACAGAAGGTACACATTTTTGGACTGTTTGTAACATTTGGATAAAAAAATTAAAAAGAACTTTATCTCAACTATATTTATTGATCATCTTTAAATAATCTCTATAGTACACTGATTATGTTAATTGAGATACTGAAAATTGGAGGTTCACAGCCCAAATACATTAATTAAATGATTAAATTCGAAATTAAAATATTTTCTCTTAATCTGTTACAAAATATTTCTCATTTGAGGCCTTAAAAAACTATTGTTAATTGTCTTGTTACACAGAACTATTCATCTGGTTGATCAAGAAGATGTTACTATAAACCCTACTTTTGGTGGTTTTTTACTACGAAACATTGCACATGTTTATCTGCTTTTTGACCTCATGGACGCAGAAGAATCAAATTTCCGTGCATCGGGCATTTTTTTGTGTCTAAGCTCTGCATTATTTGAATTCCATGAGTTTTCTAAATTTTTTTATGGATCCAACCGCATTTCTACCAAATTATCCTCAACGAGCCAAATTTATTCTTCTATGAATGTTTCACTCGTTATACTTATATTGATACACATCAAGCTCTACAATATCCTAACAACTATCATGGGCGGGACTTTTGTCATGTTTTTCGCATTACTTGCCCTTAATTTGATACGTGTGGATATTTTTGACAAGGTAGATAAATAATTATTTAATTTTTGACAAGGTAGATAAATAATTATTTTCTTGTGAGTATCATAATTAGATTTTATATTAAAATTTGTATTTTAAGTTTTCAAAAAAAATGTGATAGAGATTCAACATTTTTATGCAGGAGCCGGTCAACTTTTCCTATTTCAAGAAAAAGTGTGTCTCAGATAACTCAAGGTATAGATTTGACTGTTATTTGTTTCCGTGAAAATTTAGCATGATTCGAAAATCGGAAGCATAGTCGGTGCCGCATAATTTCAATTCAGAATCAACTGAATCAAATTGGAATTGGCCCGAATCAGATGAAAAGTCAAATAATATTTATAAAACATTATCATGAGAATTAATTAGTATTATTAATCAGACTTGACCTTGCCGAACCAATTTTGGGAATCATGAAATTTGATATGTGTTGTATATTTTCTTTTCATAGGGAAATTGATGATGCGGTTGCTAATCTTATGTACTTCGCGAGTAGGAGAAATTTGAATGTATAACAACCAAGTTTGATGGATCCACCGATTTTGTAAATATTTATTTTAGAATTTAAAGTGAGAGATTTTGTAAATATTTAATTTTCTTTCATTGAAAAGAATCTTCTTACTTCATGCATATTTATAAAAAAAAACTTATATTGACGTTATCTATTTCTTGTTTTCTCCTTGTTTTGAGAAATACACAATAGGCGATTGATTAGCCAAAATCATATCTATATTTTATAATCACGTTTTATTTCTTTGTATCTTATTTTTAGTATTTTTTATATTATTTCGAATTTGTTTCGTTAGAATTCAGTTATTGTTGATACTTTATCTTTAATTACAGGAAAAAAGTGACTCAGCGCAGGAGTATCAGTTCTTGCCGTTCGGGACCGGGCGGCAGATCTGCCCAGGAATTACATTGGCTATGTTGGTTGTGTAAACGACAATTGGTGTGATGATACAATGTTTTGATTGGAAGATGAAAGATGGAGGGCTTGCTGACATGGCGGAAGCTACCGGAATGACACTGTCTAGGGCTAAACCGCTTTTATGCATGCCGGTTCCACGTGATGACGTTGTCAGTTTTACGTTCTTTAATGAGAATTAAATAACAAAAATATTTGGTATTTATTTTTTACTTGAATAGAGGCGTGTATGAATATGAGAATATGATAAGTCCAATAATTTCAGAGAGATATGTTGAATTGGATTTTGTTTTGTGGAAATATACTTTTCGTTACGACCACAAAATGATGATGTATCAGTATCAGCTACATCCTTGATTAGATTAGTTTGATAGGCCAGGTCATACTAATCATTAAATCTTCTGGTTTTAATTCCCGTTAGATAAAAAAGATACCCAATCATGTCTAAATAGTGTATATTTAAATTAATATAAAGTACACAATTCATGTTTCATATAATATAGATATTGTAAGAGAACTATTATCCAACAATTCATGTTCAGAAAGAAAATCAACTAGTCAAGAAAATTAAGAAGTAATAGAAGATGAAAGGAAAAACACTTTAATATCCAAGTTCAAACATTTCAATTCCAACTTAACAGACGAACATTTAGTTAACAATCCCACCATCAGAGACTAACACAACTCAGAAATAAACTACCAAATAACTTCACTTCACTCTTTCACTAGCTAAACTCCTTAAATTAACTACAAAATAAGACCGAAAATATTTCAAAAATCAACTTTGATTCATCTCATTTTCTATTTTTCCCTTTTTTACGGCTTTCGAGGCGTTGCCTCGCCTTCTCAAACTCTTCTTCAGTCGGTTCGCTCTGAGAACTCGGATCGCATTTCGACATAATTGAAGACATAATTGAATTAAATTGCTCTTTCCTCTGACTTCTTCTTTCCACTATTGCACTAGCCAGATCATCCATCTCTTTCTTCTTTTTCCTGAAATAAAAAATTATAAAAAAGTGTATTTATTAATTCATTATTCAAGGTGGAAATAAAATAATAAAAAATGAGTGATTGATATTTGAATACTTACTTGGAGGGCCTTTTTAATGGATTAGTTGGAGGTTTGATTTGAGAAATCTTCTTTGCCCACTTCTCATATTTCTTTGTTGCTTTTAATTCACCTATTTCAAACATTAATATAGATTAATTAAGTTAAACACAATTAATTAAATTAAATCAAAGTTAAGTAATTATGAAAAAGTACAAACCTTCAGCTATAGCTTCATCAATTATATCTTTAAACCGGTGCGAATCCAGCTTTTCATCAGAACAAATCATTGAACAAAAGAGCCTGAAGAAACAAATAAGTCAATATTTCCATATATTTGTCATGTTACATACAACACCCTGTCTTTTCTAGTAATTAAATTTGACGGCTGCATTATTTATTACAATTTCATGTTGCCTTTGCATTTTGTATAAAGATCCTTAAGATCATTCTTTTCTGTATCAGAGCCTCTGTAGCTCGCCTCAAATTCTTCAATATCCTCTTCCGTAACCTGATATTTCATTGATATAATAAAATATTCCATTTCAGAAACAAAATCAAGAAAAAAAATATAAATCTCACAGTATGATTAAATACTAAGATCAAATGATACCTTTTTGTACATAGTCCTGAAATATTCTTGAAGATCGTTTGCAGCATCTCCACCCAAGGCCTAAAATGAGAAATATGTACAGAAAATATTGTAAAATTACAAACAAGTCCATAATAAAAATTGAAATAATTTTTTTTAAATGTTTACATCATCATCAGTAATGCCAGTTTGATCATAAAGAGCCCTCTTTTCTTCATCTCCAAGAATTGATATAACCTTTTGCAAAGTCTGAAATTTCGACTTGGCTTCCTGCAAACAATTATCAAAAATAAAAAATATTTAATTCATGTATTACTGATACGAATTCACATGATATGATAACTAAATGAGATAAAAATGTTATGTAAATGAAATTTAGTGAAATACCTCATCGCCAGGGTTTTTATCAGGGTGAAGACGCAAGGCTAACTTGTAATACGCCTTTTTAATCTCTTGTTGTGAAGCTGTCTTTTCCACACCTAAAATCTGCACAAAGTATAGAATCATGTGGTTTTAAACTTTGATTGAGCCTTCATACATGCATAAAACATTAGATAAGCAAAGAAAGACAGAAAAAAAAGCTTTCTTTGAAGCCAGCAATACATAAATTTTACTGGTACGTAATAATCAGGTCAATTAGTGGTACCACTACAAACTGGTAGATAAAGTAATTTTATAACTCAGTATAAATTACCACTTAATAAGGTAATGTTTGACCGATTTTTCAATTACAATTTCCAGTATTCACATTCGCAATAATAGGGATTCAGTCGCAAAAGCAACTTCTGTATAAACGAACAAGAAACTATCATTAACGTACTGAGAAAAATTAGGGCTTGAGTGTTACCTCATACAAGCTATTTCCCGCAGCAGATCCGCCGGCGCCGGCGTCCGTACTGGTTTCGGCTTCATCGGAATCCTTACTCTTTCTCTTCCTCCCCATTTTTCGTCTGATCGAAGCTTCTCTCTTTGGTCTCTAAATCGAAGGAAGGACTGATTTGTAAGAAAGAACTAATGGTGAGATTATCTCATCTCCATTTCAAAATATGTTGAAAAATCTGTAGGAGGAGATGAAGTTCTGGAATAAAAGAGCGCCGAAACTTCCCGCTACATAATTTCGCCTCCCGCCCGCCGGACCTGAGAGAATTCCGTTCCCGGTTTTTGATAAAACCAGGATCTGAAATCCCTCTTTTAATAAGACGGCAAATTTATTATATTAACACCTGGTGGATGAATTAATGTTTAAACCCTGCCTTGAAAGTTCCAGATAAGTTGTAACCACATGACGGTCCATGATGATCTTGGTGCAGACATGTATTGGGATGAGTTGTTAGAATCGACCGCCGAATAGATTATTTGACTGAACCCGGTGCAAACAAATAAAGTAACTGAATGTGGATCCCACTAGTTGTGAACCGCCTAAAGAATGAGCCACGCGCAACTGAGGATATGTCCTTTGAAAGGGTTAAAATAGTAATTTCGAAAGAGCTTTCTCTCTCTCTCTCTTTTGTCTGTCGACTCCATTATCAAGAGAGAGAGAGAAAAACAAAACCCACCAATTTTGAACGGTTTCAAAAGAGGCGATTTCCTTTTAGGTACAGAAATAAATCAATTTTCCCCTTGGATTTATTTACCCCCGGTGTTGGGGTTTCTGTTGATTTGCGTCCGATCTATTTGATGGATTGGTTTGTGTTTTTATTTTTTTTAATTTTTTTTTAATTTGTTGTTGGCTTTTTGGTTTAGGGATCGTTGAGGAATTGAAAATCTTCTCGACAGGGAATCGCCAGCTCTAAAGACTTCATCTTTGTTCCTAATCAGGTACTTTTCTTTATTGATTTTCGTAAATATATTCTTGTTTTTGTTAGGGTTTTCATTTCTGAAGGTTGATTATCACTTTTTTGCCCAAAAGCTCATGGAAACCCTTCACACAACCTTTCTACAAATCAAAACCAGAAAATTTGTACATGAACCAACCTTTCTTGTTACACAAGTCTATTCCATGGCTTCTCAAACTCCAATTTTACAATCAAGTTTCCATCTTTGAGCCTTCCTGTTGCCTTTCCCGCAAGCAAAATCCAAACATGACACCCACATACTGACATTTCATTCGATCCAAATCAGAACAATTCAACCTCACACTCAACTCTTCTTTTCTTCACCTTTTACAAATCTCTCTCATCTTCTAACATCTCTAATCAACTGGTTGTCTCCAGTAAAAGTTCGAAATGGAGAGGAAAGAGGAGACAGGATGCGAGACGAGAGAAGGCCCGATACTCTGCGTAAACAACTGTGGATTCTTCGGAAGCGCTGCGACGATGTACATGTGCTCGAAATGTCACAAGGAAATGATCCTCAAACAGCACGCTTCATCGTCCATCGATTCCCTCATTAACGGATCCTCTTCTCATGCGCCCTCCAGCCCGTTAAGCCTGGAAAAGAATCCGATAAGCATTGTTTCGCCTCCAGCTCAACCTGAACCTGAAAAAACTGTCGTCACTACTCAGGTCTGTTGTTTTATTCTTCTATTTTTTGTTTTTTTATTTGTTTTAGCCCCTCTAAAAATGCAAATATATCTAATTTACCCGACACCTAAAACCAAAATTTGCTTAATTTTCCCTTCGAATATCCTGTCATGACTTTATAGTAACTCTGTAAGGGCAAATTTAATTGGTTTTATTCTTTGGAAGGTTAAAGTTGATTAAATATTTCAAGGTTAAATATGAAATTTCCCCTTTATTTTATATCCAAATCAAACTGAAATGTTTATTTATGGCAGGTGGCGGCTGAAGTAGTGGGGCCGACAGGATCAAGTGCTGACGTGGCGGCGACAGCTGGCGCGGGACCGGTAAAGGAGGGGCCGAAAAGATGCTTCACGTGCAGGAAACGGGTCGGGTTAACGGGTTTCAATTGCAAGTGCAATAACCTGTTTTGTTCTGCGCACCGTTACTCTGACAAGCACGAATGTCCGTTTGACTATCGGAGCGCTGGTCAGGCTGCTATTGCGAAAGCGAACCCGGTTGTCAAAGCTGAGAAGCTCGACAAGATTTAAGTGAGAGAAAGAGAAATGGGGATTATAATTATGTGGATCTTGTTTTGTTATGGGATTTATGTTTGGTTTTTAGGGATTTAGAGAGAGGTAGAAAACTATAAATGATATAAGATGAATGACTGAGCTCTCTCTGGATGTCTTTGTCACTCTCTTTCTAGAATATGTGGTTTGGATGTGGGTTTGTGTTTCTCTCTCGCAATTTGTGTGGGTAATGATGATGATTATGATGTGAGTTTTTAGATGGTGTGTTGTGTTATTACATGTTGTACTAGGGTATTAAGCTAGTAAGTGTGCTTGTCTTGTAATGCACTCTCTTTATTTCATGCTTTCTTTTTACCCAATCTTGGTTGCTTTAACCTTTTCATTTTATTTCTACATTGTTTTGTTTGAATTGGCTTAAAAAAAAGTTAAAACTCGCGCACAAATGATATGGTCTTTTCGGGAACAGTATTCTTGTTCTTTATTCTGTGTTCAGTAACCTTCGAACTTGTACCTCCAAAAGAAAATCATATTTTGCTAATGTCACCACAATTTTAGTAAGGAAAAATGCCAAGTTTTGAATTAGAAAATTATGAAGGCTATTTCAACCGATGTCAGTTTTTATGTCACTATCCTTTCTTTCTTTTTTCAAGGCAATCATGTATCAAAATTTTAAAAAAAAAAAAGAGGTTAAAAAAAATATATAATTGTGTTATTTCAGTTACTTTCCTAAAATATTGCAATGATTTCTAGTTGTTGGATTGAGAAGATTCTATGCATTGGTTCTATTGATATCAACGAATCAGTATGCAAACTACGCCTTGTATAACCATGCGAGAAATAACACAAAACAAACATCATTGCTGTTGCATGATTCAGTGAATATGAAACAAACATGACTATATATCTGCATGATTCAATGAACATGAAACAAACATAATTATATTATTGCATCATTCAAAGAACTACTTGATCAAACACAAAGTCTGATCGCAATACTATTTACAAATTTATTGAATAACTCCCCCAAACATATTCATTCCTCTTTCTCAAGCTCCTACATTGAAATACAACGTATAAAACTCATCTCTCAAACCCGCCAAAGGCTCCAACACAAAATTCCTCTTTTGCCCCTTGGCGATAAAACTAATCGGATCATACCTTCTCACTCCATCAACCATTATAAAACTCGCTGCCTTATTAAAAAAATCATCATCTCCTAAAACTTTACTCCCTTTACATAAAATCCTCAATTTTTGGCCATTTTCATAATTAATCGAACCAGTCGACAAATAACAACCTGCTTTCGTACCGACCTCAAGAGAAACACTACCGTTCGTACC
This sequence comes from Juncus inflexus, assembly GCA_024447665.1. Classification (NCBI taxonomy): domain Eukaryota; kingdom Viridiplantae; phylum Streptophyta; class Magnoliopsida; order Poales; family Juncaceae; genus Juncus; species Juncus inflexus. The sequence goes on from JAJHPC010000011.1 coordinate 181,124, forward strand.
GTCCAAACCCGGTACGATCTTAAACGTAGAATCAGATCCTTTTGTAGCAGAAATACTCAATGTGTTTGTAATTACAGAACCAGGCAAATCGAACGGCTCAATCAAAACATAACTATTTGTCCTAACCTTCATTTCGCTACTTTTAAAATCTTGAGGGTAAATCCGAAAAGTGGCTTGAACGGCGGAATAATTACCGGGTTTTGGGGTCGGTTGCATTTTGAGAGAGTTGTTGGAATTCGCGATATAAAACGTTTTGTCAGAGATTTGTTGTGTGAGAGAAACTAATTGGGATTTGTAGGAATTTGGAACTGGAGATATCCAGTCAGAAACCGAACTGGAGTTTTCAGATTTTGCGTCCCAATCGCGAGTTGTTAAACCGGCGAGTAAATGCGGGCCGAAAAGGATTCCTTGGAGCGAACTATATTCTGATCTATCGTCTGATTGAAATAAAAATAAATGAAATGAATAAGTAGGGAATTAAGAGAAATTGGGGGAATTAATGAAGGTTTGATTTGAAATTGGAACCTTTGATTTGCTCGGTTCGTAAGGTGATAGGGAATTCGAGGGCTATGTTGTCGTTTGAAGCCCATGTTCTTGTGATTGAGATGAAATTTCCTGTAAATTAACAAAGAGAAATTAGTTATTAGATATTGGAACTTGAATAGTACAAAAAAGAAGAAATGAAAGAATGATAAATCACAAAACTATAGACATACCTTGTAATGTCGGTTTGAAATCTTGAGAATTTAAAGATGCTTTAAAAGAGTCTAAAGAGGTCCATGACGGTACGCGTATAAATATAGTAGATTCTTCATTGCTCGACTATATAAATAAATATCATAATAAATAAGGTTTCAAATGCAAAAAATATTCAATTTTGTCATAAAATCACCAATTTGTTTGTTACCTCATTAGGAGAAACGGTGAGAGAAACACGAAGAGTCGAATCGGACGAGGAGAGAGGCTTGACATCTAGAGTGAGAGAAAGTCCAGCAGATCTCCAGTTGAAACTACTCGGTATAAATTGCACGATATAAAGCGAATTTACACTCCCTCCTTTTTGCTCAAAGTAAATCGAATCTCCCAACTTAGAAAACGACTCAATACCTACAAAAATAACAATAAATACAATAAAAAAGACATTCTTATAATGTAATTTTGAAATTTGAGAGGGTTTTTTTTTTTTTTAAAAAAAGGAAATTTGCAAAAAGCTCCTACATTACTCCTAAATTGCAAAAAATCCCCTTCATTATCAAAAATTGCCAAAAAGCCTCTCTATTCTTCCATCATAGAGCAAGTAACGGCAGGGACCATTTCTTCACTTTTCCAATAAAGTAGGGGCTTTTTTGCAATTTCCAACAATGCAGGGCCTTTTTCGCAATTCAGGCATAACGCAGGGGCTTTTTTGCAAATTTCCCCCAAAAAACAAAGACATACCGGCACCGTAACAGCACCAATAACAACAACGATAAATCACATCAAATATGCATTCTTACAATGTAATTTTGAATTTCGAGAGGGTTATTTTATAAAAAGGACGTACCGGTACCGTAACAGCACCAAAAGGAATTATATTTATTTCCCCATCCGTGGTACGACACGGCTTTCGAGGAGCCGGGGCCTTGTGGCAGCATGTAGATCATGACACCTGGCTCTGATCCTCTTTGGATGCTCAAAACCCCGTTTATGAGGGCTCTTTCGTAATAATCCGCGTAAGTAACCTCCTTTGTCCATCTCAACAAATTCCTCGATATCTGAAAAAGTTACAAAATTTTAGGGACGGTTTGTAATTTTTTTTTTAACAATTTAGGGACTGGGTTGTGATTTTTAACAATTTAGGGACTGATTTGAGAATTTTTTAGCAATTGAGGGACTATGTCGTAATTGTTTTTAACAATTTATTAACTGATTTTTAATTTTTTTTAACAATTTAGGGGCTGGTTTGTAATTTTTTAACAATGTAGGGATTGATTTGTGAATTTTTGAGTTACTTTGAGCATGTTGTAGGTGGTGCAAGATTCTTCGGTTTCGGTGGTGAGTCTGTCAGCCAAACGCTTTGGATCAGCCCTGTATTAAATAAAAATTCAAAAATAATTCATTAATAAATTAAATAGCAAAATGAAAATAATAAAATAAAAAAAATAGAAATGATTTATTACCAAAATTCACTGACGGAGGTGCCACCTGTCGCGTAGGCGTGAGACGAGTTCACTATGTCCATAAAAAACGCCCCAATTTCCTGCAAAATTGTTTATTTATTAAATTAATATCATTACTATTAATGAGATTATCAAACAAAAAAACTTTTTGATTACCTTATAAAGAGAGTCTCCAGTTACTTCATACCGCATTTGTGCTCCAACAACTAACGGTATATGAGTGTTCGCATGAAAACCCGATAAACTATCAGCCTGAAAAAAAGAAAGCCCATATTCATAAATCAAAACTTCTTAGGGGCTTATATGCAAAAAACCAATTTAATAAAACAAAGAAAGAGAGTAAGAAAGCTAACCTGTACAGCGAGCAACCCCAAAAAGCACGGCTTATCAAACAGATGAGCCAATACTAAATGCTTCTCATCTTTCTGTAATATATAATAAAAACATTAATATACTTTATTATATACATAATATACATAACAAAAAGATAACAAGAGAGAGAAAGTAATTAATTACGGTTATGGTGTAGAGCTTATAAAGCACATCATTCATGCCTCCAACTTCTTCATTGAGAGACGTATAATGCCGCTCAATACTATACTTTTGAATCACATTTTTCACTCTGTTCCCAAAATACTCAGCCATCCATTTCACCATTTCCAACGCGGTCTCACTATTTCCATACAAATACTGATCCAACAACCCCGCCATTATCTGCCCCAAAAATAAACAAATTAATAAACAAAATAAACAATTCGTAAAATTACCATTTTGCCCTTCTGAATTTTATTTTTATTTTACCTTGTGGATTGTGTAGTAAGGGGCCCAAACGGGTTGGATGGCCTCGAAACGGTCGAAAAGCTCTTCAGGAAATGCGGATAGATAGCCAGAGCCAATGGCCTTCTGACACTTGTCGAGCGCATCGAGAACCGCGCTCATTTTTGTGAATAGAGTTTCGTTGTGCGTGCTTGCCCATGCGTGTGCAGTGGCACTCAGATAATGCCCTTCAAAAATTCAAAAAATTAGGTAATAAAGTAATTATTATTAAGTTTAAAAAACCATTTTAAAATAAAATAAATACAAAATAATAAATAATTATTAATAGGTTAGAAATATTAAATAAATTATAATTAGGTTACAAAAATAATGCCCTTAAAAATAAATAAAAAAAATAATAAATAAATTATTACTCGGTTAAAGTATAATTATTAGGCTACAAAAATATTTTAAAAAATGAAAATTAATTAATATATTAATTTTAATTACCAAAAAACAGACCTCTAAGTAATTATTATCACCTTCAAAAAATTACTTTAAAGTCGAAAAAATTCATAAATAAACCATTATTACCTCAAAAAATGAATAAATAAATTACTTTAACAAATAAATGTTCAGTACCAACAAAATGGCCTCTGAGTTCAACATCAGGCTTCTCCCAGCCCCCGTACGGCTGACCGGGCGTGGACAGGCCCGCCTGCTTCCGGAAGCTCCACACCAAACTGTCCACATCCAATAATAAGAGGTATTCTAAATTGGTCTGTTCCGCTTTTGCGTAGACCGAGTCCGCCGTGAGCCGCACGTCGTGGAGAGATACTTCTGAGAGGAACTGTGAGCCCGTGCTCTGTGATGCTCCCTTTATGCTTCTGTTTTGTTTTCCCAAGGGGACAAAATATAAACATAAGAAATATTAAATCAGATGATGATGATGATGATGATGATGATATTACAAAAAAAAAAACTCATTTTTTAGATTCCTCAGAAAAAAAAATTAAGTGAATTTAATTTTTTTTTACGCTCCTACCGTCCTACGGTGTTAAAATTAACAATCATGGTTTTTTGTTTTTGAGAAATCTAAAAAGTGAGGGGTTTTTAAAATATCCAGATAAGTTAGGGGTCTTTTGGAAAATTTCCCTAACGAAACCAGAATTAAAGAAGCAGAGAGATGAGTTAATTCATACCTGTAGAGCATGAGCCAATCGAAATCCGCCACCTGGAGGATTTTACTGTCTCTGTTGAGTAGCTTTCTTGGGTGTAAATCCATCCAGGCCAACTCGTCAGACGGCGTCAGATGCATGTGAGAGTGATAATCATTTTTTATTAATTCTTTTATTTGAGACTCTGACAGCTGGGCCCGCTTCGTGTGAGAGGAGAGCTGAGTGGGCGAGTTTGTGCATTCTTTTAGTGAGAATGTACATTGGATTAATATACTGTTTAGAATTGTGATGATGAGTAGTTTGCTGTGGATTATTCGCATTTTTGGTCCTAGAGAAGATCTTGTTGGTGTCTGCAGAAATAAATGAATGAATTAATTAATTATGATTAGTGAGTGAGAAAGTATTTTTATAGAATTGGAGTGGAACTAAAAGGAGAACAAGTGCAGGAAATTCAGGTATTTTTGGACTAATTAAAGAAAAATATTTGATTGCTGTAAATGATGAGATAAGAGGATTTAGTTGATCTGGATAAGTTGATAAGATGATAAAAGGTTAATTTGAAGAACAAGTTGTGAGATACTTTGCTAAATTAAGGGTTAAAAATATAATTAACCAATTAGATTTCAGAAATGATACATCTAAAGAGAAAAAAAAGTTTCCCAAATGAAACCAATTTATGTAAACTGTATGGTCTAATTTTAGATTGGAAATGAAAATATTTGGAGATTTCATATATAAAATATATCTGAAATGAATAATTAAAAGAAAATATTTGGAGGATTCATAAATAAAAAAAATTTAGTAATGGATTTAATTAAAATTAAATAGCAAAGAAAAATTCAAGGAAGAAAAAGACAAAGTACAGCTAAGCAATTTATTCATTATAGATAGACCCTCAATTTTCCATTAGTATGCAACTGACACTAAGAACTTATTGAAGACCTTTTATTCTACACTATAACACCAAAATGAAATTTTAAACACTACAGCCTAGAAGGGTCAATGCATTTAAATAAAGAAAAATATATATATACATGAAGCAAAAAAATAATAAAAGAAAGAGATAGATATTCTAATTTTTACAATTATACTTACACTAGGATTTTACGTCCTTAATTTCTGATGAATATTAAATGAGGACTCTTCTCATGTGTTGTTATTTTGTAAAAGAGTAAGATATGATATGAAAATATATCCAACAAACAAAACCTTTTATTTTGTAACATCACCATCTAAACTTAACTATCAAAGAAACAAGACATCTTTTTCAATGGATTTCATCGACCCATCCAAGACTATTCTTACAAGCAAAACCTTCTCTCAACAACTAATCTCTCTCTCTCTCTCTCACACACACACAGATCGAGAGAAGCAATATATGATTATCCAATCCAAATAATTTGGACGAACAACCAAAAAGAAAAATGACTAAAGGGAAGAGGGACACTCAAGCATTATTATCACGAAAAGTCTCTTTCTTTCATTGCTTCTTCATTTTTCTGAAGGAAAAAAATACCTTTTTTCAAAGCTTTTGTTTGTTTCTAGAGAGACTTGATACTCAACAATGGTGGAGTTTATATGCAAAATTTCTCAACTGAGAGTTTAAATAATGGTAGAAATCGAAAGAGGAAGAATGTAACTGACTAAAGAAGCCAAAATAAGTACCAATTTTCAATAATTGATTAAGAATAAGAAAGAAAAGCTTAAAGAATGCATTTCTAAAATTAAATAAACGAACAAAAAAAAGGATATAAAAAGAAATCATACCATAGATGCAGAGCAGGATACGATGAATTCTGTTCTGATTCCTTCTCTTTGTAGAAGAAGAGGTTTCTTCAAAGCAAGAGTCACAAAAGAAAGAACAGTGTACAAGTAATAACTAATAAGTGTTTGATTTACTAAGATTTGAAACAGATATCCATAAAATGGAATACCGAAAGAAAGACCCAAGCTTTTTAGTGGAGACCTTTATCCTTTTTGTTTATAGTTTCATCTTGTTTAGAGACAAAATAGTATAATTAGTTACCCAAAATTTAATCACAAGAAAAGAATTCCAACGGAAGAAATTGGATGGGATAAGGAAAAATGGGCCCTTTTTGTTTTTATAAGACCGCACTACAGACTATACACATACACTCGATCTAAACAGAATGCTGACACAGCACCACACCACACCACACTAGAGATGTGAAGTGGGTCAATCCTCTTTGTCTTTGCTCTCACTAAAACATAGGCTAAACCCAAAAATTGATGCAAAGATTCCATTCCAAATTTATATGTAGTTTATAGCACTGTCTCCTCCAACGAACTGAGCCTCATCTAAGAAAGTGACGCATCAATGAGAGAAAAATCCAGAGGAAATTGAATCGAGATTTAATCGCCGCAAAAGTTGGTGACTGTGTCGGTCCTGTTGTGCGATTCTGTGACTCTGTTCACTCCAGCTCCAAACTGATTGGGAGCCGGGCCCCCCTTTGTCTTCTTCACATTTAATCCTCCACCAAAACTGAGAATGGCGCCAGCAAGAGACGAGATCCCGTGATGGAAAAAGAGCGAATGGAAAATGGAACTGTCGGACTTCTCTTGTCATGAGAGAGGCGGCCGGCCATTCACGGGCTGAAACTGAAGAACAAGGAGAAGAATAATTAAGAATAATTGCCCTTGCCCTTGCCCTTGCCCGTGCAGTGCAGTGCGGTAAAAGAAGGAAAGAAGCGAATTTCACCCAGCAGTGAGAAAAAGGCAATAACAATAGAGCACGATTGCCGAGGAAAAAGAAGGCCTTCATTTTTGTGGGTTTTGTATGATAATAATGCCAACCAAAATCAAAACAAGGCCCGTGACACGGTACGAAGCTTGTTTAATTCATCCAATGTATTTTTTATTTTTTATGATGTAGATCCAATATATATTCTTACCCATTCAAGAAACAAACTTGTCAGTATTCTTTTCAAATAAAAAATCATAAAAGTTTCATTTGTAAAACAAATATGAAATCCTTTATATAGTAAATTTGTATCATACTTTGGATGGGGGATATCAAAAATATATATATAAATGAAAAGAAAAGCAATTGGACCGACCATTATAACTAGAAGCCCGGCCCATTTAGTATTGCAAAGCCCAATTGTTCTATTATTTCATTTACCAGTTATGCTTTCTAAACTTTGATTATACTACCAAACACAGTTTTTGTGTAAAGCATAAACATACATGATACCTGATTATTTGAAATTGCACATAAAAATTTTATGAATGATACAACCATTTCTACATAACCAACAACTCCAAATAAAATAAAAAAAATCCAAAAATTCAATTCTAGCAAAAAAATCCAAACATAATTCCAATTACACAAAACAAATCACATTTCAGATTCAAATCCAATATTCCAAAATCCTTCAGGAGTCAAAGGAGGCGCGTATTTATACCGATGCCTCGATACTCCTTCATGATGCTCACATCTCATTCCCTCATTATTCACATAATTATTATTATTAACATTATTATTTTCTTTTCCTCCAGGTAAAACCGCATCGTAAAATTTCTTGCACTGTTTGCACTCCACCCCCTTCAAATTCTCTCTCTCCCCTTTCTTTCTCACCGGCTCAACAAACTTAAATCCCTTTTCTTCTTTCTTCTGAATTGTAATTTTATTATTTATATTATTTGAATTATTCAAATCTTGAGTCTCTTCATCTGAGCCGTCGAAATTCATATCTTGAAGAGAGATTCCATCCTTTTTGCACGGATCTCGATGCAATTGAGCGAGTGGAGTTCTCGTTTCGGATTTATTATTGGATCTGGATTTACGCGCTGACTCGATTGGCGTATCGAGAAAATCGTCGTGCGGATCCGGATCGTCCCCGCACGGTTTTTGATGCGCTCGTGTGTCCCTCCACGTAGCGAGTCGTTTCTGACCCGTTATGGAGTCGGGTTTTGTTTTACTTGAAGAGGGTGGGTTTGTACGAGCCGATTGCATTTTTTCTTCCCTATCTAAATATTACAAATATAAACATAATACATATTATCAAAAAATATTGAAAAAAAAAATCAGAAATAAATGCTTTTAAACAAATTTAGATTTAATTTTTTTTACCGGAATTAGGGTTTGGCAGAATTGGAGTTGAAGTAGGCTCTGGATTAACATGAATTTGAGTTTCCATTTCATCAAAATCTACATAATAAAAAATGATAAGTTTATGCAATTACAAATTATTCTAGCTTATACATAAATTTGAATATAATATTGAAAAATATATGTGCAATTTTTTTACCTTCAGTTTGAAGACTTCTCTTAGCAGAATGGGATTTCATTGAATTTTTCTCCTCAATTGCTTGTGATGGTAATTTAACACTTCCTGAATTATTTTCCAATTTCCCAATTAGAAAAGTATACTGAGATTTCAAGCTCTTGTACTGGTCTTTGAGCGTACCGAATTCCTGTACCGCATCCTTCCTCTTTCTTTGTTCAGCCGCCAAGATCTGATCTTTACTCTCAATCTCTCTCACCAATTTCTCTCTCTCCTTCCCCAAATCGCATTTCAGTTCTTCAATTCGGCTCAGAAGAATCCCCTCGCGCTCCTTCCATTCATCTTGCTTTTTCAGAAAGGATTTCGAATTGGATTGGAATTTGGGGAACAATTGGCTGCAAAAGATGAGCTCGATTTGAGAAACCCTGTCTTTCACTTCTTGAATCGTCGCTACCAAAATCGTGCTGAGACTGCAAATGTACTTCAAATCATCCGATTTTAGCGTGAAGATTTCAATATTCGGGGATTCAATCTGCATCTCTTCCATTTTCACCGGTTCTCGCAAGATTTTGGAGAAACTTCCACACAGAAAATATACACAAGCAAATATCAGTTCCAACTCTAATTTAAAAAAAAAAAAAAAAAGCAAAATCCGATCTGAATAAATTACCTGGATGAATCGATGCTCAAAATTGAAGAAAAAATCACCTCAATATTTTCTGTTTTGAAAGGTTACAATTTCCCTCTAAATAATTTTCATTTTTCCCTCCCTCTAAATACCGTACTCTCCATTTGTGTCCATTAATATTTATGACTATATGGGCCTGTGATTCAAAATATTTCCTTATAATTAATTACTCGCTATATGGGCTAACAGCCTAAATTAAAGCCTGTGATTCAAAATACCTTTTTTTCTAAATAGAGCCTGTTCTATCAGGCCTGGATTAAGTAAATGCTGGCCGTCCATCAGGAGAATGTAAAATTCAAGCCTAGTAATTATCAGGTCAGGTCTAGATTTAAGTTTCTGATCAATTTTCAGCAATGCAAACTTATATATAATCCAATAAAGGATCATCAGAATATGATAATGAGGTTTAACAGGCTCAGATATTAAAATTTATTTTGTAAATATTTTTTACTATAAAAAGTCGAAACTACGTTTTCATGGTAGATTAGTAATATTTTAATTTACTCAGGATTCGTTTGATTTTTCAAAGGACAATCTTGGTGTCAAGATGTGACTGTTCCTATGCATTTATAACGACAGGTTCCACCACTGGTATTTTGAGGTACATTTCTGTTCCAGTGACACAGACACAGTCAGTTCTTACAACTCCATTGGTGGAGAGATCAAAACCAATGTAACGATTACGACAGAGCAGAATTAGCTTTGGATATGGTCTGTTTTTAATTACTCTCCATTGATTCACATTTTATTCCATGAGCTGAAATATGTTCAGGTGTATAACTAACAAACAATGAGTCATCAAAGAACAATTGTTCATATCGCATGAGTGGGACTTATAAATTTGTATATGAAATGAAATACATGATTTTTTGGTGAGATTTACTGTTAAATGAAAGTGATGACACCATCGAGGCCTCTCTTGTTTCTGTACCATTCGTCATGCTCTGTTCTCCAATCCCATGCATCCTTCTCATTTTGAGAGAGCGAGAGAGAGAGAGAGAGAGAGAGACAGAGACAGATAGAGAGAAGACTCATTCACTCAGAAGAGAGAGAGAGAGAGAGAGAGAGAGAGAGAAGACTCATTCACTCAGAAGAGAGAGAGAGAGAGAGAGAGTCTCACGTCTGTGAGTTCGCTTTGTTTTCTTCAGAGAAAAGTTAAACTTTGGTCTGTAACTTTTGTTTCTATCAATCAAAACCCTATATTGTTTTTTTCGAAACATTGTTTATAATTGTGTGTTTATCTGAGCAAATGTACGTAAGATGAGTTTGAAATATACCAATTTCATGTGATTATGAAAGAACTATGCACAGTATATAAGAACATTAATCATATATTATGATATATATATATATATGTATGTATATGTACACTAAATTATCATGATCTCTTCAAAAAGAAAATAAAAACAGTATATTGGAATATATGCCATTATTTTTTACTGCTTAACATGTCAATGAAGTACATAAATCAATTATTTTATTTTTGAAACTTTTGCAAGCGATGGTAAGAGACAGAGTGCTGGCATGATAAGCATAGTATATATTGCCATGATAAAATAGTGTAGTACTGCTACATTTTTTCATGAAGAAACTATTTACAATTATTTGAGTACGAACGGATCGAGACTCAAATAGTGTATTGCGTGTTCGGTCCAAATTAGGTAGCGAGCAACAATCATTCCAATTAATTAGGTTATTATCATATTTAGAAAGAAAATTCAAACTATGAAGACAACAAATTAACACTAAAAAATTAATTACGAATATCTATTGACAACGAAAATAATATATTCATATTTAGTACTAAACCGAATGTTTTAGTTTTGAAAAGATATATAGCTTTTGAATATACATAAATATATTATTTATGTTGAAAAGCATAAACCATGCATGTTTTAATCCTGAGAGATGAAGATAGAACAAATGAGAGACTGTTTGAAATGAAACAGTTCAATGTATATATCTAAAATACGACATATTGCCAAAATAAAACAGAGGGGAAAACTTGATTAGATTCTCCATATACATGTTCCTGAGGGATGAAGTTTTAATACTAAAGATGTTATTTTGATATATTTAAACAATAATTTAAGGTTCGATCTTATATAACTAAGAAATTTTTTTGCTACAACCTAGGACGAAATTAAGAGGAAATTGTTAGTTTCATCTTGAGTTATTAAAAGAAAAAATGAATTACTTAAATTGTCAATAGGTTTACTACTAGCACAAGTCAGCTTAAACAAGTTCAAGTCAATGTGTTAGATCCATTTGAGATGTGCTATGTTATTTGGACTTAACACATCCATAATTAATTACATGAATTTTTCATATCCTTTTTTTCTAAAAAGAAACATTCTTAAAAAAAATATTAGTGTTAACTGTTACTTAATATATATTTTCGACATCTTTCTTCCTTTTTAAGAATATGTTACAAAAGCTTTGTAGGGTATTGTTTCATGTGAGCAAACCCTAGATCACAAAATCTATGCATAGGAATAAAATTAATTTGATGTGACTAAGCCAACTGCCACACTAACAATTTCCAACATTCGGTTCATATCACATGTGTCAATTCATGACATATTGGTATATAAAGGCCAAGGAATATTGTATCCACCAATTCCTTCGAGTCTCAAATCTATTAATATATATATAATCCTAAACTCACTTATCTACATTACTTTTACTAAAATGAGCTACATCATCCATTTTTTCTAGACCACCATATTTTCTAGACCTTTTTGATGATGATCATATGATCAATATTAAGTGGTTTATCAAGAGTAAACCAAAACTATCATGCCCATAAGAACTATTCTATATAAATCATAAGTGACACTAAATGTTTGGTGTAAACTGAATAGTTATGGACCATATACATACTTACATTCTCTCTCTCCTATAAAAATCAATTTAAGATGTTCATTCACAACTATTTAGTAGAAAGACCCTTAAAATAAACAATTTTTTCATTTTAACTTAAAAAAGATACTTCAACTTTTTTACAAAATTGAAGACAAGATCTTCAACTTTTAATTTTGACATTTATGAATCTTACTTTGCTTTTTTATTATTTGAAAAAAATCTTATCTAGAAATAGTATGCTTGACATTTAGAAAAGATCATAATATTGATATTTAATATTTTTACTAAACTCTACAAAACAAAAACTAGTTGAGCTCCAAAGGTAAAAAGGTTCCAAAAATGTCGCATAATGCGCGACTAAATCTCTAGTATATTTCTTTAATCATATATCACTACTACAAAAATATGAATTAGCCAATTCAAAAAAAATATGAATTAGCCACCAAACTTTTTTGTGACAAAATAATTGTATAGCTATTTATGGTATTTAGTGACAAAAATGTATTTGTCCCAAACAAACATGCTTCTGGGACCAAATAGACTTAATTTTCGTCCCCAAAAAGTATTTTCATGGTTTTCTTCCATGAACACTAAGAATATAGTGACAATTTTTAAGATACTGAAGAGACTTCGAGCCTCACTTATTCGTTTTGCAACTATTATTGCAAAATAGACCATATCTCTCTATAGTGTCATTTGCATAAATCCACTTATTCTTCTAAATTGGTGTGGTTGTGGAGACAGAAATGTTGAAATCAACTCCTCATTAAATTGGGAGAAATCGAAGTCCACCTAGACGCTTCGATTTTCCCTATTTAAATTAGTCATATTCTAAAAAGGAGTTGTGGTCAAGTTTTGCATTGACAGATATAACTTGTGGCCCGTGGGTCGAGAAAGTTTTTGTTTGAAATATAAGAAAATTGGATAACTTTGCGGGAATCAATCGAGAAATTTGGACATTCTACGCGATTTGTGTTTTTTGCAAATCAAGGTCATGTGAAGAAATTGATTAAGTTGGCTAAATGGGATTGAAGTCGATAATATTTTCACCAAGTCACAAACATCTTGTTATCTATCCGATACTTGGTCGAGGTTATACTATTCATGATAAAATCTTAATTTTTCTTTACTCATTATATATTATTTCTTTTGTGCTTTATCTCTTTTCCTTGGATTTTCTTTTAAGAGACTATTATTTTTTAACTTTATTTAAAATATTATATGTATGTTTCAATAATATCAAAATAATTTTTTTTAACCCTGTCTTGATGAAAGTTTATTATAAAACTCTTTCTAAACAGTTTTTGTGAAACCTCAAAGTTATGTTACGCGGATACTTCAAAAAATTAGCCGTACGCGTATCAAATACGTATCGGACACGGATACGGCACTGATACGTTTCGGACACGCCACGTGGCGTATCCGAATATTTTAATATATGTTGACTTTCGGACACGGCTCCGATACGGCAGGACACGGCAGGACACGGCTGGGACACGGCTGAGGACACGGCCCAATGTTTTAAATCCCAATTTAATTTTTATGTTTTTCTATAATTCGTTCTTTATTTATTTATTTTGTTAAAAATGATCTTTTTTAAAGCCTATTTTTTTAATATTATTTTTTTCTTTTTTTATTAATGAAACTAAGTCATGAGAAGCATAACTAAAGCCGATATCATATCTCTTCTTTATTTAAAAAAATAATTTTTTTCTAATTTCTCACTCTCGTTCTTTTCTTGTCATTTTCTTTATCATATTTAGTTATTTTTTATATATTTAAAATTTTTAGATATATAATTAATAATATAATAATATATATATTAGACGTATCGTGTCCAGAGATTTTTTGAAATTACCGTATTGCCGTGTCCGTATCGTATCGGATACGACGCGCGTATCCGTATCGATGCAACATAGCCTTAAAGTAATCTCTAAGTTTTTTTAAACGGATTACTGAATTTAGGGGAATTATCTATTTAGGGGGAGCTTTATTCTCTCATTTGACGATCCATTTTGAATATTTTTCAAAAAGGGGGAGAAGATATAAAATGCTGCATTTTACGAAATTGTTTTGAAAATCATCAAAATGGGGAGATTGTTGTTCTCAGTTTGATAATGTTTAAAATAATTCCGTAATTACTAATCTTATTTAAGAATGTCTTATAAGCTTAGAATTTCACACGTTTAAGATTTCGGAAATGAAGATTTGATCGAATTGAACGCTTCTCTCTTATCTCGGAAGATCTAGAAGATATCATGCGCTCTCAAGATATCAAGTTTTGGACTATCTTCAGTGTTTTCTAGAATTAGTTTTTGCTATTTTTGAGAAATTCTTATTCAACACTTAAGAGAGAAAATAGCCTGAATTTTTGTCTATTCCATTCAGAACGGAACATTCTCCGTTCTAAACGGAAGACCCCTTTTCAAGAGCTTTTTCTGCATTATTCTCTAGTTGAACAATGACCCCTTCTGTTATGAACGGAAGGATAGATTTTTTGGCCGTTTGAAAGAATCTAGTTTTATTGCTCTTCATTTTCTGCCTTTCGTTCTGAACGGAAAATATTCCTGTATAAACGGAAAGGTATTCCGGTCTGAACGGAAGGTTGCAAATTTTCTTTTCTGAGAGGCTGAACTTCCCTTTATAAAAGGTCTAGCCTCAATTCCGATTTGAGTATCAATTTTCTTTATATTCAAAAGGCAAAAGCTCTCTCTAGTATTCAATGAAAATTGTTCTAAAATATTCGTGAGATTAACGAGATTTTCAGTGAGTATTTGGTTTCTGTTTGTTGAAGTTAAAGAGATCGAGTTTGTAATTATAGCTCCATCGATTCGTCAAGGTGTTGTAAGATGAGTGATTGTTGGAGGTCCAATAAACGATCCTTTTTTTTAGTGAAATCAGAGCTGCAAGACAATCCCGGAGAGTAGGCAACTCGTGAGGGCAGTGAGCGAGTAAGCGGGTGGTTAAGGCTAAAGCAACCATCTCGCCGAACTTCGTCAACAAATCTGATGTTCGGTATCGATTTACTTTTACTATATTCGTTAATTTCCTGTTTATTTAATTTACTTTGTTAATTTGAATTTAAGCAACCATTAGCAAAAGTCCAAAAAATTAAAAAGTATAAAACCCTAAAAAGTACAAGTATTATGTTTCCGCACGTTTAGACCTATTAAACTTCCATATAGGCCTCAATCGAACAACAACAACTACTACTGCTCCTCAAGATATTTTTCTAAGCTAAAGAAAATGTACCTTAGATATTTTGAAGGAAATAGGCATGATTGGAGCCAAATCATGCTTGTTCCCAATGGAACAAAAATCATCATTTGGCGGCCAATGAATGTGAGTTATTATCAGACCCTAGTGTTTATAGACAACTTGTTGGTCATCTAATTTACCTTACCATAAAAAGACCTGATATCACGTACTTGTTGGATCATTAATCCAACGTTGGACTTATATGTATAATATTTGTATATAATATTACTGTCAAATATACTTATAATAAAGTGATCAAGTTTAGTTAATTATATTAAGTATTAATGTGTCAAATTAGGGTGTGGCCTTTGATGTGTAGAATTGTGGGTGGTGTGTTTCTATTTTTATGATGGGCTGAAATGGAAAAGTCCACATTAGGAGCCAAATGGTGTCTCTTCATGAAAGGGTGCTTATTTGGATATATAAACAATTTGGTCCCCAATACACATGAACTAAGTCATTCTCTCATCTGCCCCATTAAGAAGAGAGGAGAGACCAAAAGAGAAAAGAAAACAAAGGAATCTCAATTGGCGTTCATGAAGTATTTGGAAGACCCTATTTGCATATTTCGGTGTCCTTCATTCGAAATAAATTGATAAGGCTTCATCTTCTAATTCGGTATTTAAACAAGGACTAGAGGTACGCTTCCGCTATTATGTTACGGTTTTGATTCACATAGTTTTCGGTCCGGGTTTTTTTGGCGGTGCCAGACGGTATCGCCCCAACAGTACTTGGCCAACTAATTAAATCAGTTCATGGATAAACCGACTAATACACATTTGTCATCACCTTATCTCGTGCTCCGTTATTTGAAGAGCTCTCCTGTGAGTGGAATTCTACTTTCTAGTTCTTCTTCATTATCGTTACGCGCATATTGCGACTCAGATTGGGCAAGTCATCTCATGACGAGGTGTTATTATTGTTTTCGGTTTGATGATGTTTAAAATAATTCCATAAATACTAATCTCTTTTGAGAATGTCTTATTAGCTCAGAATGTCACACGTTCAAGTTTTCGGAAATGAAGATTTCATCGGATGGAAGCATCTCTCTGATCTCGGGAAGACTAGAAGTCGTCACGCTTTTATAGGATTTCAAGAGAGGATTTCAAAGCGTGGGAGCAAGCATCTTTAGTCTTCTACTGTGTTGTGTAGTGTAAGTAATTTAATTTGTACTAAAAAGAGAGTAAAATCTGTAATTTATTCAATTTCTGCTAGTTCCATTGGCAACGGATCTAGTTCCATTGGCAACGGAAGCAGCCCGTTAGCAACGGACCTCCCCGTTGCCATTTTCTTTCTCTTGGAGTCTTGGCTGAAAAATTATTGCGCGAGTTCTATTAGCAACGGATCTAGTCCGTTGGCAACGGAACTGCAGGAATATAGCCGTTTATTTTGAAATCCACATTGACTTCCTTCTGTTTTTACATTTCCTTCGCAACGGAACTGTGCAGGTTCCATTTTTTTAGGGATGTTCTTTCCTCCTTTAAAAGGGGCAACCCTCCTCAGTTTCTTGGACGAATTTTCAATTGAAAAAGCAGAAAAACTCTCTTCTTAATACTAGTTAAATTACTCTAAATCTTAAAGTGAGATTAGTGGAGTTTTGAGCGTGTTGCTCGTGTTTGTTTGTTGAGTTTATTGAGATCGGATTGTAAGTTGATTGTTCCACCGGCCGTCAAGAGGTTGTTGTAAGGCGACGGTGGTTCGAGGTCCTGTAAACGATCTTGTTTATTAGTGAAATCGGAGCCGTAAGACAAGCCTCGGAGAGTAGGCAACTCGTGAACACGGTAAGGGCCGCTAGCGAGTAAACGGGTGGTTAAGGCTAACGCAACCACCTCGTCGAAATTCGTCAACAAGTTTGTATGTTCGGTATCTCTTTACTTTTTCATTACTTTAATTTCTTATTTTTTTTTGTTAATTAGCATTCAAACAACCATCAATAAAAGTCTAAAAATAATAAAAAATATAAAATCCTAAAAATACAAATATTCACGTTTCCGCACATTAGGCCTTTTAGTCCCCCTATAGGTCTATATCAAACAACAGTTACACCACCGGCTATATAACTTTTCTTCGGTCCAGTCCTGTTTCATGGCAATCGAAGAAGCAAAGTGTTGTATCACGCTCTTCAGCTGAGGCGGAGTACCGTGCCATGGGTACTACATCTTGTGAACTTACTTGGCTAAAATATCTCCTTGCTGATCTTGATGTTTGTCATAATCAGCCTATGCTCCTTTATTGTGACAACCAAGAAGCTCTTCATATTGCTTCAAATCCGTTTTTTCACGAACGTACAATCATCTCATTCGAGAAAAGATAAAAGCTGGCCTTATTGTAACTGCACATGTCTCAACCAAATATCAGTTGGCTGACATATTTACAAAGGCACTTGGAAGAGACAAATATTAGTTTATGTGTGGCAAGCTGAGTGTTACATCGCTACATAGGTCAGCTTGAGAGGGAGTGATAAAATTATTAGGCAACAATATCAAATATATTTGTATTTCCTTTTATTCATTATCATGATCTTTTCATTTCTCTTTTAATTATGTTTCCTATTGTAAGTCTTCTTCTTGTATATTTATCTTTCTCAGAGAGTTGTAATAAGATATTTATTAGTGAAATTCATTCTTATTTATTTTTTTATTTATAATTTTCTACATAGTCTTTGGACCTATGGATAGGAGGCCAAGTTTGTCTCCCATGGAACACGTGTCATTCAAGGAGCAAGAGAACAACTTTTATACTTAGGGCCCGGTGGATGGAGGATAAGGCAAAGAATAAGCTTGTTATTCCTCTATTTCTTGTCAAGCACCAAACAAAATTTAAGGAATAAGGTGTAAGAGTAAAAAGTGGGTATAAGATTATATCACCCTTCTATAGTTATAAGATTATCCCTCTTCTCCTCCTCGATATTTTTATAATAATACCCTTTCTTTTTTTTATATTTATTAATATCAAATAATAATTTAGTATTTTTAATTATTAATTAAGTTTTATTATAATTAAATATAACCTAAATAAAACAATTAAGTTATTAATAATATATTAAATAAATATTAAATATTAAAAAATTAATCATAAATAGTTATGTTAATAATATATAATTAATTATAATAGAATTGATATGCTAGTAATAATATAATAATAATAATAATAATAATTAATATATAATAGTATAATTAATAATAATAATAATAATATAAATTAAAACGAAATAAAAAACAATTTATTATGTATTGAAAGTAATATTAAAATAATATTAGTTTGTAAGAGATCTAATATTGTTTAAATAAATTTATAATATATTAAGTTATATAAAACTGGATTTATGAATAAATTAATTAATAATTTAATATATAAATAAATTATATATTAATATTTGACTTGTATATCATCATGACATATTTTTTAATAAGACATTTATTTAATACTTGTTTATAAATAATAAATCATTTTTTTATTAATTATTTATTAATATATAGATACATAATAAATAATTAATATATTAATAATTTATTAAATATTATGCATATCTAATTTTAATCTTATATTATAACAAAGGGTAGTTTGGTCAATATAAATTATTATATTTTTAAATGCAAAACTACTCAATTTTTGTCCCTATCATCTTGCCAAAAAACATTTCAAAAGGGAGGTATAAGAAGGCATAAGGAGGTATTAGTATAATAATGTTGTCTTTCACCAAATAATGGATTGAGTTCTACAGAATTCCATGACAATTGCTATAAATAATTTAATACAAAGAATTATACATATGATTCCCATGTGAGAATAATTCAATATAGTCAAATTCAATATGACTATATATTTATCGAGATTTATAAAATACTAGAATGAAGATATTGAACATAAAGATGAGAATCCTGGTATAGTCATTTTAGAAAATGACATGTTAATACTTATTGGGATTGATGTTGTATGATAGGCTTTTTATTCGTGCAACACGAATGTATATAGTTGCAAGAAATAATATATAAAATTAAATAACAATACATAAATTTCAATTTTTTGAGACAACAAAATAATATATACGTAAAATATTAAAAATACTATATATAAAAAAAATATATTGAAAAGCGGAAGAAACATTATATGATCATATTTTAGACGTGCTCAACCTCTTTGTGCTTTCGGATTTTCCCTACTTTATTTCTTTTTGGATTGCATTACATTTTCTAAAACAAAAAATTCACAGTGATAAAAATTATATAATTGATATCTTATAAACCTTATATTACACGTTAGCTATTGATCTTTCTTGGCTATTTTTTTGGTTAAATTTCATAATAAGAGAACTAAAGTAAAAGATAATTTCCAAAAACAAAAAAAGAGTTTTCGAACAGCCACATGAAAGAACAAGAACAAGTTACATATTGTATTATCATGTATTATTTATTATTAGAAAGGTCTTGCTGGTACGGTCCACTGAGATTCAGCTCATTATCACACGGGTTCATCCCTCTAAAAAAATGTATTATTTATTAGAAAACTAAAATAGAATTCAAATTAAAATTTTCTTGCGTTAAAACCTTTGATTGTTTTGAATTCACTTCAACAGGTGTTGTTTTTTATACAACTCATATCTCAATTTTGAAGGCGATTGTCAAACTTGGGTAAAAAAAACCTTTTTTATATGTTTGAGTTAATATTTTAATAGTTCATGTCCTTGACCATAAATTGGTTTCATCTAAAATAAGAAAATAAGCATATCTGATATAATTTTATTTTATTCTTGTTATTCACTTGCAGTTGATGTCATTGTCAAAGTGTTTCGTACCGGCTTTTTAAAACTCAATAACTGAACTATTTACATTATTGTAAGGATGTCCGAAAACCTTTAGGTATTCACACCTTTTTTCTTTCTTTTCTTTGATATTTGAAGTGACACTACTAAAGATAATAAAATTAATATTTCCGGTGCCGATAAAGGAGAGGCTCCCTATTGAGGACATTCATGGTGTAAATTTAAGCCCTCTAGAGGTGATTTTATTTTGGTTCTTGAATATTGGAAGGGGGCACATTTGTGAAAGGGAGAAAAAAGCAGATTACTAAGTTAACTTTTTTTCATTTTGTTTCGATAATGTAAATGTTTTAAAATTTGATTGATACTAGTGTATATATTTATAATCGATTTAGTATACAATATAAGGTAAAAAAAATTGGATATTTAATCTGTTGCAGTTGTGGTAATGTAGGACCAATATAATAATCAAAATAGTAGGGTCTATATTTAAGACCAATATTGGTCATTTGGGAGTAATTTTAGTCCCAGTTGGATAATATAGGGACCAAATTTAGTTGCTAAATGAGTTCCATAGGGACTAATTTTCGCTGAAATTTACTGCTCTTAGGGACCAAGGTTGGTTGCAATATAAGATATTTAGGGACCAATAATTTGTTACTAAATAAGTTAGGAGGGGCCAAAAACAGAAGATGATAAATAAATTGGGACCAAAAATTTAGTCGCAATAAAACGCAATTTAGGGACCAATCCACGAAATTTGGTCGCTGAATAATTTCAGCTACGGGTAGCTAGGACGAAACATTCGGGACTTAATTTGGTCGCTAATTGACTTTTGCGACTAAATTTGATGTTTTAGGGACCAAAATTGTTGGTCCCAGAATCCAATTTTTGTTGTAGTCGATCAATTCTTCAACACTTCATTATCATGGAAATGTATAGTGATGATTAAGGAGCACCACCAGAAAAGAGAAGAGAGAAATGTGACCTTTCATTCCAGAGGAAATTAATCATATTGATTAATTGATAAAAAAAAATGGGAGAAAGAAATAAAGGAGCTATGCATCATCTTTCCTCAAAGCATCTTTCTATCTTCCAAATCAAAGTAAAAACACAATGCCGTAAAAACTTCTTATCTCTTGAGATAATATTTTTATACTAATTAATACAATTTGCGCGTAGGATTTCAAGTCTAAAGCATTTCATTTAAAAAAAAAAATCTACTAATTCAAAGAAAGAAAAAAAATACATGTAATATAGTTTTGACAAGCCTTCATTCCTGCAGACGCTTAAAAAATAATAAATTTGTAAATAGTAGCAATCCAATGGTTAAAAAAGCAAAAGTACCAAGCTTTATGGTGATTTTAAAGTAGTCTAGTTCAACTCACTGTATTTTATATAAAATTATAAGTTATACATGCACTGTCCCTTTAGATTTTTTGTATATTTTTTATTACGGCCTTCCTAACTTTTTGGTCAAGATCCCAATGTTTTGTAAACGAAGTATGATGTTATTTGGTTAGTTTTGAGAGCCATTAAGATACATGATCAATTTGCAAAATGTTTTTTTAAGATGATATTTATGAATGCAAGCTTGAGAAGGTTTTTTTTAGATTAACATGCTAAAACCGAATACAGCTTAGACCGAGTCTATTAAAAAAAGATGAATGAAATTACGGCACAAATAGACCGGAGAAAGAAAATATGTTTCGCTGGAATAATATTCACTTACACATCCATCTGCCACCTTTACAACTCATACAACCTTTTTGGCCTTGGCTAACAATACGTTTTGTCTACAGTATTACTCTCTCCTCTCTCCTTGTTACACGTTAAGCCCTAGAGTATAGATGCATCATGCATGGAGTGCTGGACCACGTTTAACATTACACTTGGCCGCTTGAACGAATATTGAATAGTCTTTTTCAAACACTTAATATATTCCTCATATACATGTCCCAACTGCATGTACGCTTTATGCTTTCCCTTCTTTACAAAATTTATGTGCACACGGCCTATACCAGTTATTAATATATGGCTGCAACTAAGTCCATTCTATGAATATGATTTAATCTTTCAAAAATAAGTATTTACATATATGATAGGAAACTTGTATAACTTGTGTCAGGTTATACCCCATGTATTTTAAATAGAAAAGTATATATATCCTCCGTTTATCAACCATCCAAACCACAATATATTACTGGTAAACGAGCCTCACATATATTCAAAAATAAGTGAGTCTCATTTACTAGTGATATACGGTAGATTGGGGGGCTTACTGGGGGGATGTGTATATAAACCCATTTTAAATCATAACTATTATGTAAATTTCAAGTATATAAATGTTCAATAAATTTCTTACATATGGTGCTAAATATTAATGATGGAGGAGGAGTTTGTGAAATGTATGCTGTTGTAAGTATATATCCGAATTAGTACCCTAACATTTAATGCACTCACTGTTGCAATGGTGTAATTAAAATTTATACCTTAGAACCTTATTTGTCGGTTGGAGTTGCATTTAAATATACCTCCCCCTCACTCATCTATCACACACTAGCTTTCATAGACTAGAAACAAATATTACTTGTTGAAAAACTAAATAGTATAATTTGTTGATAAATGTCTTTAATTTGATGTATTTATAGTTTGATATGAAAGAGAAAGGGAGGGTCGAGAGGACTGTTTTGCATTAAATAAGTGGGCCAAGGAAAGGGAAATAATTTGGGCATATATGGCCCACATGGGCTTTAGTCCAGTATTTATCATCATAAAAAAATCTTTTAGTTGAAATAAAATTTATTTAGGAAAATATCATTCATGTATCTTAGGATCAATTGAGCTAAAAACAGTAAATCTTTTCAACTATTTTTTCTGTATTTCTGCAAAAAAAAAGGAAGTTTTTCTTTTTGTTTGTCAATATATTATTTCTTGGATGTGATCTAACAATTACTATATTATGTATCATGTTTTCTTCCATTGCTAGACGGGAAAGTTAACGGGTTCAGAAATCAACCCGATCCAATATATATGCGGAGTTGATAGTTGTATTAATTGAAGAAAGATTGGATTGTTGGGAGACAGGAAAACCCGCCCACCGAAGCCATTGCTGGGTTTTAATGCAACTGCGCCCCATCCCAAAGTTTATTGAAGAATTTAAATAACAGAACGTTTTTTCCTAAATTTGATTAAAATAAACATAATAAATAAGTTTACAATTCCATTAAGGTTTGTAATAACAATAGTCTAGAGGATAAGGATGGCATAAAGGGGATACCCTTCCAATTTGTAACAATTTGTAAGTAACCCATTTCTTGAAAGTCTTCGTAGCGTTTCGCCTACACATCTTAAAAAAAACAATAGGACGAAGTTTTTTTTGTTTAGTGTTGATAAGCAATTTGATGTGTTGTGATAAAGTTCTTATACTAGCAATCTTTATGAAATATAGTAATTAAAGAGAGAAGTCTCTTACTAATACTAGGATTATTTATGAATTTTTTTTTACAAAAGAATAATATCATTTTGTTAGAACATATCATAAATGTTCAATTATATAGAAGTGCATTCTTTAATGTATATAGATTTTTAAAAAATAGGAGAAAATTTGAATAGATTTATATATCGAGATTAGCATAAAAGAGGTAATATTTGACAAAATATCAACACTAATTTGAAGAAGGAAAAAAAAAATAAGACACAAAATCTAAACTAACTTAAGCCAGTTCATATAGTGCAATGGCGAAGCTTAAAGTTTATTTCGTAAAAATGTTGTGGTCCAATAGTATTGGCCCAATACATATAAATGTATATATTTGAAAGTTTCTTATAATAAAATACACTTGAATGTTACTAATATATATTTAGTCCGTCAAAAATCTTGGGAGAGTCAGATCCCCAATCCATATATAGCTTCATCTATGTGTTGTATCAGAAATAAAAACCAATCAAAACTCATCACATGTAGATGCAAAACTTAATTTTATCAATATACAATGAGACTGCCATAAAAAACAATTTAAACTCGACACGTATAGACAATTTGTTGATATGTAACATATAAAAAATACAAAAAGAGTTTGTTCGAAAAAAAAAGCACAAAACTCTACATATAAATGATAAACATATAAAAAAACAAATATCAAAATCAATGTTAAAGATTTGTTTGAACCCCTTCATTTACGATTGGTTTGAGATTGTGTAAAATCACGAAAATACTCAGATACAAAGGTAGAGTTGAATAACAAGATTCTTCATTTTTTAGAACAATTATTATAGTGGCGGATTTTGTTCCGAATTCTTGAGGAGGCGGTGGAGCTGTAGTGAAAAATACAGTAAAAATCTTGGGAGGCGAAATACATATAATATATAAACTTAGCACAAAATATAGTAGTATTACCACACACACACACACACACACACACATATATATATATATATATGAGATGCTAAAAAACATACGCATGTTCGAACATACATTTTTTTTAAATACCCGTAAAGTGGTTATAAAAAATAAAAATTCAAATTTCAACCGTATGGATGTAATATATATGTTATGAATATGTTGTGGATTAATTTTCACAGGAATCAGAATTATATATCATTGCCATCATGTATCATCAAACTATTATTCTGATATATGTTTTGAATAGTGCTGCAAATTTTTGATGATATATGATAGTAATGATATAATATTCTGATTTTTGTGAAAATTAATCTCCAACATATTCATAACATATATATTACATCCATACGGTTGAAATTTTTATTTTTATTTTTTTAATACGTATTTTGAGTGTGGCAAAAAAATATATGTTGTATATACGTATGTTTTTTAGCCACACTCTATATATATATATATATATATATATTAAAATTTCAAAATTTTGGGGGAGCAACTGCCCCACCGTGTCCCTACTAAGATGTGTCACTTATTATTACATACTTATTTAAAACTATATATTATTAATAAGATTTGAATTGAACACATCTCTAGAATCACATATATTGCACTTTACTACGTGGTTATGACTTGTGAGTTATTAGCTTCTTATTTAATCTTAATTAAGTCAAACGTAGTTCAAACTTCAAAGTGATATACAAATATTGGGAGGTAGAATTTGGAGCACGTTAACATTTTTGAGAAATATAGAGGTTGAGGGAGACAAGAGCTATTTCCTAGCATCCACCTTTGTCTTTGGGTTCTCTCTCTCTTCATATCTTTTTGTTCGGGTTCTTCGTAGGCTGGGTAGTATGAATGGTCTACATTTTTATTATAAAGTTGTTATTTCTCTTGGAAACGAGTTTATATGTATTTATATTATCGTGTTCTACCCAATAAATACAAGCCCGAATTCTTTGTGGCAGTATGAACTTTGAAGTATGTATAACGAGCTAGTTTTTAACATGTATTATTCGAAACAAAATTAGATTAACTCACTCAATCTCATCCAATGGTGGAGTTTGACAGTATTTTTTTTATTGAAGCTCGAGTAGGCGATTAACTACTTAAGGATTCTTTTGATTAAAAAATTAAAAGAAGATTTTATTACAAGATAGTTTGCTTTTGAGGTAGCGGTTCACTTTAAATAAAAAAGAATTAAAAGGAAAAAAATAAAGATTACAACCATGACAATCATGTTGGCAGTATTGATTAGGAAGTTCAAAAAAATTTCTCATTGAGTAATACTATGCAAATGTTTTATGAATCGAATACATATAAACACATGTATTTTAAATTTTGTCAACTAAAATGCTATTGATATATACCATATTGTCAAAATTTGATAGGGTTACTTAGTTTCTATAAAACTCTGTCACTAATTTCATCTTAAATATTAATTACTACATGAAATGCCACATATGAGATGACCACAAAAGACCTCAAGGGCACAAATTAGATGCATCTCCACATACTTCCATGAAGAATAAGAACGCTTTTATTCTTCCAAGTCCCAAAGATTACACCTCTCCCTTTCTTTCTCTCCATCTCTTGCCCATCTCTCTCTCTCTCTCTCTCTCTCTCATAAAACAAAGCCTCTAGCTCTAAGCTCCAATATCTAAAGAAATCTTACCATCCATGGCAGATCCATATACCCACTACTTCAATGGATCATACTATTACTTCAACAATTACAACCCTACCCCAACTTCCCACCAATTCAACTTACACTCCAACAATCTTTCTCACCAATTCAACTTGTACGATAACAATCTCTCCATTTACAACCCACCCCCTTCTCCTCCACTAAGAGAAGCTCTCCCTCTCCTCCCAACAAGAGACCATGATCATGATGATATTTCAAATAACCATGGACATGAAGCCCAAGATAAAGAGAAAGAAACAGTGATGATTGCACTAAACATAGGTCTACCTGCCAGTGATTCTAATAATAACAAGACTATTGATCTTCTGTCGAGGGTGGAAGATAAGGAAAGAGAGAATAAAGAGGAAGAACAAGCTGATCAAGGAGAAGAGAATAGCAATTCCAATTCCAACAATAATCAAGAGAATAGCGAGGGAATAGGAATTGGGAGGGTGAATAAGGGGCAGTATTGGATACCGACTCCGGCACAGATACTGATCGGGCCCACACAATTTGCGTGCCCGGTTTGTTGCAAGACCTTCAACCGGTACAACAACATGCAGGTGAGGAAATTAGAATCAGATAATTATTTGCCCTAATTTTGATCTCTCTCTCTCTCTCTCTCTCTCTCTCTCTCTCTCTCTCTCTCTATCTATCTTTTAAACCCTTAATCTCATCTGACCAGAAGTTTTCATAAGATACCATGGTCATGGTTATTATTCATGAGATTTGCAGTTAATACATGTTTTTATATTTTTCATTCTAACTAAAGCTAATTGCTCTAGCTAATTTTCTATAAATCTACTTTACAAGTTCCTCTTCCTAGTTCATTTCTTTTTTTTATTGAGAGAGATGTTTCTATTTTTTTCATAAAAGTATGATAAGCTTTTGCTTTGCATGTTAATGATCTTTAGATCTCTTCGATTCTTCAAAAATTGAAGATACTTTTCAATTTTTTTGTTCGTAACATATATGAAAGATCTTCCTCATGTTTCTTTTCTTGATTTGAATTGTAGGATGTTACTCCAAAAATTAGAAAACATTTGAGATCCATTTTTCTGTGTCCTATATTTGTGAATCTTAATTTGTAGATCAAATTGTCAGTGAAGAACAACATCGAAGGGGTGAAATTTACCCTACAGTTACATACTCTAAGAAAACCCTGTCTAATTTTTTTTTTTAATTCTTCTCCTTGAGAAAATAAGAATCAGAAAGATCTGCAAAGAATCTTTTTTTCCCACTCTCATTGTATAGGTGCTCTTGTAATCTGATCGATCATACCGGTACTAATTATATTTTTATGTTTTTTAGTCTGATTTATTTTCTCAAGAAGGAGTTCATGTCATGTGATTGAACCCTGCAGAATAGAGTGAGGAGAGGGGGCCGTTCAAACAACAAAGTTCTCTTCTGCTATGCAAAATTCTGATCTCACTGTACCGTTTGGAGTTTGTGTTTTATGGTGTTTAGAGGTTTTTATGCTGAAAAGTTTCCCTCATTTAAGAGAGAGAGAGAGAGAGAGAGAGGAGAGAGAGAGAGTCCCTAGATATTGCATCAGTGCTGAAATGAAATGAAACAGTCTCTGACTGACAAGTGACAACAGTGTAAGGGTTTTTCTTCTAAACTATTCTCTCTCTGATACAAATGTGTAGTCACACTGTCACAGATGGGTCAATGCACTTTCATATTAATCCATCTTTTCCTTTAGATTTGTTAGCAATTTTGCATGCATCATGCATGTGAGATCAATATATAGTTGGATAATATTACACCTACGTGCAGAAAACAGAAAAAAAAGAGGGATAATATTGATGATATATTTACACCGTTTGCTATAGCTATTATAGTCAATCTAGAACATATTGCAATCATTTCCTCTCTCTCCTCTCTCCCTAGAGAGAGCGTACAGTACTTCTATCAGTAAATCGTATCCGTCATAATTTTTTGCATTGCATGTGAGGTGCACTTATTCATAGAATCAATACTAAGACTCGTTTCCATTAAAGCTCTCTTTCTTTCACTATAAACTCCGTTTTTCTAGCTTGATTGTGATATGCACGTGAATTTCTATGCCCTCTCTCTGTATATAAAGTAGAAACTGCCACCAAGGCCTTTTGTGACCATTTCTTTTCTTTATCTGTTTGTGTTAGCCTCCCTCTATTTCAACATGGTACTAATTATATTTTGAATCATTTTAAATTGACATCCATTTACAATTTTAACCTTCTGTGTTTGCTATAGCCTCATGTTCAACTTATAATGTCTTTGCATCATAAAATAATATATAATTTTAATAAAATAATATATATGTATGAAAAATGTTATATACCAAGCAGTGAGACAAATTAGAACTTTCTAAGATATCCTAATATTGAGTCCGGCAAATGTAATCTTATTTTGTCCATATTTAGCAAACTCTATCAATCCATAAATTGTGAGTAAGATATATATATATATATATATATATATTGTAAACCAAAAAATATAGTACATATATATACGTTGAAGTGAGAGAAACATCTGTGTCAAAAATAAACTTTTATGAACTTAACCTCCTTTATTTACACAGATGCACATGTGGGGGCATGGCTCTCAATACCGGCGCGGGCCTGAGTCCTTACGTGGGACTCAGCCAACAGCGATGCTCCGTCTTCCATGTTATTGCTGTGCGCCAGGCTGTCGCAACCACATCGACCATCCGAGAGCCCGGCCTCTCAAAGACTTTCGAACCCTTCAAACTCATTACAAACGCCGGCACGGAATTAAACCGTTTTTATGCCGGAAATGTGGAAAAGCTTTTGCGGTGCGTGGAGATTGGCGAACTCATGAGAAAAACTGTGGAAAACTTTGGTACTGTTCATGCGGATCGGATTTTAAACATAAGAGGTCTTTGAAAGATCATATTAGGGCTTTTGGTAGTGGACACGTGGCACATGGGATCGATTGTTTTGGTGATGTGGAAGATGAGGAGGAAAGAGAGCCTTCATCTGAGGTGGAACACATTGGGTATAGCAGGGTAAGTTGATTTGTTAATTTAAGAGATCATTGGGATAATAATATAGTTATTTTTTGAAGTTCTCATGAAAAATTTGCAAAAATCGTTCAGTCTTGCATTTGAGTTTGTACAAATTGAATTTTCAAATGCTTTCAAACTCTCTGCATTTGAAACCTTATTTGTTACAAACTCAAATATATGAGAATGTTTTTTTTTTTTTTGCAAATCTTATTTTATTATGTTACTTCAAAAATATATAATAGAGGGTGTTTATTGTTTTTTAGTTTGGAGATTGTGGATCTCTATATGCATGAGTAAGTTTTGTATAAGAACTTGGCTACTATTTTGGTGTATGGTAATTGACTCTTGAATGTAGAGATTTAATTGTATTCCTTATGCAACTTTTTCCATATCTCTATATTCATATATTTTATTCTATAACACATGAATATTTTGATTGTCAGAACTCAGATAAGAATTTGATGTCTTTGGATCAGGTACAACATTATCATGCACACACTTGCATAATCAGAAATCTAGATATAATAATTAACCACAGAATTAAAAAGTAGATAGCTGAATGAATCTTACAATAAAGCAGTCACTCCTTTGACAAAAGTTGAATTCTGTCTATCAGCCCTTTCTTTTGTCTTTATCACATCCCAAAGCCACCATACCTATTTTGATAGAAATTAAAAAAGAAAATGATAGGAAGAAATCCATTTTTTTCTGAAGAAATGATACTGAAGAGGTACAAACTGAAATGATTATCGAAGAATAGTCTATTTATTTTATGAAAAAAAGAAAGGAGTGCGAAAATTTTAAGTCTCTAATTTGGGGATAAATTATTATTCAAAAAAATATTTGGTGGTAAATTGCATCAAATCCATCAATTATTTCGAAAAAATACGATTCATGAATAATATAGTGATATAAAATGCAATGATGAAAGACAAAAAAGGAGTTTAACTAAAGTATTGATCTTTAGGTTTTGTTCTTTTCTTTAGGTTTTTTACGCTTTAGCTTGAGCTTTTAGATCTTTATTAGTATGTTTTTGTAGCTAAAGTGTTTTGTTCTTTTTTAGTTTCACACACACACACATTGTTTTCCTTCAAATGACCTGCATTTAATGGTTTTGTGAAGTCAGGGTGTTTTATGTAGTTTCAGTTTTCTTGCCTTCCATATTATCTTTCTTAGATTTTTTTGAAGAATATTATTTTTCTTATACAAAAGCTTCTAAGTTATCAAAACATTTAATACACACAGACTGACAGGCATCTTTCCTAGTACACTCTGATTTTTACCCTGATGGATTAACTGAGAAGAGAAAAGTAAAAAAATGCCTACCCAATTTTGCGATTTTTTTTAAATGGCCAAAGAAAAAAAAAATTAAGCAAAATTATTTGCAAAACTAGCTGTTTGGTCTCTTCACAAGGCGAAACTGTCATTTTTTTTTTTGATATGTTCAGCTGATAGCATTAAAATAGTTGTTAATTAGGACAAGAATTGAAAAAAAGATGTCTCGCTTATTCATTGTGCGAAACATTTTTTTTTTCCAGTTTAGAACCAATTTTTTTTTTTATTAGTTTCGCCCAATGAGGAGGCCAAACTGTTTTTTTTTTTTTTAATTTTAACCTCAATTAACTGTTCCTTTAGCGCTTATAGCTGAAGGGATGCAAAAAATAAAAAAAATAATTGTTTCGGCCACTTACTAGGCGAAACAGCTACTGAGTGAAATGATTAGTTTTACAAATAATATAAAAATTGGGTTAGTTTCTAAATTTTTTTTATGGCCATTTAAAAAAAAGTCCAATTTTGCAGGAATGAATTCAATCAAGTTGCAACAGTATAATTTGTTTTTTTTTGTTCTTTTTACATATAAATTAAACTTAGGATTACATCAAACCATATCAAACACAAAATATATTTACTTTTTTTATAAATATATTCAAAATATATGTATTACAATAATTTGTTCATATCAAGGATCATAAAGTATTACTGTATTATTTTCAATAAAAAATTGGACAACACTTCTATGTCAACCAAAATCTTAAACAGTGGCATGATCATGTGATACTCTCCAGTCGAGCCAAAAATTTGTCTGGTCTGGTATGAAATTTATGGTCTTTGGCTTTGATACAATATATTGCAGTTTTTTGCAATGAAGACCCTGATGCCTATTAAAAAGAACCAATCCCTTTTGCTGCCTCTAAAAATATACTTGACTATACAGTAGATACATTTCTTGTCTTTTTGACTAAAGAGTCAGAAGAATTTTACACTTGAACCCCTAACTTATTACTAAATAACACTTCTATTTTTCATATTATATTGTTTGAACTAAGAAAAATATAATATGAAACCTAATTATCATATCAAATAATTACATTTTGAAATTTGTTGCTTAAATAAATAAATATACATAATCTTTTTTGAAAGGAAGCCTGTAGGCAATCCTACAATATTTGTATATAAATAATAAATGTTAAAAATAAATACAGATCATATACTTTTATCACATAGAACCAAAAAAAACTACAAAATACAACAAACAAATGACAAACACACCTCATCTAACTAACAAAATCTTTTCCTGAGTTGAAATTTTAGAATGCCCTCAGTTAACCATAGCAGAAATTGTTTTTTGAGATCTAGTGAAAATTTGCTTGTTGCGTTCTCTGAATAGATACCGCTATACACATGTCCAACATGAATCGATTTTACTATTTTCCCTCATGTGTGATTTGTTATTCAACCATCATTTATCTAATGAGTAATTTTGTGAAATTGTGCATGTCCTAGAGCAAAGAAATGATTTCCAAACAGTCGGAGAGAAATTTTGAATAACAACATGATGACTTATATTTTCTTGACGAAATAAGCACATTTGTGGATGAGTCCATCCTCTACATTGCAGGTTATCGAAATTGAATACAGAAAAAAATATTACTCCAACTTTTAAAGATTTGTTTTTTTGAAGATTAATCTTTGAATATACAAGATCATGTATATATCTATCTATTAACTTTTTATTTATTTGTTCAATATATATCATACGATTACTGTGTATAGGAATAATTCAATTCTTTCGGGTTAATTATTTTTTTTTAAAAGAGAAGAATATGAAACCATCAAGGGTTTTTCTAGAAAATAATCGTGATCTTTGTATTTCTTTAGTTATAAATTCTTCTATGATAAGTCATATACATGAGCTGACACTATCCAATCAAAACAACAGTAGCATGTCAGTGCCTTGCAATAGGTAAAAGAAGGGAGAGAAGGAAAGAGAAAGCTATAAAATGGTAGACCAAAAGTATAGTCTAACTTGCACCAAGTGCGGGTTAGATGGATGAGCTTTTCAAAAAAATATTTTGAAAAGAAAAAAATGCGAAGATTCAGCTTTTCAAAAAAATTTGCCTTTATTTGTTTTATTTTGACATGATGTTCTGTTGGCTGTAGCATTGTGTTGTGCTGTGCTAGGTTGGTGGATTTTATTTATGCATGAGAGAGAGAGTACTAGAGAGCGAGAGAGACTAGAGAGAGAGAATCGTGGATGGGACTAGTGCCATCAGATATTCAAATCAAATGATTAGCTTTCTTTACGGAGAAGGAAACCAGGAGAGAGAAGAGATGGAGAGAAGAGACTAGCTACTAGCTAGGGTTCCAAAAAGAAAAAGAACGAGACGTTTTTGCACATATACCCCTGAAAACTGTCCTATTTACATAGATATTCTAAATAATACCAGTGCTTTTGACATGTTTAAGAATTTCACATGCATAAGAAAATTACAAACAATAATGGTATTGCAAATATAAGTACAAAATTCTCTTGCTTTTGTGGTGACTTTGTATGTAATTTATGATTATCAAAATAATGGATGTTCTTTACATGCCAAATGGAGAGAGAATCTAGAGAGAGAAAGCAGGGACTTTTGACAGGTCAAATCAGTCAGATGAAGATCCTCCCAATGCTTTTCCTATTCATCTCATATCCATTCAGATATGATCTTTTCAAAAAAAAAAATCTATTTAATATCACTCTAATTATGTAGTGAAAACCAAATGAATCAACGTCTATTATTTCAACATAATTTCCTTCTTTAAAATTACTGGATCTGGAGTGAGAGAGAGAGAGAGAGAGAGAGAGAGAGGCTGAAGATCAGGGCATGCGTTTTTGAAAAAATAATAGAACAAAGTTTTGTCTCTGTAAAAAATAAAATAAGAACGCTCCACAAAAATAATAATATAAAACAAAGAAGATTTGAAGAAGAATGAAAAAGCAGAGCACATGGATCGGTGTTGTCACTGTTTAAGGCAGCAGCACTGGACACTTATCCGCACGAATGGCTTGGTTTTTATTTTCATTTTTTCGAAATTTGGCTTTGTTTTTCATCTTTCGAAATATGTTTCCTTTTTTTCATTTTTAATTAGACATTTGAGGGATGTATCATGTCTCCATTTTTATATGAATGGAGAGTAGTTGGAGAAAATGGTAAAGGGGTTGACAAGGGAACATTGTAAGCTTATTTTTTATTTATTTATATATTTTTTTATGGATTAGGACTAATGAGAGAATAAAAGCCAATATTTGACACCTAGGTTCATGATTCTACTCTGCAGAGACATATCAAATCTTTGGATAATGATATGTAGAGAGAGAGTCTTCTTTGCTTGGATCCCTTCTCCAAAAGAGGAACTTGTTTTTTGTATGGGTCCTATTCATGATAATAAGGGAATGGAAAATCAACAATTATTAACTTCAATTTGACAATAAATAACTTCAATTTGACAAATTTTGTTTTCACAGCTTCATAGTGACCATAGTTTTATTTTATTGTTACAAATAGACAAATCAACAATTATTAACTATTTCACAAACTAATTTACCATTTACGTTAATCATTTATTAATTATACATGAGAAAATTATATCACGCTCATCATTGGTTATCCTTTTGTTTAATTACTCTCTATTAACACATCCAAGTTAAGGCAAAAACTGTTGAGCATATCCATATACCTTAGAAAATGCCTAAATAATTTTTTCTTTTCTTCATTTTCTTTTGGAGATCTCTTTCAAAAAAGTTAATGACAATTGTAATGTTAATTAATTGCGGTGATGTATAATTAATTTATATTGCTTTTCATGTGTAAGAGTGATGGGCCACCAAAACTCCATCACCACTACTCGTTGCCACCAATCACAAGAAAAGTAGAACTAGGTATTTTTATGAGAGAGACCCTGAATTATAAACACATTATTACAATATATTTTTTGTTGGAAATTAATGGCATGGCATGTTCTCATTGGCTGATTTGTACTAATGGAATGTGACATAACTAACAAATCTACAATTTCACTAGTATTAGGTGGTGGGTTGGGTTGGCAAGTCCAAATCTGATTATTACATGCCTAGTCAAGCCACTCAATGCCCATAACTATATAAATGTAGATTGCTAAATTTGTGATAAAAGAATGATACCCATGAAAATTAGGGTTTAGCCAAAAATAATTGATTTCTTCCTAGCTTAGTTAATTCAAAGAGATGGTACTTTGAATTTCTTCAATTTCTAATGGATGCACTTAACTTAAAAAGTCATTATTTTTACAAGAAAAAATGTTTATTCCACATAGAAACAACATTATACAAGATCTAAACAAATGTAACTCTAAAATAAAAGATACAATAGATGGTTGGCCCAATTTCAAAAAGGGCCCAACATAATATTTAAACACAATGCACATGATCATCTCCTTTAAACTGTTGAATTACATTCTGAAAAATCAAACAAGCAAACACACACGTCAATATGCATTGCCATTGATAATAAGAAAAAAAAAATCATATTGTAAATATACATTTAAAAGTATTACCACATTCCATTTCTGTTCCATTTTTTCATACTTTGGTTCATGTAGTAAAAATATAGAAAACGTATAGTAAAAATATAGAAAACGTACAATACTTACAAAAAAGAAGTCAGTGGAGATATAATCACATAAATTCAAGTTTACAAGCTCAAATCCTGTGGAAGACTAATTTCTAAGAAATACAAGCTGCCCAATACAAAACACCCAAAAATTAACTAACCAAAAAATAATAATTAAATTACAAAATAAATATTTAAAAACTAAATTGATTAATTACCTGGCGGACATGAAGGCCATTCCAAGAAAGACGGCTTTAACAGCTTGTTTTTGACCCGCATAATCAAATGCAAGTGGTAACATTTCATGCAACGTTAAAAATGCCATCACACCTCCAACTAAATATATAATAATAATATATTAATTTTTATCTCATTCATTAGGGAATTACAAGCAACATAGAAAGAGATTATCATATCTCCATTCAAATATAAACATAATTTTAGGGAAAAAATGTTAAGTACCTGCACCAAGTAATCCATCAAGAATTTCGGGGTTTAGACTGCTTGGAAATAAATAAGCTGCAAATAAAAGCAAATGTGGTCTATGTAAATAAAAAAGAAAAAAAATATTAATAAAAATGAAGATAGTATACATAAAAAATTCTTTTACCAACAATAATAACTCCAAGTGGTTCAGCAAAACCTGAAAGTGTTGCCAGTTTGAAGGCCTGCCATTTACTGCCCAATCAAAAAATATATACTATTATAAACATAAATATAATTATGGTAATTTTTTAATAAATTATGGATATTTCATATAAATTACTTGAAATAAATAAATACAAATACATTTGAAAAGAGAAATACCTATTTGTCGCGAAATATACTGGAAGAGCTACAGCAACACCCTAAATGAAACAATTAAATTAACTCAAAAATGATTTAATAAATTTAATTAAATTTTTTAAGATTTCTTTTTTTTACCTCAGGAATATTATGCAAGGCTATTGCAAAGGCTAAATTAACTCCAACTCTAAGCCCCTATAAGTTAAAAAAAAATGTTGAACTAATAAATAATTATAATTATCATTATAGTAAAAATAATATTAATAATAAAACAAATACCTTGATAGAACCAAGAAAAACAGCCATTCCTTCAGGAAAATTGTGCAAGCTAATGCCTAGAACATAAAATCAAAACCCTAATCTAATAAGTATACAAAAATAAAAAATAATAAAAATATTGCAATAAAAAAATACGAACCAACAGCAGTAATAATTCCGCTAAAGAAAACTTGTCGTTTGTGTTTTTTCATCATGTCTTTTCCTGATCCTTCATCTTCTGTCTCACTCTTCTTTTTATTCAAATAATAAAAAATAAGTGAGGAAACTATTAAATCTTGAAATAGATAAATGTATTTATAAAGTAAATATTTATAAAAAGAAAAATAAGAAATACAGACCTTTTTGTCTGTATCTGGTACAACAGTTGGTTCAGGAATAAAGTTTACAACAAAACCAAAGAATAACACTCCTGCAAAGAACTAATAATAAATATGAAAATATTATTATGTTTACAAAAACCAAATATTACTTAATTTAATATAGAAATAAAAAATTTGTATTATTACCCAAAGATTGCCTTTCAGAAAACCAATAGAATTAAGCGCATTATGCGCCAAGTCTAAGAATGATATACTCAACATTAGACCAGCCGCAAAACCCTACAAAAAATAATACTGTTAATTTATTAAAGAAAGGGGCATTTTGGTAATTACAAATTAATTCAGAGCGGAAAAGAAAAGAATGACCTGAAGAAGGCCGAGCATCTTAAGATTAGGTGCTGGATTTATAATAACAAATAATGCTCCTACACGAAATAAAAAATTAATTTAATAACTGAATTAAGGCTTACAAATTATTATGAACAGAACGATAAGTGTTAATTAATGGCAAATCATCTACCCATTAAAAAAATGGCAAATCATCTAAACTGGTGCTTTCAAAACTAAAGTAACAATGGAAATGCTGAAAAGTTACAATATTTCTAATCGAATTAAAAGCTAAAACCATATAACTATATAAAATCGAAGTTATATATATGATGAATTATGCCTAAGGGTCACAAATCACAGCCTATACAGAAACGAAACCCCCAAATAATGCTTCAGACACAGAATTTCTAAATGAATTGAAATTTGGAACCAAATTGATGATTAGAAGGGCTCATACTCAAAACCCACATCCTAAATCAACAAAATTGAACAAGTAAACTTGAAATACCAACGAACATAACGGTAATTCTGAAAATTCGCATCACAGAACTGGCAGAACAATTATAAAACAAAATTGTTGCATACCTAGTGATGTGCTCAATCCGCCCACTAGTGAGAGAGCGAGCGCCACTAACACTTGCGAATCCATCTTCAAAGAGAGAGAGAGAGAGAGAGATTTTCAGAAGAAGAGGAAGAGGAAGAGGTTTATTCAACTTCCAGTCAGTTGATCTCTCTCCTCTTCTCTACTGACGTGGACCAGTGATGCATCAAAATGGGGAACAAGATCAATTTATTTGCGAGTATTTGAAATCTCGGTTTTTCCCATTACAGAATTTGTGGTATTTCAACTTCGTATTCTGAGATACCTGGAAACGAAATCCTGAATTTACTACAGTTAAAACCCAAGTGAATCAACGCGTATTATTTCAACACAACTTCCTTCTTTAAAAATAGAAAAGAAAACTAACCCTGACGGCTGACAATAACAATAACCATCCGTCTCAAGTCTCAACCACAAATTCACAAACAAATTCAACCAATCTCACCCTACAAAAAGAAAAGCACCCCATTTCTCCCCTCCAACACAACACACAAAGAGAGAAACATATTAACTAAACACACATCTCCTTCGAAACTTTAAAACTCGAGCTCTGTTTAATAACCTTCAATCAACAATGGAGATGAAGAAGATCGCCTGTGCTTTCCTTTTCGTTGCTGCAACTGCCACGTCAGCTTTTGCTGCTGAGGCTCCTGCTCCTGGTCCGGCTGGCCACACCAATGGTGCTTTTGCCGTCTCCGGCCCGACAATGGGCACCATTGTTGGCGCCTCTGTCCTTTCCGTCCTTGCCCACTACTACAACTAAAGAAGGGGAGAGAAGATGGAAATTGAGTTTTTTTATGTGCATTTGGTTGAGTAATTGAGATTTGAGAAAGTGGTTTTTGTATGCGGATTTAATTTATTTTGTTTGGAATAAGATTGGTTTGATTTGTTGATGTGAATGTTATATTTCTTGATACATCTTTTTTTATTTTATGTTCTGTTGCTTGTTAGTATTGTGGGGAAATGCGGCAGAGAGCATAAACTAGAATAACATTGCATTTTACCTATTTTGTTTATATTTCTTTGTGATGTTATTGGACTAAAGTTCCCAGACACATAATGATAAGTGTTCAATATATTTTTTTTGCTAGAACATAGTTTATACTATGCAGAACCAACGACTAGAAAATAGTTCATATTGCTATGTGCTAGCTTGTTCATTAATGTAATAATTTGTAAAGATATACCATCGATATAAAATTTTGGAAGAACATATGTCAAAACATGTAAAACTATTTTCGAACAGTATTTTTGTTAAATATTTTTATGAATTAGAATTAAAATTATTTTCCTAAATAATATATTTCAAAGATAATTTTCTATAAAATAGTTTATTTATTTTTGAATTTTTTTCCTGAATAATAATAGATTTAAAAAAAAAAAATCCAATTCTTAGGAAATATAAATTTTCTATTTCTTTCATAAAACTTGAATTTTTCTAATATAGGCCGTAGGCCGAAACGGGCCTGCATTAAAATAAAAGTAAAACAGGCCGAAATTGAAGCCCATATAAAAGGAACTACAAACTAACTACATCTTCTCTCAACAATGGCTTGGCTTTAATGAAAAGTGTAAAACCCTGCAATGGCTCGTAACAAAGACGTGAAATTCATCTCTTCCTCTTCCTCCATCAAAATCCCCTCATCTTCGCCTCCCTCTCGAGCTCACCCTCTCCTCCCCTCCGCCCTCCCTTTCGCCCGCCTCCGCCTCGACCGCTTCGTCCACTCCGTCCGCTCCGCCGTCAAGGCCCTCGACCTCAAGCTCCGCCCCAGCCACGCGGCAGCCGCATCGTCGGATCCTAACTCCGATCCGAAGAGCAGCGGTCTGGATCAAGAGCGGGTGCTCATCAGTGAAGTCTTGATCCGCAGCAAGGTATTAACTAATTAATTACCTCTTTCTCTCTTATTCTTCAATCATTTTATGCATTTCATTTTGATTAGGATGGGGAACCGTTGGAGAGGAGCGATCTGGAAGAGGTGGCGAGAGGAGCTCTGAGAGCTTGCAAGGCCAATGCGGCTCTGACGCATCGCGAGGTTCAGGAAGATGTGGGCCGTGTCGTTCAGAGCGGTCTCTTTCGCTCTTGCGTGCCTGTTGCTGTCGATACCAGAGACGGAATCCGCCTCATTTTCCAGGTTTGTTTTATGTTTGAATTATCGTGAGTTTGAATTGAGTGTTTGGGTTTTGAATTTTGAATTGGGGGATTTGTAGGTGGAACCGAATCAGGATTTTCAAGGATTGATTTGTGAGGGTGCGAATCTTCTTCCAACTAAGTTCTTACAGGATTCTTTCCGTGATGGATATGGTAGTTCTCTTTCTTACTCTCTCATTAATTGATTAATTAATTAAATTAGAAAATAGAGGGGGTTATACTAAAGTAATATGGTTCTTTCAAGCTATGCAGGGAAAATAGTGAACATAAGGCATCTGGATAAAGTAATAAAATCAATCAATAATTGGTACCAGGACCGTGGTCTCACTGGCGTGGTATATATATATTTTTCCACTTTTTTCTTTATTTATTTTTCCAATTTAAAATTCACAAAATACATGAATTATTGTATTTTTTCCCTTCAGGTTTCAGGTGCTGAA
The DNA here is from genome assembly GCA_024447665.1 of Juncus inflexus. NCBI lineage: Eukaryota > Viridiplantae > Streptophyta > Magnoliopsida > Poales > Juncaceae > Juncus > Juncus inflexus. The sequence continues at coordinate 220,950 of JAJHPC010000011.1, forward strand.
ATACTATCAGGCGGTATTCTTAAATTGCAAGTAGCAGAAGCTGAGGTTAATAATATAATAATCCGATTTCTTGATAGAAGAACGTAAGAAAACACTCTTATTTACCTAATATTAATATATTTTTTTAATTATTTAATTATTTTTTATTTTTTATCAGGGGAGAGCCAACTGTTGGAAAGACAAAACCAGAGACGATACTCCAACAGTTAACTACCAAGAAAGGCCAAGTTAGTTAACAAATATATATATATATATATATATATATATATATATATATATATATATATATATATATATATATATATATGATATGAACCCCTTATTTAAAAAGTAATTTATGGTAATTTAATATCTGATTATTTTTTTATAAAAAATATAGCCGTATAGTAGGCAGCAAGTTAAGATTGATGTGGAGAAAGTTCTCACGATGGGAATTATGGAAGATGTGACCATTATTCCCCAACCTGTTGGAGGTAAATATTTTATTCGTATAATTTCTATTTTTTATTTATTTATTTATTTACTGGTCATTTTGAATTTATTATTTTTTTATTTTATTTGAAGATTCAAGCAAAGTAGATCTGGTGATGAATCTTGTAGAACGGCCTTCAGGTGGTTTCTCTGCTGGTGGCGGTCTCTCTAGCGGGTAATTTTACATTTTTACCCTTGTATAATTCCTACGTTTTTATGTTCATTACTTAATATTTAATAATCATTAATATTTAATACTTGAACTGTTTTGTTGCATAGGATTACGAACGGACCGCTTTCAGGTCTCATTGGAAGGTATTTCATTTTTGTTCTAACATTTTTTTTATCTGGCGGAATATTAAAATATTAAATGCAAAATTTTAACCAACCCTAAATGCAGCTTTGCATATTCGCACCGAAATGTATTTGGAAGAAATAAAAAGCTGAATGTATCTTTAGAGAGGGGCCAAATCGACTCTATTTTTCGCCTAAATTATACCGACCCTTGGATCGATGGAGATAACAAAAGAACTTCCCGCAATATCATGATTCAGGTCATCATCATCATCATTATTATTATTTTTTTTAATGGGGTGACATAATAATTAATTTTATTTATTTATTTATTTAGAATTCAAGAACGCCAGGTCAGCTGGTGCATGGGATTGACCAGAGTGGTCAAGGAGCGTTGACCATTGCTAGAGTGACAGCTGGCATGGAGTACAGCCGTCCTTTGAGACCCAAATGGAGCGGTACTCTTGGCTTAATTTTCCAAGTAATTTATTTACAAAGAAAAATATATTTATTATTTACTATTGTGTAAATAAAAGAATATAATTAATTTAATTTTGGGGAAAATAAAAATGAATAGCATGCGGGTGCGAGAGATGATAAAGGCGATCCGATCATCAGAGATTTCTACAACAGCCAACTCACTGCCAGGTGGCGCCCCCTTTCTCTTTCTCTCTCCTTCCATTTTAAAATTAATTAAAAAATTACTTAATTTTTGGATCATATAATGTAGTGGAAATGCATATGATGACACGCTACTTGCAAAGTTAGAGAGCATATACTCCGATTCCGGCGACCATAGCTCCACTATGGTAATTACCATTTATTCTTCTTTCATATTATCCCAATATAAATACATATTATATACTTATTTTTATATTATTTGTGCAGTTAGTATTAAATGTGGAGCAAGGCCTACCAGTATTACCAGAATGGCTCTGCTTCAACCGAGTCACCGCCCGCCTCAGACAAAATTACGAACTCGGCCCCGCCCGTTTCCTCCTCACGTATTAAAAAAAAACAAAAAAAATAATTTCTTTAATAAAAATTACACTAAACTCTTATAAAAAATTCGCAAAAAAGGCCCTACATTACGCCTAAATTGCAAAAAATCCCCTGCATTTTTACAAATTGCAACGAGGGAAAAAAATACCTACCGTTCGTTAAAAAATGCAGGTATTTTTTTTTTTTTGCAATTTCAGCAATAATGCAGGGTTTTTTTTGTAAATTTCCCAACTCATAATTTATTTTTAATTTTTTAATTTGTAGTGGGTCAGGGGGACATGTGGAGGGGAACTTCTCGCCGCACGAGGCGTTTGCGATAGGGGGCACCAACAGCGTACGCGGATACGAGGAGGGCGCTGTTGGAAGCGGAAGGAGTTATGCTGTTGGCAGCGGCGAAGTCTCTTTTCGAATGGTATCGTTGATTTGACTCACTTAGGTACATTTCGAGTTTTGCGTTGAAGTCCTTGGTTAATTTCATTTTGCGTTTTGCGGTTGTTTTTTGTTTCTTTAGTTTGGGCCGCTGGAAGGAGTGGTGTTTGGAGACTACGGAAGCGATCTTGGTTCTGGACATAATGTACCTGGTACGCTCTAAAAAGAAAATAATGAATAAATAAATAAAGTAATAATAATAATAATAATAATAATAATAATAATAATAATAATAATAATAATAAGTCTGAATTTGGCCCCTTAACTATTGATATAGCTCAATTTTAGCCCCTAGACTTTTTAGTGGTCAAGTTTTTATCCCTCAACTATTCTATTCAATCAGCTCATCTTTAACCCTTCCAAACCTTAACTAATTGAATAGTTAAGTGGTAAAAAATGAACCAAAGGGACAAAATTTGACTTCTCTCTAAAATTATTTTATGGAAATTTTTATTTAACATTTTTATTTTTATTTTGAGTAGGCGATCCGGCGGGAGCGAGGGGAAAGCCGGGAAGCGGGTACGGGTATGGAGTTGGGATCCGTGTAGATTCGCCACTTGGCCCGTTAAGGCTGGAGTATGCATTTAATGATAGGCAAGCTAGAAGGTTTCACTTTGGTGTTGGTTATCGGAATTGAATTGATCGTTCTGTTTTGATTGTCTTGAGTTTCCTTTTGTTTTATTTATTCATTCGTTTTGTAAGTTTTTTGTATGATTTGATATAAAGTGGTATCGTAAGCGTGAACTTGTTTTTTGATTATTGTGGTTGTTGTGATTTGACATGTCGGTTTTGATTCGAGAGTTCCACTAAACAAAGGGGAAAGCAAAATAAGAATCTCTAATTATTTTGGGCACAAAGTTCCCCATCGCTTTATGGGGCATCTCTACATTAATTTTTCAAGTTCATATATTATGCCATTGGCATAATTGGTTTCCTAAGAAATACGAAACATGGATATGTACACTGAGCTAGCTTTTTAAGCTTTTTCCCATGATCTCAATAAAGAAAAAGTTGAAGTACTTTCTTTAAATTTCAATTGAGCTAAGGTTTGGGAAGTAAAAGAGTGAAATTATTATATTCTCTTTTATTTTAAAATTGAGCTAAGGTTAGGAAGTAAGAGATTGAAATTATAATATTTAGATGCATGGGAGCCATCTAGGAGTTACTTGACCTATCTTAAAGTATAGATAAATTTCTCTCGTATCAAGTGATCTAGTAGAATGACTTTATTATTCATAGAAAATCTTTATACATTAATGAATAAAACAATCAATTTAATTATTTCTTGTAAAAGTATTCAAAGAAAAAGGAGCTTTTTAGGTTTTGTCAACATTATGGCAATTTCCAATTTATTCATAAGATATTTTTATATAACAAAAAGAAGAAAAGAAACCCCCCCTATAAGACAAACATGGCACTCTTTCCCTTCTCCACCATGAATGGGTGCAGAATTGTCATCTCATTCTACAAAATTTCTTGAACTTGGAGCACAAAAAACTCATGCACCAATCAAAGACTTTCGCTTCATAATATGTTGATATCGTGATTTTAGATTTCATCAAAGCACTATCATAGGTAATAATAATTTATTTTATTTAACATTTTTTTAAATGTAAAATCCTACAAGAATAGATAGATATTGTACTAGTTTACAAGAGTTAAAAAAAATCATAAAACACAAAAGATTTTAGCTTTAACAAATATGGTTGCTCTTGACTTTCGTGATAGTAGATGATAAATAATAGTATCATCTGCGCAATCATATTGCTTATAAACAAATATTATAATTTAGTTATTTATCTTAGTAGCGTCTAAAAACGAAAATGGTAATATTTTTTATTAAAAGAAAAGTTTATATATTTTCATCTTAGCAAATTCAAAACTATATCCATTCTTCATGTATAAAATCTTCCAAGCATGGTGTATAATAACAGTTCTGATCCTGGTTTACCAACAAAATTGCGTCTTTGGGCACAGTCCACCACATTATCCTTAGGTGCGATTCCACGTACAAACCTTGCTCCTTTTCAAAATATATATTTTGCCTAAACTTGTTCTACAGTGAACCTATCAAGCAACTGACATTTCTTTTTCATTTTCTACAGACTACTTTTGCATCACATTAATTTATCATGCATATAAAGCTAAAATACATCAAAACTATATCTAAGCAATGTCATTTCCTTGTGAATGTTAGTTCAAAAATTCGAGGTTTTAAGTTTAAAGTTCTAGATTGGGCCCGTCGCAAAAGAAAGTAGGAAGGCCGTAGTTGGCCTGTCACGACGCCACGTGGCAAGGCAATGGCATGAATTAAGACGTTCTGACTTCCGTCAAAACGGATTTTGACATATTCACCCTTCTACAATCTTATATTCAGCGCATAAACTGAAGTTCGGAATCGCACGCAATAAATATAAAATCAAGGCGTTGGAAGGGCTTATTCGGAAAAGTGGAGAAAGAAAAGATGAGAGGGAACGAGTCAGAGTGCGGTGCAACTATATAAAACGAGACGCCATTTGATTTCTTTTCCTTCATCTTTCGATCTCAAGTGAGGAAGAAAAGAATTAAGTCAAACGTATTTGCCCAATTAGAGGTATGCTCTCAATTTTTTGATTTATCTTTCTTTCTTTCGATTGTGTTTGTCTCGTGCTGATTATTCACTTATTTATGCTCCTGGGAATTACAGTTTTACGTAGAACTAACTTATCTGTTCTTGCATGTATAGTTTTGAATAGTGTTAATTTTGGTTTGCAAGTCAAATGTTTGCATAATTGAGTGCAAAGAGTTTAGTTTTCCTTTTTTCAGTCATATATTTGAAATTTTTATATTTGGCCAATTACATTCTAGTTATATTTTATTTTGCTTGTATTAGTTCTATTCCTTGAACTTATAAGCTACGATTCGCTACTGAATTATCATTTAATTTTCAATTAGGAAATTAAATTAAACTTCATATTTTTACAGTTTTGGCCCTAAGATAAAGATAAGAACCTGCATATACCAGCCCATTATTATTATCACAATCCAGTAATCTTTGCTAATTATTTTGCTTAACATTCAACCCCAATTTAACTTAACAAATCATTTTTAAAATATTCTTTTATAGAATAAATGGAAGCAGATGCTACAAATCAGAGCAGCCTTAAAGCACCCTTACTAAACAAAGCGAATCAAATAATTTTGAGGGTCAAAGGCATAAAATGCGCCTCTTGTGCAGTCTCAATTGAATCTGTAGTTTCAAAACTAAAAGGCGTTGAGAGTATTTCAGTCTCAGTTCTTCAAGGCCAGGCTGCCATTCAATACCAACCTGAAATAATCAATGTACTAAAATACAAAAACAAAAATAAGAATCAAACATTTATTTTCAAAATTTTATATATTTTACAAAATTTTACTCTACAAAATCCGTTTTTTTTTCATCAGGTAGAGACAATTAAAAAGGCAATTGAGGACCTAAATTACGAAATTGGCACTGAAACTCCGTACCAACAAATCTCAACGTGTCGGCTCAGAATAAAAGGCATGGCCTGTACCAGCTGCTCTGAATCAGTAGAAAATGCTCTCAAATTAGTAACAGGCGTAAAAAAGGCTTCAGTGGGACTTTCTTTAGAAGAGGCCAAGATCCATTTCGACCCGCTTATAACCAATCCGACCCGTTTAATCGAATCCATTGAGGATGCGGGTTTCGGTGCGGACTTAATTTCATCCGGATCCGATATGAATAAAATCCATTTAAAAATCGAAGGAATCTACAAAAAAGAAGATTATGATTTTATTGAGTCGGTTTTGGAAGGATTAGAAGGTGTAAATGGAGTGCAAGTGGACCCCACTTGTCAGAGAGTAATAATTTCTTATGATTCTGACTTAACGGGTCCAAGATCCGTTATGGAATTTCTTACAGAGGCTTCTAAACGGGGCCCACTTTCATTTGATGTGAAATTAGATTTGAATATTAATAAAAGAGGGGATGAAGAGAGAAATTGTGAGGCGAATCGGTACAGGCGTCAGTTTTTGCTGAGCTGTTTGTTTTCCGTACCGGTTTTCGTCTTTTCTATGGTCGTACCGATGGTCGGTACGGCTGGCGATTGGCTGGATTATAAATTAAAAAATAATTTTACGGTCGGTATTTTGTTAAGATGGGTGCTTTGCACTCCTGTTCAGTTCATTATCGGCTGGCGGTAAATAAAACAAAAAAAATAAAATAAAATAATTTATTTCACATTTTTTTACTAATAATTTTTTTTACTTAGGTTTTATGTTGGATCGTACCATGCATTAAAAAGACTCTCATCAAACATGGACGTGTTAGTTTCTCTCGGTACAAACGCAGCGTATTTCTACTCGGTTTACATAGCTTTCAAGACCCTAATTTCACCGACATTCAACGGTCAGGATTTCTTCGAAACAAGCGCCATGTTAATTTCATTTATTTTACTCGGAAAATATTTAGAATCTGTGGCCAAAGGTAAAACCTCTGACGCATTATCCAAACTCACCGAGCTGGCCCCTGACACCGCTTTTCTCCTTACTCTCGACACGTAAAGCATACATAATTTTAATATAAAATGCATGTATTTTGTTGGAAGTACAATTAAAATTTTGATTTTTAAATTTTTTCAGGGATGGGAATGTGATTATGGAGAGGGAAATAAGCACGCAAATGTTGCAAAGAAACGACGTGATAAAAATCGTACCGGGTTCAAAAGTACCGATTGATGGAACCGTTATAAAAGGAACGAGTCATGTGAATGAAAGCATGATCACTGGCGAATCCAGACCCATTTCCAAAAAACCCGGCGACAAGGTTGTTCAAATAAATAATTTATGACAAAATTGCAAAAAAGGCCCTGCATTATGCCGAAATTGCAAAAAAGCCCCTGCGTCAATGGAAATTGCATTTTGTAAATAATTCAGGGACTTGTTTGCAATTTGGGATAATGTAGGTTCTTTTTTTTTTTTTTGGTTGCAAATTTGGCAATAATGCAGTGGATTTTTTCATATTTCCCATAATTTATAATATATTTTATTATAAAAAGTAATATATTAATTATTTATTGTTAATGATTTAATAATTATATTTTGTTAAATAGGTGATTGGAGGAACGGTGAATGAGAACGGGTGTATATTAGTAAAAGCGACACATGTCGGATCCGAAACGGCTTTATCTCAAATCGTTCAGTTAGTTGAATCTGCACAACTCGCCAGAGCTCCAGTTCAGAAACTCGCCGACCGTATCTCTCGATTCTTCGTCCCCACCGTAAACTAAAATTCCTCATCTCTCCTCTTTTCTTTAAGAAAAATTCGCAAAAAAGCCCCTGAATCATCCTTGAATTACAAAAAGGGCGCCTATATTTTTGTAAATAGCAAATAAAAACCTCAATTCATAAGAAATGAAATACAAAAATGCCCCTGCTTAGTACCTAAATTACAAAAAAGCCCCTGTACTGTTCTGAATTGCCAAAAAATAATTCCCTCAATTCATAAGAAGGTGAAATACAGAAAATAGCCTTCTTTCTGTAGGCATAATGCTTGTGTTTTTTTATCGCAAATTTCTTCATAAAAAGTCAACATAAATTAACCAACGCGGTTGTAATATATCCTTTTGGAACCAGATTGTGGTGGGGGCGGTGCTGACGTGGCTGGTGTGGTTCGTAGCGGGCGTCTGCCAGGTGTACCCTTCGGATTGGCTCCCCAAAGGAACGGACTCGTTTGAGCTGGCGTTACAGTTCGCAATTTCTGTTTTGGTGGTGGCGTGTCCGTGCGCGCTGGGTCTCGCCACGCCGACAGCTGTCATGGTCGCCACTGGAATAGGCGCCTCGCAAGGCGTGCTTATTAAGGGCGGTGACGCACTAGAGAAAGCCCACAAGGTACTGTTATTGATTTATTTATTGTTTCTTGTTTATATTCTGATTACTTAAAATTGTGATATTTTACCTTGTGCCAGGTGAAAGCAGTAGTTTTTGATAAGACGGGTACTCTTACGGTTGGGAAACCTTCGGTTGTTCAAACTAGAGTTTTTTCTAAGATGTCTCTACAAGAGATGTGTGATTTGGCTGCATCTGCTGAGGTGGCGCTCCGTTCTTTTAATTTCTTTTTCATTTATTTATTTTTTGTAAATTTTTAGAAATTTTATGTTATTTGATCAGGTGAATAGCGAGCATCCACTAGCAAAGGCGATAGTGAACCACTCGAAAAAACTCCACCAGCAATACGGAACCCATTCAACCGACCAATCAAATTCAAACCTCTCAACCAAAGACTTCATATCCCACACGGGTTGCGGAGTGAGCATCCTTATCGGGTCCAGATCCGTTTTAGTCGGCAACAAGAAACTCATGCATACTTTCCAAATCCCCTTAAAACCCGAAACCGAACAGTTCATATCCGAATCCGAAAATCTTTCGAGGACTTGCGTTTTGGTCGCTGTGGATGGAGAGATTTGCGGAGCCTTAGCGGTTTCTGACCCGTTAAAACCCGAAGCGGGTCGGGTCGTGAGGGTTTTGGAGCAAATGGGTATTCTGAGTATAATGGTTACCGGGGATAATTGGGCTACTGCGCGTGCGATTGCGAGTCAAGTTGGGATTCAGACCGTTTTTGCCGAAATTGATCCAGCTGGCAAGGCCGACAAAATCAAAGAGTTACAGGTGATTAGTTAGTCTCACTTTTTTTTGATGAAAATTTATATATACCCCTAAACCCTAAAATCAAAATATCACACATACCATCCAAAACCAAAAGCGTGAAATATTCACCATCATACAAAACATGATATATATCACTAATGCATACCTCTTCGCTCTTACTTTTAAAAAAAAGTACCTAAACTAGTATCCATGCTCCTCTACCCATGTACAAAAAATAATTAAGGATAATTTTTTTTTGATTCAACACGTGTAGAAGAAAGGCTTAACGGTAGCGATGGTAGGAGACGGAATAAACGACTCCCCGGCGCTGGCGGCCTCGGATGTCGGCCTGGCCATCGGGGCCGGAACCAACATCGCGATCGAGGCCGCTGACATCGTGCTGATGCGCAGCAGCCTCGGCGACGTGATCACGGCCGTGGACCTCTCTCGCAAAACGTTAGAGAGGATAAAGTTGAATTACGTGTGGGCGTTGGGGTATAATTTGCTCGGAGTGCCGGTGGCGGCAGGAGTGATGTATCCCGGGTGGGGAGTGAGGCTGCCGCCGTGGGTGGCGGGCGCGTGCATGGCCGCGAGCTCCGTGAGTGTCGTTTCTTCCTCGCTCTTGCTTCAGTTGTATAGGAAGCCCGTTGGATTGGATGATGACCGTGTGATGTCGTGCTGATGTCATTATGTGATGAGGTAGTGTTGGTGGTGTGATCATTGTTTTGTTCGATCGGGTAGTTGTTTTTGTGGTTATAGATTGGATTGGATGATTCTATTGTTTAAGAAATTGTGTTATGTATGTATGTTTGTGTGGGTGTGTATGGTATGCTATAGATGGAGAAAATAGAAGCTATTTCATTCTATCTAAGAAATTGAGGTTCTAGGTTCTACTACTACTACTACATAAAATTGATCAAATTCGTTTTGAGTGAGTTCAGTATGTTATTGTTTATTAGAAATGGAATGTATTCATCATCATGTTTTTCAGGATAATGAAGTGTTTACATTATGCTATATATAGATCTAAAAATGCATGGCACGAGTTATATAGTCTTAGTTATTTTCCATTTTATAGAAAACTATATATTTATATATATTTTTTCTATTTACACCTGATTAATATTGATAAGAAGAGCTAACATAAAAAATGTTAAGAAATTACGATTACTTTTTTTTTTTTTTGAAGGAAACTGGCTTCGCGGAATTTCGAACACATAACTTTTGAGTTGGTGGGATGATGCCTTAACGCTCTATTAGAAATGAGTTTGCTCATTTCTTTTCTCTTTTTGGAGTATTTTTGCAAATTTTAGTTGATCATTATACTCATTTCAGCTATATTGTAGTATGAGAATATGATTTGTTTTGCAAGCACCACAAGTAACTCAACAAATTATCTGTTTTGTTTTTGAGTTTTTGCTAAGTGGCTGTAACAGTAACTTTTTAAACCATTAGCTAGGCACTTCATTTAGGTAGCAAGAGATGGCTGCTAAATGGCGCAAAAAATTGCGAAAAAATTGGAAACAATTTTTTTCTCACAAATACCTAAAATAGAAATTGTCATGAGTAAAATCCTACTAGTGTCCTACTCGGTTCGGATCTTCTGCATTCCCTGCTACCTATAAGAATTACTTCTCCGCGACTACCAAATGGACCATACTCTTAATTTAAAATGTAGAATTAGTATTTATCTGATTAGTATGATATGAAGCAAAATTGTTCAGAAGCAAAATTAGGATTAAAGATAATATAATTTACCAAAAAGGGGCTTAAAGGAGCTACACAGTATGTTAGTTTTTCTATGAAGCCACACAATCGGTTATTGAAAATTCCAAACGTTTGCGCCGTAAAAGATCTTTTCTATCTAAAAGCTCACTAACAAATGTCACGAAAAATAACAACAAGAAGTTGAAATTTACGCGCGGGGAAATAAAGTTTGGCCTTTATATATGCATGTCTCAAATTCACAAATCTCAAACAAAAAAGCAGAAAATAAACAATTTCTCAAAGTAACTACTAAAAATAAAAATATTAAAAATAAAATTAAGAATAAAAAAATGGGGCTCAAGAAGAATTTGATCAATGCAATTGCATTCCTTCTTCTTGCATGCGCTGTCAGTGCGCAAAATTTGATATCATCTGTCTACAATGTAATGGATTACGGCGCGATTGCTGATGGACAGACAGATAACACACTAGTAAGACGTTATAATATATACAATATAAAATTATTACTATCATTAAGCATATATTATTGTGAATTCATTAATTATGATGGTTATTATTATACTTGCGTATTAATATGTAAAAATATATAGGTGTTTCAACAAACATGGGAGAAAGTTTGCATGACAGAAGGAAACCCTAGATTCTTGATTCCAGAAGGATCATATCTACTGGGTCCATTGATATTCAAAGGACCATGCAAAGGCCACATCTCAATACAACTCAAAGGCAAGTTATTAGCTCCCACTGATCTTACTAAATACACGGCAAATTGGATCGAGTTTCAGTACATAAAAGGCCTGACGATCAATGGTGGTGGAACTTTTGACGGACAAGGCGCATCTGCTTGGTCTCAAGACATGTGCCCTAAGAACTCCCAATGCAGAAACTTGCCTATGGTAATTCAAATAATACATATAATATATACCTCAATTTTTTTTTGAATTAACCTCAATTTTTGTTCAAAGGCTTATATTTGTCTATCTTCTGATAATTATTAAAGATTAAATATTTGCTGTCTTTTTTAGTCAGTGGTTTTTGCGTTTATTGAAAATTTGAGGATGAGTGGAGTTCATGTCATGAACAGTAAGTCATTCCACGTGAATGTTTTCAATTCGGATAATGTTCAATTTCATGCGCTCAAGATTAGCGCTCCAGCTGACAGCCCAAACACAGACGGAATCCACATGGGAGATATTAGCAACGTAAACATAACCGATACCACTATCGGTACTGGCGATGATTGTATCTCCATCGGCCCTGGTAGCATCAATGTTACGGTATAAATTCTATATATGTTTATAATAAATTTTTTGATTATTTGGCTTTCGTTTTCTATGTTTTGATTATTGAGTGTAATTAATATGTAGGTGACAAATGTGAGATGTGGTCCTGGACATGGAATCAGCATAGGGAGTTTGGGGAGGTATGTTAATGAGAGGGATGTGAAGAACCTGAAGATTCAAAATTGTACCTTGACTAATACGCAAAATGGAGTTAGGGTTAAGACTTGGCAAGATAACCCCTCTCCATTGGCGGCAGCTTATATTGTTTTCGAAGATATTACCATGAAAAATGTGCTTAACCCTATCATCATTGATCAGAAATACTGCCCCCATTATATGTGCACCAAAAATGTAAGTATAAATATAAATATAAATATAAATATAAATATAAATATAAATATAAATATAAATATAAATATAAATATAAATATAAATATAAATATAAATATAAATATAAATATAAATATAAATATTACTAATAAAAAACAACTAGGCTTAATACATTTTAATTACATTTTTTTGTAAGAAATGAAATACATTGGAAGGGGGATTATTAAGCCCTCTCCAATTTCCTCAAAAAAAAAAAATAATAATAATTACATTTTTTACTTAATTGTGATCAATTTATTACTTTTTCAGTCTCCTTCAAAGGTGAAGATAGAGCATGTAACATTCAAGAACATTAAGGGTACGTCGGCTTCTCCAGAAGCGATACAACTAGTTTGTAGTGATGCAGTGCCATGTGAAGGAATTGAGCTAAGTAATATCAATTTGGAGTCCAACAATGGTGCTGCCATGAGTGCAACTTGTGTCAATGTGCAAGGGACTTCGGACGGAAGCGTGAGCTCTAGCGCGTGCACTATGATCAATTCTCTGTGATTTGATTGATTGATAGATTAATTCGGGGTTGTTATAAAATTTAGACATTCTTTTGCTCCATGTCATATGTAAATGTGAATTTGTAGTGATATTAATGGATTCAATCAAACTCAATCTTCATTTTTTCCTATTTTTAAATTGTATTTGTAAATTCAATCTTTAATTAGTGTCAAATCATATTTTACTTTCTTCGGTCCATTGTTTAAGTTTTCATATTCTTATTAGCTTTTAAAAATAAAAAATAAATACTCTAATTTTGTCCGAAAATCCCAAAATATTAGCTTATTACCTGTGTTATGATTAATTTTGCAAAAAATGGTCAAAATCAAACTTGATTTGATGGGTTAAAACTTAAAACCCCTACACACCATACTTCTATCAGGGTGCTGTCTTAGTAGAGTGAGCTAGGGTCTGATTGCCTCTTATAGAAATACTCATCATTAAATTCTTATTAGCCGAGAATTTCGAATATTTATAGGTTTATAGCTTAAACTAGATTCATTGATTGTTAGTTTCATTGATTATTAGTTGCAAATGCTTATGGAATTTCCAAGCAATGATTGGAATGCTTTTTAAATTTATTCAATTGGAGGTCTGAAACTGCTACTTAAAATGTTTAATTCCTGTTCTTCAACTTGTAAGAATTATATATTTCTCGTGATCTAGAACTCAATTTGACTTTATTCTGATTTTGTTGGATTCAAATAAAAGTATAATTATCTGTAATTTTTCATTTTAGAGATCCGATCAATTCATCTCGCTCTTGGTAATAATTTCTTTTCTTTTCAGTGGAAGCAATTTTTTTCGAAAGTTTGGAAGGGCAAATGAGGATTAACTGTAAAAATGGGTAATTTGCATCTGAGGCATTTCTGTGATGCTACTACCTTTACATCACCTTTTTTTTTGAAAGGTTACCTTTATATCACCTTGGAGATCTGATGCTGATCTTTTATTTCATAAATCATTTTAGAGATCCAAAATTCTAGGATTTAACAATTTATAAGCCAGTGATGTTATTCAGATGAGTAACAGTTTACCAAAACCCTGTCATGATTTGTCTTTTGTGTTGTGCTCAATCTAAAATCTCTTTTAATAGTCTTTAAATTGTGAAATCTTCATACTGATGTCTAGTTTTATTGTGATTTATTTGAGATTTTGTTTTACCATTTATTTTTAAGTGAATTTTAAGTGAGAACTGCTCATGGTGGAATTTTCTGTAAAGCTTGATTTAAATTGAATAAACCCTATAATATTTCTCTCATTTTCCTTGGGATCGATCCGACTTGTCCGCTTTGCAAGTTGATATTGTAAATATGTTTTGTTCTCCTAATATTTTAGTTTGTGTGAAAAATTAACGCTTAATTTTGCAAGTGCAACAAGCATATACCTCAAAAACTTAAAATGTTTTGTTTTTTAGTTTTATGGCATAGTAATTTTTTTAAACCATTAGCTAGGCACTTCATTTAGGTAGCAAACAAAGAGATCGTTGCTAAAACGCGCAAAAAATGCGAAAAAATGGGAGCATTTTTTCATAAATACCTATAAATAGAAATTACCATGTGTAAAATCCTAAGTAGTGTCCTATGTGAATCGGATCTTCCGCATTCATTGCTATATGCAAGAACTTATTTATCACTTAATTAAATGTCATATTATCTCTTGTTTATTGTGGAATGAAAAAAATTAAGTACAATTAAGATTTGAAAGATTATATAATTTGCCAAAAGGTTTAAAGGAGGTGCATGCTTATTATTTATATTTATAGTGAAAGCACAGAGTAGGTTATTGAAAATTCCAAATGTTCCGGTTGTAAAAAATCTTTTTGAGCTAAAAGCTCGACAACAAATATCCAGAAAAATAACAATAGGAAGTTGAAATTTACAGGCGGGAAAGAAAACATCATGCCTCTATATATGAATGTCTCAAGTTCAAACCAAAAGCAGAAAAAAGAATAAATTCTTCAATAAAAGAAAATACTAAAGAATACATATAAAAATAAACAAATAAAATGGGGCTCAAAAAGAATCTGATAAATCCAATAGTGTTCCTTCTTCTTGCATGCGCTGCACGTGCGCAAAATTTCAGCTCATCTCTCTACAATGTAATGGACTACGGCGCGGTTGCTGATGGACAAACTGATAGCACACAAGTGAGTTTTAGTATATACACTTAAAATACTATTATTATGCATATGTATTTATGATCTATTTCATTATGATATATTATATATAGGGGTTTCAACAAACATGGGAGAAAGCATGCATGACAGATGGAAACCCTATATTCTTGGTTCCAGAAGGATCATATCTAGTGGGTCCATTGATATTCAAAGGACCATGCAAGAGCTACATCACAGTACAACTCCAAGGCAATCTATTAGCTTCCACTGAACTCAGTAAATACATGGCAAATTGGATCGAGTTTCAGTACCTCACTGGCCTGACGATCAATGGTGGCGGAGTATTCGACGGACAAGGCGCATCAGCCTGGCCTCAAGATATGTGCCCTAAGAGCTCCAAATGCAAAAACTTACCTATGGTAATTCAAATAGTGCATTAAATATCTCCAAAAAAAGAAAAAAGCTTTTTATATATTTTTTTGATAAAAATTTCTTGTTTTTGTTTAGTCATTGGTGTTTTCATTCGTGGAAAATGCGTGGATAAGTGATATACATATGTTGAATAGTAAGTCGTTCCACATGAACTTTTTTGCGTCCAATAACATTCATCTCCACGCTCTTAATATTAGCGCTCCATCTGATAGCCCTAACACAGATGGAATCCACATGGGAGATTGTAGCAACATAAATATCACTGATACCACAATCGGTACTGGCGATGACTGTATTTCCATCGGCTCTGGTAGCGTGAATGTTACGGTATATATTAGTAATATAAATTTTGTACATTCAAAATTTGATTATGTTTTCCTTAAAAAAATGATCATTGAGTGTAACTAATATTTATAGGTGACAAATGTGAATTGTGGGCCTGGACATGGAATCAGCATAGGGAGTTTGGGGAAGTCTACAAATGAGAAGGACGTTAGGAACCTGACGATTAAAAATTGTACCTTGACCGATACGCAAAATGGAGTTAGGGTTAAGACTTGGCAGGATAACCCCTCTCCATTGGAGGCAGCTTATATTGTTTTCGAAGATCTTATCATGAATAATGTGTCTAACCCTATCATTATTGATCAGAAATACTGCCCTCATAATATGTGCACCTCAATTGTAAGTAAATAGTAATAATTAAAGTCAACTAGCATGAATTTGTTACATTTTTCAACCTAATTGTGATCAATTTATTAATTTTTTCAGGCTCCTTCAAAGGTGAAGGTAGAGCACGTAACATTCAAGAACATAAACGGTACATCAGCTTCTCCTGAGGCGATAAAACTAGTTTGTAGTGATGCAGTGCCATGTGAAGGAATTGAGCTTAGTAATATCAATTTGGAGTGCAACAATGGTGGTGCCATGAACGCTACTTGTGTCAATGTGCAAGGGACTTTGGATGCAAGCATAAACCCTAGCTTGTGTATGATGATGAATTCTCAGTAGTTTGATTGATTGATTAATTTGGTTTGGTTGATCAAATTTGGATATTCTTTTGCTTCATGTATTATATGTAAGTGTGCATTGATGAGGGTGTGTTTTTAATTAGAATCATTAATTGGAACTGATTTGATTAATTATATGTTCTGTGTATATTTTTTTTGTCAATTATTTTTATCATTTTGTCACGCGGAGAAGTTTCTTATGGTCTACAAAACATAATAATCTAGTCAATATATAAATTAAACTTATTTCTTAATTCAACTGATATAAGATCATAATACATTCATAAACTAACAATATTAGTAGTCATACAACTACGTGGCTTTATTGCTACATCAGATTAGACAGACACATAACTTAGAACACTAATGCATAGATACTAAACACAACTACTTATACTTAAAACGTGAAATATAAGATTAAAATTTTCTACTCAATCTTCTCATTCTTAGCTTCTTCTTTCTCCGCCCCATTCTCCACGATTACCTCGATCATCTCATTGGAGTCTTCAGTGGGTACGGCTTGAGCTTCTTTCTTTTTTTTGTTATCATTTTCCTCTTTGCCTTCTTTTTCTTCTTCTTGTACTACTGCCTCTTTCTCTTGTTTCTTTTCGATTATGTCTAGCTTACGTTCTACCTCAAGAGAAACTACTTCTTCATCATCATTAATGGTTTCATCTATCTTCTTCGACCCTTGGTCCACCTCCTCCTCATGATCCTCAATTTCAAGTACTTCAGGTGCCTCTGAAGTTCCATTTGGTTTCTCCGTATGGATTTTTTCAGACGGCGTGTTTGTTTCTGATTGAACCTGCATTAACCAATGTAATATAAAAAGTTATCATATTAATAACTAGAAATTATGTTTGGCAATTTTGAATTTCATATGAGTTGAGAATATCAAATATCGGTCTAAACCTCCAGAGCTATCATTTCTTCATGATCGTCGTGAGCTTCATCGTCCTTCTCTTTCTCTTGTTGGTACACCTCATCATCAGCATTAATTTCTTCTTTGGGCACCTCTTGAACTTTGTTTAGATCCTCCTTCGGACAATTTTCCAGCAGCACGTTTGTTGGTGATTGGATCTGCATGCAATGGTCCATTAGTTTATATATTTGTCAAAAAAGGAAACCTATAGAGGTTGGTTAATTAGTTCAGAACAATAAAACCTGTGAACTGTAGATAACTAGAAGATAAAGATACCTCCACAGTAGCCATTATGAGGGGGTTGTCTTGATGGAAATAGCACTCGACTTGATTTGATACAATGATTGAATTGTATGTGTGTATATATAGGGATAAAGAAGGGGACCATATCACTGAAATCATGGTTTTATTTGAAGGATACCAAGAACAAGATTTGATTCATTATATTTTCGTAAACCTAAATGGTGTGTGGATTATTTTGTGCTATGTGTTGTATGGTTTGTAGGTGACATTCTTATGCATTTCTTCAATCATGTAATATGTTCTAGCCATTCTATTGTTCCTTGATCTGAAGCTGAAGATCACGAGAGCTCCACGTCTGCTGAATTGCACAAGATCCAATTCATTCCCTAGTTTTCATTTTCACACACATAGGAAAATGAATGCATGATGAGCTCCACACCATAAGAATATGCACTTCTTTTGGTACACCGACGTGATCCAAACGGAGCTTCAAGCTTTATTATATTGATGAGTCTTCAACTGTTACATCCCCAAAATGAATATGCAACAAAATTAACCAAAACATATGAAATCAAAAGCACCATTTTATCTAAGACCCAACTTAACATAGTCTTCAAACTTCAATTCAAGTCTACAGAACCCACAAGCACACACATATTAGTCTTCAGACTCCAAACTGGAAATAAAACAAACCCACAACCCCACACCAAACCAAGTTCCAAACTCTCTGACCTGACAACACAACATGACTCGACACGACACAACACACCATACAGCAGTCTTTCACAACATAATACTAAACTTAAAACACAAATATAATAAAACCAAGTCCATAATAGATAGATAATAATACTAGAACCAAACCACCAGTTATCACTCTTCAGCCACCTCGGACCCTCGGCCTCTTCCCTGGCCTTGCACTCCCTACTCCTCCACCGCCGCCGCCACCTCCACCATTGCTGCCTCCTCCTTGTCCGGCTTGTGGTTCTTGATTCTGCGCCTCATAAAGTGGACAGAATATTGGATCCCCGGGAACAAACTCGTTAATAGTGGTGAGCACATCCTTGAGTCCGCGCAACACCTTCAGCGAGAATTCCTTCAATTCTCCCTCCGCTCCTTCATCTATTTTCTTCTTGCATTCTGCCCCAAGTTCCTTAACTTTTCCCGCCTTCAAGACAACAAAACTAGTTAAACTAAACATCATTTAAAATTAAGTAAGTCTAATTAAGTAAAAGAATGTATTGTTGAGTATACCGTTTCGTGGGTGATGGACGCCCTGACTTGATACAAGAGATCGCGAAGCGGACCAGGCTGATGCTGAATATCGGATCTGGAAGGTTGGAGGTATAATCTAGAATTATTAGCGAACCATTCAAAATATTCACGATAAGTGGTTATATCATAAGGTCTCTCTTCCTCAAAGACCGAGTTTGCACAGTCGGCCCACTGCCCCAAATACATCTCATGCATATTCGCCCAACCACGAGATCCACCCGGATTCTTATTCTTACAATAAAATTCATCCAAATCACAATGGGTGGGTGGGAAATTCTGATATCTTCCAAACTGTCTCTGAACCCTACGTGTATTATGAGGCTCCACCATCCAAAAATGGATTAACGGGCCAGAATAATTCCATAAATACTCGGAAGCGGTACAAATGGGGGGAAGCAGAGCAAGGTCTTCTTCCGAATATGGTTCCCAATTAACTTGATATTCGCGTAAATAATCAAGTTCGTCTCGATAATACTGCAGAACCCTAGCAGGGTTTCTCGTCCAGTCATGATAGCCGGACCATTTATGCCCATAGGGGCGACGGAGCTCTGGTCTATAATTATAACCGCCTAATCTCGGTATCGGTATGCCATGCCGCATTTCGGGCCTGCCAAAGAGGAATCTCTCCCAAGCCCAGAGTTGAAGTAATAAAATCGGGCCGCCCATTTGTCTTGTGCCAACTTTACAAGCTCTGCAAAGTTCGCGATTCAGATACGCTAAAGTCGCACTCCCCCAACTAAAACGCCCCACTCTACTCAAATCCTTGATTAGTGGAAGGTAATGAATCGAAACGGCATCACCTGATAAGTCCGTGAAGAGTATAGAACCCAACGTCATTAATATTACAGCACGGACATGACATTGGGTCTTATACTCATATTCTTCATCCGTCTCATCTTTTCGAAGTAATTCTCCGAATTTTTCCTTTAACCATGGGATACTAATAGCCGTTGTACTCCCGGATCGGAATGTTTTTTCATCGACCTCACAACCGAGATATTTGCGGATCATATTATGCCATTGCTCAACAGTTCTCTTCTTCTTCTTAGGAATAACGGGCTCGCCATCAATGCGTAACCCTAAGAGAACCGCCACATCCTGAAGAGTGACCATCATTTCCCCAACCGGGAAATGGAATGTATGGGTTTCAGGCCGCCATCTCTCAACTAAGGCAGTGATTAGATATCTATCAGCGCAGATGTATCCCATTCTGCAGAGGCTGTAAAAACCAGCATCGACAAGATAATCTGTGTATTTCTCATGTATTATGAATTTTTTTAGACAGTGCTTACGAACATTCAAAGAGCCTGGCTTTTGACCCGTTATGACATAATTAGATCTATGATCTATTTGTTTGTTAAAGAGAGGTGGAAGTGGGATATTTTGGTTGGGTGGTGGGTTCATTTGATTTGGTGGTGGGTTCACCCTCTCAGGCAAGTTAGGGTGGTCTGGACTTTCAAGAGGATCGTTAAGCTCGTCCTCTAGATCTTCAGGAGGTACGTAATCCTCATCGTCTAAATCACCAGGAGGTTCATAGTCCCTGTCATCATTATCTGAATGTACATGGGAGTCATAATCATTTGGAGGGCCGCCGATATGCTCACCCTCTTCTGCATCTACAGGGGGCTCATAGTCCTCATCATTAACCTCCAAGCCAGGACTCGAATGTGAAGATGGAACTCTTCTGCGCCTGCCTCGACAGCGGCCTCGACCAACTCCGGATATAGCTCGGTCTGTGGCATGCAGCCTATGTCCATGACCGCGCCCTCTTCCTCGTCCTCGACCCCGCTCCATTGTTCTACAAAGAATATAAAATATGAGAAGTAATGTTAGTAAAGTTGTCTTAATTGCCACCTCTAGTAATGAATTATACTTTTCAATCCTTCTTTTCCACTTCTAGAAAAAGATATGTCTTATACAATTATCTATTTATGGAGAATGTAAATGCATAAAAGGATGGATGAGAAAATGTACCTTGCTTCACGAGGTGGATTTGCCTCAAGATGATTTTGCATTTCACCCTCTTGACGATTTAAAGGTGGAGGTGTAACCCTAGGCGGATTAGATGATCCGACTTGTTGGCCTGGTTGAGAATTTGGTCTGCCTCGCCCACGAGTTGAGCCACGACCACGGCGAAGCCTGACTTCAGTTCTATTTTGGACACGAGCTCTACCTCGGCCCCTGCCTTGGCCTTGGGCTCTCTCCATTGTTCTTGAAAAGAAAAAGAGAGAATTTAATGTCAGTGACTTAAGATTGTAGATGAGAAAAATGCAAAATTCATCGGCGACAAAGTATATCAAGTCGGGGTTAACATAACATTGAGCAATACCATTACTCTACCACTTCGTGAGTGGCAATGGTACTGTGCAAGTTTGTATGGTACCAATTTTAACATACTCTTTTTATTCCTTTCAATATAAGCCTTTATTAAATTTAAGACTCAACAAATCTGAAGCAATCTCTTTTTTTTTTTTTTAACAATACTGACTATTTTGAACTAAAAAGGGCAATAAAAGTAAGTTTGAGAGTATGCCGTATGAGCTCTAGAAGATGGACTTCATACAAAATGGTATGTCCATGACAAATACAAAACCTATATATGGCCTATAAAATATATTAGTAAAAGTGCTTCCAATTATGATAGAAAAATAATACAATATATTGGTAAAGAAAACTTCCAAGTATGCAAATTAAAAATAATATAATATAATATATTAATATACCTAAATTCGAAGGATTGCTCTGCCTCTTGAGTTGGAGCTTCAAAAAGAGAGTCTGGGTGATATATGCCATTCATTAGGGCTTGGAGATCCGCTTCCGACACAGGAGGATTTCCGATCGGATCGGACGCCATGGTAACTCCAAGTGAAGGCGAAAATATGGATGGATTGATCTCATCCTCCCCATATTGTTGGCCTAAAAGGGAGAGAGCATTTGGTGATTGTTGGCCTAAAGAGGAGTGAGTATTTGGTAATTGTTGGACTAAAGAGGAGTGAGAATTTGGTGAAAGACTTCCGTGTCCACGACTGCGGCCGATGCCGAATGCAGGTGTTTTTGATGTTGCGTGATGGTGCCCACGGCCCCGGCCCCGGCCCCGGTCCCGGCCATGGCCTCCTACTCCCTCCATTCTTCTTCTGGGAAAAAAAGAATGTGAGTAGAAAGCTCAATAATGTATATGTTAACATAATAAATATGTTAAGTTGTGTTTATGATTAATAAGTTTGTCCGAATTATCATACTGATTGGTATGTACTTGTAGTGCATAAAATGATTATTAATGTATTAAAAATGTGATTGATATGGTACACATGCATGACTATTTTATTAGTGAGAGATTTTCATGTTATGTCGACCGTTTCCTAATCGAAACTTTCCTATACAGACCGGTAAACGAAATATATTGAACCGAAATATATGATCATGGTATCCAGTGCTATGTGACTTTGACACTGAGTGATATTTGACCAAATAGATCAATTTAACAAAAGTAATCTAGCAGGCCTAGCAGAAACAGTATCTCATAATTACAAAATAAAAATAATAATAATAATCTTAAGTTTGCCTCAAAAAAAAAAAAATTTAATAATAATAATAATAATAATAATAATTATTATTATTATTATTATTATTATTTAGACAAATATGCTTAGAAGATCAAACTTGACGGTTCAAACGATAAACCCACATATCCAAACTTGAGTCGTCTAAAACCGACTAACCCAAAATCATGTTGTTTGGACCAATTGACATGTAAAACTAATCCGATTGACCCAAAATGTCAACATGCAAATCTAAAACTGGTCTGACACGAAAATAACTCAACCGGAACGTAATAATAACAACTCAACTAGATCAAAACAAGCACCAAACCAAAATCTAACAAGACGCAACTTAAAACAACTCGAACAACACATGACCCAAAGTCGACATGACCTGATCTGACTCAATCTTATCTGACCTAGTCAAATCTGACTCGATCTGATCATATATGATTCGATCTGATCAGATCTGACTCGATATAACCTTATAGGCCACACATCTAGAAGTAAGTCTTGTAAAATAAATTAGTTATTAAGAAAACACTTAAGACACAAAAACTAACCAAGTTAGTGAACATCATAGATAGTAACAAAACTAAAAGTCTAAATTATTTTTAAAACGACTATAGTTGATATTTAGTAGTAATAAAATCAGATCTATAAAATTTCCAAAAAGAATTAAGATTTAGCCCTACAAACATGTAGATCTATGACTACACAAAAGGAATCTAACATATTGAAAGTGAAAACACGAAATAAGCTCTAATATTCCATAATTGCATAAAAGAACAAGATCAAAAAATATACCTCAGATCAAATGCAGGTTTTGCCGAGGAGAGAAAAAACTTTTCAAAATAGGAAGGATTTAGGATTTGATTTGAGTTTTGAGATTGCGGCGATTTGAGAAAAATATAGGAGTCTTGAAAGAGGAATTAGGGTTTGTTTATCTTAATCAGTGGGGGATCGAGTTTTATTAACATTCTGAGACAATATGGACCGTAGGATTTGGTAGTGACCGTAGATTAAGATTACGTGTAAATTCTGCAATCTATTTCTAATCCCCGCAAACAATGAAAACGGAAACATATAAAAATTATTAATTAATTATTCATACTTATAGTAATTTAGTTCAAGGATTGTGATTATCGCGTAATCATAATGTTCATGCATGCAATGGATTCATATAAATATCATAATTGTACATGACTTAGCAATAATAGATTACAAAAATATATGATAATATGGAAATAAAAAATGATAAGAGAAAAAAAGGATTACAAGAATATAACCTTACTTTCAAAATTTTATTAATCCATCACAGGTATATAAGGTACAAAATCCAATTCCAACTTCATTTATTTCAACTAAATTCCTTTACAAATATTCCCGAAACAAAATTACCCTAAATCTAAACAATTCAAACCACACTCTCCTTGTTCACTCTTCCTTGAAATAATTTGAACTCCAAATCCTTCATGTGTACTTTGAATTTTTCCCGCCTCAATCCAACTTGTGCCAACACTCTTCTTAACACACCTCTCTTTCATCATTTTCCTAATTTCCATTGCATCTTTAAACCTCCCAACCGTATTATACACATTAGCCAACAACACATAACTCAAGTGGTTAAACGGGTCCAAACCCATCATTCTTTTCACAACCCGCTCCGCTAAATCCACGTTTGAATGAGTCGCACAAGCACCCAAAAGAGAAGCCCAAAGAGAAAACTCATTTTCAAAACCCGACCCGTTTATCAACTTTTCGGCCTCTTCAAGTTGACCGACTCGGCCCAATAAGTCAACCATGCAACTATAATGCTCCACACGAGACGAAATATTGTACTTTTTATCCATCAATTTAAATAGTTTCTTGCCTTGTTTGACCATGCCGGTATGACTACACGCGAAAAGAGCACCAACAAATGTTATATAATCGGGTTTTGTATTTCCTTCTTTGGACATTAATTTAAATAATTTAATCGCCTCTTGACCTCTCCCATTTTGAGCCAAGCCACAAATCATAGCATTCCATGAAATCGTATTTCTCACGGGCATTCTAACAAACACCTCATGTGCATAATCTATTAGCCCACATTTCGCGTATAAATCAACTAGAGCCGATTCAAATACCACATGGTTTAAAACCCTACTTGTTCTATAAACCCTGGCATGAATCTCTTTCCCCGTTCTAGCGACTGCCAGGCTGGCACAGGCACGCAGTACAATACCAAATGTATATACATCTGTCATTTCCTTATTCATGCTTTTGAACAAATTTATAACCGTTTCGTAAAACCCTAAATTGCAATACCCACCAAGTAAAGCGCACCAAGAGACCGCGTTTTTCATGGCCATTTTATCAAAAGCCCTTCTAGAATCTTGCATTAAACCGCACTTTGCGTACAAGTCCACTATGCTACTCTCAACCACCACATTATTACGAGAAACGCCACTGGTAATTGCCTTTGCGTGAGCTTGTTTTCCTTGTTCGAGTCTATTTAAATTAGCCAAGGTACTTAAAACACTCCCAAAAGTAAACTCATCAAGTTCTGGCTTAACACTTTTCTGCCTCATCAT
This sequence comes from Juncus inflexus, assembly GCA_024447665.1. Taxonomy (NCBI): domain Eukaryota; kingdom Viridiplantae; phylum Streptophyta; class Magnoliopsida; order Poales; family Juncaceae; genus Juncus; species Juncus inflexus. The sequence goes on from JAJHPC010000011.1 coordinate 245,776, forward strand.
GAGAAAGAAATAATACAACGCTTCTTCATAATTATCATTTTTCGTAAAAGCTGATATAACAGAGGTCCAACAAATCGCATCTCGTTCAGGCATTTCATCAAACACTTTCTGTGCAGCCTTCGGTAAAGCACATTTACCATACATATCTATTATAGAACTTGACACGACAAAGCTTCTAGAGAAGCCACGTGTCATAACCACAGCGTGCACTGACGCGCCGACTCTCGCGTCAGATAAGGCAGAGCAAGCCTTGGCTGCTGCTGAAAGAGTGAATGAATTCGGCTCGATTCCATGTTTGGGCATAACAGCAAACAACTTGAGTCCTTGTTCAGGCTGTGAAGCTTTAAGGTAGTAAGAAAGCATGGAGGTCCATGAAATGACATCACAAAGAGGGAGCAGTTCATTGAAAAGGTTACGAGTTATGCTCGTTTTGAAACGATGGAGTCTGAAATGGAAGGACAACAGGCTGTTGGCGATGTTGCTGTAGGAGAGCAAGCCTGACTTGATGACGTGGCAGTGGATGACGTGGCCAAGGCAGGGGTGGGATGAGTTGGACGGAAGGGATTGGAGGATGCGTGAGTAGAGGACGGCCTCGGAATGGAAGACGGGGATGGTGGTCGTGGTGGCGAGGTTCGCCGGAAGGAGGCGGAGAACGGAGGATTTGGAGAGGTTGAAGATTTCCGGGAGGGAATGAGAATTACTCATGCCATCGTTCTTTTTCTTTCTTTCTTTCTTCCGAGTTGAGTTTTGTTAGCCATTAGAGAACGGGAGAAGAGGGTTTCGAGTTCCAATTGACTCAGTTTTGGGCCACTAAAGTCCAGAGTTTATATTTATAACAGAATTCATATTGGGCCATTTTATTCAAAAAAATATTTGGGCCATTATTCATTTGTTTATTTCTTGAAGAAACAAAACTTCCATAAGGCTTTTTTGGGCAGAGAAAGCTAATAATCTTGTTCATTTCTTATTACTTTACAATAAGTTAACTGTTAATTATTATTGTTGATATGATATTACTTTGCAATGATTTCTTGTACCAATTGATATATAGTGATCTAATTTCATGGAATATGCCTTGATGGAATAACAAGCAATCTATGAGTAATAGATTCCCCTCTCATATCATATCATACCACTACATGTGCAGTACAACCAAAAGTGCATAAAATAATAAATCTAGAAGCCTCTTTTCCTTTCTTTTCTTTTGTTTTTCTAATTAAAAAAACCCCCACAAGGCCACAACTCTCACACACTTTCATCCTGTTTCATCTTTCTAAACATTTTCTTTTGTGAAAAAAATTGAATAATCCAGCTCTAAAGCTCCTGACAAATTACAAAATAACACATGGTTTTTAGTTTTTTTCCCCCACTAAACGTCCTCATCGATCCCTTACATGATGTGATGGTCCTAACTCCTATTAACAATACAAACCCGTTTACAGAAACGACCCGTTAAGAAAGCAGATAGACATGCATTGATGCATAACATGATTTATTGAATATTGGATGGAACCCGATCCATTAAGAGTTGAGATGCTTTTGTAAAAATGGATCTACCAATGAAATTGTAGTGCCTTAGTGTAAAGTTGATTAAATCTTTTCTCTTTGGTTGGCTTTATAAAAAGGGCACTGTTTATGGTCCTTGTGGAATGACTAATTAAGAGAGAAGTTGGTCACATAGAGCTGTCTCTCACTTGACCAACTGTATATCACTCATTCAGATTTAGAGAGAGAAGAAAGAGACAGAGAAAAGAGAATAGACAAGGAAATTCTGTTAGCTTTCCTTTCCTTTGGAGAATTCTCATAATTGTCGGTCTGTTTGTTTTGTGTGTGAGAGAAGGAAAGAGTTCAATGTGGTAATGGGTCTGTCTGGAGGAATACTAAAGAGAGTTTTCTCAAAAAGCCGGTCGCGCGAATTCCATGTATTATTTCTCTCCTCTGTTTTGTAAAAAAAATCTGAAACTGAATTTTCAAAACTTTTTTTTTTTTTAATAAGAATTTTTAAAACCTTGTTTATATATAACTATATTTCTTTTTGACATTATTCAATTATTTGCGCAGGAAAGAAGCTCCTCTGAAAATAGTACACAAAAGAGCAGATGGGTCAATTCTGTAAGAATCTATTTATGTGGAGATGAAGTAAACTCACATCCAATTGAACAAGAAGAAGAACAAGACTTACAAGAAGAAACTCACATAAATGCTATTAGTAAACAAAATTCAAACGGCGAAACAAGTAACAATGAAGTTATATCACAAACACATGAAGAAATAAACACAGAGGAAGTGAAAATTCAGGAAATCTCATTACAGGAAGAGAAAGCCGCTATAATTATTCAATCGGCATTCAAAGGCTTAATGGTTTGCTATTGAAATTCACTACTTACTATCAGATTTTTCATTAAATTCAACAAAAATGAAAACTATAACTTCATAATATATATATCTTTCAGGTGAGGAGGATATTAAAAGAAATGAAGAAAATAGAAGACACAGAAGATAAAGATGAGTTTTACGAAAATACAGATTGTGCAACTGTAGCTACATCAACTGAAGTGCAAATTGGAGAGTCATTTAATACTCTCAGATTAAGTGAAGATACTGTTTCATTTCAACACAGAGAGTTTTCAAAAGGTCGACCTCCCATTTTTCGAGTTAAGGTAAACACAAGTTCTTCCAATTTGATTTTTTCTTTTTTTCTTGAATTAAAACATAAGACCACAAATATTCAAATTAACATAGATTTTTTTGCACTTTTATGTTAATTTTTCAGGAAGAATGGGATGATAGCACACTGAGTAGCAATGCAGCAAAAATACGAATGCAAAATAGACTTGAGGCGACCACTCGACGCGAGAGAGCTTTAGCCTATGCCTTCTCACAGCAGGTTTAATTTTAATAATCAAAATCCTAATCTCAATAAATTAATATCGATTTTGTAATTAATTTCTTAAAACACGAATTTAATAAACCTTAATTTTAGCTAAGAACTTGCAACACAAAAAAGAGATCGAGCCAATGTGACTCAACTGAACAAAATGTGAGTTGGAGTTGGCTCGAAAGATGGATGGCGACCCGAAACCCAGAACCCGATAACCCGATACCTGACGATTGCATGAGCAAGAATCTACAAGAAATTTTTATCCCCACAAATCGAAAAACAATTCTCATAAAAAACAAGAGGCTCGATGTGAGTTTCGAAGGAAAGGAGAGTTGTGGATCGAATGATGTTTCTGTAAATTTCGAGGGGTTTAGTGCAAATAGTATAAGTGGTACAACTGTAACAACAGGTGGAACTAAAATAGGGAAAAATAGATCGAAAAATGCATCGAAAAGCGTGCAGAGGAAAAAAGGGGAAATGGAAAATCGTAATGGACTTAACAGTAGGTTAAAAAAGGTAATGAATTAATCAAATATTTGGAATTTGGTTTCAAATTTTGAGTCTATATAATTGATTTTCTATTTTGATTTTTTTCTTGTAGGTAAGTAAAAAGGAACATGGTAATCAAGAGGAAGTAGCTAAAGAGTGTGATAACTCTCAGCCCTCGAACGAGAGCTCAACAAAATCTTAATAAATGCATAAATATTTTTCTTTAGAGGTTGGATATGAAATAATAAACCTGTTAGATTTGATTTGGAGAAGAAAAAGAAAAAAAAAACATTTCTCAATCTTCAAAGGCTAGGTGATTGATTTAACTTCTAGTTGAAAATATGTACTTTTATATGCATTTCAGACTAAGTATATAATCTAAATTATTAATCTCCTGACAAAAAGATAGTAGAAATAAAGCGGAAATCAACCATTTATTAAAAGTTAAAATGTCTTGAGCACAATACAGAAACAAGTCTGGACAGAGCAAAATATTTAAATATTTATATTACATAACGATTTACGATTCATTCCATTCAAGGGAGAGAAGGAACAACACGTCCAGTGCATGTCCCAAATCCAATATTATAATCTTTGCCCTGCAAAATAAAAAACAAAATAAATAAATAATTTGAAAAATTATCAAAACATTAAAAAATAATAAATAAATAACCTTGCAACAGCCAGTAATGATGACCTCATCAAAATCTTCCAAAAATTTACGGCTCGATTTTCCGACCGAAAGTGTTTTTGTCGCGTTCCAAGTCAGCTCTAATAAACACCCCATTGATTCAGGCTCCTGTTATTAATTAATTAATTAATCAGAAAAATAATATTTAATAATTAATTATTTAAAAAATAAAAATAATAATAATAATTTTGATTGAAATTATGTACAGGGCCACTGATTGTGCCGGTTCCAAGAAGATCTCCAGGCCTTAAATTGCACCCATTAATTGTGTGATGTGCTAATTGTTGTGTAATCGTCCAATATCTTAAAAAAACAGTAAATAATTAATAATAAATAAACATTTATTTAGTTATATGAGAAACATTGAAAATTATTTCTTACAAATGATTGAAGTTGCTTTTTGTTACAGTAGAGGCTTGTTCATGATCTTTCGGTTTTATAGAAACCTTCAGAAAAAAAATAAAAGTTTGTTTTACTTTTATATCATAATTTAAAAAATATTTTCTATGATTATGAAAACAATATTAATATGATTTACCTCTAAAGGAATATCATAGTTGAAGTGTTTTTGTTCGGACAAGTAAGGCAAGGGTTTAGGATCCTGTGAATTAAACGTATATTATTAGTGGTAAATAATAAATATAATAATTTCAACTTTTTGCAAGGGTATATATGCAAATAAAAACCTGATTTGGGGCTTCACATGCAAAAGGCTCAAGTGCATCTAGTGTAACAATCCATGGTGAAATTGTTGTACCTAAATATTAAAAATCATATTTTGTTAAATTCAAACCGCATTTTAAAACATAAAAATAATAATATAAATTTTAATAAATTAAAAATAAAATAAAAAACTTACTGAAACTCTTGCCAAGAAAAGGGCCAAGAGGCACATATTCCCAAGCTTGAATATCTCTAGCTGCTCAAAAAAAATTTAATGTTTATAAATAAGAGATTTTGTTTATTTTTTAAGGGTATATATGCAAAAAAAATAAATATATAATTACCGCTCCAATCATTCATAAGAACAAGTCCAAAAATATGTTCAGACGCATTATTAACATCTATCGGTGTTCCCAATTCATTTCCTGGTCCCACTATTGCTGCCTGATTTTCACAAAAATATAAAAATAAATAAATATAATTGTTATGTATGACTCTAAATCTCTCAATAATCTATTTCCTATTTGGTATTGTTGTTTAGGAAATGCTTGGACTATAGAAATAAATATTTGGGAAATATTTAGACAATGGAAGGATGTGGATTGTTTTCATCCTTACATTGTATTTTAGGCAATTGTATCTTTAATTTAGGCAATTTATTTTGGAAATTAGTATGACTCTCTCCTATATAAAGAGACCCCTAGCTATTGTAATGGCATCCAATTCAATGAATAAAATTCTCCATTAATTCTCTCTTTCTTTCTCACATAATTATTCTCTCTAGATCCATATTCTTCCAATTATTCTAACAATAATTAACCAATAAATTAATTAGTTGAAAATCTAACCATTTCAAGTTCAAAATCGAGTTTTTGAGAGGGTCCAAAATACGGAGTAGAATTCTCCTTAGGAGGATGAGCTTGTCCTCTATTTACGAAAAAAAGTAATAAAGAATTATGAAAATGAAAATAATTTTGATAAAGATAAAAAATTACAACTAAGTACAAAAAAATGAAATTATTTGATATAAGTATACCTTGGCCTTATAACATCAGTACCAGAAATAACTACAGACGAAGCTCTTCCATGGTATCCAACAGGCAAATTATACCTGAATAATTATGATAATAAACCCAAATTAATATATTAAGTTAAGATAAAAATATATTTAATTTTAATTTTTTCAAAGTTTGATTCTTTGATTTACCAATTTGGTGCAATTGGAGTGTTTGGACCGCGAAAAATAATTCCGCAATTTTTGGTGTGATGAATTGAGCAAAAGAAATCGGTATAATCACCAATCACAATTGGAAGCAACATTTCTACTTCAGTCTGTTTGATTAAATTATTAAAATATTATTAGAATTTTTAATGAAATATGATTTGTGAAGTATTAAATTGATTAATTAGTGATATTGGATTGGTACCATTGGCAAAAGGCATTTTTTCCTCAAAGCATCATTATCTCTTAAGATTGGTTCATCAGCTGGAAGAACGAATTAAAATTTAGACATAGAACAGAAAAAATATTGTGTAAAATATATATTACTCATGTGATAATTCAGTAATGAAAAAGGGAAAATGAAAAGATTTAAGATTTTTGAAGCAATATACCAGACAAAATCTTTTGCAGAGTAGAGCGAGCCTCTTTCCAAGCCGGTCTTCCCATTTCAACAAATTTGTTAAGAGACGACTGAAAATCGAAAAAAAATAAAAACAATCAATCAATTGACTAACTAAAACTCCAACTAATCAAGCAATTAATACTTCGAACTGCACAAAATCAACACAAACTCGTACCTGTGAGAAGCAATCGGACCCCTTAAGACAAGGCCCATCAAACAGCCCGGCCTCCGCCACAGCGGAGAGATCGAGCACATAATCTCCGATGGCCACCGCCGGGCGGCCCTCCACCGCCGCCGCCTTCGCCGGCCGGAAAACACCGAAGGGGAGGTTCTCCAGCGGGAAGTGGGATTCCTCCGCCACCTCCACAAACGATTTCAAACCCATCGTTGGAAGATTTTCAGCTCTCAACTCACAAGCAACAGTGTCAGTGAGAGAGGTAATAATAACATGAAACTATAGTGTGACGCGGTGTTATGTTTATATTGTGAGTCATGAAAACTTTGGATTAATGCAAGAATAGAAATGGAGGTTGGTAGAGAAGGGAAGGTCAGTTAGTTGGACCGAGGTTGTTAGTTGTTACAATTACAAAATATAATTTCTTTATTTAAGGGCTTCTATTCAAACCAAACCGACCCATTTAAATTTAAAACAGATCCATTAATAAGTAAAGGTCCAAAGCCTTGACAGGAATAACGCAAAAATATCTTCATAGTTCCTTGCATGACCATATATACACAAAAAAAATATTGACTTTTTAATGCATACAAAACACACACAAAATGTGTACACAAAAAAAGACATGAATATATAAACACACGAGTAAAGACACCAGAAAAATATACGCGACAATACAAGCAAAACACACACACGAGACACAATAAGTAATGAAAAAAAGACACAAGACACGAGATAAAATAAAAACATGAACACAACCACACACAAGTAATGATGCAAGAAAAAATCACAACGATACAAGCAAAGCATACACAATAAGGAATGGAAAAAAACGCAATATACACAAGATAAATCACGCTCAAAGTCTCAACACAACAACAGGACATACAAGCAAAAAGATAGTAAACCACCAACTCAATTTTGATCAAATCATTCAGTTGATACATAAAAAACCTTACATCTCCTCTATAATGAACAAACTTTCTCAACTAAGCCCGCAGAAATTTCAACAATTAAAAAACACCAAACAAAAAAGCCACCTGTCCTGCTCGAAACCAAACACTTATCAAAACCTCAACAAAATTGCCATTAACATTGGTCCAGCGGACCAAGTCCACCTGAGAATTTAGTCCTCAAACTGGAGGAGAGGAGAAGAGAAGAGAAGCATTGGTCCCACCGAAACCGAAAGAATTTGAGAGAGCTGCTCGAATCGGCATTTTCTTTGGATGGACTAATGGTGCGTAAGCCCCTTCAAAGACCGGGTCTAGTTTCTCTATATTCAATGTAGGTGGCGCTATTCCCTATTAAATAAACAATCAACACTTTTTGTTATTACAAATTTTAAATAAATAATCACTGCTTATTATTTAATGTTTTAATTGAAACTTACATGGTGAATAGAAAGAACAGTGAAAATGGCTTCAACGGAACCAGCCGCACCAAGTAAATGGCCAACGGCCCCCTATAATTAACATATCACTACATTAATTTCATTTTATTAACATATAACTTTGATAAAAATGAAAAATATATATATAAAAGTATTGATTATTCTAAAATAAGAAAATATTATTTGAACATTATTTCATTTTTCTTTTTGTACCTTAGTAGAAGACAAAGCCAAAGCGCCTGATGTGGCGTGATTTGAAAATACCGTCTTTATTGCATTTGCCTCTATTGCATCACCTAATTATTTTTTTAATCAAAATAAAATAACCATTTTTTCCAAATATATACATAAAAATGAAGAACAATTATATCAAAATTACCAAGCGGAGTTGATGTTGCGTGTGCATTTATATAGTCGATTTCACTTGGATCAAGCCCTGACTTCACATTATAAACACAAAAATATAAAAAATAAAAATATATATAAAAAAAATGAAAAATCTAAGAAAAATAAAAATAATACTTGGTCTATGGCTCGTTTCATGGCTAATATGGCGCCTTTACCGTCATTCAGTGGCTGAGTTATATGATACGCATCACCTATACATATTTAATTAAATTTAACAATTTCATTCATGTACCAAAAATAAAAATATTGCATTTGATCGAAAAATATTTATTAAATAATACATTTAATAAACAATACCAGACATTCCATAACCACAAATCTCAGCATAAATTCTCGCTCCCCTTTCCTTTGCATGCTCTAAAGCCTTCAATACACCACAAAAATAAATAAATAAATAAAAACATATCCTACTTAAATATTTTATTAAAATTATATATTTTAATTAATTACCTCCAAAACCAAGACACCGGCACCTTCACCTATCCTGCCAATAACGAAATTCAATCTCAATCAAATCAAACCACAAAAAACGAAAATAAAATACTCAATCCAACAATCATTTATCAAAGTAAATAACAGTATATTACACAAAACCGTCTCTATCACAATCAAACGGTCGAGACGCTTCTTTCGGCCGAGAATTATACTTCGTACTTAACGCTCTCAACCTCAAAAACAAACAAATAAATAAACAAATAAATAAATAAATATATATATATATATATATATATATATATATATATATATATATATATATATATATATATATATATATATATATAAATGAATAAATAAACAAAACAAAAACCAATAAATAGCAACTTTAAATTACCTAGAAAATCCAGCAATAGAAAGAACATCTATACTCGACTCGGTCCCGCCAGCCAGCATGACATCAGCATCCCCAAACTGAATCATTCTGCTCGCATCACCAATCGAGTGGGCCCCAGTCGCACAGGCTGTCACTGCCGCATGATTCGGCCCCTGTTAACACAGTCTTATCAAATCCAGGATTTGAAATCCCGATTTTGAAATCCGGGAAATGAAATCCGGAATATTTAATATACCTGGAAGCCATATTTCATGCTGATGTGGCCGGACGCCATGTTGATCAGAATCCGAGGTACGAAATATGGACTCAGCCGCCTTATCTTCTGTTAAATAAAAATATAAATAAAAATATTTAGAAATTTTATTATTTTTTTTTTGTTAATGTAATTAATGTTAGAAAAAATTTGAAAGAAATAATGGGGACCTTTTCAGAAATTAATTTTGAGGCATCTAAAATGTCGGAAATGCTTCCGATCCCTCCACCTATAGAGACACCCTGATTCTCCTCAAATTAATAGGAGATAAATTAAATAAAGAAGTAACAATTATAATAAAAGTACCGTTCTTTCTTTATTATGAATTTCAGTTGGTAACCAATTTGCGTCTTTAAGAGCCTCATCTGCTGCACAGAGTGCATATGTTATAAATCTGGACATTGATTTTCCATCCTGTTATTAAAAAAAATATATATATACACACAATCTTAATTATATTATTCCAAAAAAAATCTTTAATTATGTTACAAAATATTCCAATTTCCAACCTTAGATTGAAGCAAAGCCTCTTCATTGAATTCTTCTTCGCCTTTTCCGCGCGGCACAACAGCGGCTACTTTAGAAGGCAACTGTCCATAAGTATAGGCCAACGTGGCCTCATCCAGGCCGTCCATCCTCAAATCCTCCGGCCCAATTTCCCGGACTCCGCATTCTCCGGCGAGCAGGCGCCGCCAAGTGGGCTCCACCCCGCATCCTAGCGGCGTCACAGCTCCCAGTCCTGACAAGAGCAAAACGCATGAATAGTCGTCGGAGATGAATTGGGTGATGGTTAGAGAGTACCGGTGACGACGACGCGGCGGAGAGAGGCGGCGGAGGAGAAGAGACGGCGACCGAGACTGCTCATGCTCTCACTGTGTTCTATGTAGCTACTTTTTTCTTCTTCTTTATATACATGATAATTGAGAATTGAAATTTCGGATTGTCGAATAATCGAGAAATGAAAATTACTATTGCCTCAAAATCCAAGAGTTTGATTCTAGGGTCGATCTATAACCTAGAATTCGAACTCGGGTTGTTTCATAACCCAATATTACATGAGAAAAAGTCTATTTTTGGACCTTTAACTATTCAATTAGTCTATTTTTAGCCCCCCGCAACTTTTTATTAGTTCCTTTTTGACCCCTCAACTATTGAATTAGTCTCTTTTTAGCCCTTCTATCCTTTAAATGCTTATGTGTCCGTTAACTTGACACATAAGCGATGATTTGGCATGTATTTATGATGTGGCAATTGTGACATGGTAATTATTTGAAAAAAATAAAAAAAAATTAATCCCTCATTTCTTTCATGCGTATTCTTTCTATCTTATATATTTTTTTAAAAAAATTAATTAATGAAAAAATTCATATCGAATCAAACTTAAAGGGCAATTTCAGAAAAATATAAGATAGAAAGAATACGAGAGAAAGAAATGAGAGGATTAAAAAAAAATTATTTTTTTCAAATAATTACCGTATCACAATTGCCACATCATAAATACATGCCAAATCATCGCTTATGTGTCAAGTTAACGGACACGTAAACATTTAACATATGGAAGGGCAAAAAAGAGACTAATTCAATAGTTGAGGGGTCAAAAAAGGACCAATAAAAAATTGAGGGCCAAAAAAGGACTAATTGAATAGTTAAGGAGCCAAAAATGAACTTTCCTCGTATTACATTAGTGTTGTTTTTTTTATTTTCACTTTTGTTTTTTATTTTCTTTTAATCTTCGAAGTTGGTTATGTGCCTGATTTTTTTAGTATAATCAGGTGGGAAATAACAGTTATAAACAGAAAATATATAGAGACACGAGTAAACAAAAATATTATCTCTTAAAAAGTAAAAACAGAATTAATAAGTACAACTAGCTAGCATCATCATTAGTACATTACAACGCTAAACAGACAACAATCATCCAAGTCACATTTTGTCTATCAAAACGTTAGCTCAGCTAACAAGTTCAATCACCAAATTATACTCTCTATTTATCCTAATTCTCCAAGTCAAGGTGTATTGACCGACAAATGAGACGCCACATCATCCTTCTGAATGGCCACATAATTGACCGGCGCGACCGGCCGGGCCCGCCCGTCTCTGCTGACCGTGCGAGACGCACTGTTCTGATGCATCGAGAGCCGCCTGTTTGGGGTGTTGACACCTGTCACTCCCCCATTGGCTCTACTTCCAACCGCTTTCTTCGAGCTCAGCGGCCTCATTGGACTGGCTGCCGCCATTTGGTCTTGATACTTCTTCTGATCCTTAATAAATAATCAGCACAAATATTGTAAAAATCAGCAAATACTACATTTTACAAAACCTACAAAAGATAAGAGGAAATAAGATATATAATTAATTACTCTGAGGCGGCGTTTTTCTTCTTCACGTTCGATTCTCAGCAAATTATATTCGTTCAACTTGGCGAGAAGCGGGAAACCATCATAAGCAAATGTCATGCCTCTTTCCTCTTCCCAAGCCCTCGTCTTTGCCATTAATGTCTCCATTAGTGCTACATTCATTTATTAGGGTCCATAATCAAATTTACATTCACTTTCAATAAAAAAAAGATATTAATATCTTAATACCTGGAATCTTGTTGACAAGTATACGTGCTTTCTCTGCCCTTTTGAGATTCAAATGCGCCCCTCTACTGGCATTATACCTATTTTGATCCTACCAAGCAAAAATCAAACAAATAAAATGGCATACTCATTACATAATTTTCTCAAAACATTGTAAAAGAAAACAAAAGAATATAATATAATAATATAATATCCCGAACAGACCTGACTATAATCATCTAACCAGGTCTCCTCCTCACAAGCGTTGAGCCACCTGTCGACCTTATCCAGAATGTCCTTCCTGCTCATGGCCTCTTCCTTGGCCTTCTCAACCAGACTCTCCATTTCCGCCAGAACTTGAGAGGGGTCAAAATTCCCAGAATCTATAACCGCCAATATACTCTCTGTAACACCAGTTGTGTCGACTTTCACGTGGGCCTTTTCGTAAATTTCCTCCAGCTCGATTTGTTTTTTCAGTGCGATTTCCCTCATTTTGCTCGATTTTAATTGGTCCAGTCTCTCCACTTCCACCTCAGCCTTATCAAAATAAATAATTAGTACTTTAGTATTTATAATGTTGGGAAATTATTAAAAAAAAAATGGAAGTTAATAAACCTCTTGAAGGATGTCAAGGGCAAGAGATCCAGGATTCGAGACTTGATCTACATTGGCTGAAATAACAGAGGTGACATGTGCAAACAAATCTCTCTCCTCTTTCGGTGCATCCATTAAATTCCACAAATCACTCAGTTGATTCCCCAGCTCTTGAAGCTACACATCATTCATTTATTCAGTTAAATCTTACAATTAAATAAATACCACATAAAAAAGTGAGTTAAACGTTTAAATTTACCTTTTGTAGTCGTTTCTTTTTCTCATCTTTGAGATTGAGAACCAATTTGGAGAGCTTAGCGATGGTTTCATTACTGATGCTCTTGTTGGACTGAATGGACACGGTGCATGAGTCTGTCAGAGTTGAATGCACCTCATTTATCATATTCAAAAAATCCATGCCCAAAACTGCACACAAGTCGTGCACCAGGCTCACCAGCTCATGAACCTTCCTTAACCTATCACTCTTTAAACCCCAAAAAAAAATAATAATAAATAATTAGCTATGTTGTAGCTATGTCATACAAATACAAGCAAGAATATGATGATAAAAAGAATGAAATTAAATACTTTTTCTTTCTGGAGGTCTTTTAACTGGGACTGAAACTCGCCCAGTTTATCGAGAGACAGATCCTGCTCATCCACTTCAACAATTGCACCTGTAATTATCTCCCCCGCAATTTCGGATTTTATTGTATGAATCTGCAATTGCACTTCCTTGAAATCCTTCACCCTCTCTTCTTTCTTTTTACACAATTCATCCAAAGTCGGCGCTACAGCTGCCAGCTGTTCCTTTATCGTCCCACTTGACTTATCAGGCTGAAACAAAAAAATAAAACAATTCATTATTTCTTTTCTTTCGGCCTAATTGCAGAAAAGCCCCTAATTATTGAAAATCACAAAAAAGCCCCTAAATTATTGCCAAAATTGCAAAAAAAAAAAAAAAACTAGATTATTTCCAAAAAATGCAAAAAAACTCCGTCTATCATTTACAATTTTGGCAATAATGTAAGGGCTTTTTTGCAAATTTCAATAATCCAGGGGCTTTTTTGCAATTTTCCTTTTTTTTTAAAAAATATTTATGAAATTTGAACTTTGAGCTTACAATGACAATGTTGGGGAGAGATTTTTCACCGAGTGAGGAGACGAGTCTGACGAGGTGGGCCCGCGAGTCAGCCAATGACTGCAGAAGCGAAGCCCTTGACTTTGCCGCTTGGTCAACTTTTCTTTTGTAAACTTCCAAACACTCTTCTTCGAGCTGTAGTAACAATCTGTCTCTCTCTTTGTCGGTTTCTCCCACCTCGTCCCAAATCACCTGATCAAAAATAAAAAATTTACAAAAATTAAATTATTTTTTTTATTTTTTTAAAGGGTGAAGAGAGATTTGATTTGAGACCTGTAATTGTTGGAGTAAAGAACCGCATGTGGTTCCGCCTTTTTCACCTATAGCTACCATTTGATTTTGTTTTTCCGAAACCTGATTTGTGTGTGGATTAAAGAAAGTCGAGTCAGTTTGTATAAATAATTTGATTTTGGATTTGAGAAAATAAATTTTGTTTAGCATTGAGTATTGTAGCATCTGATGTGAAGCAGTATTTGTTTGGTTTGGTCCAAACAGACGTTAAACCCTAAACCCTATCTTAGCAACAATTTTGATGATCAGATTTTTGGATTTGTTAAACAGATAATAATAAATTAATTTAATCACAGAGTGATTATGAAAAAATTATGATTGTGGAATAAAGGAGCCAGATAATTCGATTGGAAAAAACCCAGAAAAGCAATTGCATTTCGAACAGAATTTCCAAGAAATCAAAATCTTCAAGGAATTCCGTTCAAGAAATAGCGTTCTTGAAAGATTTAGTTACCATTTACAAAGGGCATACCGCACAATTTAGGGTTTTCTAAGGGTATATCCGAAATTTTTACCAGATTAGAGAAAAAGGAACAAATGACTACCAAAAAGGTCCATTTGTCTCAAAATTGGTAATTCCTTAAAACAAAAAAAAAAGGAAGAAAAACCCACAACCAAAAACCAAAACCCTAATTCTTGACTCACAAAACCAGGAAAAAAAACTCAAAATTTCAAACAAAACAAAACAAAACGATCTTGAACAAGAGAGGACTCCATAAATCAAGCGACAATAATCTCTTTCAATCCTTCCCTTCAATTACCTTCTCACGTAAAAAAAAATGGTAATGCGAAGACATCAAGTCTGCAATTTTACCTTCAGTAAGAACTAAGAAGAAGAAGAAGAGATCTGAAAGGTTTTGCACTTGTTTTGCTTCAGAGAGAGAGAGAATGTGTCACAGAGAGTGTTTTTATTTTTTACTCTCCGACAAAGAAAGAAATGAGTCAAAAGTATAGAGAGTAAGAAGAGTGGCCGAATTGTTAAATGAGTCTGGTCTTTGTACACCGTCTGAATTAATGTCGGTGCTGTAGACCCGGTGTAAGATATGAATTTCCGGATCTTTTGTGGTCGTTTCCTTCTATATATGTTGTGAGGTTTTGAAATTCTGTAGAAAAAAATTTGAAAATGGTGGGCTGTATTTGTATATTTGAAATCAGAGAAGAATTTTTAAATCAAATTAATAGTAATAAATAAATGTTTTTTCACTTCATTAGTACTGATAAACATCTCTGTCTGTGTGATTATCAAATAAGGAAGAAAAAAAAAAGAAAAATGAAAATGCTTTTATTAAACATCTTCAATCTTTTTACATAATTTTTATATCCCATTTATTTACAATAATAACACAATTATGAGTAAATCAAGCCGGGACCGAACCCGACAAGCTTCTTTGATACATCACACACAACATTCAACTTCCTCTGTTGCACGTTTCCTATGATCGCAAAGTCAGACGGATCGTCATTACCGGCAAAAGCCAGACAAACCTGTGAAATACCATTAGCATACATTATTCCCGCCGAGTCGAGATTCATCATTGTGCCACCTGCAAACAACCATTGCGATTGTCGGATTTGTAACGCTAGAGTAACCTGTCAAGTCATAACACGTGTCAAGTATCGACAATGCTGGTGCGGTTTTGTAACGTGACATGGCTTGTTTAAAGGTAGAGCTAAGGGCTGAGTAGGCATCTGAGGGCAGTTTGGTGATTACCGTGCCTGAATCAATGATTGTTCATGTGGCTCAAAACACAGTTGAGGAGACGGGCAGTTGTTTACCTCCCACACTTGTCAACAAAGGTGTGAATTTCACATTTTTTGTATGGTTTGAACCACAACCGAAAGCCAAGAAGCCTATCGAGCTGGTTGTGGCAAACAGTATGAAATAACGCCATGGTATTTGCCAAGTGTTTGTGAAACAAAAGATGTCGTATCACGCCCTAGTCCAAGTAACCCAGCCGCCTTTTCAAATAGCCCGTCATTGTTCTCACCATAAAGTCAGTGGACAAAATAAAATATATATATATATATATATATATATATATATATACATACCAATTTTTGTACCAAATTTTCTACGCATAACATAACATAACATAACGGGTAACGGGGAGCTTTTAAATATTTCCGGCTGTCTATACCCATCATATTCCATTTCCTTCAATCCTTGTTCCGTTTAGATAGGAAAATGAATCAAATCAATATTCCCTCCGAGCTCTCTATGTTAATGTGGTGTGTGTTCTCTCCTACACAAACCACCTTTTCTCTTCAGGATCTCTTCCGCCGCCTGAAATTTCGACAAGAAGGAGTGGAACTCTCCTCTTCTCCAACAAGAAAATTCTTCTTCAAGTGCGAACATCTCGCCTCTCCTCGTTTGTTTCTCTATTTATCATATAGATGACTGAAATATGGATTCTCCATTTCTCTCTCTGGTTTCTTTTTAGTTTTTGGTTCATTAGAGTTGGGCTTGATTGGGGGGAGGGTTGTATTTGGTGTTTATTTGTTGTGAATTAGGGATAGCTATTTTTCTATTAGGGGTAATTAAGGTAATTAGTATTTATTTGTGGTGAATTAGGGCTTGTTATGGTTGATTGTGGATAGTTATTAGTTATGTCTGATTTCTTGTGAATTAGGGGTAATTATGACTTAATTGGTGTACTTAGTTTAATTAGTTGTAATTACATGTAATTATGACTGTGTTTTGCATGAAAGTTTAACTAAAACGTTCAATTCCTACATTATTAGAACCTGTACATACAATTTCTGCATCCATACACTTTGTACTGGTACCCTAATTGGTCTGCACTTAAATCTCCAAATATATAAAAAAAAAACATACTAATTTGACCAGGTTGGTCTTTTCCAATTGGCACTTAAATCTACAAGGTCAAAAATACTTGCAAGACAGAATTGTTTATTGAATTATAAGAATGAGGTGCTCACAAATCAAACGCATGGTTTGAGAAGAGGTATCTTTTAAATAAAGTTGTAGGTTTTTCTTTCTTTATTTTTCTTTTTTCTTCTAACGGTTGATTTACAACTTCTACAGATATGGGTGGTACAAGATAGACTTTCATTAGAAGAGGGGGTAATTCATCATAGGAGGGTAATGACAAGCACTACAATATGAATTAAAATGAAATTTAGAGGAAAACAATGCTCAATTTTTTGAGTCGGCTTGAAATTGTATTGATTGTTTGTAATTTGTAAAATATTGTAAGAAATGTAATGTAAATAATATATAGGTTATATGGATTATTAGAAATATTTATTGTAAAGATTTTGTGTATTCAATTTTTAATGTATAATAGG
The DNA here is from genome assembly GCA_024447665.1 of Juncus inflexus. Taxonomy (NCBI): domain Eukaryota; kingdom Viridiplantae; phylum Streptophyta; class Magnoliopsida; order Poales; family Juncaceae; genus Juncus; species Juncus inflexus. The sequence continues at coordinate 263,079 of JAJHPC010000011.1, forward strand.
TTTCAAAGTAAAATATCAGAACCTTGAAGTTGTGATGCATAGATGGAATTTTTAAAAAGCTCCGGTATGTGTAGAATATATATATATATATATATCAGTATAATTAATGCATTATATAAACTTGTGGAAAATAAATTAGGGAATTATTTATGACACTGCTTATGAAGAAAAATGAGTCCATGAAGGAATGTTCAAATAGACTTGCAAGCAACAGCACGAGTCTACATCTTCCGTTTAACTAACTCAACCTTACCCCACTTCTTTTTTATTTTAAATGAAATCATTTTCATGATTCTTCATTTCTTTGGCTATACTTTTAAGCTCATCAAACTTTTTTAATAGAAATATAGTACATTCTTTTCTTTAACTAAGCCACAATGGATTTATTCAATAAAAGATTGTACATTATTAAGTGAAAATACAATATTTTTCAGTAAAAGTGTATAATACTCGATCTCACTGTGTGGAGAGTGTATTGCAAGACTTCTTAAAAGAGTCCATGAGAAACGGTAACAGAACAGGCTAAAGAGTCCGCATCACAAAATAACCAACCATTATCTTGCATATTTTAGTTTATTTTACTTTCTGCATATTTTAGTTTATTTTCATTTTCTTCATTTTTTAGCGTTTTTCTTTGGAATTCATGCTCACACTGAAAGATTATCACATTATCTAACTTCATTGGCTCATATGAGTCATATCCAATCATTTTGGGACCTAAGTATTGTAGATCTATGTTTTGGGACCTCTCATCAGAACTCGTGCAATTTCGACCTTTATATTAGGACTAAAATTATGACCATTAAATTTAGTAACTCAAATATTTTATTGGTGACTTATAATTTTTTGATATATCAAAATTTGAAGTATTGTAAAACTCCTAGTTCTTAATTCTTATTAGGGACTCAAAATTTTGAGTCATACACTTTACTCGGTCAAAATAAAATTATAATCATTGGCAATTAAACAACACAATTCATAAAAGATGTCTCAGTTTAGTCCATGCTCTAATTATTTTACCAACAGTTGTGTTGAGAATTTATTATATAAGTTCCCAGAACTTAAAAAGCCTAATTTATTTAGTTATTTATTGGACATGTATGATGTATCAGTTATGGGACGTCCCCAGTACTGTATTACTGGAGAGGATCTTTAATATGTATTCCCTCCAAATTAGACCTCCATGTTTGTTCTGTTGCCTACAACAATTATTGTATGAAAAATCTAATTCATTTTCAGTTGCATATATACTTGACCAGTATATCAAAATAATTCTTATTGTAGACAACCTTTAAAAAGAACAAAAAATATTGATGAAGATAATGACATTGTGATATGAATTTTATTTTTTATTGAATAAAATGAGGTGATACGAATTATTTATGTTGATACACTTAAATATTTAATAATATTGAAACTGATTCCATTTTTCTAGTCTGAAATCTGAATTAGTCTTAGCCATACATAGGAACTCAACTAACGTTCCAATCCTTTATTTTCTATTCTTTCTCTCTTTAAATCCAGAGAAGGTTAAAATTTAGTGACAAACTATTTATTAATTATACTATTCGACATAATCTTTTGTTAATGTTTCTTTAAAATTCTAACTATGAATTGCATTGTGAAAAAGCATTTTTGGTGTCTCATTTTAAAAATGGAGTTCTGAAAATTAGTAAACATTAATCATCAAAGTTTGTTAGCTTAAACGATTCTGTATCCTTGAAATCTGGGAGAGATCCAAAATTATGCATCTTTGAATTTTGGGAGAAATCAAAAATTCGAATTTCAGCAAAACACATTTCGCACTCTGGACATCAGTTAGAAACCATAATTGAACGACTTCAACTACCGGCACGTACCAGTACCACGCTACCATGTATCAAGCTTCTTGACACCATAAGATTCCTCTGAAATATCTAAAGCCCAAAATGGCGGTTGAAGGGTTTCTTTCTATCTATGTAAACATTATTGTATATATACATGAATACAGCATGCTATGTAACATATCTAGTGCAATGTGGATCTTCCATTTTTCATACAAATAAAACTAGAGAAAATTCACAAAAAATATTATCAACTTGTTATGGCTATTAATTTTCCCAGCTTCTCCTTCAATGGTGTTTTCTTCTTGCTAATCATATTTTCTATTTCTCTTCCAACTTTAGCTTATTACACGCAAAATTCGCAAGTTGTGAACCTGCATTCACTCACGCCAAGTGATGTTTGCACCTCACGAAACGGTATACTTCCATGTCATTAGTTTATATGCAACTTTTTAAACTATATTTTTACACCATTTCATATCATTAACTAATTTGATTTGTTTAATCATTTATAATTTAGACCTCAAAGGATTCGAATCGGGGAATACAAGGCTAATTAGAGTCACTCATCGGCATGGTCCATGCTCTCCATTAGAACCTCTCGAGAAAAAACCTTCCCACGAACAAATTCTTTCGCAAGACCAATCTCGAGTAGATTCAATCCACCAACGCATCACTGTTGTCGCTAGGCAGGACGAAATTCCAGACGTATTTAGCACGTCAAAAATCGTAGCTCAATCAGGCGACTCATTTGAAACTGGAAATTATGTCGTACCGATCGGCATAGGCACGCCTGTCAAATATTTCCATGTTATTTTCGATACGGGCAGTGATGTGACCTGGATCCAGTGTGAACCATGTGTAACATACTGCTACCCTCAACAAGACCCACTCTTCAACCCGTCCAAATCATCCACGTATTCAAACATTTCTTGTACCTCAAGTTATTGCACGGATTTGAATCCGCATAGTTGCTCTGATTCCACTTGTGTATATGGTGTAAAGTATGGGGATCAATCTAGTACGATCGGATTTTACGGGGAAGATACGCTCACACTTACCTCGAGTGATATTGTACCAAAATTCCGGTTCGGATGTGGGGAGCAAGAAAACGTAACGACATTTGGAAAAGTAGCCGATTTATTAGGCCTCAGTCGTGAGAAGTCATCTTTCATTTCACAGACTTCAGATAAATATGGGGAGGTTTTCGCATATTGCTTGCCTGCTACTTCCAGCTCGACGGGCTACCTAACTTTCGGTAGTGGGTCTCCTATGTCAAAGGCTAAGTATACTCCACTTGCACTAAGCCCTAATAATTCACCAACATTTTATTACCTTGAAATGACGGGAATAAAAATAGGGGGTGAACAATTGTTAATACCACCAACGGTTTTTACAATTGCTGGAACAATCATCGATTCTGGCACAGTTATCACCAGACTGCCTCCAGATGCATACTCAGCTTTGCGTGATGCATTCAAAAAGAAAATGATGCAATACAAAAGCGCACCGGCATTTTCACTATTCGACACTTGTTATGATTTCACTGGATTGGAAAATGTGACTATTCCAATGATTGAAATTGAATTCTTGGGAAATGTGTCGTTAAATCTTGAACCGGGATTTTGTACGAAATCAGCATGTCTCAAGTTTGTCTGGCTTTCGCCGGGAATGAAAGCCCGACTAATTTCGGCATTTTCGGAAACGTGCAGCAAGGGAGGTTCAATGTGGTATATGATGTCCCAAAACGAGTTGTTGGTTTTAGTCCTCAAGCTTGCTAAAACTGTGAATCTGAGTTCCGAATTAACTCTGGAATTGAAAATAAAGAAAGTGAATAGAATAAAATAAAACATCTTTCTTTATTTCTACTTTCAGGGTTTAGTCGGGTTTAGATTGATCTGGATATCTATAATTGTTGGATTATATATTTATTACTGTGCAAGATGTATTTAGTACCTCAAATGTATTCTGTAGTTATACATTTGACACTAAAGAATATATTTTTTTTTTAAGCTTCAGGAGGCGAAATGTTTCGACTGAGATTCCATTAAATAATAAAAAGAGTCTTAACACACATACAACATGATAATTACATCACCACAAACTAAAAAGATGGAGAGCTATGAAACTAAAAAATGCCACAAGCGGCTGCTCGGCTTGTACGGGGACAGCCAAGCTCCTACTGCGAGGTCTTAGTATAAGTTCTTCCATTGGCGCGTTTACTGGACTTCTGATGTTGTGTACTTATGGCACTTTGTTGGAGAATATCTTATAATTTCGTGCCTTCCAAATGAGCCAGTAGGTGCTCAACCACTCAGTATCCCAATTGTCTTGACTCTTGATTGCTTCAGATATTTTGCATCTATTTTAAGATAAAGGTTGTATCAATATTTAGGAAATGAATGCAGACAAGATTGTACCAATTATTGAGTCTAATCTCCCATTTAGAATTTTCCCAACAGAATTTTCACAAAATAAAATAAAAACAATACTGTGACTAGCAGTCAACAGCAGGTTTTAAGTCTCCTAGTTTTGAATTGTGTTTATTTTCGTGGTAACAAACAAGTTAATTAAAGCATTTATATATATATCAAGAGACATTGGATGAAATTATCTGTAAACGCAATATAATACATATTTAATAAAGTCTCTTATCCTAATTTTTAGGTTGAACATTAAAAAAAACGAGTAAGTAACTCAGTTTGGAATTTAAAGAACCAGTCTTTCAGTTCCTGAGTACAAAACCCCTCTCCACATTCCTTGCTTCAAAACCAGGTGTTCAATTTCGACTTCCTTCATAACAAAACGAGACCTCAACAATCGTTCCGTTTCTTCTCTGACCTTCAAGCAAGCCCTCATTCCTTCTCTCTCTCTCTCTCACACACACACATTCTGACAGACAGGGCAGGGGATGCGAAGATAAGTACAATTTTACCTCGGTAAGAAAGAAGAAGAGATCTGAAAGGTTTTGCACTTGTTTTGCTTCAGAGAGAGAGAATGTGGTTATAAACAGTGTTTTTAGTTATTACTCTCCGACAGAGGAAGAAATGAGTCAAAAGTATAGAGACTAGAGAGTAAGAGCTGTGGCCGAATTGTTAAATGAGTCTGGTCTTTGTAGACCGTGTGAATTAATGTCGGTTCTGTAGACCCGGTGTAAGATATAAATTTCCGGATCTTTTGTGGTCGTTTCTTTTTATATATGTTGTGAGGTTTTGAAATTCTGTCGATTTTTTTTTTAAATGGTGGGTTGTATATTGAAATCAGAGAAGAATATTTAAATCAAGTTAATAGTAACAAATAAATGTTTTTTTCACTTCATTAGTACTAATAAACATCTCTGTCTATGTTATTATCAAATAAGAAAAAAAAAGAACAATGAAAATGCTTTTATTAAACATCTTCAATTTTTTTACACAATTTTTATATCCCATTTATTTACAATAATAATACAATTATGAGTCAATCAATTGATTAACACGAGCCGGGACCGAACCCGACAAGCTTCTTTGATACATCATACACAACATTCAACTTCCTCTGTTGCATGTTTCCAATGATCGCAAAGTCGGACGGATCGTCATTACCGGCAAAAGCCAGACAAACCTGTGAAATACCATTAGCATACATTATTCCCGCCGAATCGAGATTCATCGTTGTGCCACCTGCAAACAACAGTGCAACTGTGGGAGTTGTAATGCTAGAGTAACCTGTCAAGTCATAACACGTGTCAAGTATCGACAATGCTGGTGCGGTTTTGTAACGTGACATGGCTTGTTTAAAGGCAGAGCTAAGGGCTAAGTAGGCATCTGGGGGCAGTCTGGAGATTACTGTGCCTGAATCGATGATTGTTCCTGCGGTTGAAAACACAGTTGAGGATACAGGCGGTTGTTTACCTCCCACACTTATTCCAATCAAATTTAGATAGTAAAATGTCGGTGCGGCAACATTTGTCAACAAAGGTGTGAATTTCACATTTTTCGTAGGGTTTGAACCAAAACCGAAAGCCAGGAAGCCTGTCGAGCTGGTTGTGGCTGGCAAACAGTATGAAAATACGCCGTGATATTTCCCAAGTGTTTGTGAAACAAAAGATGTCGTGTCACGCCCTAGTCCAAGTAACCCAGCCGCTTTTCCGAATAGCCCATCATTGTTCTCACCGCAACCGAACCGAAAAGAAGGTATAACATCGGTCTCTGTAAGAGTCAAAGTGTCCTGCACATAATAACCAACTGTGTACGAATTATCTCCGTATTGAACTGCGTAAAGGCAGGTGGAGCCTGAGCAGCCGTGAGTATCGAGTTGGTCACAATAACTCGAGCTGCACGAAATGTTAGCATATGTAGAGGATTGAGACGGGTCGAAAAGCTGGTCTTGTTGAGGATAGCAATGCGTTACACACGGCTTGCATTGAATCCATGTCACGTCACTTCCCGTGTCAAAAATGACGGAATATGACTTTTTGGGGGTCCCAACTCCTATCGATACGATGTAATTTCCAGTGCCAAGTGGCGCACCGTAACTGGCTGGGATCTCTGACGAGTCTAATGAGTCGTAATAGGCCATTTCACGATTGGAAGAAGCGGATGTGCGTTTATGGATCGAGTCGACTCGCGATTGGTCTGCAGAAAGGATTTGATCGTGAGACAGGGTTTCTTGAGGGTCTAGTGGAGAGCATGGTCCGTGACGATGAACGATTTTTAATTGTGAGTCCTCTGATCCTAGTGCCTCCATATCTGTTTACAAAGATTAAATTAAAGATTTATTGCTCGAATTCAAAGTATTGTTTGGACCTCCATCAATGGCTTAATTTGCAAAATTAATGAATTAATCAACATGTTTTTTTTTTCGGATTTAGTGATCCAATAGAACAGTGCCAGTATATGCTTAATCATAAATATATGTCATATTTATTTACATATAATTTACATGTTAAATAAGTTTCCAGTACCTTTTGACTCATCGCAAATGTCATCTCCTACGAATGAACTCAACTCGACCATGTGAAAATGAGCAAGAGCTGAATATGGAAGGAGCAGAGTAAGAAGGAGAAGGAAAAGACATTTGGACCTCTGCAAATTAAGATAAGCCATTATAATTTGTCAGTATGAGAAGAATGAATTATATATCAGATGCATTATGTCTGGGTGTTTATATAGATACACCAAACCCCCTCCAACCCCCCCCCCCCCCCTGTATTTTTCAAGATATTGAAATTTTGTGTGGGGCCATTGGGTAGTTTATGAGTTGAAGATAAGTAATGTCTCCTAAAAAATGCAACAATGATAAGCTATTCTATCAGTTCATGCATGTTTCATGTCATTTTCTTGTAAATAATTATTTTGTAGGACAATATTAATGCATTATATAAACTTGTGGAAAATAAATTAGGGAATTATTTATGACACACTGCTTATGAAGAAAAATGAGTCCATGAAGGAATGTTCAATTAGACTTGCAAGCATCAGCACAGGCCTACATCCGTATAACTAACTCAACCTCACCCCACTTCTTTTTTATTTTAAATGAGATCATTTTCATGATTCATTAGCCCTACTTTTAAGCTCATCAAACGTTAATAATAATAAAAAAAGTACATTATTTTCTTTAACTAAGCCATTAATAATAATGGATTTATTCAATAAAAACATATAGTACATTATTAAGTGGAAATAGAATATCATTCTGTAAAAGTGTATAATACTCAATCTCACTGTGGAGTGTGTATTGCAAGACTTCTTAAAAGATTCCATGAGATACGGCAACAGAACAGAACAGGGTGAAGAGTCCACATCACAAAATAACCAACCATCATCTTCCATTTTCTTCCTCCATATTTTGGTTTTTTTTCCCCTGCATTTTTTAGTTTTTTCTTCAAAAGTCATGCTCACACTGAAAGATTATCACATTATCTAACTTTATTGGCTCATATCCAATCATTTTGGGACCTTAGTATTGTAGATCTATTTTGGGGACCTCTCATCAGAACTCGTGCAATTTCGACTTTTCTATTAGGACCCTAACTCCTTTGATGATTTTGTTGGTGAGAAAGAATCTATATATCAAATTTTGAAGTATTAAAAAAAATCCTAGTTCTTAATTCTTATTAGGGACCTAAGATTTTGAGTCTTACTCAGTCAACAAAAAAATTATAGTCATTGGCAATTTCAACATCACCTAAACAACACAATTCAAACAAAAAAAATCATCACCTAAACAAACCCGTGATATTCTTTTGTTTTGATTATTGCATCTCCTTCCAGATACCAAATCCTAGACGTCTCCATTTTAGTTCATGCTCTAATTATTTTACTAACAGTTGGGCGGAGACTTGATTATAACTTATAAATGATGGAGGTTGAAGCCGATACCGCCAAATACAAGATCAAACTATGTAAACAAAACTATAAATCATAATAAAGAAAACGTATCTAAGTCCATGTGTTGCAAACCTAATTGAAGATAAAGCTTACTTGTAGACAAATTCTTCTAGAATATCTAAAATTCCTTAAGAAAGTCATTTGAATTTTTTTTCTTAGTTTCTCTTCTCTTAACTTGATAAGATATGAGAGAATAATTCATTAATTATGTTATTCTTAGAATCAAATTGTTTATATAGTCAAATGACAATCTTTAATCAAAGGATACTTTGTTCTATAGATACTTTGGGCTCCTAATTAGTTATTTCTATATTAACTCATTATAAATATGAAAAGTGTCAAATAATATTTCTACATATCAAAGATCGCATCCTAATTAACATATTTATGCTTAATATATTATTAACTATAGTAATATAATACACATAATTATTTTAAGCATATATAATAGTAATACAATATACATAATTATTTTATATATAAGTCCAACGTTAAATTAATAATCTAACAATAAGTACTCAAAATTAAGAGTCTAGTCTATTTTAGTTATGGCAGAATACACTGTATATACAAGAAAAAAAATTTCCAAAAAAATACATGTCGCCGATAAAATTCCACCATATGGCATTTTCGCACTTCTAAAGTGCGGTTTGTAATTTTTTTTTTTTGGGCTGAAACCGCACTTTCGAAGTGCGGTTCAGAAAAAAAATAAAATTTTCTAAAACCGCACTTCTAAAGTGCGGTTATAGAATTTTTTTTTATTTTTTATTTTTAGGATGAATTTATATGTTTGGAAAAAAAACATATAGGTCTTTATCTATATGATAAAAACGAATGAATGTTTATAAACATTTATTTCAATATATGTTGTCAAACATATGTTGTATGATAAATATTTTTATAGGTCTTAATTTATTGTCATGGTATAAACATTTTTATTTAATTTCTACAACATATAAAAATGCACTTGCCAAATATTTATTTAAGGACATATAAAAATATTTTTCATGATATAAATATTTTTATTCAATTTCTACAACATATAAAAATGCACTTGCCAAATATTCATTTAAGGACATATAAAAATATTTTTACTATCAAGGTTAGGTTCTTGATAAAAATGAAAAATATTTTTATATGTCCTTAAATGAATATTTGGCAAGTGCATTTTTATATGTTGTAGAAATTGGATAAAAATGTTTATATCATGAAAAATATTTTTATATGTCCTTAAATGAATATTTGGCAAGTGCATTTTTATATGTTGTAGAAATTGAATAAAAATGTTTATACCATGATAATAAATTAAGACCTATACAAATATTTATCCTACAACATATGTTTGACAACATATATTGAAATAAATGTTTATAAATATTCATTTTTAACATATAGATAAAGACCTATATGTTTTTTTTCCAAACATATAAAATTCATCCTAAAAAACTATAAAAAATAAAAAATTCTATAACCGCACTTTAGAGTGCGGTTTTAGAAAAAGAAATTTTTTTTTTCTGAACCGCACTTCTAAAGTGCGGTTTCAGCCCAAAAAAAAAAAAATTTGCAAACCGCACTTTAGAAGTACGAAAATGCCATATGGTGGAATTTTATCGGCGACATGTATTTTTTTGGAATTTTTTTTTCGTATTCTGCCTTTAGTTATTTATTGGACATGTATCATGTATGCAACGTCCCCACTGTATTTACTGGAGAGGGTCTTTAGATATGTATTCCCTCCAAATATAACCTCCATGTTCGTTCTTTTCATACAAGTCTACAACTATTATTGCATGAAAAATATAATTAATTTTCAATTGCAAACTTGACCAATATATTAAAATAATTCATATTGCAGACAACCTTTAAAAAACAACAAATTTACTGTTCTGAAGTATCTTTGAACTATTGTAATTATTTTATTTTATTATTAATATAATATTTACTCTTAACTGTGGGATCATCCACCCTCAGTTTCTATTAAAAAAAAAGTTTAAAAAACAAAAATTAATGATGAAGATAATAACGTTGTGATATGATTTTATTTTTTATTGAATAAAATGAGGTGATACTAATTTCTTATGTTGGCACACTTAAATATTTAATAACATTGAAACTGTACATTTTTCTAGTCTGAATTAGTCCTAGCCGTACACCAAAGAACTCAACTAACATTCCATTCCATTATTTTCTCTTCTTTCTCTCTTTAAAATCAGAGAAGGTTAAAATTTAGTGAAAGCTACTTATTAATTTTTTGGTATAGTCTTTTCTTAATTAAGATTCTAATTAGGTATTAAATTGCGAAAAAACGTTTTGGCTTCTCATTTTAAAAACAGAGCCCTGAAAGTAAACCTTAATCAAATAACTGATAGTATACTGCCCACTTATACCTAAAAAAAAAACTGATAGTATACCATTACTAACAACTACTAATAATTAAATAATAATTGAGAAATATACAGAATTAATCACCCTATTGATTTACCTTGTAGGCTCAGTACTGGTACCAGTTACTGTTAAAAAACATAGCTGATTGACTTCAACTGCCGGCACGTACCAGTTCCAACTGGACCATGCATCAAGCTTCTTGACACCATAAGATTCCGCTGAAATATCTAAAACCCAAACTGGTGGTTGAAGGGTTTCTTTATATCTATGTAAACATTTATTATATATATACATGAATACAGCATGCTAAATAACATATCTTGTGCAATGTGGGTCTTCGATTTTTCATAAAACAAATCTACAGAAAATTCACAAAAATATTATCAACTTGTTATGGCTAATAATTTTCTCAGCTTCTCCTTCGATGGTGTTTTCTTCTTGCTAATCATATTTTCTATTTCTCTTCCAACTTTTGCTTTCGACACTCAAAATTCGCAAGTTGTGAACCTGCGTTCTCTCACGCCAAGTGATGTTTGCACCTCGCAAAATGGTATACTTTCATGTCATGAGTTTATACGCAACTTTGTAAACAATATTTTCCCACCATTTCATCATTAACTAATTTTAGTTTGTTTCTTCATTTATAATTTAGAACTCAAAGGATTCGAATCCGGAAAGACAAAGCTAAGACTCACTCATCGGCATGGTCCATGCTCTCCACTAGAACCCATCGAGAAAAAACCGTCTCACAAACAAATTCTTTCGCAAGATCAATCTCGAGTGGATTCAATCCATCGACACATCACAGCTGTCGCCAGCCAGGTCAAAATCTCAGACCTATTTAGCACGTCAAAAATAGTAGTTCAATCAGGTGACTCATTTGATGCTGGGAATTATGTAGTATCAATCGGCATAGGCACGCCTGCAAACAATTTCCACGTTATTATCGATACGGGGAGTGATGTGACCTGGATCCAATGCAAACCATGCATAATAAATTGCTACCCTCAACAAGACCCGCTCTTCGAGCCGTCGAAATCCTCTACATATTCGAACATTTCTTGTACCTCAAGTTATTGCACGGACCTGGATGTCTACAATTGCTCTGATTCCACTTGTGTGTATAGAGTAGGGTATGGTGATCAATCATACACGGTCGGATTTTACGGGGAAGATACTCTCACACTTACATCAAGTGATATTATACCAAATTTTCGGTTCGGGTGCGGGGAGAAAGATAATGGAACCTTTGGAAAAGTAGCCGGTTTGTTAGGCCTCGGTCGTGAGAAGTCATCTTTCGTTTCACAGACGTCAGATAAATACGGGGAGGTTTTCGCGTACTGCTTGCCGGCTACTTCAAGTTCAACGGGCTACCTAACTTTCGGTAGCGGGTCCCCTATGTCAAAAGCAAAGTATACTCCACTTGCAATAAACCCTATTAATTCGCCAACATTTTATTACCTTGAAATGACGGGAATAAAAGTAGGGGATGAACAGCTGTTAATACTACCAACAGTTTTTACAATTGCTGGAACAATCATCGATTCTGGCACAGTCATCACCAGACTGCCACCAGACGCATACTCAGCTCTGCGTGATTCGTTCAAAAAGCAAATGATGCAATACAAAAGCGCACCGGCATTTTCACTATTCGACACTTGTTATGATTTCACTGGATTGGATAATGTGACTATTCCAACGATTGAAATTGAATTCTTGGGAAATGTGTCGTTAAATCTCGAACCGACCGGGATTTTGTACGCAATCAGCATGTCTCAAGTTTGTCTGGCTTTCGCCGGAAATGAAAGTCCTACCACTTTAGGCATTTTCGGAAACGTGCAACAAGGGAGGTTTAATGTGGTTTATGATGTCCAAAAGGGAGTTGTTGGTTTTAGTCCTCAAGCTTGCTAAGATTGTGTAAAACAGTTGCAGAAAACCAGAATCTGAATTCCGAATTAACTCTGAAAATGAATTAAAGAATGCAAACTAGAAATAATAAAAACATCGCTCTTTATAATTTCTACTTTCAGGGTTTAATCGGGATTAATTAGATTGTTTGATGTGGATATCTGGAATTGTTGAATTATGTATTACTCTGCAAGATGTTCTTAGTAAAGAATAATTGACACCGAAGATATTTTGGGTCTATGTTAAGATAAAGATTGTATAAACACCTAGAAAATGAATGTAGACAAGATTTTATCAGTAAGTCACTATTCAAAAAAAAAAAAGATTGTATCAATAAGTCTAATTTGCCATTTAGACTTTTCCCAACAGAAATTCCACTAGATAAATAAATAAAATACTAGTAGTCAACAACAGGTTGTATTCCAAGTCACTTAGTTTTGAATTGTGTTAATTTCCATCATTATTTATTCATTAAAGAAAGCAGACCGGTAGGAAACTAAATCAATTTGAATTTAAAGAATCCGGAATTGAGTTCCCGGAAATGACTTTGAAAACCAGGTGTTGAGTTTCGCCTTCATAAAAAAGCGAAATGTTCCGTTCCGTTTCTTCCCCGACCTCCATTCAGACAGGGGAAGGGGAAGGGGAAGGGGATGCCTTGCTTGATCATAGAGACGATGGAGAAAGAATAAGAACCACGAAGAACGCACGCACAAACAAGGAATTGTTTCGTCTTCTCTTCTCTTCTTGGGGAGGACAGGAGAAGATTGGGTGATTGAAGTTGAAAATGGGAGAGGAGACATTGGAGCACACGCCAACATGGGTGGTAGCAGCAGTCTGCACTGTCATTGTCGCCATTTCCCTCGCCATGGAGCGACTCCTCCATTACCTCGGCAAGGTCTCTCTCTCTCTCTCTCTCTCTCTCACACACACACACATGCGGATTTTTATTTTATTGTACCATTTACATCATCAATTAGTGAATAGTTTGGTACCCAGGTGGTACAATTCAATATCAACCTTGGTTATACAGTTATACTATACTGAAACAAATAATGCTTCAGAAAAGAAGTAAACTTTGCTCTTCCATTTTTGACAAATTGGTACCAAATAGAACCCACATAGCTAACTTCACTCTAATCTCTAAATTAATTTTTTATTCAAACACTTATTTCCAATTTTTTTTTTTACTTATTTACAGTTGCTTCGCCACAAAGGCCAAAACTCTCTTTTCTCAGCCTTGCAAAAAATCAAAGAAGGTCAGTCAATCATTCAATTAGCTCAAAACTGGTTACACTAGTAACAAATTTTAAATTTTAATAATTTAATTTTAAAATGTTCTAATAAACTTGTCCTTTTTTGAAATGCAGAGCTGATGCTTTTAGGCTTCATATCTCTCTTATTAACCGTTTTACAAAACTCCCTTATTAAAATTTGCGTGCCTAAAAGTCTTTCTTCTCACATGTTACCTTGCCCAAATGATCATTCCTCTAAATCCTCACAAGAATCCAAAAATGATTTTTGCCCTAAAAAGGTTTGAAAAATATTACAAAATAATTATCTGTTTTTTTCCCTTTATTTAATTATTTATTTATTTATTTAAGGGAGACGTGCCATTATTATCAGTGGAAGCGTTGCATCAATTGCATATATTCATATTTGTGCTTGCTGTTTCACATGTGGTTTTTTCTGCTACTACTATGGTTCTTGGTGGAGCCAAGGTTATAAATATACTTAATTAATTAATTATATTTTCATATTTACGTTAATTATTAGTAAGAAATTTGTGTTGATTATATTTATTAATTTATAGATTAGAAGATGGAAGCATTGGGAGATAGCAATCCGGAATGAGATTACAGAATTACAAACTAGTAATTATTTTATATATTTATTTATTTTGATTGGAGGGTATTTTCGTAAATTAGATTTCAAACTTATTTTATTTTATTTTTAATTTGAGTAAAGCGAATCAAGGACTAGGGAAGCATTTAATGCATTCGGATCATCATAAAAATTTTGTTCAGAGCAGAGCGGGAAATTTTTGGAGAAAAGCTGCTGTTATTAGCTGGATGGTATTTTAATTAAAAAATATTATTATTTTAATATATTCTTTTTCATAATTAACTTATGTTTTTTATTTTTTATTTAATAATAGATAGCGTTTATGAAGCAATTTCATTCTTCAGTGAGTAAGTCGGATTATAGAGCATTACGAGCTGGCTTTATCATGGTATATGATTATTTCAAAATATTGCAGTTTTGCGATTCAATTATTTGATATTTTTATTAAAAAAACATTTTTATTTTGTTTTGATTTTCAGAGGCATTGTAAAACGAATCCAAAATTTGATTTTCACAAATACATTTTGAAGACTTTAGAAGATGATTTCAAAAGAGTTGTTGGAATCAGGTTTAATTTGAAAATTCAAATCTTAAATTTTAATTTTAATTTAAATCTTACTTTTTATATATTTCCCCCTTTTTTTTTAATGAGTCTAAATTTGCAGCTGGTATCTTTGGCTCTTTGTTATCATATTCTTATTGCTCAATGTTAATGGTACGTATTTTCCACAAAATACATCAGTATTTATTATTTTCCCCCATAATATGAAAAATATTATTTTAATATAATTTTTTTGAATTAAAAAAAAAAAATCCTTCCTTTCTGAATTCTGATATAGGCTGGCACACATATTTCTGGTTATCTTTCTTGCCTCTTGTGGTAAGTACCATAATAGATTAAACAAATCTGAAAAGAAAAAGAAAACAGTCTTCAAATATCTTTATTAATTCTAAAATTTACTCATCTTTTATTTTATTTTTAGTTGCTCTTGGTAGTGGGTGCGAAACTAGAACATGTAATAACACGCATAGCTCAAGAGGCAGCCGAAGAAATAATACATAATAATAATAATAATAATAATAATAATAATAATAATAATAATAATAATAATAATAATAATAATAATAATAATAATAATAAAAGCATTAATAATAATAATGTGGGCCCACATGTCAGGCCTTCTGACAAGCATTTCTGGTTCGGGCAGCCTGGCATTAGTTTGTACCTTATCCATTTCATCCTCTTTCAGAACTCCTTTGAGATCGCCTTTTTCTTCTGGATTTTGGTTGGTTCCTTAATCTTAATTTAATTTAATTAATCAGTTTATTTATTTATTTATTTATTTGTGGATTGATTTGAGAAATGTGATGTGTGTAGACAACATATGGAATTGATTCGTGCATAATGGAGGGCATGAAGTATCTCATTCCGAGGCTTGTCATGGGGTTTGACTTTGTTGACTTTTATTAATTAATCAATTTAGTAATTTTGAATTATTAACTTTTTGGTAGTTTGTTTTGTAAATGATTCTTTTTAATATTTTGACAGGATTATAATACAAGTGATGTGCAGTTATAGCACGCTTCCGTTATACGCAATTGTCACACAGGTACATTAAATTTCAATATTAAGTACTAACTACATACAATTCTCTTTTTATTTATTATTAAAAAATATAATGTAAACACATTTATTTTGGTTATAATTTAAGATGGGCGATATGTTCAAGCAAGCGATATTTGATGACTACATGCAACAGAGTATACATGGCTGGGCTGAAGGGGCCCGATCCCGAAATAAAAAAAGAAAATCTATTCACCAAAATACCCTTGTGGGATCCACTAGTCAGAGAATGAACTCTGATTTGTCGAGTAGTTTTGGTGAGATTCAATCTGCAAGATTTGATTTTGAACCATTCTGTGGTGAGAGCTCTCATTATAATAATGATATTTGGAAACAAGATTGTGACTTAGAAGAAAATGTTTAGAATGGATTATTTATTTTTGAATAACTGGGCCTTGAAATGGTGATACGGCCCATCTAAATATTAGGATATGTTGTGTTGATATTATGTAGGAAATGTATAGTTTGTTGATATAGATTATTGTTATGTTATAAATAAGATAGAGAAATGTTTTTTTTTTACCCTTTTGTATATGGCAAGTATATGTAATAGATATCATAAGAATAAGAATAATTTATGGATACATTACTGTTAATGTTAAATAACCATTAAATAGAATCTCAGAGCGGCATTTTGACGCCGGAAGCTTCAAAAAAACCATTAAATAGAAATTTTCTATATTTATAAAGCACTAGACAAGTATTATATATGATATGATGTTGGGGCCCTATATGGATACCAAATGACATAATATGACTAGAGACTTGATGTATGAGAGTAACATAGGTCCAAATGATTGTATCACAATGGACATCTCCAATATCCAAGCTAATGGAGAGGAACAAACCCTAGAATCATACTATTGTATAAACAAGATGATGGTTTCTTTTCTTCCATGGAATAATTATTTTACAGGCCTACACACAAAACACATAGCTGTGGGATTGTGACCTCTAATTGCTGGCAATTCCACCTTATCCAATTTCATGGTGACAAATATTTGAACCTATGTTATATATGTACCACTAGCCTAGTTAGGGCTACATGCACGTCTTTCTTTTTTGTGTGAATAATGGTGCAATTCCGCATGTTCATCACTTCATTTGTCCTTGTTCTCTCCGTTCAATTGAACACACAACAGATCTCCATTATGTCAAACATCAAAGATAAGTCTTCAAAGAGGAATGGATGTCTCAAGTTGAGTTAGGAAATGGAGTGAAAAGATGTGAAGTTAAGATTGGAGGCATATATAAGGTACCTTAGACGGGATGCATGGGGTGAGAGCTAGTTGTCCTTGAATCTGAGTTTTGGTGGACCAAGCTGGCTTCTAACTTGATTCTCCTCCAATCACTTCCTTGTTGGTCGGTTTTGTCATTTACATATTCAAAGGAGAAATGACTTGCATCTACAAACTTCGAGTATTTTTTGTACAAGTATGTTATATATATAACCACTTAACATGGATAGATCATTAGTTAGTGTTATCTTATAATTAGTGGGATGCATCATTGAATGCATCAGAATAAAGGATATCGAAACTGAGAGAAAGAATAAACCAAATTTGTCATCATAAATCTAAGTTCAAGTTTGGTATTATTAGCAGTATGTGTGTGTGTATAGAGATTAGAGAGAGAGAGAGGAACAGTTTCAAGTAATGAGAAAGCAGTGGGACTTCTCTACTGAAAACATAGAAAGGGATGGGATGTATAAAAGAAATAAAAATAATTCTGGCAAAGAATCATTGGAGGATCTCCAAAGTCAGATAACTCTCTGCTATACAAACGTGCAACTGATTCCCTTTGTTACCTCTTCTTTTTTCATTTTCTTTTTTCATACAATCTTACCGTACCTAGCTACCTTAATTACTTGCTATCTCACGGATAAAATCAGCACATACTCTTAATATTCTTAATAAATAGATACTGTAAAAAGACAGTTTAATTAAACCAATGCATAAACCACAACTTTAGTTGATGTTATATTTTGAACGAATCTAGTAGCTTTTTTATTTATAACTTATTTTACAGTCCAAGTCTCAGTACAAAAATCATCCTCTTCTACCTGCTTAAGTCACTCCACTTTCTCTTTATTACTCAAGGATCTGGCTAATCTCCTTTCTCTCAAGTTCTGGGGTGTTACAATTACAATTGTGACATCTATCATATATTATGTTTATGAGGATAAAATCGGGGCAAAGAATTTTTTTTTTCATATAAATATATATATTATAGAGAAAAGTCTATTTTTTGCCAATCAATTATTCAATTAGTCCATTTTTTTGCCCCTCAATTTTTTATTGGTCCCTTTTTGACCCCTCAACTGTTGAATTAGTCTTTTTTTGGCTCTTCCATCCGTTAAATGCTTACGTGTCCGTTAACTTGACACATAAACGATGATTTGGTATGTATTTATGACGTGGCAATGATAACATGATAATTATTTGAAAAAAATAATTTTTTTTTTAATTCCCTCATTTCTTTCTCTTGTATTATTTTTATCTTATATTTTTCTAAAATTACCCCTTAAGTTTGATTAGATATGAATTTTTTCATTAATTAATTTTTGTTCAAAAAAATATAAGATAGAAAGAATAAGTGTGAAAGAAATGAGGGATTAAATTTTTTGTATTTTTTTCAAATAATTCTCATAACACAATTGCCGTGTCATAATTATATACCAAATCATCGCTTACGTGTCAAGCTAACAGACACGTAAGCATTTAACGGATGTAAGGGCCAAAAAGAGACTAATTCAATAGTTGAAGGGTAAAAAATGGACCAATAAAAAGTTGAGGGGCAAAAAAAAAAGGGACTAATTGAATAGTTGAATAGCCAAAAATGAACTTTTCTCTATATTATATGATGAAATACCAAACCTGTGTCAATCCATGCTACTAGCCTACTAGGTACTTCTATTTCTATTTCTTCTTTTTTTTTGTTTTTTCAGAAGGAAAAATGAAAATCACTCTATTGTTGAGGACTCACAGAGCACGACACGTCATGTTGCAAGACTGTGTTTCCCAGCTTACGGAGTCTCCTATCTTTTCCATGTCGTCCCATTCTTCTCCAGCACGACAGGTCTACTGTATACCGTTTGTCTAAATTATATCATATCTATATATTATTTTCATCTAAATAATATATATTATTTATCAGAACATATAGTGATACATATATTATTTGTCTGAACTATATTTTTGATATATATATATATATATATATATATATATATATATATATATATACATGTTTTCACCCCGTCGTGTTGTCGTCACTGCCTGCTGAGCTGGAAGGCGCTAAGTGGAGAAACATTGCGCTCCCGTTGTGATTTGGCTGATGTGGAATCTGCCACGTCAACGTCGTGCATAAGTCACGCCCAAAAGTGACGTACAATATCATCATCATTTTCAGAATATGCTACTTCTATTTCTTCATATCATCAATTTTGCAATTTGTATATTATACAGCTCGAGAGATGTACAATTTCAATTTAACTATCTAGTTTTAAGTTTGTAACCAACAATCAAAATCTTGCGACCATTTATATTTATATGCATGTATGTCATGTTATACATCGATAATAAAGTATAATTAGATCTTCATATATATTGTTGCCAAGAAGAGAAATAACTCCTTTGAAAGTGCTTAAATGCAAGGGAGCATTCAATATATTTATTTTCTTTATGTACTAATATAGGAACATTCAATTCAATGTCAAAAACAATACTAATTCTCATTAAATTTCAAAATTATCTAAGGAGTCGTTTGGAGCAAGGAATTTTGGATGGAATTGGATCTCAAAATTCTATTTTCTACAAATTCTTTGTTTGGCAAACCATTGGAATAAGAATTAAATAATTCTTGAAATTTTATCTCTATATAATTGTACCCAAATGTAATTCTCTCTAAAAGTTAGAATACCAAAGTGTGACAAATTATATTATATTATATTATAAAACATATAACATAAATAATATATAATAAAATAAATTAATATAATAAGAGAGAACATAATAAAATAAAATAAAATAAAACAAAATATAATATAATATAATATAATATAATATAATATAATATAATATAATATAATATAATATAATATAATATAATATAATATAATATAATATAAGTAATATTGCTTTATATTATATTACTTCATATTTTATATTATTAATTGTATAATCATAACATAATTCTAGATTTTTACAAACAACCAAACAAGAAATTATGTTTTTCATAATTTTATACTTCTAACATCCAAACAAACTTTAAAATTAATTAATTCAGAATTTTATATTTCTTCATTTTAAAATTCAGTTTCACTCCCTAGCAGTGGCGGATCTTGACCCGAATCCTTGGGGGACCGTAGTGGAAAATACAATGAAAATTTTGAGAGGGCAGGATACATATAATATATAAATTTATCACAAAATACAGTAGCATTATCATATATATATACTAAAATTTCAAAATCTTAGAGGGCAGCTGCCCTCCCTGTCCCTACTAAGATCCGTCACGACTCGCTAGTTTCACTTGCAAAAAGGTCCCTAAGTTATCAAAATTTGTGAACAACTCAAAGAAAGAGCTTAGCATCTGAGATGCCATTTCATGCGAGAAGAAAGCATCTCCAAAAAATAGCTCCACATATTTTATCTAGCATTCAATCATTAAGAAAATAAATGCAGTATCTCTTTGACAGATCCTCATACATCGGTATAAACCCACTCTCCAACCTCTCTAGTCCACCTCTTCGAACACACCTCCTTTACTTGTATCTTCAAGATTTACTATTACTAGGGATGAATCATGAATCCAGCATTTAAATAAACTGGAGAGGATTTGGAGGCAGGTGTAAAATACAAAAAATGGCCTATAGTATATATCTTCTCTTATGATTGCAATAAATGCAGTTTGATGTTGTACAAGACCTTACACAGTTTGGACAAGGAGAGAAACCAAGCTAAGTAAAGTTGAAAGAAGAGAGCTAAGCAGCTATATATCAGATCTGATGAGTGAGATGTATAGGGATAGGAGGTTTCTTGTGAGACACTTCATCAGATGATACATCCATCCATGTCTATTATATCTTTATATCCACATGCATTATTATCAAAAAAACATCTCACCATGGCTGGTACATCCATTTCCAGATTTATGCCAGTCTATCAGCACCTGTCACAAGCAAAACAGAAAATTATAATAATAATAATAAATAAGAGAGTTAATTAAAAAGGACCAACTAAAAATAAAGAAAATAGAAAAAAATTTATGCTTCCAAAGTATAAATTTTCTCAAGTCAATTCACTTCTAAATAAAACTCTGGTAAGGTTTGAATTCTGGAAATGTGGGAATTTTCAATATAGAGAGGGGGGATAATTTTTTACTTTCAGTCCTATATTTTGCCTATATGGAAGCTTCTACAGCCAATATTTATGTATGTTATTACTGGTATTAAAGTGTGTATGCAGCTAATCAACTTTTTGTAGATATTTTTTTAAACTTAATGTAACTTGTCCAAATAATAAGTATTAAAAAAAAGGTTCTCCAAATAATTTAAAAATATATATTCATGTGAATTGTAGCAAGCAGTTCATTTCCTGTGCAAGGAGGGAAAACAAGCTTGAAATGTCGTTTTGATGGAAAAGGAGAGAAAAAAAAGGTGCAAAATCATTAAATGCAGTGTGCCAGGATTGGTGAGAATAGAATGGTTCTTTCTGGCGCATCATGACCTTTCTTCATGTCTTTTCATCAGTAAAAAATAGATTAAAAAGAAAAAAAAATGAATCAATTTGATTGCATCTTTGTTTCCACCACTGGATAGATATATATTCCTTATTCATAGTTAGTTACAGAGATCAGATTAACCAATTTTATTTTATTTTGAAGAGAGTGTATGAATACTTGTGACAATCATTTTTTTTTTTTGGTTACTCCAAATTTTTTTATTTTTTTGGAAGCAGAGTTTCATAGCAGGTATTTTGCTGACTTGGAGTTACAAAGGTCACATTGGAATTAGTCCAGGGAAATGGAATAAGTCATAAAATATGTTATTTATTTCAAAAATTAACAAAGTTAATATATTGGAAACTTTTAGTGAAGCTTAGTGTGTTTTTGCCTTGTTGGGTGTTATATGGAAAGAGATAAATGAAAAATGTTCAACAGCGAATGCTTGTTTAAATTTTCTCAGACCATTTCATTCCCTTGTTCTTTTTTTTAAGCTATTCCCTTGTTCTTCTTGCCTGCACTATTTTCATTCTTTCGGGCATGATAAGTGAAATGACTATCGAAGTTTCATTAAACAAATTTTCTTACAATGAAATTAAGACAAGATAGAAAATTAAGAATGAAAACCTTGGGTACAATCTTTCGAAAAAAAAGAAAATTAAGAATGAAAAAAAGAAACATATAGTAGGGAAAAATCCAAACAAAAACAAAAGAAACTTGCAAAAGAAAAAAAATAGTAGGGGAGTTTGGTTTGGTGTATTTTAGGGGATTGTATTTGTAAATATAGGATTTGAAACAAATTTATTTGTTGATTTCCGTGAGATCCTAGATTTGAGCATATAAATCCATGTATTTTGTAATACATTAAAAAAAAATTATATTACAAAACATAATTTTCTTGTGTATATTATAGAAAATTTGTATTACGAAATATTTGAACTCGTCAGTGACCTTATTAGCTTAGCTAGTTGATTGAAAAACACAATAAATCAAATTTTATTGACGTGTGTTTCATGTCTCCTTGACACTAAAATAGAAGTGGAATATAAAAATCTCTCTATTCAATGAAAAAATATAGACTCAGTAAATATAATAAAACATAATTAAATATGTATTTTATAAATTTTAATTAAATAAGTTGTAACTAACATAAATATAAGTATATCAACTAAATAATATGAAATTCAGAAAATGCATGATTTTGTAATACACCAAATCAAGACATGCAACTTGAATCATCAAATATATAAATTTTGAAATTACATATATTTGAAAATTCATGTATATTGAAATATACCAAATCAAACATGCTCGTGAACAATGACGGAGCTTAAAATTAATTTTGTAAAAATGTTAGATGAGCCCAATACATATAAATGTATATATACAGAAATTATTTTATATTAGAATTATACTAATTAATATATAATAGTTTGTCAAAATCTTAAGAGGATGGAGCCACGGCCCTTCCAGTTCCTATATAGCTGCACTCATGCTCCTAAA
Source organism: Juncus inflexus (assembly GCA_024447665.1). Lineage (NCBI taxonomy): Eukaryota > Viridiplantae > Streptophyta > Magnoliopsida > Poales > Juncaceae > Juncus > Juncus inflexus. Next base: position 286,262 of record JAJHPC010000011.1, read on the forward strand.
GAGATATATGCTAATAAATATAAAATAACTTTCTGACACAACATGACCAAATAAGCATGACAACATACACACAACACATGACAATTAATATCTTATAAAATAACTTTTTGACACAACATGACCAAATAAGCATGACAACATACACACAACACATGACAATCAATATCTTATAATGCTGATGTTTTTATTTGAAATCTATAATGCAAATGCTACAACTGAAAAAAGTTAGTTAAAGAACGATATTTGCACTGTATATCCTTTCATGCTGCCGTCTTTTCTTCTTGATCATGCTAGGTAGCATTTTTGAGTATATATAATTATGCTTTAGATTGGATTTCCGATAAATATCTTGATCGTCACAACTAATAGAATAGTCTAGTTGTAACGTATTAGTTTTATTTTTTCATAAATGTAAATTCAAGTTTTACATTTAACAAGATTGATTTAAAAAATAATAAAAATTAAATAATTACTTTTAATTCTCACTAAAAACAAATCTTGATAGTCTATTCCATTCAGATCGCATAGTATCCTGTTGTAACTAGTGTTTTTCTTTTCGCATTATTATCTCACTGCTTTTGCCATCTTTTGCCGGCCATTGGTACGGGTAACTTGCATGTGTTTTTTGTTTTCCTATTTTTGTTTCGTTGGACTTTATGATTGGTTTAATGAGAAGAAAAGAAAGTCTTTTTGACCCCCATTTTCATGTACAGCATTGAAGATAGTTGAGTGGTATTTATACCTAATCATTTTGAAAATGTGCAAAACATTTTGTTTTCTTCTTAGTTTTTTTCCTTTTAATTCCATTTCGGTTTGTAATTAACTTTCTATTCTATCCTCTCTTGTAAGAATTCAAATCGCCTCCTGAAGCTTAAAAAAAAATGTGCAAAACGTTTTGCCACTTGAACAAGTAAAAATTGTAAGCTTGCGTGCAACAACTTCTCCTAAGTGTTACATTTACATGCGAAACGAAACTTTGGTTTAATTAGGGTTCAGTATTTTTACAGAAGAAAGAGAGAGAAAGTGGTAGGGCTTTGAAGAAACCAAAGAGAGTATGAAATATCATGTAGGATCCCAAAGGAAGAAGTTGTTTCAAAAAGGGAATGATCTTTTTTGAGGGGAAAGGGTGCAACAAACCCAATGATTTTGTTTGAAAGGTGACAAAGGAGCACAAATTAAGGTTTGGAAAGAGAGAGATAAGGGCATTTGTTGCCCCTCATCAAGGCACAACTGACCAGCATATCTGGGGCACAAAGCACAGAATACAAGATTTAAAACTAAAACCCTAAACCCCCCTTAGTTATTTCCTTGGAGGTCTCAAGACAAGAGAGCATATCTCCAAACCCTAGGTGCCACTTTTGCATGGTTTCATTCTTTAATATTTATTTAAACAATAATTTCTTTTCTTCTCAAATTAAGAGATAGTTCTTCTCTAAAAAGAGAAAGTGGAGAGAATAGAGATACAGGATTTAATACTTCTTTAGGCTTTTAAACTAGTTTTTGCCTGACTGATGAAATTTTCGGACCCGCAAGAATAATGTATAATATGTTACGATTTCTTTTTTCATATTCTGGAAAGTGCATCTTACGAAATCATATTAACTCAAAAATTGAAACTAAAATATAATTTAGCTAAAAGAAAACTACAAAAGTTGGGGATCTTTATGAAATAATTAAAGAAAACTAATAAAATACATAGTGGTAATTACCACTGAGAATTAAATACTCCCTCATGCGCCAACATGCAACTAGAAAGCCATGCAAGCATGAGGCCCAAGGAATAAATATATAATAAAAATAATTAAGTGGTGAGACCCTCATTTGCATAAACTAATGAACTAGCTAGATGCCGTTCTCATCATTTCTCTCCTTACTTTTTTTTCATAGAAGATACCATGGATATGTAAAAATTAAATAAAATTATATGTCCAACACATTTGAGACTATACTAAGATCTCTCTGCCACAATTGCAATCAGTAAAAAGAAGTATATATTAATTTTTGTTAAGTTGCCAGGATCAATTAAGTGAAGGTACATAATCCAATATATATATCACATAAATAATGATTAAATTTGAAAATGTACCTGTAAGATACTTAAACAATAGTAGGTGACCTATTTTTGTTTTTGAGAGCCCAAATTAAAGATTCTTCATATTTCAATAAATTATATAGTTTCTTCTCATACATCAAATAATCAAGATTTGTTGAAAAAGAAGAAGATTTTGTTAATTTTATATATGTAGTGTCATTTGTTCAAGCATGTTTCCTACTAACTCTTTGTTCTAACAATGAACATGTGTCCCTTATGAATTTATCATTAATTCGAATAAGAAAATATACATATTTTTGAAGTTTTCCGTCACTCACTCTACCAAGAATAGATAACTAATTATGATGATCGCATAATATCCTTGTTGATTAATTATCACTATAAGCACATACGGAGGATTGAAGAAATAAATGCAACACTATAAAATTATCAAACAACTTCTAACCTTATATATTAACTTTTACTCAAAAGAACTTCCAACTTTATTTCAAAATAACTTTGTTTTAAAATAAACCAAACCAGTAACCTGGCTATTAAACAAATAATTTTGAAGAAACACGGGAGAGAAAAATAGCCCTATTTTCGGTGTGATGTGCCTCACCTCGCTGCTTTCAAAATCTCCCATCTAACTCTCATTCAATATATACTAAAATAAGTATGATCTCCTAGTAAACATGTATATTTTAGGGGCAAATAAGTATAACAATTTATGAACATCAAACAAACAAAAGAATTTTATATAAAAAAAAACTTAATGCAATTGCATACTTGCATTAATTAATTATAATGATCAGCGGCAACAATAGGAAATCAAAGAAGGGTTAGGCCCTAATTAATAGAAGACTATATATACTACACCCTTTATACTCTTGTTCATGCTCCCCCACCTAGCTACTTGCCCCCAAACAATGATCCTCAAAAATTTCAAAAACAACCCTACAACTTCACATAATTAATAAAAACAACAATAATTAATTGACTAACCAATTATCTTCACTTCATCTACTTCAAAGAGAACCTCACTTCCATGAAGAGACTGAAAATAGAGCTCTAGCTTGCCAGCCAAGAAACAATGCCTCTCTCACAACTTGCAATTGATACCCTTCTGAAGGATAATGTAATCTAAGTAGCAATCTAGCTTGAGATAAAGAATATTCACTTAGTTGACGTGGAGCGAAACCACTCTCTCTCATCACCGTCTCCCATCTCTCTAGCCTCAAACCGGTCGGTATCAGCACCCTTTCAGACGGTACCAGTGCCCTCTCTATCTCCTGCCTGAGCCACATTTCCTCCACCTCTCTTCTTGCCACACTATTAGGTGGCACGGTTGCTTCCAAAGCGTCAAAAACCGCGCTGTAATATTCTAAAACCTCAGAAAATACCGCGAAAAAATCTTGTGGAGCACCTTGGTAGCCTCCTAATTCTTTCTCTGCAACTGTCAGTACTTTGGGGCCCATTGCTCGCAGCGCCATAAGAAACTCCCTTAGTCTCCTCTCCTCTCCATCTCCGTTCAATAATTTGTTGACAAACAACACGCAATTGACTATTAAAACCTCTTGTTCCTCGTTCTCACCTCCTGATTGGTGCAATTGCATGAGAGAGCTCAGAGACGAGTTCAAGTTATAAGAGGGGAGAAAGAGAGGGTTGAATTGAAAGGAGAGGCCTAGGGACTGAGCGAATGCATGCAACCTGTCCCCAGTTCGTCTGAGTGCATCGATATCCGTGCCCGCACCGGTTATTCGTATTGAAGGTGGGCCAGTACCGGCTAGGTACGCGTGGCCAGCTATGGCTTGAAGAAGAGGTGGCCATTGTAGTCCGTGAGCCGATTCCATGTCGATTATGTGAACCCCACGGTGACCCTCAATGGCTTCTAATATTGCCTGGTTCGCGGTTAAATGCACGAACCGAAGAAATGGGGTTATTTGGTTGAAGGAGAGATATGAAGATTGGATCAATTGAGTGGCAATCTCGTGGCTTGAAGTAGCACTTGTACCTGTATTCATACCGGCCGTGTTGGATTCGATGAGTCGGACTAAGGTTTGTGCAAAATGGTACGCTATGCGATCTGATGAGTCTCCGAGGGGGGAAGTGTTTGAGAGGAGGAGGGATGCAACAGGAAGGGCTGCAGGGAAGTTGCCGCGATGAATCAGCTCGGCACAACGGATGAGGATCTGACGTGGTGATGATGACGTGGCAAGAACGTACTGGCTAGGGTTGGGTATGTTGAGAGTGTTGTTGGTCGGGGGTTCTTGATCATCTTCTTCATGAGATTGGAGAGAGGAGAGCATAGTTTGGTTGGTATCAGAGGAGAGGAGGTGGAATTAGGGTTTTTGAAGAGAGAGAAAGAGAGGAGGAGAGAGAGAGGGAGATGATGCATTTCTTGTTGGGTTTAATAATGGAAGGAGATAGAGAAACACATCTGGAGATGCAGTAGTAGCAGGAGAGCCTTCCTTGACAGGACATAATCTGCAAAAATAAATACAAGAAATTTTGGGAAAAGATTAGTTCAGTTCATTAGAGAGAGTGTACTAGGGGAGAGAGAGTGTACTACTTGTAGTAAGTAGGGAGTGGCAGCTGATCTAAGTAATAGATGCACTGTTTCAATCAAATAAAAGATAGGGTCTCATCTCTCTCCTGTTCTCTCTCTCTCAGAAAGGAAAACTGTGGAAAAAGGAGAGGGGATTATGCGGTTCTTGTCTTTATACACATGGACTTTGGTGCCTTTAGAGAGAGAGAAACTGAGAGAGAGGGGGTTGGTAAGGTATATTATCAATATGAGATCAATCAAGGGACGGGATGATGTGATCAAAAGACTAAATGCAAGAGGTCAGAGGAATCTAAAACATTCTTAGGATTACCCATTGGGCCAGGAACAAGAGACGTCTGACTCATCAAGAGTCAAGAGTGGAGAGTGGAGAGTGGAGAGAAAAAACATCAAACATAATCATTATATAATTTTTGGTGTGATTAGTTCTTCTAAATTGTAAATGATATTCTATAAAAAATCCAATTTTTTCTACCAATTTATTACTAAAAATTGTAGTCAAAACGCTGTAGAAAATAAAAGGTAAAGAAAGTCTAAGAGTGGAAACTACATATATAGTATTAAAATGACAACTAATATAATGAAAAGGTAAGATGATTTCTTTTTGCAAATGGCTCTTTTCTGACCTTTTTATTTGTTGGCATCTTTAGCTCTCTAGTTTCTTGCATAAATGCCCTTGTCATAATAATAAAAAGACTTAAAGATAAATACAAACAAGCACAAATCTGGATAAGTTTCTAAAATATTATGTATATTAACGTCGTTAACGCTTAGTTAACATATATCTTGATATATATATATATATATATATATAGGGAGATGCTAAACAACATACGTATGTTCGAACATACGTTTTTTTAAAATGCCCGTAAAGTGGTTATAAAAAGTAAAAATTCAAATTTCAACCGTATGGATGTAATATATATCTTATGAATATATTATGGATTAATTTTCACGGGAATCAGAATAATATATCATTGCCATCATGTATCATCAAACTATTATTCCGATATATGTTTTGAATAGTGCTGCATATTTTTGATGATATATGATGGCAATGTTATAATATTCTGATTTTTGTGAAAATTAATCTCCAACATATTTATAACATATATATTACATCCGTACGGTTGAAATTTTTATTTTTATTTTTTTAATACATATTTTGGGTGTGGCAAAAAAACGTATGTTGTGCTATGTTGTTTAGCCACACCCATATATATATATAGGACTTAGTTACTCAATCACTGAAATCACCAGCAAATTTACAATTAAAATTTTAAAGTGGTCAACTAGCTTTAATATGATCATTTATATTAATTTTTTTTTGTTTTTAATAACCAACTAGATTTTAGAATAACAACATATATTCACTTATTTCAATAACCATATGCTTTTTAGAATAGAAATATCAAAATTTAGTGGTGATTCTAGAAGTCTTTTCTCCGTGTATTCCTCACAAGTGATCCTTAATTTAGTGATTGAATATCTTAACCGAAATATAAAAAATTGAAGATTCAAGTTTCACACTAATCAATTGGAGAGGAATATTTTTTTTCTTTTTTAGCAAAATATTTCTCAAAAACTTCAAAACATATACATTCCTTCCAAGGCTTCATTATGCAAAATTTTAATGCTTCTGTTATTCTTAAAAGAATATGAAGTTTGATTCTGAAGGTGACAGGTGGCATTTTTCGATTTTCTGTGTCAAGTTTAATACTCAAGAATATGAAGTGGGTCATACATAAATAAAAATAATATCCACTGCATAATTAGCTACATAATAAGTTATTGTTTTGATGATCTTTATTAAAAGAGATTTGTTATCTATAGACAAATTATTCCCAAGTGTATAAGATATTTGTTATATATACCCAAATTGTACCTCACATAAATATTGATCAATTTTTTTTAAACAATTTTATATTATCCCTCCAAATTGATTATTAACTTTTTTAAGATAATTTCATATTATCCCTCCAAAAAATTTAATATCACACAATTCATAAAAAAATTCTCTTTTAAAATTTTATCATTAGTAAATAAAGTAAATTTCCGAAACAGAGCGGGAGTTGCACCTAGTTTTCTACAGTAATATTAATTTTTTTGATGGTGTTCTATAATTAAATAAATGTGAGGAGGCAAATGATGAGAGATCCTTGGATAGTTCACCGGTTGGACTCTCTCTCTCTCTATCTTGACTCTCTCTCTCTTGAGAGTTGAGAGTTAGGAGGCACACGCAAAGCTTTAAATAGGGTGAATGGGGACTAGACACAGCCAACTCCAATCTTTCGATGACCTCTCTTTTCTTTTCTTTTGTTTTTTCTTATAATTTTCTCCAGCATTCATCATGAATGCGTTGGCCGCATGGCCCCTCTCACTCTTCTCTCACGTTACTTCATCTCCTCTCTCCTCTTTATGTCAGTCAGTATATATACAACATATTTGCCACAAGTAACCAAACTTATAACATATTATATAGGTATATGTATACGAATTTAATCTTATAAAATATTCCTTATACGTACACATGAATTTTGGCTGTATGAAGAGAGAGGATGTGAGAGAGTAATGAAGACTCACATCAGAGAAAGGGAATAATGGCAGAAGAGGGGGGGCATTTGGGGCCAATGGATTGGATTGGATGAAATGTCTCAGCCCCAATCTGAAAAAATTAGTTTAGCAAAAACACAAATAAATCATAAAATTTACCCTCATGTCACGTAAACATCAATCAACCCCGCTAATTATAGTCGAAACCCTAGCTACAATTGCTTCTTTTCATTTAGCTGTCTCTACATCCAATTCAGGTTTTTCATAGAGACATTCTAAAAAAAAGAACATATACATGTAGACACATACAAATATAATGTATTGGATTGAAGCAAATATATGTTGTTTTTAAAAGGGATTCTACTATGGCCAGCTTCAATCCTAGAAAAATATTATTTTTCTTTTTACACAAGTATAAATATACGTTCAGATAGATTATTTCAAATTTCACCAAACATGTGGAAGTTTCTTCAAACTTAGTTAGTAGTCTCTGACAGATACTATTTTTTATGTGTGAACATTAAATTATAAAACACAATTGAACCAAGGGTTTTGATTTTTTTTAATAAAAAATGAATTCAACCAACATTATTAAAAACATTATCCAAAAAAATGTGGAAGTAGAATTTAGAAGCCTACTCCAAATTATGATATCGCAACCAAGAGTCAAGAGATCATCTTATCATTAGATATAATTAGCTTCTATGTTACACGGATGCGGATACGGAAGTCGTGTCCGACAAGATATGGACACGGTAACACAGTAATCTCTAAAAAAAAATCTAAGAACATGACACATTATATATATATAATATTTATTATTATTTTTATATAATTAGTTATATATCTAAAAATATAAAAACAATAAATATTATGAGATCGATGAGAGGAGAACAAGAGTAAGGATTGTTTTTTCTATGAAAATACACGAAAAAGTTTGTCTCTAATACTTGGTTTTCATGAGTTACGGTTATTATAAAAAAGAAATAAAAAAAATGGATTGTTGAAAAAATAAAAAGAGAAATATTTATAGATAAAAGGATGTTAAAAAAATAAAAAGAGAAATATTTAAAAATAAAAGGATGACAAAACATATGGATTTATAGAAAAAATATTGATTTAAATTGGGATTTTATATATTGGGCCGTGTCCGAAACATATTCAATCGTGTCCGAAATATGTCAAGTCATGTCTTGCCCATCTCCTAAAATCAATTAATATTAAAATATTCAAACACGCCACGTTTATGAAGTGTCCGTGCAACATAGGTTAGCTTAGCTTGTATTTTGAGATATCAATATACTATTTTCTAGGTAAAAATATTCTAAGTAATATACTATCTTCTTAGAAATCCATGAAATCAAAAGATTAATGTATAGATGAAAAGATTAAAATAAGCCAAATTTTTTTTCAATATTATTAAATTTATGAAATAATATATAATTTATTGTTTATTGACTCGTTACAGAAACAGCAACACCATGATAAACACGTGAAAAGTTGATCATTTTCTCTTGCACCTTTGAAACAAGAAAAATATCTTGTCAATAATCTCTCTTTCATATATTTTTTTTGAAGTACAAACAATCTCTTTCTCATTCTGAAAAAGGACTGGTCAGGGAGAAACCTTTACTCTAACTAGATGGAATTGGCCCAACTCTCAACCCCATAAGAGAAAAAAGGAATCTCAACATCCTAGTAAATAGAAATTTCAGATACATGCAATAGAGAGGGAAACAGAGGGGGGGGGGGAGAGAGAACCAAAGAAACAAACAAAGAGAAGTAGCTCAAGTTTTGCCAAGTTCATACCTCTCCTGTATTAAATGCAACGATTTGACAGCCACAAAAGTCCACCCCTTTTCATGCTGATTCTTCTGTTGTTATCTCTGTGTTGTATTGCGTCCTCTCTTGAGTCTCTCTCTCTCTCTCTCTCTCTCTCTAGATGAATGAATGAAGAGAATTTAATTGAGTCTCACCAACTGAAAGAGATTAGTTATGTAAAATCCCATTGGAGATCCCTTTAGCTTTAGCTCGGCCGACCAAACCGTCTATCAGTTAAAAGGCAACTTTTTTATTATAAAAACTTCCCCAGAGATGAGAGAGAGAGAGAGAGAGAGAGAGAGAGAGAGAGAAGAATTTAAGTTCATCTCCAGTAATCTAAGGCAACAGGATGTTTCGAGTGATCTCACAACATGTTGTCGCTCCCTCTTTCTATTTTTTTTCTGAATAATTACAAGATACCACCTTCCTATTCCTACTACGTAATATTATGTCAAAAGATATATATTCCAAACCATGAATATTATATTGGAAGAGTTCTCATTTGTTAAGCTATTTTAATATCATAGGAATGTGTATGGACAATGGACTTGTTAACATATATACTACCTCAGGAGTAAAATGAAAGTTTTTTCCATTAGTTTTGCATTATATTGAATGGAGAAGATGAGAAAGAGAGACAGAGAGAGGAATTGAGTGGAGTGGAGTTGAAGGGAGGGAAAGGGGAACACATTGAGAACACATGGGGGACCAAGGGGGTGCATGCATGATTTCTATAATGTCAATATGTTCAATCCATTTTTTATACCAATCAATTTACTAAGCACAAAAGTAGCCAATATTATGTTATTTATTAATATGTAGACAAATCCACATAAACCGTGACCCACTCATTCTTGTTTCCTTCTCTCTCTCATTTTTTTAGGTTCTCTCTCTAATCTTGAACAACCAACCAATGGGTGGAATTGTTCCCACCCACTCGTGTTGAGAATTTTGGAGAGAGAGAGAAAGAAAGTTTAATACTTTATTATTATTATTTTTTTTTGAAGTAGAATATTTTATTATTTATATTTGAAAGGAGGAAATTTACAAAAACCAAGATAGGATCTTCGAGAGAAGAATTAAAAAAGTTGATCATATCAGAAGAGAATTTAAAAAGGTAGAGAGCGTTTTGGTGGTGATGTATATTCTGTTCTTTTATGACTGGTCTTTCATTCATTCATTCATTCATTCACAGTACTATGTATCGAACGCAATTGACTTTCCTCGTTTAATGATCCAGCTTGACTTGTGTTAGATTTCATGCATTGGGAATTGAGGAAGAGCAGTTGAAGGAATGAAATGATGAGATTCCACTGCTTTTAATTGGCGTTCAATTTCTCTGACAATTTAAGATTTTGATACTATTTCATGTTAAAATTTCTCATAAATGATGAGATTCTATATATCATTTTTTTGTTTTTAACTTCGTTCACCTCTAGGGTTGATCAATTAAGTTGACGCCTTGAAAGATATGATACTTCATAAAATATATAGGATCGTTTTTGATAAGTATGATCAATCTTTAAAAAAATAGTATTTGAAAAAAATAGTTGTTAGTATGTGACAATTATATTTATATGAAAAAACATTTTAGTATTAAAAGATATTAATACTGGAAATAATATATTGACAGTCAGAAAAGGAAAATAATGATTAACAAGTCATATATACATGACTAATGCATGCATCACATCGTATACATTAAAAAAGCTGATCAAACATATACTAATTTTCACTTCAATTTGTATGGCCTGCAAAACCATATAAAATAATACAACTTACAAAAGATTCCTTTATCTCTCCCCCAATTAATTATTTTGTCTAAATAAATTACAATTTGTCTCATCGCTTTGACGGATCTTTTTTCCACTCAATGCGCCTACCATTACAAACTTCATGCCTTTTTACGTATGACTCACTGAATTAATTCTTTGAAATCCCGGTTTTAAACAAAAGTTTGTAAATCGATTCAACTTTTTAATTAGTCAATTGTCTCTTTCATGTCCTAATCGCATTATAATTAAACCATATCGAATTATTCTTGCTTGTACTCTTTTTTGTTTTCTATATTGATACATCTTTCTTTACATATAAGCCACTAAATTCTTTAAAAAAGCCCTTAAATTCAATTCAATTTAATATGAACAGTAGTTACTTTCGGTCTAACAAAATATTCACCTGGTATATAATATTAGAAATTCATGTGCGATAATGCATTTTGATGTGATGAATTAGACACATATAACTGTATTATAGAAGAATATGACTTAGAAAGTAAGAGTTTTTTTTTAAGTCTACTTCATTTCTTAAAAAAATCATCAAAATCTTATCGAAAGCTTGAGCATACGATCTCCAAACCTACCAAAACTTCATTAGAAGGAAACAAAGTATTAATGAATAAATAAAAAGAAAATCGTAAGCACAAACCAATTTTTTTCGGATTAAACAAAAAATAGCAGATGTTTCTTGGAGATGTTAGTGTAGTGCCTGTGACCCAAAACAAATTTTAAGGGAAATCAGTAATCATGGCTAAGATAGATTGAGATCCGAATTGATTGTGACATTAATTAGGATTTAAGGTTAATTAAATAGAGGAAGAGATAAAGGGTTTGAAAAGAAGAGCATGCGCTAAGACTAAGAGCATCTTTGAAGGATTTAAGTGCTCCATAAATAACCACCTCTGGATTTTGTGAAGAGGCATCTTACTTATTGAAAATGACACCATTGGAAAGATTGGCTTATATAAAACAAGAAGGAAATAAAATGACAAAAGGAAAAAAGAAAGATGACCACAGATGAGTGATGCAACCATGTATCACAATCCTCTTATTGCTCGAGTGCTGAATTTCATGTGACATACTATCACATCCAAATTAAAATGGTTCCATATACTTGAGTGAGTTTCAATCAAAACTACAATTATTAAGAAAATAAGTGCAAGTTGTAAGTTAATTGATATATTCTCCAATCTAAACAATATAATTGTTTCTTAAATGGATTTTGAAGTTGAGTTGTACACAAGGCCACACACAGATAATGCGACAGCAAATGAACGGAAATTTTAGTGGACTTTGGCCCCAATGGAAGATTCCTCTTTTTAGAGACTTTCCTTTCAGACTTTGTTGACACAACAATTTATGAAAAGTGAAAACCAATTGATCATTGAGTCTAGTCTCTAATCTTTATTTTAACCAACACTTGATCTTAAATCAATACAACAAAAGGGTATCAGAAACTAAATAATCAAAAAGTAAAGATATTTTCAGATATGCCCCTAAAAAAGTGAAAAAAGGGGGGGAAAAGGCAGAAAATGGATATTTTCATACATGCCCCATTAAAAGATTTAACTATTCAAACCTGTTTGTAACGGCACCAGTAACCAAATCCTAATAGTAAACTAAAAAAAATAAATGAACATCTTAAATTTGAAAAGAAAGAGTCTCATGGAAATATTGAAAAATTCAAAATTCAAAATTCAAACAGTGTCAGATCTGGAAGAGGTGTTGGCATCTAAGGCCTTGAGACCTTGAGCCATCGCGCGATGTCTGTTCTGTGCCTGCCTTTCTACCGCCACCATATACAAACCTAAGATAAACAAAATATTATTATTCTCATGATTTATTATTATTTTCTACTTTTGTAACTATTCATACAATTTACTGAAATTACAAACCAATTGTAATTATTACTGTCACTACTGGTATGTAATGTAGTATTACCAGTTTGATAAATGTACGAGGACTTTTGAATTTCACAGTGAGGTAAATTAGTAAATAATTACAAAATTAAATAATTATTAATTGTAAAATAAAAAGAGAGAATAAAAACATACTGACTCCAGTGCCAAAAGCACAGAGCCAAAGGATCCTCTGAGACCATCTCTCCCCCACAATTCCTCTCGACCAATCCATTCTTACTTACTGCATCAAAATTGAACGATTCAGTTAAAATACTACCAAATATTAGGATGTTTAGGGGATAATTGCGTCAATTATGATGATAATTACAGCGATAAAAAAATAAAAATCCTCCTTAACAAAGCTGTAAGCAATTACTACAAAACCTTCGCAATTACTGGATAATAAGCACTGAATATGAAGAATATGATGGAATATTAAGAAAAAAAGCAATAAAAGCGAAATTCGAACCTGCGTGTGATCTCACACAAAACGATCCTGCCTGAGCTGCGCAGATGTTCGAGTATTTCTTCACGACGAAATACCTAAAGAAATCCGGGATTTGTATTCCAGGTTTGGGTTAACGAAATCTCCCTTGTTCTGTAGGCCTTATTGGTAGCAATTATTTCTATAAACAGGCCTTGAAGGATTATTTAACCAAACCTGGTTATTGTATTTAGTAGTGATGCAGAAATATTGCGTACCTTTGCAGGATTGTATTTTCAAATATGGCCTAAATACGCCTTCTTCTTTTGAAGTATTGGGATTTAAATAGGCCTTTGCAGGATTTATTTTCAAATTTTGGGCTTTAAGTAGACCTATTTGCACCAACAATTCCATTATTTCTGTAGGCCTTATTGGTAGCAATTTTCGTGAGTTCCATAGATCTTTCTTTTCACATTTTCTCAGTTTGGAATCGCATGCAATTTTTTCAATGAGTAACATAAATACAAACATACGATATTATATTTCGCAAATTATAAACCTTTACCAGAAAATGCAAAAAAGATAAACAATATGAACTAATAAAAGAAAGCATTTCTATAAAATGAGTATAATCTTATTACCTCAGAGAGACAAAAATTACTCTTCAAGACAAATTTCAACCAAATTCTCTCCCCCTTCTCTCTTATTTTCTCTTACCAACACCAAAAAATTCTCAATTTTTTTTTTCAAACACTAAGTTCACTCTTAGAAATCAAAATTCCATCAGAATCAGCATAAACCCAATCGCCAGGCCGAATGAAATTCCCGGCCACATAAACGGGCACGTTCTTCTCTCCCACTCCCCTCTTGTTCGATTTCAACGGATGAGATTGAATCGCACGGACTCCGAAATCCGTCATATTAATCTCGTCCACATCTCTTATACAACCGTTCACTATTATTCCCGCCCAGTTGTTATTATGCGCCAGCTGGACTAAATTGCCTCCTACTAATGCACATCTCTTGCTCCCACCTCCATCTATTACTAAAACTCTACCTGAAATAAAAATGGAAAATTTTCAAAAAAAAAAAAAAGTTATCTTTTTGAATATTTTAAAGAAACCTGAGTTTGCAGATTTCAAAAAAAAAAAAAAAAAAAAAAAAACGAGAAACATTTTCATTTTCAAAAAACCCTCTCCATCTACTTTTCCATCTGATAGTTAGTTAAATTTTTCGAAATTTCCATTTTACGATCAAATTAGATGGAAATTCCCATTTTTCGGAATTAAAAAAAAATTAACTAACTATTAGATGGAAAAGAATATCGAGTCTTTTTTAATCAAAATCCCAACATTTAGGGTTTTTTTAATATTCAGAAAATTTAGAGGGTTTTTGGAAAATTTCCCAGTCGGGAATTGGAATTCATGGGAATTGAAAATCTGGATATTGGAAAAGTTGCGAATTGAGATTCAGGTGATGGATTGTTTGCACCTTCGCCTTTGGTTTCGAGGAATTCGCGGACGAGCACGTTGTCTTCAAAGACTTTGAGCGTGACGATCGGGCCGGAAAAAGTGGTGTTGCGGCCGTACATGTTGAAGATCTGGTCGAGCACTCGAATTTCGCCGCTCGCGATCAGGCGCTGGTTTGTGTCGCACAGCTCTGCTGTTGCTAGACTGCCCATCTTTTCCGATCAAAGGATTCTGTTGAAAGCAAAAGAATTGAAATAATTACGTAATTTGATTAGATATTTTGTTCATCAGAAGAAATAAAGCGATTGTTGTTACACAGGATATCAACACTAGGTACGAAATTCATTCATCCATACAATTTCTGATACTGATGAAGATTTTCGTTATGAAACTGAAACAAATTCTTGTGTTGCACAGTACGAGTGCTACCAATAAATTACCAGCAAGAGAAAGCTCAGGAGATCAAAATCCAAAGAAACTAATACTCAAACAAAGCTTCAGGTCGTTGATTTGAAATTGCGGCCTTACCTTTCGAAAATGAGTGAGTGAGACTGAAAGAAAGAAAGAAACCAATAATTGGTTGACGCCTTGTGGGATTAAAATTCCTCAAAACAATTCCGATTGGTAAAATACTAAAAACAGTTGTCTTGGACTCCGTGCCCAGTGAATCTAGACGAAACTGCATCTCGGCCCCACTTAGTGTGGGCCCACATTTCAGCGAGAGGGTACGTATGAACCAGGTCCATGGAAGTATTTCTTCGATTGTGTAACGGCCTCGTGTGGCTGTGGCAGATATCTATCCTGAAGAAAAAGTTCTTAAATAGAAGAGGTCTACCGTGAACCTGCCTTGTAGTCTCGTCATTTCTTTCAGTTATCTCTATCATGTTATAACTCGAGCATTCAAATCTTGGATTTCTTACAACTACAGAACTGAAATCTGAGTTTCTTATCAACTAACTATATAGTATAGAATTCAAATTTCAGTTACAGAAAAAACCGAGCTATCGTTTCTTTCTTTCTTTCTCTCATGAGTCTCCAATTATCACTGTTTGGCAGAAAGCGAGGATCATCGGCTCTCCGTCTGAGCTCGGTTCTTCTCTCGCGTTGCTTCTCAACTGGAGGAGAGAAGAAATGCGGATCGGTGTGGAGCTTCGGAGACAACAGCAATGGCGCGCTCGGCATCCCTTCGCCTCTCTCCGATGCCTATGAACCCACCCAGGTATCCTATCCTATCATTCACTTTCACACTTTCACCCCCCTTTTGTTTCATAATCTCACTGATCGTGATTAACTATTTACCAATAGGTCCCTTCACTTCCTTCTAATATCGCTTGTATAGCAGCTGGTCACTACCACTCACTAGCCGTCACGACGGAAGGCGAAGTTTACGCATGGGGCCGGAACGAAGAAGGCCAGCTTGGCAGAGGCTTCGATTCCCCAAGGTTTCTTCTTTTCTCACTTTCACCCCTCAATTTATCATTTTCGCACTTTTAAACCCTTCACTCATTTCTTTTTTGACAAATTAGGAACGGTTGGAGCAATCCTGAGAGAGTGAGAGGTTTGGACGGCATCAAAATCCGTGTGGTTCGTGCGTCTGGTGTAATTTCTTCTGCAATTGGAGAAGAAGGAGAGTTATTCGTGTGGGGCCGGTCAAAGCGCGGTCAACTCGGTCTCGGTTCAGAAATAATCGAATCCAAAGAACCTTCTAGAATAACCTCTCTTTTGGACCATGACATAATTAAGGTAAATCCAATTCACATAGACAATAAAGTTCCAATCTTTATTTTTACTTTTATTATTATTTGATATTAAAATAAATTTAGGTTTCGTATGGGTGGGGACATGCGTTAGCATTGACAAAAGAAGGGAAATTATTCGGTTGGGGATTTGCAGAAGAAGGGCGATTAGGTCAAATGGGGTCAATTTTTCACTCGGACCCCTCAATTTCTGAAAATATGGCGAAACCGAGTTTGGAAGATGTAGAAAAGCTGGTTGAAGAGAGGATTAAGAGAGAGGATAATATGCCGATTATTTGGGAGCCTTGTTTAATTAGGGAATTGAGAGAAATTAGGGTTTCTGACGTCTCTTGCGGGCTCGACCACTCTCTTGTCCTATGCAGTTGGCCTTCTAAAAAATTCCTAAATATTAAAAAAATATTTTATTCGCAAATTATAGAAATTTTGTATTATTTATTTCATATTTTTTTTATTTAGGTGATGGCACGATACTAAGTGGTGGTGACAATACACACGGCCAATTAGGGCGAAAAACCGGGAAACCAATTCCCAATCTCCTCCCAATTGCTGACATCAGCAGTGACATCACGCCAATCTCTCTCTCAGCCGGACTCGGCCACTCACTAGCCTTATGTAATTACCAAACTACCCCTGAACCTGAAACTCGAGTTCTCGCATGGGGATGGAACAGAAGCTCTCAGTTAGGCCGAAAGGGCGGAAATGAAATTCCGGATTTTGTGGAGGGTTTAAATGGAAAATTGATAGTTTCTGTCTCGGCTGGACGTGTCCATTCGATTTGTTTAACTGAAGAAGGTGAAGTGTGGGCTTGGGGATCAGGGAGAAATGGACGGCTGGGATTGGGCCACTCGATGGATGAGACGGAGCCGAGTTTGGTTGAGAGTTTGGAAGGGTTTAGGGTTTTAGAAGCTGTGTGTGGGTTGGATCATAATTTGGTTCTCGTTGCTGAATAGTTTGATTTAGGGAGTAAATAGTAATGTTGTTGGGTATTTTTTTTTGTGAGAGAAGAAATAAAATTACTATGCTATGTGTAAAGACTTGTATAAATACTATTGATGGCTTTTAACTTTTTTTACTTGGTTTGTGCTTCTTCTCTTTTATATAATGCATTGACGGCGCAGACCAGTTGGGGTAATTCTGCAATTAAGCTACCAAAATTAATGAGCTCACTCAAACCGGAAACTTCATAAAAATCGTGTGCTCAAGAATATAATTAATAATATTTCGTTAGTATGGAATTGTTGCTGACATTCATTATTCATGAAGTCATGAACAATATTTTTAGTACGTCATTCAGCATTTATTTCTAGCCGGAGGACTTTAAAATAGATTGTATGTACAATTGTACAAGGACTAAGTAAATAAATATGCAGACCATATCCAATACCAACGGGTGTAGAACATAGAAATACAAAAACAACATACATTTCTCCCTTTTTTTTCCCTTCTTTTTGTCTTGAAACTAAGGTGCAATTCTTATTTCTGATTATGTTTTGAGGAATTAGATAGTTTAATCCGATTGGAAGCTATAGATGGCAATTGTCATTGACAAAACAAATTGTAAATCCGCTTGTATTTTTTGTTCTCTTCTTTATCCGTTTTGAAATTGTAATCATGTGTATACTGCTTTTATTTTCTATGTTTTCTTTTTTTCTTAAATTGTAATTCTATGTGCATATCTCTGCAAGCAGAGTCCTTTTTTATGTCCAACATCTATATAAACCCTAGACTACAATCACATTCATATATCACAAACAAAGAAAGTTCATACATAGAGCAAACATTTCATTTCTATACAATGGCCATTTCTAATGGATTCATAGGGCTTCTTCTTCTAGAGCTTGCATTTAATGCCCTTGTCCGGATCAATTCATTCGATCCATCAATGGAAGCTTTTGAGCAGTGGATTCAGAAGTACGGTCAGGTTTACGGAAACGAACAAGAAAAACTACACCGATTCGAGATATTTAAGAAAAATTTCAATTTCATTGAGTATATGAACAATCAACCTGGGCTTACGTATACTATGAGCCTGAATAAGTTTGGGGACCTCACAGACAAAGAATTTCGGACTAGGTATATTGGGATTGTGTCAACATCCCCTAACCCTTCGCAATCTACCGAGTTCATGTATCAAGATGTTCAAGCCACACCATCATCTGTCGATTGGCGATCGATGGGTGCTGTGACCCCTATTAAGGACCAAACCAAGGGCCTGACCAGTTCTTGTGGTGAGTACAAATAATTTTTTTTCAAACGTTTTGTTGTTGAAGAATATAACTATTCAGAGGTTCAATCCACAACTTACGATCATAATTAAAGTCTATATAATTAAACACTTACATGTGACTATAATCCTCATAAATTTATCTTGACTACTAGGGTTAACACTAACACAATAATTTGTGTAAGTTGTAGGGAGCTGTTGGGCATTCTCAACTGTGGCTACGATCGAGGGAATAACCAAGATCAAGACAGGAATACTGCCTAACTGTTCAGAGCAGGAGCTTGTTGACTGTGTGACCACTACCGATATGTGCAAAGGTGGATATGTACGTAGACCTAGCCTTTCAATGGGTGATAACTAATGGGGGCATCACTAGCGAGGTCGACTATCTCTACTTAGCTCAAAACGGCACGTGCAACGCCTACAAGATGAATGATTATGTTGCCTCCATCTCAGACTATCAGAGTGTACCGAACAAGAATCAGTCAGCGCTAATGAATGCTGTTGCCAATCAGCCCGTCTCAGTATACATTTATGCTAATGAAACTAGCATATGTTTCTATGACTCAGGCATCTACAATGTCCCTAATTGTGATGCTGACAATATCAACCATGCTGTGACCATCGTTGGTTATGGTACGAACTCTACAGGATCATTTTGGATTGTGAAAAACTCGTGGGGAATGTCTTTCGGAGCTGACGGGTACCTTTATATGCGGAGAGATGTTAGGCAGTATATGAAATAAACATATGTACTAAGTTTATGTGTGCTTATTATTCAAAAGAAATATTAATTTTATTAATCAAACATAACATTAGAAATGAAAGATAATATATATCATAAATTACATAAAATTGTAAATATTAACATTAATAAAAAAAGTCCAATAGTTTCATTCATCTCCCAAGATTTTTCACCAAATCATCATCATATCATACAAACAATACACAGATTACAAAAGTGTCATGCCACCAATCAATTCTCAACCAACAAACCCTACTCAACTCTAGTGGAACTTGAGGCTGGTCAACAAATTGTTGTTGACCGGGTCGGACAGGTGGTCGACCAGGTTCTGATACGGCCCAACACCTGTGACAAGTCCTTGAATGAAAAATCCTAATACTGCCAACATGGCGAGTCTTCCGTTCTTCACTTCCTTCAACTTCAACTCCTTCATTGACTTCTCATCCTTCCCAAACCCTAACGGGTTGAAAATCGGCCCACCTGGGTACGCCGGGTCGCCGGACCCGCCTAAGTACTTCTCAAACCCTAGAAAATATTGTTTGCCCATCGAACCGGGGTTGTACCAATCCTGGAACCGTCTGTGCTCAGCGAAACCCATCAGAGCCATTTCCAAAACGAAAAGGGTGTAACCGTCGGCCCAGTAGTTGTAGGTGCCAGCTGGCGGAATAACGCCGGTCCTGAACCAGGGCAAGGCGGTTTCAGGAGGGATGAGTCCGAGTGAGCCCAACACTTCAGGTGCGATCATACCAACTGCACCTAACATGGCGAACCGACCGTTGATTACTTCACCGTAGGCCAACCATCTGGGCTCGATGAACCCACCGGTTCCCTCTGGGTCTGAAAGACCCAACGGGTCGAAGCCGAAGTCTCCTGGCAGGCTGAAATCATTTGTTTGAGACAAAAATGAGTTGTGGATGTAATAAAGAGCTTATTTTGTTAGGAGTTTTTTGGGTGATTGTTGTTTTCTTTCTTTCTGAAAAACTGATATTGAAGTGAAAGTATTATTACCTTCCATCTAAGTAAGAGAGGGATTGCTTGGATGCGAACCAGAGCTGCCTGTTTGCTCCTTGCTGGAACAAAAAGTCAAGTTCATCATGTCAATAATTTTGGAAAAACAAAATGTCACTTTTTTCATACAACAAGTTATGTGATGCAAAATATTAGAAACCAAAATAGAACCTTGACAGGAGGAGTAGAGGCAGCTCTGACAACAAAAGAAGCCCTTCGAGTGTTAACAATGGAGTTGAAAGGCTTGGCTCCTAAGAACCTTCCAGCCTCTACTGATGAAATAATAGATTGACTTGCCATTTCTTCTCTCTCTCTCCCCCCTCTCTGTTTCTCTCTCTACTAGAATCAAAATAGATAGTGTGTTGCTCTCACTTGCAAAATGAAGAAACAAATAGAAAGAGGAAGAGTTGTGTGGTGTGGGCCCAGGGAAATCTTACTCTGAAATGAGGTGAGTTCTTGAGGGTTGAGGCTGATCCAGATAGCCAGTAGAATGATGACACGTGGAAGGTGAGTTAGATAAGGGGGGAGAAGAGGTTGAATTGGGACCTTCAGAATTGAAGAAATTTTGGGCCATGTATTTAAAATTGGACATATCAATTAATATGCTAGATTTTTTTTTGTCTGAAGAAATCTTGTGGCTGGTAGAGATGATATATTTCACAGATAGTGATTTTTTTATGATACATGGTATGTAGTTAAAATCATAGAATAAAAACTGGATTTGAATTAATGATCATAGCTTTATGAAGAACATCGAAGTTGCTTGACATGAATCCATGATTTGTTATGTTTTTTCTTATTCCAATCTAATGTCAAGAAGATGTTAATATTGATTAAATTATAATTGTAGTGGTAAAAAATGCGCTCTCTAAAGATAAAAGGAAGTAAGAGCATCTCTTGGACTTCAATTATTTTCGACTTTTATCATTAAAACATTCAAAATTAAACATTGTAAATGTTAGTTCTATTTTGAGTTTGGGCTGGCCCAAATAGTGGAAAATTGTCCATTTTAACATTAAAACTATATATATATATATATATATATATATATATATATACTTATCCTAAAAATTAAAACCCATACCAAATCCTACCGATTTTTATTAAATAAACAAAATAATAAAGCTACAAGATAATTCTTTTGCACAAAACAATCCGGCCCGACTCGATTCCGTTTTTCATCCTCAATCTCTCACATATAAAATCCTCACTATTTCTCAAATGCAAATAATCATCTTTGCAATAGGAAGATCCCTTAATCTTACTCATTAACCCATTATTAGTATCAATATTATTTTTCATCTCTCCAAATTTACTCATCGATTTAATAGTCGAAATAGAATTAGCGCTTTTCCTTCCATTTTCAGGACTCCAACTATCATAACCAGATCTCACATTATCACCCTAAAAAATAAACAAAAATTATCAAAATATAACGTATTATATAAATATGTACAAAAAATAAAATAATAATAATAACCTGATTTAGGGTTTTGGAAGGTGAAGGAGTAGTTTCCCACTGAAGCCAAGGCAAAACCACTCCATCAGCCTCAGTATCAGAATTACTAACATTTCCTGGACTTTTTTGTAATTCTTGTAAACCACAATTAGGTTTAGGGTTAATCACATGATTATTTTCTTGAAATTCTTGAATATTGTAATTAGGTTTAGGGTTGAACGATGAGGTGTCGCTTCTCTCTCCGTCAAAAGAGGAGAAATCCGTATCGTCTACATTTGAGAGAAAATCTTCAAAATATCTTTCTGCTTCTTCTGTTAAATGTCTTGAAACCCTAGTTCTTTCCCTACTCCTCTGAAAATTAATAACAAATAATATAAATAAATATAAAAATAATTAAATAAATGAATAAAGGGGACTTACTGTTTTGGAGCGAGTTGGTTTTTCAGTAGGAAGCAATTCTTTAACAATTTGAGTTAATTCATTGCCACGCTGTTCTTCTGCTGCCAGCTCAGCAAGTAACTCTTGCTTTCTCTTCTCTGACTGAAAAATATACACCAAATAAAATTTTAATTTTTTAAAATAATATAAAAGAAATTTTGATATTTTGTGAAATACCTCTTCTAATTTGCTAGTGTAGTTTCTTCTAAGTTCAGCAATGACTTGTATAGGCTGTATTTCTTCATCGCCAGCTGGCTTATTATTATCATTCGTCTCAGGTTTTGTCATTACCTGCATAATTTTATTTTTATTTCATTTTTCATTTCAGATTAACAAAAATAAAAATAAAAATAAAAATGAAATGAAATAAATAAAATAAAATACCTTTTCAAGCTGAGTTCTAATCTCTTCAACTGCATTTCGTACTTCCATGCGCATTACTTCATAAAGTCCTTCCTCCCCTTCACTTTCCTGTGATTATAATAATATTAAATGCTACATATACAGGTATTAAATTAATCCAAACAAATTTGAAAAATATATATTATAATAATTTCTGTTTCAAAATAACCAAAAAAATCACACCTTTGTTGGATAAACTGCATGAATGGTTTTATCACTTATGTTACTATGGCTTGAGCGGATGTCTCTCGCTTCATCATCAGTTAATGAAGAATGTGTCTATTTATAAGAAAAAATAATAAATTAATAATCAGAATAAAAAAATCTCATGCAATTTTATTAAAAGAAGAGAGAAATAAAATGCTTACTGAGCTGCTGTCATGAGAATGAAAAGAATTCTTCCTACTCAAAGACTTATTCAAATTCATGCTTCTGTTTGAGTTAGTTTGTTTCTGTAACTGATTCTGACGTGTGGGCCCACTTGTGCTCGATTTTCTGACTGTAGGTTTTGGGTTGTTATATCCTTGAGAAACATTTGTCTCATCCTGATGCACAAAATAAGAAAACAAAACATCAAATTATTTGTTTACACTAAATTGTTTTGTTTATTTATTTCTCTAAAAAAGTAAATTGTTTTATTTAAAAGTAAAGTTTCAGTATGAAATCAAATCAAGCTGGTACTACACAGTACAAAGCTGATGAAGTATCAATACAAACATAATGATTAAGCGTCAATGAAGCCCAAACTTAAACCCTAACAGGAGAGAGAGAGAGAGAGAGACTAACAGAGGAATAGCGAGCTCTAGTGGGGCCCACACTTTGATGATTCCTCTGTACAGCTGGCGGTCTTGACGCCGACCTTCCTCTCTGCTTTGAGGATGCTGTTTCTCTCAAGTATCTCGCGCCACTGACAAAAAGAAGATTATTTATTTTTTATTTTTTTTGAAAATTTAGATGTTGTGCTAAAAGATCTTTCCTTTTACTTGGTTTTGTTAGCATTTATTTGGGGTTTTATGGATTAATTAGGGCTAAATTGATGCTAATACAATGTGATGATAGCACTGTTACAGAATTCAAAGAACATCTTTAGGAGGGAAAAACACTTGAATCATACTAATAGCAGCAAAAAAGCCAGAATCAATTCAAAATTCAAACAAAAATTACCTTGACGATTCAGATCCCTTACTGCTATTATTACTATTACTCAAGCTAATCCTCCTCTCAGCCCTGCCCCTTCTGACAGGCCTCACCTCTTCGTCCTCTTCAGATTCAGCTCTGGCACGGAGAAACTCATCAGCCAGATCATCCAAACTCACTTCCCCCGTCCTCGAATCACGAAACAAAACTTGCCCCGACCCTCTCGCCTTATTCACGAACCTGCCCCTGGGCGTCTCGAACTGGTCGGAGCCCGGCGTCGGCGGCGGAAACCGGCTCAGACTCTTCGATCGCCGCCCTCTCGCCGCCGCCGAGCGCCTCTCCATTGCTCCAGTTCTCTCGGATTTCTTTCGCTTCTGTTTCTCCTCCTCCTCCCTCAGTTTCTTTCTTTTTTGAAATCTTTTGAGCACGGGACAGAACCAGTGTTTTTAAGTGATGTGTGAACAAGGGGGAGAAGAAATTATTATATACTACTTGGTGAAGCGGGTTGGATAAGTTAATCGGAATGATTTGTTACATGGATGGATGTAGTGAGGAAATTAGAGGAGATGAGAGGAGAGGGGCGGGATGCATTTGGGAGAAATTTAGGAAAGGTAATAAAACGTGAGGTTTGCTAATTGATTATGATTAATTTGGTTTTCTAATTTTTTTAATCAAATGGTCAAAATGTTTATGGTGTGGGACAACTTGTCCCGGACAAGTGAACCACACTAACTGCTATTAGTGTTGTCTCAAACTTTTTGATCCATAATACGATTCTTATTTTGGCTATGATATGCTGGTCTCACATTTTATTCATGTTGAACATTCACAGAACTTGACTGTATTTATCGAAAAACAAAAAATAATTATCTAATAATTAACATTGTACCAAAAATTTGAGAGGGACTAAATATATATTTAAATATATACGAATATATATATATTTCGAAAAAAAATCGTAAAAACACTACTGACAAAGGAATCATTCTAGTTATGATTTTCTCCACGGGATTGAAAATCATCTTCTGAACCCCGATTTAGGGGTATTGGGCGAATTGAATGTTAATCAATGACTTGAAATTCATTGGTCAATCCCCTTAAACTTTATAAAGCACCATCCATAATGTAGAATTTGTGTTAGCGTATGCAACAAATGCAAAATTAAGTATTTCACATATAATGTAGAATATGTATATATGCAACAAATGCAAAATTAAGTGTTCTACATATGATGCACAAAATATGCATTAGCATATACAACAAATACAAAATTAATTTTTCATATATTATGCAGAATATGTGTTAGCATATGCTACAAATACAAAATTAAGTGTTCTACATATAATACAAAATATGTGTTAGCATATGCAACACATATTTTCACTCTCCCTAGCCATCTCCATCAAATTCTCCTTCAAACTCATCTCGATGGAATCCTCCTTCAAACTTCTCTCATATCAAATAGTTAGTCATCTCCATCAAATCCACAATATCTTGTCAATGGCATTCAACAGGACCATAATGAGTCCGTCCGTCAGCTTGGCTAATACCACGAACGACCACCACGGTCATCCAAACATCGTTATTGGGATTCGTGAATGGTCGGCCTATTTTAGTTAGGAACGACATGCTATAAACTCTTGTTACGGAGCAATAACCGGTCACTACTCCAGACCTTCTCATTCCGATTCGTCGATACGTTATTGGGATTGAGAGTAAGTTTTACGATTTATTTCTCATTAGTTTTAAACAACTTATATTTTCTCTTTAACAAATGAGGTGGTGGTTCTCAGCCGCAGGCACCTTAGAAGATTCTTCGGCAGCAGTGGCAACGACAATCGGTCCGGCAGGAGCGCCAACACAGTCTATGGCATTAGGACTGTCCTCAGTGGCGGCGTAAGCGCAGTATTCGGTGACGAGAGCAGTCTCATTGGCAGCCCGTATATTTGCTGGCTGCACGAGCAGTCACATTTGCAGCACGTGCATTGTCGCTAGCAGCATGAGTTCTGTCGTGGGTCGTGAGAATTTTTTCTCCAGCAGCTGCTCCGACTCCGGCGGGATCTTCACCCTCGGCAGCGCTAAGACATTCTCCAGAGACCATGTCTCCTGACGACATGGTATAGAGAAGGTAATTTTTCGTCAAAATATGTATGGTCACCCCTCCTTGGTATTGGATAACTATGTATTCCCATATGCAACAAATGCAAAATTAATGTTCCACATATGATACAGAATATGTGTTAGCATATGCAAAAATGTAAAATTAATTGTTCCGCATATGATGTAGAATATGTGTTAACATATGCAACAAATACTAAATCAAGTCTTTCACATATGATGTAAAATATGTGTTATCATATGCAACAAATGCAAAATTAAATATTCCACGTATGATGCTTTATATGTGTAAATCCAATCGAAAGGTACTTCATGACAAAACCAAAGATGAGAGGAGAAAAAGAGAAGAGAAATTTTACCTTTTATTTTCTTCAACCTGTTGAAGTCTTGAAGGGTGAAGCTAAACCTCATGCCATCCGAAAATCAAAAACAAAAAAATAGAGAAAAAGTGTTAGAACTTTGAATAAAAATATATATTAAAAATTATTCAAACGTATTATGCTTAGTATACCGTGTATCTAAATATGCTAAACAGGCCAAATAATGTTGAAGACAACACAAAATTGTTTCTCCTCACTATTACGTTATAGCATATACATCTTAATATGGATACTATGATAACAACAATTATAATAACGCCACCACAAATATGATTG
Organism: Juncus inflexus; assembly: GCA_024447665.1. NCBI lineage: Eukaryota > Viridiplantae > Streptophyta > Magnoliopsida > Poales > Juncaceae > Juncus > Juncus inflexus. The sequence continues at coordinate 312,750 of JAJHPC010000011.1, forward strand.
TGTAACGGTGATGATGGTTTGTGAGATTTTCAGCGTGTGAAGAGGGCTAATAGCAGTTGTCATTTTTAATTGATTGAACTGAAATTTTCAATTGATTGGATGATATAAAAAAGTACTTTATAGTAGTGAGTGAGAGTTCGAGTCTCCTATTGTGCAACCACATTCATTATTTTTGAACGTTTTTAAACATTTTTATTATGTTACATCATCTTAATTATTTCAGCCGTCGGGACAAAAAAATATGAATAAATCTTAATCATTGATTGATTATATATAACATCTAATTTATTGTAGACATTTTACTACTACTATTTGTGCAATTTTCAGGTCATAAGAAGGAACTCAATTTTGAGAGCAGCAATTGAGAACACTTGGACCCATATATAACCAAAGAGCTCTTAAATAGTTAATACAGATTAGTTGGGCGAGTGTATTTATTCTATCTTTTACCCCGTTTTTTAACGTTCTCTTTTCCCACGCCCTCTTCTTCTCTTCTCTTCTTTTGTCGCCTCTCGATTCCAACTCCCCACTCCAAACCCCAGCTCAAAATCCCCAATTCCTGCCTTTTCTTCGGGTTTTCTCGCCGATTTATTGGGTTCAGCAGGTTTCACGGAGCAGTTTGATTCGGAAATCAGGGCGAAAAGCTCCAGCTTTGGGGTTTTGCAGCAGGAGGTGGAATTTAGGGTTGTTTTGAGCTGAGTTTGATTGGAGTTGGGTATTTGAAGGGGTTTTATTTGGGATTGGGGGGATAAGAATCGAGATCTTGAAGAGTTGGTGGAGTTGAGCTCAAGATTTGGTTATTTCGGGGCAGGTATTTGAGCTTTTGCAGCTGGATCTGAAGAATAGAGAGACGAGTTCAAGGCTAATTCCAATTGGATTCTGTTCCAGGAATTGAGAATTTGAAGGAGATTTCATCTGAATACTGTGGGCCAATCTGCAAAAAAGGATAATTATTAAGAAACAATTTGCATAAAATTTTCATGGTTTCAGTATATTTCTTGTGTTATATAAGCACTCAAAAGAGTACAAATAGTTAAAATGATTGAACAGTTCATCAATTTTGTGATCCGCCCTCCAAGGTATATATCACTCAATACTTTTCTAATTTCAAATCTTTCATTAGTTAACTTAAAATCAATTAAAAATCTCATATCTTTATACCATACTAAAACTATACCATCATTTATTATTATTATTAAAATTTACAGGGCAGATTATAATCCTGAGCAATACTTATGGGATTTAGAATTCACACTTGCTGGTAGAAAATACAAGCGCCTTGACTTGGAGGCAAGTATGAAAAGAAAACCTACATTTTTCATCACATTAATTATACAAGCTAACATTAAAACTCATATTTCCACATATTTTTCTAATTTTAACAGCTGACAAATAATAGAGGGCATATATTAAAATGCAGTCACTACGTACCAGTCAATATTCCAGAAAATACCGCTCTTCCTTGCGTCATTTATTGCCACGGAAATAGGTTAATAAATAAATAAATTATCATTTTTTTAACTCGAACTATTAATTAATTAATTAACCATTTTAATAATTTAATAAAATAAATAGTGGGTGTAGAGCGGATGCAAATGAAGCAGCAGTAATTCTTTTGCCTTCAAATATTACCCTTTTTACCCTTGATTTTTCTGGATCCGGTTTATCTGGTGGCGATTATGTCAGCCTTGGTTGGCACGAGGTATTTTGTTAATTAATTATTTAAATAATTATTTAATTTTGTTGGTTAGTTAAAATTTGTGTTTTTTAACAGAAAGAGGACTTGAAATGTGTGGTTTCATATTTGAGGAAAGATAAGCAGATATCTTGCATTGGATTGTGGGGCCGATCTATGGGCGCTGTAACTAGGTAATATATTCATTATTTATGTATTTATTAATTTTGTTGATTATGTTTGATATGTAGTTGTTTTATGCATAAATAGTTTATTATATGGAGCAGAAGACCCGTCAATAGCAGGAATTGTATTGGACAGCGCATTTTCTAATTTATACGATTTAATGATGGAACTTGTCGATGTTTATAAAATCCGAGTCCCTAAATTCACCGTATAATTTATTTTTTTAATATTTTTTATTTTCAAAAATAAAAAAGAGATGTAACTTATTGTTTTGGTTATTTTTTTTTGGTTTAGATAAAAGTGGCGGTTCAATATATGAGGAGAGTTATTCAGAAACGGGCGAAATTTGACATCATGGATTTAAACGCCGTTCAGGTTTATTTATTAATAATTTTATAAATTATATTTTTGGATTTGAAGTAAATTAGGGTTCGTAAAATTTTTTAAATATTTTTTGTAAAAAACAGTACGCACCAAAGACATTTATTCCAGCTTTATTTGGACACGGATCGAAAGATATTTTCATTCAGCCGCATCATTGCGACCATATTTATGATGCTTATGCGGTAAATAAATAAATAAAATAAATATTAATATTTATTAATTAATTACAAAATTTAATTAATATTTATTTTTAGGGGGATAAAAATGTGATTAAATTTGATGGAGACCATAATTCGCCAAGACCGCAATTTTACTATGATTCCGTTTCGATATTTTTCTACAATGTTTTGAGGCCCCCACTTATTCCCACTGTATTAAATTCAAAGAAATTGGAGAAATATTACGATTTGAGTGGCTTAAAAGTCGGCACCAGTAATAATGAGGTAATAATAATTATTATTTTACAATCTTATTTTTTTATTATTTTATTTTATGAGATTTTTTATTTATTTTTCATACAGAGTTTGTTATATGAAATAATATCAAGTTTAAGAGGTGTTGGTACTGACAAGGCTAGTTCTTCTTCAACTGCTCCCCAAAATGCCCCTATTGGTAAATAATAAATATTCTTGTATAATTTTTTTTTGTATATATATTTGAAAGTTTTTATATCTTGAAATTTTATATTTGTGTAGGGTCGTCTACAAAATCAGTGGTCGAGTTGCTCACAGAAAGCGCGAATCAGATCTCAATAAATAATGAACATGACTTGGTATGTTTATACACATATATAAGTATTAAATAATGTAAATATTAAATAATATTAAATATAATGTGAATAAAAAAATATACAGGATTTTCTACTTGATGAGGAGCATAACCTAACTGAGATTGACAGAGACAGTCAAAGCACCGAATCCCACTTACAGGTAAAATTGCAAAAATACCCTTCAATTATTCAGTCCTCTAATTTTTCAACTCCAATTATAATCATTTAATATTTAATTTGTTTATTTTAAAGGGTAATAATAATAAGGAAAATGGGATAAATGGCTGTTCATTTTCAAGTTCAAACAGAGAGAGTTGGGGCCGATGCTCTTCTTTAGGCGGAAATAGTGAAGCTTCTTCTTCTGGCCGATGCACTACAAATTCTACTAATAAAAACAATTCGGTAATAAATAATATTTTAATTTTGAGGGGTGTTATTGCAATTTTGGGTTTTTTTAAGGGTGGTTTTGTAATTTGTAGATTACGCTCAAGGCGTTGGCTACACCGTTGAGAAGGATGAGAAGGAAACAGAGCCCGAAATTGAAGGAGAAAAAGGTGATGTCGTTTAATTGGAGAAAATTGAGGAGAGAGAAAACGGAGAAAGCGGAAGAGAGAGAGAGAGAGAGAGAAAGAGAAAGAGAAAGAGAAAGAGAAAGAGAGAGAGAAAGCATAACTCAACGGCTGAGGATCTGTTTCCTTGGTCATAAACGGGCCCAATCCACTTGACTTGATTGTGTAACTTTTAAGAAAGAAAATTAATTTGTTGATTGATTTTATGTAATGATATGATAGCTTGATGATTGAGAGAGAGAGAGAGAGAGAGAGAGAGAGAGAATTAAGGTTTGGTTTGGTGGTGATTGTTGTGTGTTGTTAGATGGGTGTATTGACTTAGTGTTGACAGGTAGAGTTTGGTTGGTTTAATTTGTAAAGGTGATGAGTGAGTGTATTTGTATCAGGTTTGTAATTTTGTACTTGGTTTCTTTACTCACCTGCCTCGTTTGATTGCGTTTTGATTTTGTGAGAGTTTTTGTGTGCCATTTTTTGCAGACAAATTGATGTGCTTTTTGTTTCCCTTGTCATGTGCTCTCAGAAGTTAAATTCCAATTTTCAATTTTCTTCTAATTTAAAAATATTTTCATCTGAGTACTTTTCTGACTGATAAGTATCCTCTATTAAGATATTCTGAACCAAAATTTGTGGGAATGTTGTTGGGTCAATATAGTCTGTTCAGAAACCATACTTTCCTGCTCTGAGAAGCGGGAATTGAAATCCCATTCTTCAGGAAAACTGGAATTCAAACTCCCGGTTTTATTTGAAGGAGACCGAATATAGGTAAAGGTCGATAACGCACGCACTAAAATCGGAAAGAAAGGAAAGGAGCTCCTTCAATTCCTCTTAACTCCCCGTTCAATTGAAAACCCCACTTCTCAACAAAATTGAAAATCTCTCTGATTCTTCTCTGCCATATTTGTTTTGATCTTTTCTCTTTTCGAGTTCTTCAAGTTGGAGAATAATCCAGGCGAGTGATTTCTTCCTTGAATTGAATTGAATTGTAGTATTATTATTGTTACTAATTCGATTGCCCACGTTAATGGGAGATCCTTGGTTAGTCGAGGTCAATAATTGAACATGGTTTCTTGTAATTTCCAGTGGAATTATCTCGATTTTACTGTTAATTTTATCGATTCTTGCAGTGAGGTCGAATTATTTTCTGATAATTTCGTAAGGCGCAGTGAATTTAGCTCCTCACCATTCTTTGATTTTGTATTAGTTAATATTAAATTGCCTGTCTTGATTCTTGATTCTTAAGAAATGGTCTTTGCATGGCTAGTCCTTACTAAATCTAGCACAGAAATTCAAAGCTTGCGCCTATTTGAATAAGTTCGAAAATCTAAGTGTCTTGCGTAATTAAATATTGTTTTGTTTGAATGGAATTGATTGGTTTATTCAAATATTATAATAAGATCTAGTCCACTCCCCCTTTCTCATTTTTTTTAATCAAAGAGTATCTTAGTTTAATCTAGCTGTATCTTAGTTGTTGCATATTCTTTTTTGATCCAATTGTCTTAATTTAATTCCGTCTAATCTCAAATACAGATTTAACATAATCTCACAGGTAATTTTCCCTACGACAATTTTGCAGTTTGATCCATAGAAAAAAATGGGAGGAGCGATCGGCAAAACTGACACACAGAGACAGGGCAGTGTGGCCGCATCGAAACTTGAAGTGAAAATGGTGGAGGCAATGCAAAAAAGGGCAAAAGAAGGGACTAATCTGAAAAGTTTCGACAGCCTCATTCTCAAATTCCCCAAAATCGACGAGAGCCTCAGGAAGTGCAAATCCAGTTTCGAGCAATTCGGTCCGTCAGTTAATTCTAACATTTATTTGGACCTATACGTAAGATTGCAATTTTATTATAATTAATTGGTTTTTTACAACAGATGAGGATAAGAATGGAGAGATAGATCAGGGAGAGCTGAAGAGGTGTTTTCAGAGACTTGAGATCTCCATTGAAGAAGAGGATATAAAGGATTTATTTGAGGCGTGCGATATTAATGAAAGTATGGGGATGAAATTCAATGAATTCATCGTCCTTTTGTGCTTATTCTACCTTCTCAACGAACCCGCTGCCAAAGAAGCCGTACATATCATTTCCCGCTCTTATTATTATTATTATTAATAATTATTTATTTATACTATTATTATTATTATTAATAATTATTTATTTATTTATTATTTATTTATACTATTATTATTATTATTATTTATATTATTATTATTATTATTATTATTTAATTTAATTTTATTATTTTATTATTTTTTATTATTATTATTATTATTATTATTATTATTATTATTATTTGCAACAAATTACATAAATACCCTATAATAGTTATTTTTTTTGTTTTGAATTAGAAGGCGAGAATGGGATTGGGGAATTTGGAAGAGACGTTTAAGACGCTTGTTGATGCGTTTGTGTTTCTGGATAAGAACAAGGACGGATATGTGAGCAAGGGCGAAATGGTCCAGGCCATTAACGAGACTTCTTCTGGCGAACGCTCGTCCGGCCGAATCGCCATGAAACGTTTCGGTCCGTTTTATTAACTAATTAATTTGTTTATTCATTTTTTAATGTGTGTTAATTAGTTGTTTTTTATTTATTGTTAATAGAGGAGATGGATTGGGACAAGAATGGGATGGTGACGTTTAAGGAGTTTTTGTTTGCGTTTACTCAGTGGGTCGGAATCGACGATGATGATGATGATGAAGAGGAGGAAAAAGACGAGTGATTGATTGCTGAGTGATTACTTTGCGAATAATGAGAAAATAGTGGGTTTGAAAGGAAATGCGAGTTGTCATGATTGGCTGTAGAAGTTGAGCTGTGCTTGTTTATAGAATTGCCTCCTCAGCTTGCTTCTTTTCTCCTTTTATTTTCTGTTTTTTCCTTAAATTTTGTGTGTTTTCAGTTTTTACTTTGCTAGTAATTGAAATGGCAAAAAATCGTCTATGAGGTTAATAGAATGTGCCAAGTTTGCTTGATTACTTATAATTTATAGAGCTGTTTGGTAGAATTGTAAAAGATGAATTATAGTGACGAAATATACGCCAAGCTTCTTATATTACAAATACGCGAAGGCAGGAAATCAAAAGATAATCGAGTTTATAATATTTATCATCTCTTTAACAGGCTACACATAAATTCAGGTCCTGTATAAATACAAGTACTGGTTATTATAAACCAAACTTGAGTTTCGTGTAGGATCTAGTATTTGGGCCTAAGTATCCAAACGAAATATGGGCCGCCAAAAAGAACGAAACCCTAACTCGACGACGGCTCACTCCATATATATATATATGAGCTTATGGACGCCGTCAAAATCAATTGCATAGATCAAAGTCATTCGGCGAAGGTTAATCTAATCGTTTCCTTGGTGTTTTTTCTTGCTCTGTTAGTTTTTTTTTATTTGATTTGAGATTAGGGTTTAATGTGATGATTCGATCCGAAAGGATCTTAGCGGATTTCAGAGAGACTTTCTCAGTCGATGATCTGAATCAATGTTGTTACACACGCTGATTTGCCTCTATTTCAATTAATTCTCTTGATTTCGTAGATTTTCATTGGTTTGAGATTTGGGTTGATATGATGACTCGATCCGAAAGGATCTTAGCGGATTTCAGAGAGACTTTTTGAGTCGATGATCTGAATCAATGTTGTTACACACACTGATTCGCCTCTATTTCAATTACTCGATTTGTATTCCATTTCTATGCCCTTTTTTTTAGTATGTTTTGTGACTATGATTTCTTTTTTAATGGATTTGATTTTGCAAGTGATGGGTAACAATTCGAAAAGGTTGCTATGATGACTTAAAATTTGGTTTAGCTAGAGGCATTTTTGCCGTGAGCTATTCACCAAAAAACGACTTCTCTTTCCACTGAGCACCTTGATTTAGATTTAACAATTTGAGAATTAAAATTTTTTCCTATTGAATTTTGTGTTTTCACAATTTAATAATTTAAACTTCGTTTTTTCTGACTAAGAATTTGAGTTGTATTTTCTGTGAACAGAATTTTTTTGTTGATTGGGTTATTTCAACTTACATTAGCCATAAATAATCCAATTGACTTGTCAAAAGAAAATGCAAAAGCTGTATATCTCAACTACTATAATGAAAAGATGCCTGTCAATATAATATTAATCATAATTCATGAAGATTACGCTCGTCCTCACAACATTTAGTTCACATAAATTATGTAATTGACGGATCCAAAGAAAATAGAACATAGAAAATTCGAAGAATGAAGATGTTTACCAATTATCTTTTTCAAAAACTAGTGCGAATTAATTGAAGTGTTTACCAATTTAAATGCAAGAATGGAACTAAACAATCTCAATATCGAAATACTGACTCAGCCGACTTTTTTTTTTTATAGCACTATTTGCCAAAATAAAGCAACAGTTGTCACTGGTTTGAAAATAATGTGGTAACTACCATTTCCGCCACTATTAGTGGCGGAACAATCTGTGTTCCGCCGGAACAGATAGATTTTCAGTTCTGCCAAAAAACGGTCCATTTGACGCACTAAACGTGGTTAATTAGTATTAAAAATCTTGTTCCGTCACTACTAGTGGCGGAACATGTTAAAATATTTCATTAAAGATTAACATGGCTCATGAATGGGCAATTAGCTTAAAAATTGAAGAATTACTATGTTCCGTCACTATTAGTGACGGAACAAGCCAAATGAACTTCTTAAATCTGACTTAAAAAACGCAGAAAAAACCATCTGTTCCGCCACTGTAAGTGGCGGAACAGGTGAAAATACTCTCTGTTCCGCCACTAGTAGTGGCGGAACATGTGGTTTTTTCACCTGTTCCGCCGCCACTACTAGTTATATATTATATATTAGTAACGGTTCTTTCATAAACGCCGTTACTAATTATATAATTAGTAACGGTTTTTATGAAAGAACCGTTACTAATATATAATTAGTAACGGGTTTTATGAAAGACCCGTTACTAATAAAAAAACCGTTACTAACAGTATAATTAGTAACGGTTTTATGAAAGAACCGTTACTAATAGTATAATTAGTAACGGTTTTTATGAAAGAACCGTTACTAACATTAGTAACGGGTTGTATGAAAGAACCGTTACTAATAGTATAATTAGTAACGGTTTATAATTAGTAACGGTTTTTTTTATAATTAGTAACGGTTTTTATGAAAGAACCGTTACTAATAGTATAATTAGTAACAGTTTATAATTAGTAACGTTTTTTATGAAAGAACCGTTACTAATAGTATAATTAGTAACGGTTTCTATGTAAGAACCGTTACTAATATATAATTAGTAACGGTGTTTATGAAAGAACCGTTACTAATATATAATATATAACTAGTAGTGGCAGAACAGGTGAAAAAACCACATGTTCCGCCACTTACAGTGGCGGAACAGGTGGTTTTTTCTGCGTTTTTTAAGTTAGATTTAAGAAGTTCATTTGGCTTGTTCCGTCACTAATAGTGACGGAACATAGTAATTCTTCAATTTTTAAGCTAATTGCCCATTCATGAGCCATGTTAATCTTTAATGAAATATTTTAACATGTTCCGCCACTAGTAGTGGCGGAACAAGATTTTTAATACTAATTAACCACGTTTAGTGCGTCAAATGGACCGTTTTTTGGCAGAACTGAAAATCTATCTGTTCCGGCGGAACACAGGTTGTTCCGCCACTAATAGTGGCGGAAATGGTAGTTACCACATTATTTTCAAACCAGTGGCAACTGTTGCTTTATTTTGGCAAATAGTGCTATAAAAAAAAAAAGTCGACTCAGCCATATTCCAGCCCAGAGTAAGATCCTGACGCAGCCAGTTAGTTCATAGCCCAGACCCAGACCAGGCCCAACATATTTAGGAATAATAATTCTATTGCCACCTTTAAAAAAACTAAAATATAAAAAAAATCAAACATGCCACAGTAAAAGTAAGAAATATTAAGCATGTCCTGGTAAGAAAAACTGAAAATCATAAATATCTTGAACGAACTTGAGAAGTATATAATTGTATGTGGGATTTTTTTATGTATATTTAGTGGATGGGATGGTCTTCATATATCTTCATATTTTTTCTAGCACAAAAAGTGTTTATATTTAGGTGTCATGATAAATTAACATGACTAGATCATTCATGCATCGTGTAATGTAATATGTAAAAATTGTGTGATTATGCTTACTATATATATTTGAATTACCATATTGATATTTTTTTGTGTGGCTTGTCTTTTCAATTTCAACATATATTATTTGATAGTGGTGGAAACCAATAATTTATGGTTGATGAGAAAGTTGGTTAATTTTTGTTTTTAACAAGAAAAATCAATGTTTGAGGAACTCCACATGAGCACTTTGCCACTTTGTGACAATAAACAGGTCGGTTGACTTGCCAATGCTTTTTCAAAATTGAAGTTCAATATTTTTCATCCACAATAATCATTAATGAACAATATGTAGTTACTGGCGAAACTTTTCACACTATAGTTGTACTGGTAGTACTTTGATTCGACATTCTCGACATTTCTTTGCATCAATGAACTTTTCTTTTTTCAGTTGATATATTTAGTTACAAAAAAATCTGATGTAAAGAATGATGTTGTTTCATATATGAAGTGACTAATATTTATTCATCTTTTTGAACTCGTTGTAGAAGTTATAAAAAATGTTAAAAATAAAATAAACTCAAATCACATCAAGAAATACTAAACGGTTTAAGTAATGCGACAAAAAAGTTATTAGTTTATTGTTATTCTTATATAATTTTTAGTATAAAATTTTAATCTAGAGTTATATAAAAAGATATTTTCTATGCTAAAAGAGTTCAAAATGCCACTTATTATATCATTAAAAGAATATGTCCTACTTTATTCTCTGAAAATTTAAAATATCTTGCATTATATTAAACATGAATGATATTATCAAAAAGCGATGATATGAACTTAATATGAGAAGTATTTGAAACAGATTGAGAAATGAATGCTATGTTTTTCTCTACTTAACAAATATTTGTTGCAAATTCGCATCACATTGTATTAATGATTATGAGTTCCAAATTTTGTATCACCGAATCATAGTCAAGAGTCATGACAAGCGCATAATTTTAGGGGTATACATGAATTTCTAATAATTGTAGTTCTTATAAATAGGGAAATTTGCAAAAAAGCCCCTTCCTGATTGGAAATTATAAAAAAGCCCCTACATTATTGCTTAAATTGCAAAAAAAAAAAAATCAATTTGGCCCGACTTGACATTCTGCAACTTTAGAGTCACCTCCTGCTTAACTTTTCCATCAACCACATTTATAGCACTATCTTTAATCAAACAATTTTTCGCAACATCTCACTTTTAGTTTCAATCAATAAATCCCCTTTCTTTTACACACACAGAAAAAAAAACAACTTCCTCACACACAACTAAACCATAACAAACAAAAAAAATAAAACAACCGTCAATCAACAACCCAACATCTTTCTCTCTCTCTCTCTCTCTCTCTCTCTCTCTCTCTACTAAAATCAAACCCTCACTGAGTCAATGCAATCCACTCAACCTCCAAATCGATTATGAAGCTTTAGCGTGACCACCTGCTTAACTTTCCCGTCAACCACATTAATCGCGCTGTCCTTGATCAGGCAATTATCGTTGGAAGTGAGCCACTTGACAATCTGCATGTCAGGCAAATTATCCGGGTCCCCGAACGCGTCCCCGGATGTGATCAGTGATCGGAGGTCGATCTTGCCCTCGCCCATTACGTCGTCGGCTGAGATTACGTAGTGATAATACACTTGCTATGAAAAAAATTAAGCACAACTAATTATATTAAATTATTAATTTATAAGTAAGGAATAATTGTATTGGTAATGTATGGTTTGATTAAAGGGCCGACCTGAAGAAAGAAAATTGATAAAAGGGAATTAATTTGGCAGCAAAATATTAGGTATATTATTAATAAAATGCGAAGTATTGGAACGTCTTGAAATTCAGCAATGCAATTTACAAACATTAACTTTTTACTACTTTGCAACACAAAAAAAGTGTTTCATAATTCTGCGTGATTAATTCATCCAAATATCATGCAATAGCAATCGATATGTAAAAATGGTGTGACTGATGTACTATATATATACAAATTCTCATATTGCATTTGTGATTTATTGATTTATTAATGGTTCGCCTTTCCATTGTTAACGTATATGTATTTGATATTAGAGGAAATCAATCATTCATAAAAGTTGGATATATTACTTGTCAATCACTTGAAACCTGAGGTAAGTTGACAATTAATTTTCCAATTATAATCCTTAAAATAAATTTTAGATATAGACCTTGAATATTTCTTAAATATATTACAAACATAGAAAACCATAGTTAGAATGCATAAAAATGAAAACAATGAGTAACAAAGATTCAATTGCAAACACTCGAAATAACAACAGAATAGATTTATTACAGGTTTATTTAGTGCAAGGTATATGATTATGGAGATACATTTATGCATACCATTTATTTTTTACTAACATACTTTTTCATTATAATAGTTTAATGCGATCTAACTATTGCAACAAATTCACGGCTAACCATAAACTCATTTTGGGGACTCACAGAGGCACCAAAGAGTATAGCGTAAAAGTTATAATGAAGTATGCTCAATACCCAAGTTCATCACAAGTTACAAATGATAATTTTACACTTTCAATTTACGGTGAAATACGCAAGTTATAATCTTCAAAATTTCAAACGGTTTAGACATAGCTCAGCACAAAATATGTAATCTACAAACCACAAACCACTAAGCAATAATACTTATCAAATAAACAACCTCACTTATGTTCCAATCAATAAATCCTCTTTGTTTTACTCACATAAATAACTCAAAAATTAAACAACACAACTTCTCACACACAACTAAACCATAACAAAATAACAAATAAAAAAACCCGTCTAAACAACGGTTAATCAACAACCCAACATATCCTCTCTCTCTCTCTCTCTCTCTCTCTCTCTCTCTCTACTCAAATCAATACTCATTGACTCAACGCAATCCACTCAAGCTCCAAATCAATCTCGCCCGACTCGACATTCTGCAGCTTCAGAGTGACCTCCTGCTTAACTTTCCCATCAACCACATTTATAGCACTATCTTTAATAAGGCAATTATCGTTGGAAGTGAGCCACTTGCCGATCTGCATGTCGGGTAAATTATCCGGGTCCCCGAACGCATCCGCGGACGTGATCAATGGTTGGAGGTCGATTTCAGCCTCGCCCATTAAGTCGTCCGCTGAGATTACATCGTGATCATACACTTGCTATAAAGAGAAAACATGAAATTAATGTTGGTATGTTTATAATTGAATGTTGTATTTATATTGGTATGTTTATGGCTAAATAAAATGTTGGCATGTTTATAATTAAATATTGTATTTATATTGGTGTGTTTGTAATTAAATAAAAAGTTGAACGATACTACATCGTGATCATACACTTGCTATAAATAGAAAAAATGAGAATAATGGAATTGGGTTGGTATGTAAGTTTTAAGATAATTTTGGCGTTTGGGTGAATATGTAAGTGTGAGATGATTTTATAGTTGAGTTTTGGGTTTACGTGCGTGTGAAATAAAATAAATTGAAGCTGGGTTAATATATATTTGGGAAAATAATAATAAAGTTGGGTTACTAATACTATATAAGTTTTAAGATAATATTAGAATTGGTATTAATAAAAGCTGGATTAATATATAAATGTACCAGTTTTAGAGGGCCGTATTGTTGAGGGACAGAAAGCTTCAGATTCTCGTTCCAAACCGGGTTTAAATTCCGATTTATGACAGTCGTTTGCGCTTTCTGTAGATTTATTTAAAAAATTACAGAAAAGTCCCTCAAATTTTGGAAACTTATAAAAATAAAATAAAATGAAAGGTGACCTGTTGGCCAAGTGTAAGAACGACATAAGGATCGCTGCTTCGGAAATCTCTAACTGCTAAATTGGTTCCTTTTACAACTTTCACCTCCAAAATTCCTATAAATTCCACCATTCCTGCCTAAAAAATAAAAAAATCACAAAAGATGTCAAAATTCCTTAATTGTTTCACTCTTTAGTCTACGCCAAGAAAAGAAAGAAAGAAATAAAATAATATATTAATTAAAATAATACCTCACTTTTGAAGCTTTGCGATGTGCTACTTTTTTTGGAGTCAACGGAGTGAAAAGAAGCTGAAGAACTCTTTGAAGAAACGATCCTCAAACTCGGCTTCACAAACTCTTGCAACTCATACTTGGCCCTAATCAAAACCAACAATCAAATATTAAATAATCCGCCCAAAAAAACATTAAATACAAAATTTAACAATCAGTAATTTACCGGATGAAATTGGACCGCTCATCGATGCCTGAATTAGGGTTAGGTTTAGGATAATCTTTGGGCAAAAACGCCTCGTAAATCGTGTTGGCGTATGAATTTCCGCCCACTTGCACCATTGATTCTGTCTGATCGTCCGTCCATTCATCTAAAGTAACTGACAGTACCTAATTTAATAACAATAAATTATAGACAAATATTAAGTCCTAATAATAAGATAATAAAATTAACGGAAGTTTTCAAATAACCCCCTAACTTATCTGAATATTACAAAAAAACTCACTTTTTAAATTTCTTAAAAAAATTCCTCAGTTTTATGAAAATTGAATTCACTTTTAGGTTTTTTCTGAGAAATCTAAAAAGTGAGGTTTTTTTTGTAATATTCAAAAAAGTTAGGGGGTTATTTGAAAATTTCCCTAAAATTAAAATCATATATTTAAGTAATTAATATGAATTACCTTTGAGATGTGAGTGCCTAGACTCCTGTGCACGCCAGAGCACTTTAAGCATATAAATACGCCTAAATTGCATGATCTATAATAAATAATGAATGTAAAGTGAGATTTAATAATACTCGATTAATTAAAGAAAAAGAAATTATGGAATAATGAGAAATGTTGGGGTTAAAATGTAAAATTGACATACGCCCATTTGGGATCAGGGGCACCACAATCAGCACAGACACGGTTGTCGCTTTTCTTTAATAAGTCCTTCAATTTCTTGTTTTTTACTGTCCAATTTGAAAAAATTAAGTACAACAAAGTACAGTAATTATCAAAATGGTAAATTAAGGTTTGATATGAGAAATTAAATTAAAGGGCTGACCTGAAGAAGTCTTCTGTAAGCTAGTCATGTTTCTTTTGATCGAATTTAAGTACCTAAAGATAGAGAAAGAAAATTAATAAAAGGGAATTATTTGGGCAGCAAAGGATTAGGTATATATCAGTCGTATAATTCACAATATACCCTTTTCTATTTAATGTCATTAGTAATTGGTATCAAATTAATGTTGAAAAACTATATATCGATATGGTATGATACAAAATTCACAAAAAATAATGAGCTGATTTTTTTTCTGACTATCAAGATACAATGACAAATATCACTGAACTGAACTTTTTGGATTGTTAATGGTCAGAAATTGAATACAATAATTGTACAGGGTTTCATCCAAGTAATAGAAAATATTGATCAGATTTATAAAGCAATCAAAAATCAAGACTGGAAAGAT
Source organism: Juncus inflexus (assembly GCA_024447665.1). Taxonomy (NCBI): domain Eukaryota; kingdom Viridiplantae; phylum Streptophyta; class Magnoliopsida; order Poales; family Juncaceae; genus Juncus; species Juncus inflexus. The sequence goes on from JAJHPC010000011.1 coordinate 327,905, forward strand.
TGATAAAAAGACCAGATCAGCAAAAGCAAAAGCAAAATTCTGATCGCCTTATTCTACTAAATTAATCTGACAAATATATCCAATTTGACCACAGCCAAGATACAAAATAGCATGGCAAATTTCTCACGATTCACAAAAAGAACATACCACCGATATGTAATTGAAGCTCAATTAAGAGAAATGGCGATCCTTTTTAAGTTTTAATTGATTGGAGTCAAAGCATAATGACATTCCTCCAACTCCTCAGCTCCAATTAGAAATTAGAAATCTCAACAAGGATGACTCTTTGCTTGACACGTGTGAGTCATGGGATCCGACTACTTCAGTTCAGTTCCTCTCCAGTTACTTATATCATTCTTTATCTCCAGTTCAGTTCATGGTCAAACATAGTTTCAGCCAAATTTTCATCTTTGACCTCCTATATATATTTTTAATATCTCAAAATGATCAATTTTAGTATTTACCAGATGAAAATATAATATCACAATGGTCCTTTTAAAAGAGCTAATTTGTATTTTCTATCTAATATTTAATATTAGATACAAAAAAATTGATGTTTATGAAATAAATGTAATTTATAATTTATAATCATAATAAATTATTGAAAAAAATCATTAATTAAAGTTTTAGGGATTTGATGCGCACCACGAGCACCAATATTGTTGGAATTCAGAAAGGTATAATAAAAGTACAAAAAATTATATTAATATATAAAATGATAGAATGAACATATACATGAGACGTAAACACATAAAATTATATATTGTCATTCATATAAGATTTATAACATTACAAAAATGTAATGAACATATAAAAAGACATAATAGTTCTATAAAAAAATATAACGAACAACTAAAAATGTATAAAAATATGGTAGGCGATATTTAAACAGATGGTTGCAAAAAAATTTCCCCAATACTTTTTAAAATATTAAAGAGGTTGATATGGAAGATGTAATTTGTGAGATTGATAGATTGGTCATTGGTATCACATATGTAAGTTGTGAGATTGGTTAAGAAAGATTGATATATAGATGGAAGTTGTGAGATTCATTGGAATAAGCTTGATTAATATTATAGAATTTAATGTTTTCTTATTTTTGGCGAAAATCATAAAATGGGATTTTATCTCATGAGTGAGAACGAGGAAAATTACAAATTTTAATGATAATAATATCATTTTCACCAAAGCATAAGAAATCTCGGATGACACTATCTTATTAATAGTGATTTAATCCAATACAGGAATGAAATCTTGGCATCCTATGTCATCACGTCTCAAAAGCTGAATCGGGCCACTCTTTGGATTTAGGATTTAGCAAAATAGAGGATTTAGGAATAGAATTCCTCAAAATACACCAAATCAAACATTCCTTGTGTACTGGGATGATACTGAAATTCTATAAAATATTAAACGGGAATAATACTTTTTCAAGACTAAATTTTAATATTTGACAGGGTGTGAATTATTCAAAGCACTTCACCTTTACATAAAACTAGCCGTTGGAGACTGGTGCGCGCAAAGAGACCCACCATCTGTCAGTGATATTTCTGTTCACGATTGGACCAGGCATTTAATGTATACCAATACATTCTAGCAGAACAAAGCAGGTTTGTTGTGCATACGATCTAAAAAATACGGAATGTACCATGTCTGGACGGAGAAACTAAATGATTAAACTCCATCGTACAAAGAAATGTTAGATTAATCTCGATCTTAAAAAATATATCCTGGTTTCGTCAATGGATCTGGTTCAGATAATTGTTGTGAACCAAGAAAGAAAATATATATATCACAGAGAAAGTATCGTGAACCAGATCCTTCGAAATATTTGGAAGAATATTTGTAAGATTTCTTTCCACTGGTGATAAACCCTCTTTCTTAAGAGAATCCCATGTTTTCTCGTTTCTTTCCAGAAAAACGGAGGAAATACTACATTTACTCTCCCTCTTTCTCTCTCTAGAGAAAAAAGGCTCAATATTGTTACAAATTTGAAGAAAAAAGGTCGATTGGAAGATGCTGATATTCACAGAAGGATTGGACGAGACTGCTATCCAGTGGGTTAAGCAGGTATGAGTATTTTCCTTTGTGATTCTTTTCCAGCTCGAAATCACTTCTTTTAGCTGTTTTCAGAAAAATCAGAACTGGGTTTCGAATCACTGTGCGATTTTTTGTTACTTGAGTGCGGTTCTAACTTCTAAGGAATCAAACAGTTACACTCTTACTTATTTTAATTATTCTTAAATCCTATTCTTTTGAAGAATCACATGTTTAATAGGGCTAATTTCACAAATCTAAACAGAACTATCAAACAATTAATTTTATATAAGAACCTGAATCTCAATTTCCCCCTTTCTTTAAATCAACAGGGATCCGAAATGGAATCAAATCAACAACAACAACAAAATCGATCCCCAATCAGCACCACCCCATCCAAATCCAAACCCGTAAAATCCCTCCTGGACCCGGTCTACAGCACACGTTCTTCCGCCTATTTCTCCCCCAAATTACACCTACAAAGCAGCAAGTACTGCTCCAGCATCTATCTTTCAGATGAAGAAGAAGAAGAAGAAGAAGAAGAAAGCGTGGGATCTGTTTCATACACGAGTCATGATGACTCAGCGAATAATATAGAGGAGGAAGAAGAAGAGATTGTCTCGAGTGAGAGTAATGCTTCAAGTTTGAATTCGGTCAGTGGACCGGTTAGAGGGGAATCTAAGGAGAATTTACAAGTCGATTTGGGCGGAATTATGGTATGATTTTTTTTCAATTCCTTTTAGAATTTGTTATGTTAAAACTTTTTTGATGATTTTTTTGTTTTTGTTTTTAAAATGTAGAATTATCCGGTTGATGATTATGGAACGGTGCGGACTGGAGGGCTGGTGAGAGGGAAATCGAAGGAGAATTTAAGAGTCGATTTGGGCGGAATTACGGTATGGAATGTTTCGATTAAATTTTGAATTTGTTAACGTTAAACTTATTTTGTTGAGTTTTTTATTTTTTTTTGTTTTGATAATGTAGAGTTATCCAGTTGACGATTATGCGCCAGCAAGTGCGCCGCCAAGTGCTCCGCCGATTTTGGGAACTGGAGATGTCATGTTCTCTCTTAATGGAGATGGTAAGTTAATATAAATATTTATATTTTTTACTTTTAATAAATTCAGTGAAAAGTTCCAATACAATGCCTTGTTATATGTCTCTTTATGGTTAATTTCGGAATATTTGGGAGAGATAAATGTTGAATTGGAGTAGATATATTTTGGGGTTTTGAAGGGGTAAATTTGTAATATTAGTTTGACTAAAACTAAAATATTCTTTAATACAGGGGAAAATCAGAAGTTTTACTCAGAGTTCGAAGTTCACAACGAGGATAAGGAGCTTTTCAATGAGCACTGCATGAGGTAATTTAATTTTAAAACTTTAAAGGTAATTAATGCAAAGTTACTGATGATACTTTCATTATTCATTTACTTTCTTTATTATAGTGCTCAGCAGAATTACATTCCTACAAGCACAACTCAGTTTCCTGCCTATACAACCAGGTTCCTTTTTTTTCTATCTTATTTTTACATTTATTAAGATTTTGTGGATTTTCTCAAGTAATTAAATATTAACAATATTTTTATATTTAATATTTATCTCCAAATTTTATTTCAGTGCACAAAATACTTGCCAGAGCGAACTTGCAGCCTATACAACCAGGTACACTTTTACTTATTTTTTTAAACAATTCGTTCATTTTTCAAATAATTTTTTGCACAAGTTATATTATGTCAAGAAACTAATCTTTTTTTTATGATATAGTGTGCAAAATGCGTGGGAAAGTATGGTGGCTTATGAGGCATGCAACCGTCTTTGCATGAATGCATATAATAATAATAATGATAATAAAGATTGCATGCAAATTTACGAGTTTTTACAAGATGATTGCCTTCTTCTTAGAAATTCTTTTGGGTATTCTCTTCTTTCACTGTATTAATTTAACATTTCAAATTATTTTATACTTTATATTTTGTTGAAAATTTGACGTGTATTTATTTATCTACAGTATACAAAACTACTTGCTGCAACCAAAAGGTCAAAAATTATATAATAATAATAATGATAATTATGAAAAGGAGGCGTCTCGCAATGTAAAAGGAAGAAAAATTATAGAAAAAGTCGAGGTTGAAGGTACAAATATTCTCAATATACTTTCATCTTATAAAATCATGAATTTAAATATATTTCATGAATTAGAATATGAATGAAATTTATCTTTTTTTGTTTTTAACAGTGAAAAAGGTGCGAATAATATCTCACAAGTCGAAACTTGCTAGAACCAGTTCTCTAAGGTCGATGTATGCACAAATGGGATATAAATATGTGAAAAATGTGACAAAGTTGGTAAAAAATCAAATAAATCAAATTAGTCAAATAAGCAGCAGGTCTTCTTTTTATAGTACTGCTGGCTCTACCATCTCACCAGAAGGTATGTACCAATTTTTTTGAAAAATTAATTAATAATACATGTCTATTTTTGAATATTTTTTATTTGGATTATATTAATATTTAAATAATTTTGAATGTTCTTTTAGAATCGCATGAGTGTTTATTGGGGCTCAAAAGCGATCCAAAATCTACAACAAAGGTTTTATATCCTGGATCTGGTGACTCACACTGCTTGTAAGAAATTATCAAATAAAATATAAAAAAAGTTTTTAAAAAATTGAGAAAAATGAGTATATTTCAATTGTTTAACATTTAATTTTCCCCCTTTTTTACAGCTATCCGGAAAATAATTTGGATGAAATATATCTGGAAATTCAGAGCTATAATGGCACAACACTTGGCCATACCACAATTCCAGTCTCGTCTTTTTCTGAGAGCAATGTAATAATTAATTTATATTTTTTATTTCTCGCTAATAAATATGAAAACTTTATTTGTTATTTAAACTTGCGATTTTAATAAAAATGCAGGGGCAGATTGTAATGTGGCATCCTTTATCTCTAGACGATTTTTGTTCTGTCGGAAAAGTTCAAGTATCATTTAATATTTCGATCTCTTCTGAAAATACCGGTTTTTCCAAGGTCTTTTTCACAAACATCTTTATTTCATTTCCAAAATTAGAAATTCGCAGATCAAAATAAATTTTAAATTATTTTATTTATTTATTTATTTTTGTGAATATAGATGGTTCAAGGTGCACCAGCAGTAGAAACGCAAATATATGATATCATTCTAGAAGCAGCAATGAGAGTTCAAAATTTCAACACAAAAAATCTTTTAATAAAAGGATCTTGGAATTGGCTTTTGAACGAGTTCAGCTCCTTTTATGACGTGTCAGAACCTTACAAAACTCTACGGTAAATAAAAATAAATAAATAAATAAAAAGGAGAATTCATCATATGAGTTATTATATTTTATTCTGATTTTTTTGAAACTTTATATATAGGTATTTGTCTCATGTAATGCAAGTGGCCGTACCGACAAAAAACTGCTTGGACTTGATACACGAACTTCTCGTACCAGTATTAAATGCTCATGCAGAACTAAAACTAACTCGCCAAGAGGTAATAAACAGACAAAACAAATAAATAAACAAACAAACAAAAAACAATCATTTTAGCATTTTTCTTCTTCTTTTATTTACCACAGAAAAGCATACTGATAGACTGTGAGGAAAAAATCAAGAAACTCCTCACAAAAACCTTCGAGAATTACAAGTCGCTGGACGAGAACTCTCTGACGGGTTTGACTTTGACCGAACTCGGTCAAAGTCAAAGTCAAATAGTTGACCGAGCGGCACCAGCCTTATCGCCAGCTGTCAGGTTGTTCAGCCTGTTATTTGACGTTCTTTCTCCTTCTGCTCAGGACTTGCTCAGACAATATTTACAGGTCAGCCCCTCAAAATGTTCAAAATTGTAAATATGGTAAATAAGTTTTGTTAATATATTAATTTTTTAATAGTTTATACACTTGAAAAAATATTCATTAAATATTGGTTAATATTTCTCTTTTAGAAAAATATTTGCAATTAGGCATAATGCAGATGCAGGGGCTCTTTTGCAAATTTCCCTTTATTTTATTTCATTTTATTTTTTTATTTTTTTTATTATAGAATGCGGTTGAAAAGAGATGTAGGAGACATATGTTGGAAACGGAAGAATTTGCTTCTTGTGATACTCTTTTGACTGATACGATTTCTGCCTCTACTGCTTATTTAAAAATGAAGAATTTATGTCTCATTTTATGCAAGGAAATAGAGGCGGATATTAAAATACACAATCAGAACATTTTCCCAAGGTACAAATCCATTACACCAATCAATTTATTTATTTATCTTTATATATAATTATTAAATTTTTTATTACTTATACACTTTTTATTTTTATTTATATTTAATTGTTTAATACTTATACATTTTTTATTTAATTGTTTAATGTTTAATTATTGATATTGATATTGATATTGATATTGATATTCAATTTTTATTGATATTGATATTCCAATTCAATTTTTATTCATATTCATGTTTAATGTTTTATATTTAATTATTTTAATTGTTTGTGTTTGGTTAGTTCGGTGGATTTGCCGAAAATAGCAGCTTGTGTGTACAGTGTGGAGCTGAGTAAGAAAATAAGACGATTTCTGACAGCCTGTCCGCCTTCTCGTCCTTTTCCTCATGTGCTTCAGCTCTTAATCTCAGCCGTCGATTTTGAGAAGGATCTCATCAACTGGAATCTCAGGTCGGTTTTCCTCTTTCTTTTTTTTTTGAAAAAATAATAAATATTGTGTTGTTGCTTGATTAATAATGGATGTTAAATATGTGTTTTAATTTCTTTGATGGATTATTGGTTTAATTAGGGCTGTAAATGGACTGGTTGCAAGAGAGTTGTTTGACGGATATGTTATTAATTGGATTGAAGACACCAGATTAAATCTCCTTGAGCTTTGCAAAACTCAAGTACCACTCTTTTTCTCACTCATGATAATATTACCAGTAATATAAATTATATAATTAATTAATTAATTAATTTATTTTGTGTAGTTGCCGTATATGGAAGTACCAACAGTAGCGCCTGTTTCGCCTTATATTGAACATATATACGAGCAAATCAGAGAAGCGATTAATGAATACGAAATCATTATTAAAAGATGGCCACAGTACTTGATCCTTCTAGAATCCGTAAGATTAAATAATATTTTTTTTCCAACTTTTTCCAACTGGAGATCTCCATTACCTAGATTTCTAACAAGATTTTTTTTTTTTTGATGAATTGATTATTCAGGCTGTGGCTGATGTGGAAAGGAGTATAGTATTATTACTAGAGAAACAATACAGAGAGAGTCTCGCACCTCTAAGAGATGGAATTCAAAAAACCCTAGAAAATAATGTGAAGAAAATCGGAAATACCCTAAACGGAATTTTATTCACAAACCCTAATCAAGAAAGAGAATCTATTTCTTCCACTTACATTATTCCACCTCAAGTAAGCATATATAATAATATTTCATATTTCATAAATAAACAAATAAAAAAAATAATGGGTGTGATTTAATTATTTATTTGATTTTTCAGTTGGGGACATTTATGAACAGTCTTAAGAGAATAATGGACGTGTTGCATAATAGAATTGAAGAAATGATGAGACCATGGGCCCACTTTATGACATTAAATGACCAAATCGCCCCTTTTGGTGAAAACCTAGATTCTATAAGCGTAATGCTTAGAAAGCGGTACAAGAAATATCTCCAATCCATCGTCAAAAAATTACTCAACAACGTAAGTCTTAAAATTCTTTCTTTTCTGAGGGTATATATGTAAATTTGTATTCTATTAATAATATGTTTTTTTTTTTTTGGTTTTTTAGACGAATGTGAATAGGAATACGAGGCTAAAGGTGATATTAGAAGAGACGAAGGAATCGGAGAGTGAAAGTGAGATTAGAGAGAGAATGCAGCCTCTCTCTCTACAAGTTTCATTATCGATTCAGAATTTGCATAAAGTCTTTTGCACTGCGATTTTTATCGACATGTGTCGCGATTTTTGGGACCGGTTTGGTCAGGTACGCTAAAGAAGAAGAATAATAATTTCTTGTGTTTGTTATAATCCATGTTTTAGTCCTTATTTTTGTGATTTTTATTTTATTTTTTTTGATAATTTTGTGCAGGTTGTGATGAAATTCTTGGAGAGCAAGAAAGAGAACGGAACTTCGTACAAGGGATCGAGCATCGCATTAGAGGTAAAAGTAATAAAAAATAATAAAAAAGACTGTATAAATAAATATGAAGAGTTTATTTAGACATACAAATATTAAAATAAAATGTATCTTTTTTGTGCAGATAATTGAAGTGTTATTTACGTCCGAAATGCAAAGATATGTCGGAAATGCACTTCAAGAAGTTGATTTGCACCCGCCTCGATCTGTTTCTGACGCACGATCAATCCTTTGCTAAAAAATAAATATTTATCATTTATTATTTTTATTTTTATGTTTATATATCTGCTAAATTAAATATTTAGTATTTATTATTATTTTTAATTTTGATATATTTATTTATTATAGTTTTTGCATATTATGATGTCATAGTTACATTGGAAAAGTAATTTGTATAAATTGAGGAATATTTATAATAACTTTAATATAAATGTTATTCTTTAATTATCCATCCATATGTCAATATGTGGCCATTTTTATATTAATTAATTAATTGTGCTTTTGATGGGTTAACTAACTTTTGCTTCGTCCAAAGTTTGGAAATATCTTCATATATCTTTTTCATAATCCCCATCTTAAGTTGAAATAATGTGACATGACAGAGACAGACCAATAATGTTAGGATTTTTTCTTTAATATGAGAATGATTCACAAAAAAAGAAATATAGTTTTACTGATCTGAAGTTAAGTGTTTATACTGTCAGATTAACATACAAGCAATAATATTAATTAGCCTGAATAATTATAATCCAAATAGTTACAAGTAACTATGCATTATATTACATTATTTTTCTTTGAAGCAACCTGTGAGCTGAAGCTAGATATATTTAGTTTTTATTTTAATATTTTTATGATGGACATAGATTGGATTTTGTAAATCACTGTTTATGGCACATAGATTGGATTTTTATAATTTTATCCAGTTTGACACTGGATTTTTTTATATAATTTTTAATTATCTATCTGTGGGCCAGCTGTAAATTCATTTTGCTTTTGATTGGCTAACCAACTTTTGCTTTTGTTTGTCCAAATTAAGTCTTGAAATATCTCTCTCAGTCATAATCCCCTCTTATATTGAAATATGACATGGTATACACAATACAACAACATATGAAGGCTTTCCTAGATATAAGAAGACTTTTAAATAGACAGAACAACAACGCATTGACTTTCCCTTAAATATAAGAAGATTTCACAAAAAAATTAGGAAATTCATTTTACTGAACTAACTCAATTCTCTATATTGTCAGATTAACATATAATCAATTAAATTATTGAGCTCTTAGTTGAGCCTGAATAATTACAATCATCATATAACTCGAATTGTTACAAGTATATAACCATGCATTATGTTTATTATATTACATTTCCCAAACTATATATCTTTCTTTGAATCAGCCTGTGGGCTGAAGCTTAATATACAAAACTAAAAAAAAAGGAAAATCTCATTATTCTGATACAGAACCAAAACTAGATTGATCTAGTTAAGATTCTAAGAAAGATAAGTACCGCACAAACCCGACCCGTTAGCAAAACAGCCGCCACACGCACAACCTTTTCCTCCTACAAAAACAGGTCCATTTCTTTTTCTTTTCGGGTCCGGATCGGTCCACGATTCCTCGCCCGACCCGAATATTAGCATCGTTACGATTCCAAGCCACATCATCACCACACAGAATATCACATCGTTTCCTACATGCGACTCAAACTCCATATTACTCTCTCTCTCTCTAGAGCTCTCTTTCTCTCTCTCTCTCTCTCTCTCTCGAGAGCTCTCTCTAGAGCTCTCTCTCTCTCTCTCTCTCTCTCTCTCTCTCTTGGAGTTGATTAGTGCCTTGTCTCTTTCTCTCGCAAAACAAATGTATTATATTTATAAAGGAGCTAGGAAGAAAGAAAACAGGGTCATGAGAGGGAATTTCCACTCCGCATCAAAAAAGGACCCAATCACTTCTTAGGAAGTATATAGTCTAATATAAAACCCGATAATTAATTGGACTCAGGTCAACATAGCAAACCTGCACCCGTTATGGGCTTGTTAAAACATTAATTTATATTCATTTCATACCGGTTTTCTTATCGGATCTGCATGTGGATGGTATGAAGGATTTGGTTGAATGTCATTTTCAAAGAACACTCAACCACTTAAGACGCCTATCAATGGTGCACTAATTGGTGCAGGTGGCTTGTTATAGCTTTATACACTCTCTCCAGTTCCACAAAAATAGACATTTCATGTTCTATCTAAATTTTTGTATTGTCTAATTGAGCATACAGCTTGCTATTTTTGGATAAATGGAGAGGAGAAGAATAAGATAAAGTAGAATATTGGTAATAGAAAAACAATACCTCATAATATAATACTGTGGCCTTGTTGGTATGGTGCCACAGTATTATATTATAAAACATTTGTTTGGATTAGATGCCTGATAAATATTAATTATTAGTAAATATATCAAACATGTGTTCTTGGTATTAGTTCATTCACATTGAAAAATGCAATAAAATGTCAAATTCCTTACTTAAAATCTAATCAAAAGAATCTGAAACTAATTAAGAAACAACAAGTTCAATTTGGTTAAATGAAAGAAAGTTTGCTTTAATTCTTAGCCTCCAAATAAAAAGGCAGCAGCTTGCTCTTCATTTCCTTTGAACATTTCAAGCGCGTATTTCACTGAATCTCTGTCAAACCCTAATTCCATCAGCTTTTTTATTTTCGCCTCATTATCATTTGCCTGTTTTATAAAAAAAGATATTCGGTCATGAACTTATTTTGATTAAAGAGAAAAGTCCATTTTTGGCCCCCCAACTATTCAATTCGTCCCTTTTTGGCCCCTCAACTTTGTATTAGTCCCTTTTTGACCCCTCAACTATTGAATTATTTTTTTCAAATAATTACCATGTCACAATTACCACGTCATAAATACATGCCAAATCATCGCTTATGTGTCAAGTTAATGGACACATAAGCATTTAACGGATATAAGGGCCAAAAAGAAACTAATTCAATAGTTGAGGGGTCAAAAAAGGACCAATAAAAAGTTGAGGGACCAAAAATGGACTAATTGAATAGTTGAAGGGCCAAAAATGAACTTTTCTCTTGATTAAATTCTCAATAAAAATGTTTTTAAAATATTTCACTTACAGGTGAAGGACCAACAGCTGGCGTTCCTACAATAAGAAGAAAAAAAAAATGAAAAAATTAGTAAATTTTCATTTTAAAATAATAAATTTAACTTCAAAAAAATAAATGAATAAAAACTAACCAGTGGAATGAACTGGAGAGGGCGGTACAGAACCTCTCTCTCTTGCCGCTGACGATTCCTATAATTATAAAATATTCATTTTAATTAAAAATAAAAAAAAGAATAAAATGTAATATTTATTTCAACTTACTGCAGCTGATCCTTGAGCAAGAGTGGAAGCTTGTTTCGCTCCGTCAAGAATATGTGAAGGAATATCCTTTTCTGTAAAAATATATAAATAAAAAAACATAAAACACGAAAAATATTAAATTAACTGTATTTAATTCATTAAAATACAAAAAAAATATTACCTTGCAAAAATGGCACAGAGACTTCACCTCCTCCAACCCTCAAGACGTTATCCTTTAAATCAATTATACACTGCAAAATATATAAAAAAAAAGAATTAATTAATCAACAAATATTAAAGCGAATAACTTCTAACAAACCATATAAATATTATATAATATAATATTGACCTGATGTTTACGCAACATATCAAGTCCAAAAAGGAATTCCATGTTTGGTGCATCCAATACAGTGAAAGAACACGGATAAAATTGCTGCCCAATCTACATTATATAATTTTACAAGGTTATTAACACAAAATGCCAAAATAAAATGACAAAAATAATAATTAAATAAATAAATAAAAAAAGAGTACTTTAAGTGGAGCGACATGAATACGACCAAGTATCTCTGACTGGCCAACACCAACAGCTACACCTCTGTATCTCTGATCCAATAATCTCAACAATCTATAAAAAAACATTTGGTAAATATTAATAATAAAAAAAATATTAATATTCAATAGGAGTTAAGTATATGAAAAATGAGTGTATAAATTATATACCCGCATCGTTCCGCGCAGCTTTTGGAAATAATTGTGGATTGGGCCCCACTGTCAACAAAGGCCTGAATTATTATTAAAACAAAATATTAAGTTAAATTCATTTTTATAAAATATTAATTTCAAAAATAAAATATAAATAATTATTATTAAGTTTTTTTAGTTTTGTACCTTGAGAGGTACACCGTTGACTTCCATATCCACGTATAACATAACCTATATATTACAAGAATAAATTATAAAATATAAAAAGAAAATTTTGGACTATAAATTCAAATTTTATATAAGATAAAAAATATTTAAATGAGATAAAAAAAAAATTTACCACTCGAGCAAATGCTTCAGGATTATGTTCCAAAGCTGCCTCCCAATTTTCATCAATTCCTTTCTGCATTTTAAATTATATTTCCTCAATATATTTCTCATGAATCATAAATATTAAATACCATTCTGATATTTTCTACATACAATCAAATTTATCATTAAAGAAAAGTATATAAAATAATAAAAAATAATAAAAACCAAAACCTGTCTAATGGCTGCTTCAATTTTCTTCTGAGCTTCAATATCAAATGGATCAGCTGTCAACAAAGCCTAATAAAAATACAAAAATATAAGTTAAATTGAACGTAAAATGCTTTAATTTAGGTAAAATATATTTTTAATATTTATTACAAGTTCTTCTTCCTGCTTTCTACGCATTTCGAGGCGTTGCTGGTGGCGCGACCGTAATATATTCTGAAGCACATTCATATCCTCTCCCAAAATAGCCTGTGCTAATTGAGGATCATTCTAAAAAAGGAAATAAAAAGGTATAAATTAATTACTAAATTCAATTATGAATGAATTTTGAAAGAAAATAAATGATTGATTAATTGCCTGGAGGAGCTGAGCCATGATTTGGGAATCACGTTTGATGTGCTGTTGAAAAGCTTGAGGATTCACAGCCGATCCATCTGTATTTATTCTCAATTGGTCTGGCGATAATCTGAAAATTTAAAGTTAGATGAAAATTAATAGATCCAATTAGGTTCTGAGTATGAAATTATATTGGAATTGACTGCATTGTGAAATAAAGAGAAAATTGGGGGAAAAGAAGGATTTTACGAGTCGGAAATTGAAAGCATGGTGATTAAATCGCCGTCTCTGACTCCCAAAGAGCTCAAAAGATCTGAATTTTTCATCTCTTTTCCATTGAAATGCAACTGCTGCTGCTGTATAGTCACTTTTATCTACCAACAAAATAAAGAAAAAAGAATTTATACATATTACAGTAAATAATAACTCAGATCACACATTTGTTTTTCTTCTTTTTCTGGAAAGAATGAAAATTTACCTCGACTTCAAGTAAAGCCTTCACATTCTCCACCTGAAAACCAAAATTAACCAAACATGAACTCCAAAACTAACGAAAACACAGAAAAAACAAAACAATTGCGAATTAAAGAAGGAATTGAGATAAAAACGGTACAGATTCTTCCGGGTCGACGTCCAGCTGTATGAACTGCTCGTCGGAAGTCATCACGGTGATCTTCATCTCGTCTTTCTCAGTCGGAATCGAGCTTCGATTTGGAGAATTTTCGCCGAATTGGTTTTGCTTGTAGACTAAGTAGGCAAGATGGAGAAAGAGAGTTTGTGCTTTCTACTTTCTACTTTCTACTTTCACTCTTCTTCTTCATTTACTACAGTGTTTCAAATCCTGGATTTTACCAAAACCGGGAAATGAAATCCCTCTTTATCAAGACCACGAATTTGATTCCTGATTGCTGGGATTCGGTTCTATACCCGAAGAGCTTCAACACAGCAGCTCGTTTTGATAATTCATTTAGTGATATGAAGAAAACAATGGAATCAGAGAAATTGGATTTGGTTGTTTTTTTCATTTGGAAGAAATATCGTTATGAAATATGTGATGCGCATTTCTCGCTGAAAGTTACCGACACAATGAATGATCTTTTTCATTAACAACAATACTTATATTCCATCATGCCATGAGTTGCATTTTGTGTACTTGGAGTTCTAGATGAAGGAAATGATGTTGATATCGATAAACTCTCGGAGAACATGTTTTTGTTTGATTCATCTCACCTAAAGATGAAAAAAAAAATGAAAAATTTACTCTCGATGAATAAGTAATATATGTACGGATAATAAATGTAACGATAATTTCATTAGAAAATTTTCTTTATTAGCAATCGGCACTGTGCTTGCACCCGTTTTAACTGAAGAATTACCTATTAGTTATGTCGGCCTTCTTGATGATATTTCAAAAATAAGAAATATGAATTCGGACAAATTTTTATATAATGTACAATTTTTATATAATGTACATATTTCTTAATTTTGAAATTTCATCACAAGACCGACATAACTAATAGGCAATTATTCAATTAAAATGGGTGCAAGCACAATGCCACTTAATAAGGAAAATTTTGAAATTATCGTCACATTTATTACTCGTACATATACTATTTGCAAATCCGTTAAGAGTAAATTTTTTCATTTTTTTTTATATCTTGGCATGACTCATACAAAACTAAGTTCCCAGGGAATTTTCCGATGTCATCATCATTTCTTTCATCCCGACTCCAAGGATACAAAATGCATCCTAGAAGTATTCTTAATTAAAAAAGATCTTTTATTCTGAAAGAATTTTGAGCACGAAATGAGCATCAAAGATTATTGAACCATATTGGTTTCAAATGAAAAAACATCAAATCTAATTTCCCTAATTCTATTTTTTTGTGCATCACTCAATTTGTGTATTATAAAAATGGGTTGTTGAAGCTCTTCGGGTATAAAACCACTAAGTTTACCTATAGCGGTCTAAGTTAAAAAAAAAAAGATAATTAAAATGTTCATAAAACTCAAATATAAAAACACAAATTAACGGAAAAGAAAAAATAGTGTACTACATACCATTGTTTATATCGCAAAAATTTAGCACTACAAGTGTATCTACATCATAATCAAAATTACAAAGGTATGCTTGTATTTATAGAATAATAGAATTTTGTGTGTTTCCAAATAAGAGTGAAGGAATGAATATTTTTTGCATTTGATTTCTATTGTTGTATTTTTTTTTCCCCTTTTTAAAAAGATATATCTTAGATATTAGAGAGATATTTATACATGTTCGATTTGGTTCATTTCAAAAAGATTTATTCCTTTTTCCTTGATAGCAAAAAGATATTTTCCTATTCTTTTCCCTTTTTGAAACTATTTATAGAAATAATTCATGTATATTCTTTTGCGGCTTTGCCCTTAATATTTTGACAAAGTTGCCTTCATTGTATGTAAGTCAGAATAATAATACAGTTAATATTACAGTTACTCTTTAAACTTATGCATAAAACAGTTAAGCTTTAACAAATGACAGAAGTCACAGAACAGAAGCTTATAATTTATTTCATGACGAATCACACAACATCAATAATTCCTTACAATAATTAGAGAAAAAAAGGAAGAAAATATCCTCTGTTAAATCTACATAAAAATTGTAAAGCTTGTAATTAAATTTTTATCCATTGATCTTCACAGCCAAAGGACTTCTCACATAATGCTTTCCATCAGACCAAGTGAGGCTTCCAAATACATAGTCTGACATTATCATGCCATTATTTATCTTATTAAACTTGATTTTAAACTTCTTTTCTTCTCCCATATTTTCAAACTTCAAAAACTTGGGTTTAACCGTGACTTGAACTCCGGTTGGGCTCATGACTCGAGCCGTATATGTGCCAGGCTGACCCACATTTTTCACCGTGCGAGAGACTCTCACCGAAGTTGTAAAATTCGTAATGGTAATTGATGGATAATTTAAATCTTCAAATTTTAGAGGTTTTGAAGGGCATTTGTAAGGCTTGGTTTCAAACATTGCGAATTGAGTAGAATTGTAACCAGTAGTGCAAATGAAGTTCAAATAATCGGTTATTGTTAGGTCATAGACCAAACCTGGATCCATTGCCCTGTTTGGATTGACATGACCCGATCCGTAACTAAATGGATTAGCGGTTACAAACGATGAGTTTAGTATATTCTCTCCCACGTTATCCATAGTTGTTGCTGCAAAATAAAAATAAAAAAATATATTAGAAAATAAGGAACATATTTCATGAAATATAAAATTGGAATAAAAAATCAACATACCACTAGTCATTATTGAAGATTTAATAGCAGCGGGGCTCCAATCAGGATGTAGACTTTTGAGAAGGCCGACTACACCTGATATATGTGGGCATGCCATAGATGTGCCAGAGACAGAATTATATGATACACGTCTTTTATCAAATGCTAGGTCGGTCGGAGCCGATGCTCTTGTGTATGCTGCTATTACACTGACACCTGGCGCCGTAATGTCCGGCTTTAACAAAAAATAAAACAATGAAATAGATTACGTACAATGCAATTTGAAGAAATTTGAGGGGGTTGTTGAGAAATCGACAAACTTTTAGTATGTCAGGTGTGATTGTGTTTGGTCCTTGAGACGAAAATGCTGCCATGAATGGAGCCGGTTTTGTGTTGAGCTGAGTCGCCGGCTTTGTTATGAATCCAACGGCAGACCTATATATCAAACATCATAGCATAATTCTGTGGTCATTGTTACATACATCTTGATATATATGAGTAATTCCTAATACTTTTATATTTTTTTACTATTTAGAGTTCAATTTCTTCTTCAGAAGTAATTGCAATATTCAGTAACATCTTACTGAGTGGAATTGAGGTAAGAAAACAGAATGAGGCCATCAGAATAGGTGATGTGAGTGGTGGGAAGAACATGCGCATCGGCAATTAATTCATTTCCGGTTGTGTTATCATTGGCTAAAACCATGCCAACTCCACCGGCTTGCAAAACGGCCTCGCCCTTTTCGACTCGAGCATTCACCCCTCTTAAACAGGCTACTATTTTCCCCCTAACCTTCTCTGGATCCAATGATCCAAGAAAACATAGCTCACTACATTCACCAAAAATGAAACAAATAAATGAATAAAAGCATGTTTTAATAAAATTAAAAAATGAAATTAGAGTTGATATATCTTACGCATCATGTGCAGATCGATTGGCGGCTTGGGCATTGATCGAGCTTATCATCGGGTAGAGTTTGCGTCTGGATAAACTTGTAGATGAAAGACTTTCTCCCTATAAATGAATTATTGTTTAGAGCTAATAGATATCATTATAGAAAAACTTCAAATAATAGCATAATGTAACTCATGATGACAAATCAACATTCCAAAATTATTAACTTAATACAATATCATACCACTCAATATGCAAAAATGAGAAAAGAGAGAAAAGTACCAACCTTAAGCCTCATGTTTCCAAACAAAACATAGGCCGGAAACTCCCTATCCATCGTGCTAGCAGCCACAGTAAAAATCCAAGGTGACAAGTTGGAAACTGATCCAGGTTGAGGGCCAGAGTTACCTGCCGAGCAAACGACTGTTATTCCGTGCTTGACTGCATGGAACGATCCAATCGCGAGTCCGTCAGTGAAATAATCCATTGGGGGCCCGCCCAATGATATTGATAGGACATCAACTCCGTCGTGAATTGCTGCATCGTATGCCGCCAGAATGTCGGCATCATAGCATTCGTTACCATTTATCGGAGGCCAGCATACCTAATAGTAAATTAGCCAAGAAATAATGTGTTACATATGTAAGATGGTTTATATTAAATTATCAACTGAAAGTACATAAATCTTGTGAAACCTTGTAGGACGCGACACGGGCGTGAGGAGACCCACCTTTGGCGGTACCGTTGCCGTAACCATAGATGCTCACATTTTGCACGAATCGTCCCGCAGCAGTAGAAAGAGTGTGGGAGCCATGGCCATCCAAATCGCGTGGCGTTTGGAACGTTGAGTTCAACGGAATCCCCAACACGGCCTCATATCCCTTGTTGAAATATCTCGCGCCAATCAACTTCCTACATACATCGAATTGATTTATATACTCCCTCAAATATCAAAGTTATTATTTTAATAATTAAAATCTGTCAAATTTGTCCTTCTTAGTTATTAATAATAAATTTATTCATTGGAGAGTTAAAAAAGTATGTCAATATTGTCATATTTTCTATAGGGACCATCAAATCAAATTGGAGATTTTATGAAAGTCTAAGATATCGCCTCTCCCTCTCCCAATACTTAATGCACCAGATATATAATGTACATTCATTTATGTAGAGTGTCTTTTTTCGAACGACAATTAACAGGAGCCGTAATCTGTGACTAGATTAATTAGTTGACGCGGCAAGTCAAGGATCCATGTAATTTGGGGGCTCCAACTTCAAGTTTAAGAACTCTTCAAGTATATAAATTCATTTTATTTTGAATATTTTTCTTAATATATTTGATATATATATATATATATATATATATATATATATATATATATATATATATATATATATATATATAAATTTTTATATGTTGCCCGAAATATTACCATTTATTAAGTTACCATAATAACTTGAATGGGTAAAATAGTAATTCATCATCCTCTTTTTCCAATCATCTCTTTGTCTTTCTCCGGTCCATTCCAATCCTTCACCTCACAATATGCCCTTTATAATGAATATATTTTTTTCATTATTAATATATTATTTTTCTATGCCAATATATTATTTTTGTGATATTCCATCATGACAATTATGATATTGGTGCCAATGCAATATTCTTAAATATTTTTTGTGTGATTTCGTTGCCTAAACATTCTTAGTATTTTTTGGTTATTTTAACATAATTTTGGTTGTTTAGTAAATATTATTTTTATAATTTATTCCTAATATTAGTTTTGAATGTTGAATAAATACACAATACATATGTTTAATATCAATATATATTTCAATTCATTATATATTTTGAGTATTTATAGATTACCTATTTGTAATTTGTAATGTGGGTATAAATTTCTAATATATTGTTTCATGATAGAGATGAGGATAAGAAGAGAGAGGAATTGGAGAGGATGTAATGGAGAAGAGAGACCACAATATGAGAGAAGAAAAATTAAGGAAACGGCTATTGAGTAATTAATTACTAAGTATCAAAAATATCCTTTTGAATTTAGAAGGTCCAAATTTAATCTATCAGAAAATCTAAAAAAACACTAGAGTACTATAAAAGAACTCATATATATATATATATATATATATATATATATATATATATATATATATATATATAACTCATATTGATCAGCAGACATGAGTTAATTATGAAGTGTGCATAGAAAACTCACCAAGTCAAGAGTCAATATATACTAAATAGTGCTATAAAGCTCAGCCTGGTCGAAGCTAATATTGCACTAGTAATGTAGGTAAGGTAATGAGTTTAATGACTTATCTTGATGCTTATAAATGAGATCATAATTAACATCACTATCAGAGATGTAAGAGAGAGAAGATACCTATTGCAAGAGAAAGAAGAATCCAAATTATCGGTCTGGCAGATTCCTCTCCACTTAGAAGGGATGGGCCCAAATCCTTCGTCTCTAAAGCTCTCTGATTCTGGCCATACACCTTCCCATCCACACATCATGCATCCAAAACATTCAACAAAAGTCATTGATTAATTGTTTGAACAAAAAAAGAAAGAAGATATATTTATGATTTTTCAATTTTACAACATAAAATAGTACATATACAAATGAAAACAATTTAGTCTACTGCCCTAAATTCACTGAATCCTGAGTTGCCGCCTTCTTAGTTATCTCCTTGTGAGTTGCATGGGACACAATGACACGTTAATTAATTATACACCTATTTCAAAAAAAATTAAATATACACACACTTTTATGTGATGTAAAACCCAAAAATTAACAATACATTAGCATGTTCTTTTTATTCTCCAATTGCAAATATTTGCTATTCACGCGTAGATCCTTGTTTTCCTGTCTAAATAAATATGACATGCATCAAATTCAATGATTTATGTTTTATCTAGAAGATAAATTTATTCAAGCAACCTTTAATAACATCAATCATGTATGTGAGTACCATTTTTATTTAAGATCGACATAAAATTTATAGCAAAATATATAGTTTTATTTCCAAGATATGTTTTGAGTATTAATGTACTTCTTATTGTGTGAATCAACCTTTTTATGACTTTTTTAATCAATAATATTTTAGGAACAAAGTCAAAAATGTTTTAAATTAGGAATCATCTCGAAATGGAGGAATAATTAGGGCAAAATATAATTTGCATTCCATGATACTTTAGGATGGTCATTGGCCAAAGTCAAATTGAGATGCCATTTAGCCTCGAAACAAATTAGAGAAAAAAATAAATAAAGGAAAAGAAAAAAGGAGGATCGGAGATGCTCTTTTTCATGCTTACCAAAAGGCCTTCTCTTTATGGATAGGCCCCTCCTTTTTGTTGATTTATAACAAAGATACCTTTTAAAGTCAAAATGCTCCAAGGATAAGAAAATCAGAATGTTTTGAAACTCTCTCTATGGCTTAAAACATTTTCAATTATGCTTTTTTTAGGAGACATGCAACATGAAGGGGAAATTCTTAAATAAAGAATAAAAGATGCTATACATTTTTCTAACAATGTGTTATCGAGTTTATTTTTATTTTTTGAATTGTTAGTGTTATCGAGTTTATTATGTAAAAGATCTAGAGATGAGCCAATAGTTATCTTAAAGAACCATAATTTATGTTGATTTAATGCTTTATACAAACTCATCATGATGTATAAGAACATTAATATCAAATTAGTTCATGAAATTAACCATTTTTTAGTTCAAAAAGTACGAATGATATGTTTTTTGTATGAAATTGAAGGACCAATGATATGTTATGTATCCTATAATATAAATGTTATAATGCTATTTCAAAAAAAATATATATATAAATGTTATAATGAGATAGTTATTCCAAAATATATATAACTTATATAGAAGGATGATTATTGTTATGTGGCTTGTTCTCTTGACAGAAAATGGACCGCAGACAATGGTCCTAAGAGTAGTATAGTGCTCCACTATTGAAACTTGAAAATCACATCAAATTAACTTTTTTCGTTGCAAATTTCAATTTACTTGGAAAAAAGAAAATTATTCATTGGAAGTGCATATACGGCACTCCTAAGTCCTAGTTTCGTTCTCTACATTTTTAATGTTTCATAACTAAGATTTTACATATTGAAAATTAAGCCCCCTCAAAACAAAATAAATACTAGAATTTATTTGGTGATACATTACTTTTTTTACTTCAAAATATTTGATTTCAACTTATTCTTATTAGTAATTCAGTTTCGAGTTCAAAATCCCGACTAAGATAAAAAAAAGGATTCCAAACTCTACTTAACATAATAAATATAATAAAAGAACTGTATAAAACTGGAGAGTTTAAAAAAAAAAAGTGAAGTAAATTTTAAATCCTATTTTTGTTTTGACATATGCATTTGAAACTATAAATTGGACAGGGAAATAAGTAGAAATTCAGGTTGAAATTGCAAATTTCACTGTACATATTCATGAAACGAAGATGAAGATTTTTCTAAATTCTATGCATGAAATCATCCAAAAATAATGGACAACAATCGTAGGTCACCCTCTATCTGTTGAGTCATAATTGTTATAGATAGTGCCAATTGTCCATTCCATGAGTAGTACTGAAAAGGAAAGAACATTAACATCAAGCAACTATATGTTCTATTTTACTGACTTGAGACATAACAACTACAAAGTTGCCCACAGAACATATAAGGTGCTTAATTGGTCCCTTGTCAGGAAAAAAAAAAGTAAATTGTTGTGGAGACCCTTTAGAAAGACAAAGATTATAGTTAACCACTCAGTTTTAACTAACAATTCAAAATATTAAAACCAAACATTATGTTAGTATTAGTAGCAATTTATTTGGAGCTTATCTCCTCAAATGGCTGTGAGATAAAGATAACATAAGATGAGAATGAGAAAAATAGTATCATGAAACCGCGCAAGTATTTTAGTTTAGGTCTTTCTCTCATTTCAATATATGAAGATAAACTATGCAATATAGTATATTAAAAAGAGATTATAAAAAACCTTCATGTAAGAATATATATATTTGCATATACAAACTCATATAATTAAACTTTAAAACATATTGATTTGATTGTTTTTTATTTGATTACCAACAAACTTTAAAAAACCGCAACGCAGCAGCGTGAGACTTCTTTCAGTATTCAATGAAATGACCTGTAAAATTAGAGTGTGATTAGTTACCAGTATCAAGATTTGCAATGATGGTGCCCTCACCGAACTTGGCCTGAGTCCAGAGAGAATTAGTGGGGATCATTCCATCTCTCTCTAGCCCTAAAAATTGCCACGATCTTGTTGTGTGAAGCTTGTATCCTCTATTCGGAAATACTGACACAACGCCTGGATATTCTGCACCACACAAATCTTCTATCAGTATTACATTCTTTATTTAGTTCCATGTTAAACCAATTTAAACATTATAATTGCTGGCATTTTGTAAGAATATATGTGACATTTTTGATGCATTGGTGCAATATGAACTGTCTGATAAGATCAGTAATGAAATGAAACCAATATACTTGATATTTTCAGAGCTGTATCCTCTTCGAGTATTGCAGCGAAGCCATTGATGTACCGAGTGTAGGAGTAAAATATTGCATCTTGAGCCTCGTTCTTGCTGAATTCCAACCATTTAAAATTCACATTAAATGATATATATTTTATTTCTAGTTATCATATTTTGACAAATTGTGTGTATTTTTGTGTAATTTCTTACTCTCCAAGTATTTCTCCCAATAGCTCGTAGTGAGATTCAGTTACTCTCATGCTCTCCTCTTCCAAAATGTTCTCATTGTAGCTATGTGCATGCCCGCCGAGATATACAACATATGACTATGAGATAATTAAAAAACATAATTTAGAAAACAAGCCACGATTGAAGAATGATCATGGAATTGAGAAAAAAAAGTGAGCACTGAGGTAGAATTTGCAAGAAGAAGAAGAGGTAAGAATTGTGAATTTTTCAACAAAAAATAGGTGAAAAGTTCAAATTCATGCCTTCTTTGCGGCCAATGCTATATTTTGTTGTAAGAAAAATGAGACCAAAACAAAGAAGAGTATATAGTAGCCCATCTCTCTCTCTCTCTCTCTCTCTCTCTCTCTCTTGTGAGTTTGAGAGTGTGTAGGTAAGAGTGAGAGGGGAGAAGAGGAAGTACAGAGGCTGAGCTCTGTTTAGTGCTCTGTTTTATAGGTGTAAAAGAAAGAAACTAGTAGTCTGAATTAAATCTCTCTCCGTAAGTGCAAAAAGTATTATCCAAGGAAAATCATACTGACTGGCAGCTAATAATTCAACGAGTCAAAGTAATTAGTGAGAAGACTTTTCATCTAAAAAAATAATAATTAGTGAGAAGACATTTGAATTTCCCGGAAAAAAAAATAAAGAATAGAAAATTGCAATGGAACACCAGTTTTCTCTCCAAAAACATCCTTTACAAACTGTTAAACAAAAAATATGATAGTAAATTAATATTGCTAGGCCCAGCCCAATCGAAATAAAACTGAAGGCCCATATATGAGCCATTTATATACGAACTCGTGCACCGAGAGCAGCCAATATTTTGAAGTCAACTGAGCCGCCCTATTTGATTCTCAGTTGTTGCCGCGTGGCGCCGTTCACTGACTAAATTCTGCATGAACCTGGCTCACAACACCACTCTTCAGTTCTGAGATACTTGTAACTTGTACAATATACACCGAGTGCAGTCAAGGTGTTTTTATCCAATCATAATCTCCAGAAAGAGAGATGCAATTGTCCTGTTGATTTTTTTTTTCCGAAAGATTTCTATGTAGTGAGCTTAATTGTTTTTCTAATAAATAGAATTCTGAAGTGTGATCTTCAGTCAAGTTGACAATTGTTTCTGGAAGAAATTGTGAATGAAGTTATTGCATTTGTGTGCTTGAAGAAATCGATATTTAATTATAAAGACTTGACTTGACTAATCTCGGTCTCTTTCCTTCCTTCTTAAGAATCCATAAATAAACTGTAGCATTTATATCTCTCTTTCTCCCCCGTCTCAATTTCTTTCAAAGGCTCTTTTGTGGAGACAAGTCTTCAAATTCTGTAAGAACACATTAAGATGTTAGTTAGTAGTTAACTTGCTAGTTTTAGGTTGATTTAGATTTTGAGATCATTTGTTAGATGTTCTAACTGTTACCTTGGTTTGAACTGAGTATTGTTTGATTTTCTACTTGTTTTCTCCTTCACCTGTCTCAATTCTCTTCTTTTTATTATTTCACTCAAAAAACTTCAATTTTATCATACTCTACAATTAGAGGAGAATTTGGAACTAAAAAGAAGGTACCCTTTATCAAATTGACTATTTTATCTCACATCTTGCGCTCAATTACGAATTTCATTTCGAAATTTAGTTCAATTTGCAAACTAGAAGCATTACCCCAAATCAGTTCATAAAAAATCTGATCAATTTTCCCCTTCTTTTACCAGTTCAAATGGGAGGCAAGCAATCCACATCAGGCAGCAGCAGTAGCAACTACAATTATCCGAATAATTACGGATATGGAAATCCAGGATATCAAAATCCATCAGGATATCCTTCATACGATTATAATACAACAAACCAAATGAGTCAGGAAAGTACAAGGAGGGCTCAGAGCAAGTACAAACGTATTGATGATAATTATCGCACTCTCACTCAGGTATTAATCACAGTTGAAAATTTTCTGTTTTAATGTAATAATTTATCCATATAAATGATATAATAATCATATTAATATTTATAGGTAACAGAGGCTTTAGCACAAGCAGGGCTCGAATCGTCAAACTTGATAGTTGGCATTGATTTTACTAAAAGCAATGAATGGACAGGTACTAATTCCAAACTCTCTCAATCATACCATATATTCAATAATAATAAATAATTATTTTTTTATTTTTTAATCAAGGGAAATTATCATTTGGAAGGAAGTGTCTACACCATTTAGGAAATACACCAAATCCATACGAACAAGCAATTTCCATAATTGGAAGGACTCTCTCTGTTTTTGACGAGGATAATTTGATCCCTTGTTTCGGTTTTGGCGACGGTAAATAAATAATTAAAATAATTAAATATTAAATTATTATAAATATTGTAATTTACCCTTTATTTTTGTTATTTTTCAGCGTCGACTCATGATCAGGAAGTATTTAGTTTTTATCCTGATAATCGACCGTGTGATGGATTTGAAGAAGCATTGAATAGATACAGGGAAATTGTTCCTAATCTTCGTTTAGCAGGTTTGTTTTATTCTAATTAATATTATATATATTTATTTATTGAAATATAAAAATTGATTTATTTTTATTATTATGAATAGGGCCGACGTCTTTTGCACCGATAATTGAAACGGCAATAGGAATTGTGGATAGTACGGGCGGTCAATATCATGTCCTTTTAATAATAGCAGATGGCCAGGTCAGCAATTCATTATCTCACATTTAATTATTTATAATTATATTATTTTGGAAAAATATATTAATTATGTAATGATGTATATTAATTAATAAATTAAAGGTGACAAGGAGTGTGGATACGCAATCGGGCCAATTAAGTCCGCAAGAGAGAGCTACTATTGATGCCATTGTTAAAGCTAGGTAAGAAATATATATACCTATATTTTCCTTTTTAATTTTTATTTTGTTTGGAAATTATTTAATCAATTTATTATTTTATTTTTTATTATTTTGTAGTCAATTTCCATTATCAATAGTTCTTGTTGGAGTTGGAGACGGGCCATGGGATATGATGCATGAATTTGACGATAATATTCCGTTTCGTGCTTTTGACAATTTTCAGGTTTCTTTAATTACTTATTTTTTTTAATATATTTTATTACTTTTGCAAATAAAAATAAATATTTTGTTATATCATAGTTTGTGAATTTTACGGAGATAATGTCTAAAAGCATCGCGACAGACAGAAAGGAAGCGGAATTTGCATTGGCTGCATTAATGGAAATACCTTCGCAATATAAAGCAACCATTGATTTCCAACTTTTAGGGTAATAATAATAATTATTATTATTTTAAATTTAATTTTTTGAGTGTATAAAATAAAGCTACTGAATTTTGATATTTGGTCTCTGATTCATTTTATTTTTTGTAATATTTTTAGGAGTAGAAGAGGGATTCCGCAAAGGGTCTGTTTACCTCCGCCGAGTAGGAATACTTATTCCAGAGGGAATAGCTTTAATCAGAATAATTATTCCAGAGGGAATAGTTTTAATCAAAGGCCTGAGTCTCCAGCTTATAATAATAATAGTTATAATAATTATAATAATAATAATAGTAATAGTTATAGGCCTACTTCTGCTCCAACTTCAACTCACGCCTCTGAAGCTTCTCTTGAAGAAAAGCTGGTATTTTATAAAGAATATTATTTGCTTATATTGATTTTTTTGATTAATTTATTTTAAGATATTTAATGAATAGATTGTTACTTGTGTTTTTAGATCTGTCCAATTTGCATGTGGAAGCCTAAAGACTTTGCTTTTGGTTGTGGACATCAGGTATTAATAAAATATAACATACCATTTTTCTTTATTGTTATTTATTTATTATAATTTAATGAAGAACTTAATAAGTTATCGAATTATTAAATTTCAGACTTGTTATGATTGTGGAAAAGACCTACAGAGGTGCCCCATATGCCAAAGCCAAATTACCACTAAAATCAGGCTCTATTGAGTCCGAAAAATGGCTTGAAAATTCATGAAATTGAGTGGTGAAAAGAATCAATAGAAATTCCTTTGCTTAAAATCAAGATTGATTTATTTTCAGAATTAGTCACATTGCATTTTATGGAAGTATATGTTTATTCATGTGACATGGGTTTCGTGATAGGTGTTGTAAATATTGTAATGTTTGTATGTATTTCTCTGTTTTGAACAGATTATGAACTTGAAATTTTAGCGCGTAAATACTTTAAGAACTAACTCTATTTGCACAAATCATTTACATCGTTGTTCTAATGCTTTTTAAAAAGATTGTTCAATGTTTTTATTGCATTGTATAGAAAACCTTATATCTATTGAATATAATGTCATAAGTGGTATGTTGATGTAGTTAGGAATCTTATACTGAAACTTTACTTTTAAATAAAACAATTTAGTGCAAACAAATAATTTGATGTTTTGTTTTCTTATTTTTTGCATCAGGAAGAGCCAAATATTTCTTCAAAGGTATAACAATTAACAACCCTAAACCACAGTCAGAAAGTCAACTGCAAGTGGGCCCATGCGTCAGAGTCAGTTAAATATATTTTTTAATATAGTTTGGACTTTTGATATACCTCTTCATTTAATGTTATAATTACAGCAAAAGTTAAGGGGAGGCAGGTTTGTATGAAGTAATGCGCATGGAAGTACAAAATGCGTCGAAGAAATTAGAACTCCGCGTGAAAACATTTTATGAGCTCATCTTCCATACATTAAAACAATTTACTCTTTTGTTGATGGATTAAATACTAATCATCCAATTATGTAAGGGTATTTTTGTAAAAAAAAACAACTGGTCACCACTTCTCTATTCTTTCTTTTGTGACTATTCTTGCCAATTTTTTTTTTAAGTTTGCCTTTCATATCCCGTTTCGTTCCCTAATTACAATTCAAATTAGCCTTATTGTAGCCAGTTAAGGCCGAATTAGCAGCAATTATACTCAATTATCCTAGTTAAAGAGCAATTGAGCATCAAATAGTCTCAAGTAGCTCGATTTAAGATATAATAACATCAAATCAGTCCAAATAACATCAAATCAGTCTAAATGACCTATAATTACACATTAGGGGATTTTAACTTTTTTTCTTACACGAGTCTTGTTGTCCAGAGCGGTAGACTCGAGAGAGAGAGAGAGAGAGAGGTTACGAGTCATAGAGAGAGAGTGAAACAAATGGCTAGCCTGTTAAAATTGCTTCTCGCCAATGGGGTTCGCAAGAATTGCATAAAAGTCCAGGAAATGTTAGTAATTCCGATACTGAGGCTGATGGAGTTGTTTTGCCTTGGCATCAGTGGGAAACTAGTCCTCCTTCCAAACTCTAACTGAGGTTATTATTATTTAAAATTTTTTGTACATATTTATATAATATGTTACATTTTGATGTTTTTTGTTTATTTTTTAGGGTGATAATGTGAGATCTGGTCATGTTAGTTGGAGTCGTGAGAATGGAAGGAAAAGCGCTGCTTCGGTTTCCACAATTAAATCGATGAGTAAATTTGGAGAGATGAAACATAATTATGATATTAATAATATTAATGGATTAGTGAATAAGATTAAGGGATCTAAATATTGCAAAGATGATTATTTGGATTTGAGAAATGATGAGGATTTTCTGTTTGAGAGATTGAGGACGAGCAAGGGAATCGAGTCGGTCGGGTTGTTTTTAGCAAAAGAATTATCTTGTAGCTCTCTTTTAATTCGTTAGGCTTATTGTGGTACATATCTCTCTCTTTCTTTTTCTTAATTATAAGAGATTTTTCAATACAGCTTAGGTTCGATTTTTTTTTTTGTGTTGTTGTATCCAGCTATCTTATGCTTTGTTATTGGCAAGTAATTAGACAAACAACAAAAAAATTTAGGCCTCGGTGTGACAAGTCTACAAGCATCATTGCTTTGACAAGTCTACAAACATCATTACTTAGCTCGTTTTACATGGTCATCGTTTTATGGTCAACAACTTTGTGGAAGCCACTAGCACTATCTTGAGATTTATAGCATAATGCGATTTGCGTAAGGTTGTGTGAAGAAATGTAGATAAAAATTTGGGAGATAATCTATATTACCTTATATAAAAGAGGCAATAACTGTTACATCAGATGCGTTTTATCTATCATAAGCCAATCAGAAATCGACACGTGTTAGGCTCCAATAAAAATTCAGTAATAAATTGACAACTGTGTAAGCTCAACTTTACAAATAATTTTTCTGTTTAAAGTCGGTCCATATACACCAAACGGTCGTAAGCATAGTTTATCTGAACTGCGTCCATACAGAATTGATCAGATGAAGGAAACGAGTCCAAATGTGAACGCAATTTAACACCGGCTTTTTCTTTATACAATTGGCCATATGAACCAGAAGCCATATAAAATAGTGGTTTACATGATACGAGTGTGTATACTAAAACCGTGAACCGGAGCAGCCCAAACACCGGTTTATTTCTTTTTTTTTTTGAATCACAAAAACTGGTTTCTTTCGCGGATTATTTCCTTCAGGTTTGGTTTTTTTTTGTTATCTTCTTTCCGGTTTCGTCTTCCATTCTTTCCTATTTCGACCCATTCATTACGATTCTTTCCTTCTTTCTTTATCATCTAATGGAAAGAATCAAGATTTCATTAGTTCAATTTCTCTTCAATTTTCTTTGCAATATGAGAATTCGAATCAGTTTTTTTAAACTCCAATTAGTTTTTACTTTTTAATCCAACTATTTTTCCTTTCATTTAATGCACAAAAATACTCGAAGGAGATGCTCGCCCAACTGGTGGCTAAAGGACATGTTCCTAAAAGTACAGTAGGGGGCGGATCAGGCTTGGAGGAGTCTGAGAAAGTGAAGAAAACAGACCGAGATAAATGGAGGATTCTGATGAAGCGGACTGACATCCCTGATTCTAGTCGCCTGCCGCACAATGATGAAGGGTGGTATGATAATGACCAGTGGAGTAATTCCGAGCCGAGACGAGGAGGGTTCAACAGAAACCGAAATCAATACGATTTTGGCCCAAGACTGTGAGTAGAAATTCCGTATTTCGACGGAGAAAATCCACAGGGTTGGATCCGACGGTGTTAGGGCTATTTTCGTATTTGTGGGGTCTCCGAGTGGCAGCAAGTGGATTTGGCGACACTCTATCTTAATGGCGAGGTGGAAGAGTGGTACTATGGGTACTCGTTGCACAAACTGGTGCCGAGTTGGGATCAATTCAAATACGACATGAATCGTCGGTTTGAGGATGATCTCCAGATTGGGGGTGTTGGTGAATTTCACACTCTCAAGCAAAGGGGAACCATTGCGGAGTATAGAACACAATTTGATCGATTGAGAGGGATGGCTCTTGGGGATTAATGAGGCCTTGATGATTCGTTTTTCCTCAAATGCTTCATGGCCGGCCTTAAGGAGGAACTATGACCACTAGTCGAGATTTCTTGACCTCTTGACTTATACCAAGCATATGAAAATGCTAATCACCATGGGAAGGCGTTGGATTATCAGAGAAGGCGAGGAAATTTCAATAAATCAGTTGTGATGACTCAAGTGGTTAAATTCAGCAATTTCAGCAAAGGGGCCGAGAAGGAGTTAAATGCCATTAGGGAAAAAAGGAGGAAGGATGGTCCCTGTTGGTATTGTGACGAAAAATTTACGCTAGGCCACCGATGCAAGGAGAAGAAGAGGGGTTCATTTAATCAGATCGAAGGAGAAGAGGCATAGTTAGAGAGTGAATCTAAGGCAAAAGAGGAAGGTGATCAAGAGGAGGCAGAGAAGAGTGAGAAGCTCGAGTACATGGAGATGATGGTTTATTCGTTGGACGGTAATTCCGAGAATGATACAGTAAAAATTTGGTGACGTTGTAAGAAGTGGGCATTCACCGTCTTAATTGACAGGGGAAGCTCACATTCTTTTGTGGACCCCAAGTTTGCCAAACTCATCGGAGCTCCAGTGACAGTGGCGAAGCCTCTGTTGATTACTATAGCAAATGGTGCCCAGATTCTTTGCGACTTGAAATGCGACAATCTCAATTGGGAAATACAAGGGGTGAATTTCAAGTTTGATTTGAATTTTTTTGAATTAGGCTCTGTTGAAGTTATATTAGGAGTTGATTGGATGAAGAAATATGTCCGGTTGAGTTTGACTATGACGGTAGAAGAGTATCGATTTATCATGGAAATGAGAGGATGTATTGGATGTATTTGCTTGAAAGAGAAGGATCCGATAAGAATCTGACAAAGGAAATTCAGAGTTGGGTTCGGTTAGGTTAATTGAGGGCCGGGAATTGGATTCCCTATTTTTTAAAAATCAGATTTCTTGAATGGAACAAATGTTCCAAATCGAAACAGATTCCCAACTTGAGGTACAAAACCTGGAAATTATCTCCTTGCTGGATCGCTATTCCCTGTTTTTTCAAGAATCGAGCTCTCTACCTCCTCCACGAGCTTGCGACCATAGTATTCCACCTGTAGATGGTTCTAAATTGGTGCAACTCCAATCATATCGGCTTGCATTATCAAAAGGAGGAGATCGAAAAAATTATTCACGAGATGCTCGAGAGCGGGGCCATTCGAAATAGCAACAGCCCTTTTGCTTCGCCGACTATTTTGGTGGGGAAAAAAGACGGCACGTGGAGGTTATGCTTGGACTACCGTCAACTCAATAGCCTCACAATCAAAGATAAGTTCCCTATCCCAATTATTGATGATTTATTATATGAATTGAGCGGAGCCAAGATTTACTCAAAACTTGATTTGCGCTCAGGTTATCATCAAATCCGCATGACGGAAGGGGATGTTTATAAAATGGCTTTTCGAACCGATTCCGGTCACTACGAGTATTTAGTGATGCCGTTTGGATTGACGAACGCCCCCGCCACTTTCCAATCTTTGATGAATCGGATTTTTGAGCCGTACTTGAGAAAAGGCGTATTGGTGTTCTTCGATGATATTTTAATATATAGTCGCACGGAGGAAGAGCATATCATTCACCTACGGAAGGTGTTTGAGATTTTGGTGGAAAATAAATTATTCAAGAAACGGTCCAAGTGTTCTTTTGGTGTATCTCAAATTGAAATTTTGGGTCACATAATCTCGGAAAATGGGGTCGCAACGTATCCGGGCAAGATTCGCGCCATGGTGGAATGGCCGAGTCCAAAAAAATTGAAACAATTGCGTGGGTTTTTGGGGTTAATCAGCTACCGTAAGTTCGTCAAAGGCTACGGGATTTTGAGTAAACCCCTAACCGAGCAATTGAGGGGGGGGATTTCGTTGGGACGAAAGGGCGGAAAAAGGCTTTTGGAGAGTTAAAAAGGGTGATGACGACGGTGCCGGTGTTACGTTTGCCAAATTTTAGCAAGGAATTCGTGATCGAGTCCGACGCAAGTGGGAATGGAATTGGCGCCATGTTGATGTAAGAAGGGAGGCTTATAGCGTATTTGAGCCAATTACTCGGTCAAAAAAAACCAAGGGCGGTCGGTTTATGAGAAGGCGTTGTTGGCAGCAATCATGGCGACTACAAAGTGGATACTTGTTGGGACGGAGATTCATTATTAAGACCGACCATGAGAGTTTGAAATTTTTGCTTGGCGGAAAAACCGTGATTCAAATGCAACATAAAGGGTTACTTGTGATGACGGGGTTGGATTATGAGATCCACTTTCGCAAAGGGGTAGAAAATAAAGCCGCGGATGCTCTCTCTAGATGGCCTACAAATGGCGATGTAGAAGAGTCCGAATATTTGCCATAAATGTTGTAGTTCCCGAGTGGTATTTAGAAGTTCAAGAAAGCTATAAAGGGGACGAAAAAATTATAGAGGCGATCGAGAAGGCAGTTCTAACACCGGATTTAGCCACCGATTTTACATGTAAAGAGGGACTTTTCCGTTGCAAAGGGTGACTATGTATTGGAAATAATAAGGGTTTGCGTGAGAGGTTGATAGGGAAATGCATGACACGGCCGGAGGGGGTCATTCGGGGATTTTAGCAACTTATCAACGGCTAAAAAGAATGTTCTTTTGGGCGGGGATGAAAAAGTAAGGGCAAAAATGTAGTGAGTCCGGGCTTATTATGACCGCTCGAAATTCCGTCGGAGGCTTGGAGTTGTGTTAGCTTCTTGTCGTGATACATCTTAGTCTTCTCCTTGGAGATTCGGGAGTTCTCATACGTGTCATTTCGGATCTCCTCTAACTCTTGGATTTGTAGCTTCCGGTTGAGTGCATCGTTTGGGTAGTCTAGATGGCACTTCTTGATGGCCCAATAGGCTCTGTGCTCGAGTTCAACTGGAAGATGACAAGCCTTTCCATAGACTAGCCGATAAGGGGACATGCCTACAGGGGACTTGAAAGCAGTCTTGTAAGCCCAGAATGCGTCATTAAGCCGAATGCTCTAGTCTTTCCTAGTGGGGTTCACCACTTTCTCCAAAAAGCCTTTGATTTCCCTATTCGAAAGCTCTGCTTGGCCATTGATTTGAGGGTGTTAAGCTGTCGAGGTTTTATGTGTGACATGGTATTGCTTCATTAATGCCTCGAAACTCCGGTTGCAGAAATGGGTTCCTCTATCACTGATGGTGACTCTCGGGACCCCCAAGCCTACTAAAGATCTGGTCCTTCACAAAATCCACAACTGTTTTTGCATCTACCCATTTTGTGGCATTGGACTCAACCCACTTGGAGACATAATCGACTGCCAGGAGGATATACACAAAACCGTATGAGGGAAGGAAAGATCCCATAAAGTCGATACCCCACACTTCAAAGACCTCACAAGCAAGAATATACTTCATCGGCATCTCGTCTCTTTTGGTCATTCCTCCCGTTCTCTGGCATCGCTCACATGATTTCACAAAGAAGTAAGCATCCTTATGTAGAGTGGGCCAGAAGAAACCACACTCAAGGACCTTATGAGCTGTCCGCTTAGCGCCAAAGTGACCTCCACACTCCGGAGAGTGACAAAAATCAGGCACAGATCTGACCTCATTATCTGGTATACATCTCCGAATAATTTGATCCGCGCAAATCCGAAAGAGGTACAGCTCATCCCAAATATAAAATCGGGAATCATATTGGATTTCATCAGCCTGTGCATGTGTAAGATCCTCTGGTAGGTCTTTAGCCACCAGGTAATTCACTACATCAGCATACCATGGTGTATAGCTTTGCATGGCATAGAGATATTCCTCAGGGAAGAACTCCGATATTGGGGTATCTTCCTCAATACTTATCCAAGTGCAAGTATATATGTGTACAGTTAAAGTTATATGGTGAGCGCTTCTGGGCATTCCAAAAGCTGGGCACTCTGAATAATTTTGTTTTATTTAATATTTATGGTATTTGGATTTTTTTTGTTTTTTGTATTAAAATTTTATTATGATCATATTTTTATCATTAATATTTATGAAATTTTACGTAAATTATAAATTATACTGCGCATCCGCTATCAGGCCATAGTGCCGCAATAGCGCCCGCTACCGCAATCCGCTACAAAAAAAGACAATCCGCTACGCAGCGCTATATCACAATTTAAAACATTGTACACAGCACATCAAAAAGTTCTTAAATGGGATATATCTGGCTGCTGACCAGTTACGAGTTGTATGGGGGAATACTTATGATAAACAGTTGGCCTTAATCTAATTAGTGCTGCAGCATGCAATACTGCATGGCCCCATAAAGATGACGATAATTTTGATTTCATAATTAGGGGTCTTACGATTAATTGTAATCGTTTAATAAGGAATTCTGGTAGACCATTTTGCGTGTGTATGTAGGCCACTGGATTTTCAATTTTAATCCCAATTGTATAATCCGAGAAATATCCTGTAATCCGAGAAATATCAAGACGAATTGTTTTAATTGTATAATTCGAGAAATATCCTGTAACGCCCCAAAATTTTAATTTTAGGGCTAAGGATATTTTGGTTATTTCATAAATTAATTATTTAAAAATATTGTTTTATATAAATAAGTATTTATATATTTTAAATTACAGATTCAGAAATTGATTTCACAATAAACTGAACTTTGCACGTAAAATTATATTGATATGAATATTATTTCAATTTTATCATTTTAATGGTTGCATCAGTAAAAATAAATAAATAATAGTAAATATTTATCTATTATGTCACAAGTCCTTTAAAGGAGCTCAAATATTTTATGTCATTTCCTAATTAATTAGCATATATTCTGATTTAATTTTAGCAATTATCTCCTCTCTGTAATTAGTTCAATATTCTATAATCTTCCAATTTCAGAAATTTGATCTTAGTGAAGTTCCTAATTAATACTTTGCATCTGACTTATCATTTGAATCTTCCAATATAATAAAAATTCTTGGGCCTGTCATTTCTTCTTATTCATTAACACTTCGGCTGGCCCATCAAATCCATTTTCTTGCATGCCAAGCCCTAGCTTTCCCTCTCTCTTAATTTAACCCAGCCGACATTTTCTAATCTTTCCATTTGCCATGTGTTCTCTTCTTTTTGCGTAGTGTGTAACAGAGGCATCCCCCCAAATTCAATTGACTTTTCTTCAACTACTTTAAGCCAATGAAATTCCTCCACATGTTGATCTTTGCTTCTCTTTTCTCCCACTTTCTAGTAAGGATCTCCAACTTGAACTCTGAATTTAATTATTGATGCAAAAGTACTAACTAAAACTATTTTTGATGAGAAGCAATTTAATAATTGTATTACTAAATAATAAGTATATTTTCAGATATATTACTTTAAGTTTGATTTAGATGTTCTTAATTATTTTAAGATAATAATATTATATTTATTATTTATTAATTGAGTTGTCCTTGGAGCGGTCATGGAGAGTCGAAAGGTGTAAGGTTCGTGGTATCTGCTATCTTGTGGAGCTATCAGCAGGTTAGGATTCTGTTTTTGTTCTCCTTCGGCTTCCGTATCAATATATATATTTTTTATTTCCTTTTGAATATCCTATTTCTATTTCTGTTTTGACATATTTTGCTTCCATTAATATATTATGATATTTGGTATTATCTTGTATTTGAATTTGAGGGTTCTTGAGATAATAACGAGGGTTAATTAAATCTCGTAAATGGGAATATTTTGTATTTTTATTATATTTGGGGACTATGTAGTCCATAGTAATATATTTAATTTTTTTACTATTTTATATGAAGCCTTATGATATTAAATGAAATAAATTAAAGAAAATAAGATTAACCAAGATGAAACAAAAGAAGACATAATAAGATATAAGATAAAATAAGAAATAAAAAAGAGAAGAGAAGAAGTCAGATCTGACGGAATAAGGACCGCATCTCAGGTATCGATTCTGGATGAGGCTTCAGGCGTCAAGAGTCTCCCGTGTAGCAAAATCGGGCACTCCCTTCCTGGTCAAGAGGATCTGGATGGGCCTAACGTTGG
Organism: Juncus inflexus; assembly: GCA_024447665.1. NCBI lineage: Eukaryota > Viridiplantae > Streptophyta > Magnoliopsida > Poales > Juncaceae > Juncus > Juncus inflexus. The sequence goes on from JAJHPC010000011.1 coordinate 364,333, forward strand.
GGCATCTCATGTAGTGATCCTAGGCGACCTGGCGGATAGCGATATCTCCTGTATAGCGAGCTCAGGGCTCCCGCTCAATTGTTGAGAAGTGAAAAGATTAAATAATTAAAGACTAAATTAAAGATGGCTAAATTTAATGATGTATAATATATTAATAATATGAAAATAAATTGATAAATTAATTTAAGAAAAAAAAAGATTAATAAATTAAATGAGTAATAAATATTATGAGGGGTTTAAGAATATTAAGCATATACTGATATATAAATATAATAATAAGATTGATTTTTGGGGATTATAATGATCTATATTATGAGATATATATTTCTTTCAATTAGTAGTTTTGGTTTAGCCGAAGGGGACTGGGCTTCATTTTGAGTTTTCTCACCCCTAACTGAGTACCCCTGTACCCTTTCCTATTTGTTTTTCTATTTGATTTTCCTGCCCAGGTTGAAGTCGGTTTTTCAAAGTCTAAGTTAGAGCTATGCATCGGGATCCTCGAGGTATTGAATGTGATTTTGCCAGCAAAATACTTCCTATATTATTATTAATTTTAATAATATAGCGGCAGTCTCGTTCCGGTTTCTGGGCGTGACATATCATGCAACTTCTAGTGCATTACAATAAACATGCAACTTTTGATTACATAAATAAAGTTGAGCAAGCAATCTCAGAAAGGTAATATTTCGAGAAGATAATAGACATACATGTGACCATCTAGTAGATGCATCTACTAATATCATAAAGTATCTAAATGGTCCATATGGCGGAGTAATAAGCCCACATATATCACCTTGGATACACTCAAGAAAATTGGGTGATTCATTCCCAACCCTGGTTAGTGATGGTCTAACGATTAGTTTTCCCTTACAAAGAATCTTTTGATTCTTTAATTGGGTGATTCATTCCCAACCATTACAACATATGATATTTCATTTGATAAAAGAATCTTCTGATTCTTTAATTGATGTTCATTTTAATTTTCTATAATTATTCACATCATTATTGCTCAAGGATGACCTAAACTTTCATGCCAAGTGATAAAATGGCATTGTGAATTATTAAATTCATTTTTCATTATAGCATGATATAATAAGAGTAAATGAGCTTATCATTTTATTACGTGTTCTTTTATATAGTTTATATTCACATATTTTATCAAGAAAAAATGAAATTGAAATCATAACAATATGTCTTTATGCGATATTGTGCATATAATTGAAATGAAAAGCTAAGATTTAAAAAAGCCAACTGCCGAGATAAAATTGACAATAGGTCTCTTGAGAATGCTCAAAGAGAGATTAAAAAAATTAGGTATGAGATATATATTAATGAGCATATCATTTTTGTACATATTCTTTTATATAGTCTATATTCACATACTTTAGCAAGAAAAAAAATTGGAACCATAACAATATGGAACTCAAAATAAAGAGAAAATCCCAACAAATTTATATTTGATGATTTAAACATTAGAAATAAAATATTTCATTAAGAATCATAATTTTTTAAAAAAGAAAAGAAAAATTATTTATATTTTAATGAGTGAACTCTTCATTAATTATTGATATTAATTATTGAACATAACTTTGCAACATGATTCATTAAAACCATCTGATTAAGATCTGATGGTCACAAACAAACTCACAACGATTCTGACTAAATCGGGTATGAAACACAAAATACCAATTCAAACAATCATATGCTTATGTTTTAATAACTACATAAATGTTGCCATAAAATATCAATAAATTTGAGAAAATGAATGGCTAAGATTTGACAAAAAAATTGATCGAACGGTCAAGATAAAAGTGATGATGTGGCCTTTTGAGGAAGCTCAAAAGTAGATAAAAAATAAGGGGTTGGATTTAATTCCGGCACGTAGCATATCAACTGTTATCAAAATCTAAGATCATAATTTTTGATTTTACTAGAACATATCGTTTGTAATCATTCTTTTACCAAATAATAACATCCTACTTGTTATCAAAATCTAAGATCATAATTTTTGATTTTACTAGAACATATCGTTTGTAATCATTCTTTTACCAAATAATAGCATCCTACTTTTGTTCATGTAACATTTCAACTCTCTTTTTTGTCATTGTTGTCTTTTGAATGCAACAATAAACACATGCATTGGATGTGCTTAGGACTAGTATTTAAAAAGAATGATGAAATGTTGAAAACAATACTAGTAAGTTTGGAACATTCCAAGAGCCTGATTTGTTGCGTAAATTGCAGATAAGCCCCTTCAATATTCTATCAAAATCGGAAAGAAGTCCCTAAATAGTTTTTAATTTCTTAAAAAATGCAGGGCTTTATGTAATTCAATATTGCACAATAGTTTTTTGAAATTTATATACAATATATTGATTTTTGGTGCAAATTTCCTCGAAATTTAAATGATTAGTGTAATCCTCTAATTTTTAGTTATTAAATGTACAACAAACGAATGTTTTCAACCACCCGGACCACCAAAATAAAATCTGATTCTATTGTTATTGTACTTGAGAGTGGATACTTTGTAGCATTTAGGGAGATCATTTTTGCGGAGATTTGTGGAGAATTTGGCCATACTTGACCCAAAATTTGCAAATCGGTCATTCATTTAGAGTCGATATTTCACCCAAGTCCTCCAAATATTTTTTTCTTGGTCTTTTTAACCTGAAAAATCACACCAAAGAGTATTAAGAAGTCTAAAAATAAATAAATAAATTTTAAGCATTTTTCATACATTTTATATGATTTAAAAATGAATTTTATTTAATAAAAATTCTAAAAATGTGTATAAAAATACACATTACAGTATTTCGATACCATATGTCACCTGTCTACTCATTGTCCGAGTGGTAGCTCTCTTCCACAGGAGCTGGGTGACCTGAGTTCGAATCTCGCCCATGACATCTTTTTTGATGTATTTTCAGCAGAGATAAAATCCAATTTTTATAACTAAATTGTTTGGATAACAAAAACACGCGTGCACCTATTGCCTTCGTGATCACAACTGGGTGAAATGAGTTCGACCCTTGCCCAAGGCATATTTTTTGTTGTTTTATTCTCATACCAAAGAGAAAAAATTCAAAGACTTACAGGCTTACAGCCCATCTCAGCCTAAAATATTACTAAATATTATATCCATAATCCATCTCTACCTCTAAATATGTACAATATGATGTATATTTCATAATCTTTTTATTTATGAAAATGTCATACACATATTATATAAACTGAAATATTAGATACATCTTATATAAAAAACATGAAAATAAAATATTCTCTTACAATGAATCTCAAAATATTGTTAATTTCATTAGTATAACAAACTTTTTTTGATTGATATATGCCCTATAGTTAGAGTTTGAAAACATCATATCTTTCTTACGAGGAACTTTACACTACTAAAAGTGTATACCCCTACGGCTACCAAGGACCAAATGGAAAAATGAAAAATTACTCTTTTATGCCAACATTTTCTATAAAAGAAAAAAAAAATTTAAGTGCACTCATTAAAAGTATTGAAGTATTACATATATCCTAGGAATAATTAGGAAATTATTCTTTATTATATTCACCCTGTAAAATCTCTTAATATTGAGAATATCTTTACAAAGTAGGAAACATTAACTTTTTACAAGGATTATTTGTTATAGTTGACATAAAATTGATAAATAATTATATATTGATCATATAATCTAAAACTCAATATTCTTTTAGTATAAAAAGTAGTTAAGTTTTATGTTGATCATGCAATGTAAAACTCAATATTCCTTTAGTATAATGTAATTTTATGTTGATCCTGCAATGTAAAACTCAATATTTTTTTTAGTATAAAGTATATTCTGAAGCGGAAGGAGCGTTTGCCTGGTGAAAAAAAAAATTAAATCCAATTTCTCTAAAATGGAAGTTTATTTCCAGTTTTTTGTAAAATCCAGGATTTGAAACACTGTAGTAAATAAAGAAAAGTGAAAAAAGAACCAACCCAAGCAAAACCAATTCTACGAAAATTCTCCAAATCGAAGCTCGATTCCTTCTGATCCGACTGAGAAAGACGAGATGAAGATCACCGTGATGACTTTCGACAAGCATTTCATCACGCTGGATGTCGAGCCGGAAGAATCCGTACCGTTTTTGCCTCAATTCCTTAATTTATTCGCAATTTTTTTTTGTCTCGTTGAGAAGGCTTTACTTAAAGTCGAGGTAAATTTTCATTCTTTCCAGAAAAAGATGAAAAAGAATGTGTGATCTGAGTTATTATTTACTGTAATATATGCATGTTTTTTTCGTTGTTTGGTTGATAAAAGTGACCATACAGCAGCAGAAATTGCATTTCAATGGAAAAGAGATGAAAAATTCAGATCTTTTGAGCTCTTTCGGAGTCAGAGACGGCGATCCCAAATCATGGATCAGCTCCTTCAGGCAATCAATTATTTCCTTTCTTTTCTTTCAAAATTCAATTAAAATTCATTCATAATTGAATTTAGTAATTAATTTGTACCTTTTTATTTCCTTTTTTAGAATGATCCTCAATTAGCACAGGCTATTTTGGGAGAGGATATGAATGTGCTTCAGAATATATTAGAGGCCTCGAAATGCGTAGAATTCAGGAAGAAGAACTTGTAATAAATATTAAAAATATATTTTACCTAAATTAAAAATTGTGGGTCCCACCTGATGAATCCAAGCGAGTAGGCTCCCAATACGGCAATATGGTTTCAACCTTGGGCAACAGTGAAAATGAACTCATATATCGATGGAAAATAAGGATGGGGGGTTTAATTCCATCCAATTTCACTTCACTAGGAATAATTTTTATTTTCATAAGTTTTTACTTGTTATTGATGGCTTAGTGGACTGTTTAATGATGATTTGCAGTTTTAAATGGGTTTACAAGATTTAAATTTTCAACTGTGATTGTGTTTGTAAGTAATTTAACTGTTTAATATTTCAAATAATTAATAATAATAAAACTCTTCCTTTTAGGGTATTAATTGTTATAACTGATTTCCTTGGATTATAGTTTGATTTTTCATTGAGGGAAAACCACGAACTTTCGCTCGCTTTCATTTTCATTAATAAAATAAAAGTTTGTTACAATGAGCTTGTGAGAAGCAAGCTCAACAAGAAAGGATTTAATCAGATGATCTAAGTATCCAGTTCTATGCGAATTCCTAGCTTCTTCCTTGAAATCTTGAGACATGTCAGCAGTTTTGTATTTCGATTAATTTTTAAATCTGATTGATGTTATCTTGGATTAATCTTGTGATTTGAGAACTTCTCAAATGTTGTCCAACTAATGTATTTTTCACCAATCAAATATTGGTTACTTATTTTCATCTCTGTTTTTAATATAAGGTGATTGTGACTATGAGGTGGTACAGTAAATACGTGCATTACCAAGTGGATCGGAGAGGGTTGAATAATAATCTAACCATTGTGGTTTAACAGTAAAATTGATATTTGAATTCACATGTAGCTATTTATAGATGTAGCAATAGACTCATTACATTTGTTCATACATTGTGGCAAATTTACTCCAATTAAACATACTTCGAACTAATAACAAACTCACACATTCTGTTCGGCCCTTACAAGTACTTTTTATTACAAACTATCAAATTCCGAACACATATCCAGTTAAATCTTTCATGTGAAAAAAAAAACTTGATTCAGTAGCACAACTGACGTAACTAATCAATATCTATTACAGCTTCCTTCCCTTTTGCATCATCATTTCTTCTATTATACCTACAAATTAATATATTTTTTTTGTTAAACCTAGCACAATTGATGTAACTAATCAATTGAAGCAGTATAATATCAATTAGAACAGACTCACCTTTTGAAGCTTTCCCCTCTGCTTTTCTGAGCCCACTGCTTTTTACCATCGCGATTCATATCGGTAGTTTGTTCTCCATCACCTTCGGATCTAAGAGGTGGAGATAACATAGAGTAGAAGAATCAGAGGACTGAGTAAGAAAATGGTATAGCTTGAAGAAGAAGAAGAAAAGATAAGAAAGAGCTGTCTTTACAGAGTTTTTTTTTGGGCCGAATTTTGATTGTTCTAAGTTATCCTCTTGTATGAGTTGTTCTTTTAATTTATAGGGGTAGGAAAAATAAGAGCAGAAAATGTTTGAGCAAAAAGGGCTGTAGATAGTTCATCTATGTACGTGTAATTAATAGGGATGAACGATGCAAATAATTTACATGAAATGAAATACACAATTGGAAGAGGGGAAATCAAACCCTCTCCAATTTTCTTCAAAAGGAATAAAAGAAACAATTCAAAAAAAAAGAATAAAAGAAACATATATACAAATTGACCTGTGGTGGTGGTGCGAACCCTCCGACGACCCCGATTCTGAGCCACCTCTCCAACCCAGCTTAAAAAAAAAAAAAAAATCACTTAAATTTCTCAAACTAAACACTTGGTGTAAAACTCTATATGAAGACTAAAAATAGTATATCCGAACTAACTGTACACTATAATTTGAAAACTATTAATACTTTTTTTTTTAAGCTGAAAACTATTAATACTAAAAATTATGTATTTTCATCAAAAAATATTTATTGGACATCCAAACAAAAATATTTACCATATATTCTATGCAACATAACATTTACTCAACATCCAAATTATGTTGATTACCACAAAATAGTGTGTTGCCGCTAAAATGGTATATTGACCAATATCATAGTTGAAGAAAACAATTGTTTTTTTTATGGTAGAAAATGATATATTCACACTCAAAACAATATATTAGCACACAAGACGATATATAACAATGAAAACAATACATACAAATATACATTTACAGTTGAAATCTATATTATCGACACAACAAAAATAGTATATTAGAATAAAATAAGTACATAATAACTTGAAAACAGATATTGATACTCAAATATCATAATTAAATTATATTGAATGATGTAGTTGCACTTAATTGGTATATTAATGTCAACATCATAATTTGCTTATCATTCAAGTTAATGACTTAATGCTAACAGAGCACAAGGATATGGCAAAGGTTATATTTGAATCTTTCAAAGATTTAATCGGGAAAAAGGCAGACTATGATACAGACATTGACTTGTCTAGTATTTGGGGTGAACCTGTTCAGAACTTAAATCGGTTAAATGCTCAGCTGCAAGATGAGGAACTTGATGATGCGATTGAACAATGGGCTTCTGATAAATCGCCAGGACCGGACGGCTTGACAGGAGAGTTTTTCAAACATTTTAAACCGGTTTTTTTTCCAGAGTTGAAGTCAGTGATAAATGCCATCTTGCAGGGGGAATTTGGCCTAGGGCCTTTGGCATCCTCTTTTATCACTCTAATCTCTAAAACAGACTCACCCTTACTAATTAAAGATTATCGCCCCCATTAGCTTGGGACACTCACTCCAAAGGATGGTTTCAAGAATTATTCAAATGAGAATGAATGATGACATTCCGAGCCTTATTAATGAATCACAATCTGCATTTATACAAGGGAGAGATATCTTAGACATCTTCGCCTATGCTCACGAAGTGATTTCTCTAGCCACAAGAGAAAATTTTCCATTAGTTCTCTATAAGGCGGATTTATATAAAGCATTCGATTGTGTATCTTGGGAGTTTATTATTCGGGTGCTTCTATTCAAAGGATACTCTCAGGAAGAAGCGAAATCTCATAAAGGATGTCGTTCTTCAAGGAAATGCTAAGGTTCTAATAAACGGTATCCCGGGGAAGACAATTTACCTAAAGAGGGGAGTCCGACAAGGGAATCATCTCTCGTCATGCTTATTCGACCTTGTTATGGATGCTTTCTTGGCTACCTTCAGAATGCTTCTTTTTTTTTTTGAAGCCGCAGTAGGCGAAAAGCCTCACTGAGATTCTATTAATTTCTTTTTTTTTTAAGTTTGGAGGTTACCAGAAGCAAAGCTTCAGAGAAAAAAAAAATAAATAAATAATTACAATCCCTATCTCACGGGATAAAAAGAAAGAAAAAGAACTCATCAAATGTAAAAATTAGTTTCTAGCAGAAAGTCCTCCAGTTAATTGTCTGCCGAGCGATCTCCGCTATTACTTCATCCCGGTTGGCCGACTTTTGTCTGAAGATTTGATGATTTCGGGCCTTCCAAATGGTCCAACATGTGGTTAGCCATTCCGTTCCCCATGCGTCACTCTCGTTTGGGTGACGTGCCAACCGCTGCTCTCTCCAGAAATCTCCGATGTTGTCGGCGATGTCAGCATCTAGACCCTTACGTCTCCAAATCAGTGATGCGAAGTCACAATAAAGAAACAAGTGTGTGGTTGTTTCCTCAACGTGTTGAGCGCACATCGTGCATTCTTCTTGATTTGGCCAACCCCTTTTTATTAAGTTATCTTGGGTCATTAAGCGACCTAGAACCATTTGCCAACCAAAAAAGCGCACTTTCTCCGGGCATTTAATTTTCCAAAGTTTCGCATTTTCCTTAGAGGTAGTGTTTGTCAGATGTAGCATTTTGTACGCTGATTTAGTGGAGAATTCTCCGGAGATCTTCCATCTCCATCTCGGTCTATCCCTTTGAGAAGTAGGGTTGAGGATAGCTATAGATAGGAAAATGTCTTGTGCCTCGGCTTTAATATTGGGGTCAGATGATGCTAGTAATTGTTGGAAGTCCATGGCCCCATTAAGCACTTGTGCGACCGTCAAGCTATCGTCTCTTATGATCCCATAGATTGTTGGGAAGAAGGATTTGAGAGTCCCCTCAAAAGCCCAAATATCATTCCAAAAGTTAATGTTGGAACCATTCCCCAAATCATAAATTATCGAGAGTGTGAATATTGGCATTAGTTTACTCAATTGGGCGAGGAAGAATGAGAGTGTTTGCAAAGTCTTAGTTAGGTCACTCGGGTCTTCAAATCCGTACAATTGGCGGAGTGTTTTTGCCCATTGGCCATTTGGATCGGCCTTCCAAATCCATAACCATTTAAGAAGTAAAGCGATAGTTTGCTTCTTAATGGAGACAATTCCTACAACCCCATTTTCTTTTGGAAGGCAAAGCCGGTCCAAGCCACGAGGCAATGTCCTCCGGAGTAATTTTTGTCGCCTCTCCATAGGAACGACCTCACTATTCTATTTATTTCATCAATAAGCCACATAGGGAAAAGTATGACTTGCATCTCATACGTGACAAGAGATAGAAGAACGGATTTTATAAGCGTGAGTCTTCCTCCAAAAGATAGAATTTTACCTTTCCATCCCATCAACCTTTGTTGAACTTTCTCTAAGATGGTAAAAAATATCGATTTTGACGGTCTTTTTAATGTTAGAGGTAACCCTAGTAGTTTGAGAGGGAAGTTTTCCACTTGGCAACATTATCCGGAATCGCGATGGTAGTGCAAGAGCTTTTTTGCCAATTGACACTTAGACCCGATATCTTAGAGAAATTATCGAGAGTTTCTTTTATGAGTTTCAGGTTTGTCGGGTCTGCCTCGGAGAGGATCGTCATGTCATCCGCAAATTGTAATAGCATAGGTGGAAGCAAGAAATGTGTGTTGAACAACGTAATTGCTTGTTGAAAGTACGTTTGAAGTACATCCACGGTTAGGTCGAATAGCATAGGAAAAGGCGGGTCTCCTTGTCTCAAACCCCGTCTATGGAAAAAAGGCTCACCTTCCCATCCATTGACTTTAATACATGATGAGGAGGAGGAAAGTAGGTTATGGATCCACATAATCCATTTAGGCGGGAAGCCCCGTCCTTGAAGTACTTTGGAGAGAAAATCCCAAGAGTCGGAGTCGAAAGCCTTTTTGAAATCCACTTTAAACAAGACGGACGGGATTTCTCTTTTTTTCAAGAAGCAAGAGACCTCTCTTGTATTGACAAAAGTTTGTGTGATTTGTCTTTTTTGAATGAATGCCGTTTGTTGCTGTTTAATTAGTTTGTCAAGGAAAGGTTGTAATCTTGTTGCCATGATTTTGGATATAATTTTCGCGGACCCGTTTATCACACTTATTGGGCGATAATCATTCATAGATATGGCCCCTTCTTTTTTGGGAATAAGTGTGATAGCCGCTTGATTAAATCTCCAAAGCTCAAGAGAATGAGAGTAGAAATCGTTAATTAGAGCCGTTAGATCCTCTTTGGTTTCTTCCCAAAACATTTGAAAAAATTCATTTGGTAGGCCATCCGGCCCACACGATTTTCCTTTTTTCAAGCTCATAACAGCTTCCTTGATTTCCTTTATAGTGAAGAGAGACTGGAGAGAAGATAAGTCAATAGAGTTGTCTAAATTGAGCATATTAGACGGCTCCGGTTGAAGCCTAGTTCCCAAAATATCTTTGTAGAAGATGGAGAAGTGTTGAAGGATATCATATGAGTTAGAGATATTAACCTCGTCTACTAAGATGTGCTGAATGTTATTTTTCTTATTCTTGAAGGATGCCAACCCATGAAAGTATCGGTTACCTTCAGAATGCTTCAATAAGAAGCCCTTCTAAACACAGCACACATTGCTCTAAACTCTTGTCTCATGTATGCCGATGATTTGTTCATTATGATGAAACCAGAATATAATGACATTACAAAAATTGGGTCGATCAACAAGACTTATGGTCAACCCGGCGAAATCATTTATAAGGGGCTTCTGCATAGAAGGCAACATATTAGATGACATTGCTCGGATATTAGAATGTCCGATAAAAAACTCCACATTTACGTATCTTGGACTTATTCAAACAAACAATTACAAAAGGAAGATTATACGCCACTAATTGAAAAAATTGAGAAAAGATTACTGGCATGTAAAGGAAAAATGTTATCAATGGCGGGAAGGGTAGTCTTGATCAACTCAGTTTTCAATTCTCTCCTGGCCTACTTCTTCTCAATGTTCAAAATACCGGCTTCGGTCATTCAAAGAATAGATAAGGTGCGCCGTGATTTTCTATGGCATGGTGACTTGGCAACGACAAGGATATTATTTTTCCTTAATTGGGAGTCGGTTTGTCAACCAAAAGAAATGGGAGGATTGGGGATTAAGAATCTGACTCATATGAACATGGCCCTTTTAGCGAAATGGATGTGGAAATTCTACGGCACGAATGACAGTATATGGTCCAAATTGGCAAGAACTATCTATTATCAAACACCCGTTCCAACCATTATTACACAACCAAACTACTCGTCACTCATGAGAGATGTTCATAATGTTATGGAGATATTTAACACGTTCATTAAATTTAATGGAATGTTCAAAGACAACACTCTTTTTTGGAAACATAATTGGATGGGCAAAAGACTTTATGTAACATTCCCAAATTTATACTCCTTCGTTAATGATCAACATAGTATCTCCGTTGATGAGGCATTCAACATTCAAGATTGGTCAGCATCCTTTAATTTACCACTGTCTACTACCGCGCTGCAATAGAAATGGAAAATCTAATTAATTATTGGGAAAGGTGGAACTCAGAAGCATCCACGGGTGATGAATCCATTGTTTCATGGACCCTTACAACACATGGACACTTTACTGCTAAGTCCTTCTACAATCTTCTTGTTGCATATCCCAAATGCAAATTGAGTTACAACTACGTTTGGCACATGAAGGTACCTCCTAAAATTAGAATATTCATTTGGAGATTGATAAGAAATATATTGCCGACGCTAGATCAATTAGGTAAAAAGGGATGTATTTTGACAAATGTGTGTATACTATGTTTAACAGACTCAGAATGTGTTAAAACATCTTTTTCAAGAATGCTCATTCATAAATCAAGTCCTTTTTTCAATGGAACTATTAGACACACAAACAATACATCTATTCCAATCCAAAGGAGACATGCAACTACAATTAAAAATAGCAGCTATATGGTTTTGGGTATGGAAGAACGATACGCAAGAACATTCCAAAATGAAGCAACTCATGTCGCATGTATCACCGAACTGATTAAGGCCGACATTATCCATTGGGAAACTATGAGTTAATCAGAGAATGAAAGAAAGACGGGCATACTTTTATTTTTTATTTATATTTATATTTTTATCCTTTTTATTTCTTTTTTTAACTTTATTTTTAGGCATCTTTTATTTCTTCTTTCATTTTTTTCTTTTCTGCTCTTAAAAGGGGCCAATCCTCTTGGCAATCTATTTGTAATGAATTGTTCTTTTCTATTAATACAATTGCAGATTCCCAGGTGAAACCTGGGGTCTATTATTCAAAAAAAAAAAATATTCCATTTATTTTTTAGTCCTTTTTTCGAAATAGGTCGTTCAACTTTAGGCAGATTTCGATGTTAACTTTTACTCACCAGTAGCAGTAGCGTCTTGGACAAGATTCAATATTCTGTAAAAAAAATTAATGAGTTGACAGTAGCTAGTAGCTGAATCAATAATACTACACTTGCTAATCAACTAATCTCAAATATACAAGAATATACTAAAATTAATAGCAATTAATCAAAAAAATAAGACGAAGAAGAAAAAAAGAGACGTCTAATTTCTTAAACTCAACATGAGAAATCAATGATTGTTTCCTAATTAGGCACTCATATGACATCAACGTACAAATATAAATCTCGATTTAGCACGAAATAAAACAAACATTTCGCAAACACCAGGTTCTGGCAGACGCGACTTGATATTGTGGCGGATGCGAGTTGCTTGGGACGAGGGTTTAGATAAAGAAACTGTATATGAGAGAGAGGTGAACTGTGAGCCTAAATCTGGACTTGGAGAGTTGACAGAGAGGAGGAGAGGGAGATGGCCAGTAGAGCAGAGGCAATAACAGGGAAGACGACATGCTACTGGAGAGGTAAGAGGGGTGAGAATAAGAAAACAAAGCATGACAGGCTGTTATATAATTTAATTACAACTTTATCCTTTTTTATCCTTTTTGTATAGTTTTAGTCTTTAGAATAGAGAGGTAACGGGCTGACATATTATATTAACCAGCTGAGGAATTCTCGTCTTTAACCATAACCATCTGATTATGAAATGACCTTTAATTATAACCATTCATTTAGTTCTCTGGGTAGCATATAATTTTCCAACAAGGAAAATATTTCTTAGGTTATTATGGTATCTTCATAGTAATTGTGATAATTGGGAAGGTGTAATTAATATTTGTAATATTATGATTGATATGATAAGTTCGAATAATAAGGGTAATTATTATATATAATTTTCACACAATTTCATATTAGCTTCACAAAATATTTTTCTTTCAATATCTAATTAAAAAATAATAATATTACATTCATAGTTTTATGTGATTTGATCAAACACCATTTACTACAAGGAAAATTATGTTTAGTCTTACATATGTTCAAAAATAGTGATCATGATATCATACTTATGTCATTACCACTTTATAATATGATTTTCATATTTTGGTTGTTACTGGTAATCAGTTTATAGTGATTTACAATTTTCTAAATGATTTTGTATTTCATATCAGGTCTAATTATTTCATATATTAATAATTACCAAGATTTTTTTCATAAATCAAATTCCCTTTTATATAGTGGGTCCCACACAAAAGTCTATTCAAACTAAAAGGTGCATGCTCCTTAATTGCAATGACATATATTCTTTTTTTTTTTTAATCAACTTTAGCTCACACATTTAATATTTGCAAGATTAACTGGAATTTTTTTGAATAGTAACACTATTTACGGAAATAATTAATTATATAACATTTTTTTCAAAATATTTGGGTAGATAGCACTTCCGCCAGACCCTCTGGCGGAACTGAAGTAGTTCCGCCAGAAGGTCTGGCGGAACTAAGGAATTTTTTTTTCTTGATAATCTCGGCCATTTGGCACCCTTAAGCACGCTTAATTAATGAAAAATGCTAGTTCCGCCATAGGGTCTGGCGGAACTAGATAAAATTTATTTTCGGCCCAATTTGGACGGTGAAATTGGCCCAAAAATGACGAAAATATAGGTTCCGCCAGAGGGTCTGGCGGAACTAGATTTTTTTAAAAAAAGGGTCTAGTTCCGCCAGACTCTCTGGCGGAACTAACTAGAAATAACTAGTTCCGCCAGAGGGTCTGGCGGAACTAGATAAGTTTTTTTTTTACTCACTGACCCAAGAAAATAAAAAAAATGGTCTAGTTCCGCCAGACCCTCTGGCGGAACTAGCTAGAAATAACTAGTTCCGTTAGAGGATCTGGCGGAACTAGATAATTTTTTTTTTTTACTCACGGACCCAAGAAAATCAAAAAAATGGTCTAGTTCCGCCAGACCCTCTGGCGGAACTAGCTAGAAATAACTAGTTCCGCCAGACCCTCTGGCGGAACTAGACCACGCGTTTTTTTTAAATCCCATTTAAACCAATCCGACCCCATTTTTAACCCAACCGTCCGACCGAAAAAAAAGAGCAAAAAAGGGGGCGATTTTTGTGCGATTTTGGGAAGAAATTGAAGGGAGAGGAAGGGAGAAATTAAAGGAAGAGAAGGAAAAGTTAGAAAGAAGAAGAAATACGTAAGTTATTTTGTTTGATTTTGAGTTTTGATTAGTTATTTTTATTGATTTGGATGAATGGTAATAAGTTTTGATTGAGTGAAATTAGTGCGAAATAGGTATGGATTTAGTGAGATTAGATTGAAATTGGTTTAAATAGGTTGATATTATTGAAATTTGTTCGGATTTGTTTTGATTTCTTTAGAGGAAAAAAGAATAACAAGAACAAGAACAAGAACAAGAAGAAGAAGAAGAAGAAGAAGAAGAAGGAGGAGGAAGTATGAAAATATTTAATAATTAATTTTGAATATTTAGTTATTTTAAGAAAAAATATAATATATATTTATTTAGTAATATATTTATTTATAATAATTATTTATTTATTTTTGTGTTAAATAATATGTTTATTTAGTTATGTAATATATGTAAAGTTTAGTTATTATTTATATAGGGTATTTATATAGGAATATTTTTATCAATTTAATTTGGTATGAAATTTTTTAATAATTAATTATCAATATTTAGTTATTTTAAGAAAAAATATAATTTAAATTTGTTTAGTAATATATTTATGGGAAATTTGAAAAAAAGCCCCTACATTATGCCTTAATTGCAAAAAAAAACTCATGTCTTATTGGAAATTAAGGCATAACGTAGGGGTTTATTTGCAATTTTACCTATATTTATTTATAGCGATTGGTTAGGTTTTTATTTTTGACTATATACTATTATTCCTATTAGAAAAAAGATTGAAGTAAATTGTTTATATTAAAAAAAGCTTGAAGTAATTTATTTATAGTAATTGTTTAATTATTATTTATATTTAAAAAATAAAATGTATATAGGGATGTCATCTAGGGGCGGATCTAGTCGGGGAGGATCTAGTCAGGCGGATCGGGGGAAGGCTCCTATAGTTGAGCCAGAAGTTCCGGTATATCGTCCGCTGAACAAATTCCAGGATGATCACAGAACCGTTTGTTTCAGCCAACCGGACAACACCAAGGCTAAAGCGAAAGGGGGTTTCCGATACAGGCAACATCATATTAATGTATTGTATTTAAAATTATTTCTATATATCTATTTATTTTATTATCTAAAAATAATTTTCTTATATGTGTTGTTTCCGCATGTGCCATGGAATAATCAGTTCGAGCCATATTTTGCGAGTGCGTGTTTGTGACAAACGCAGAGAATCGGTTATGTACCAATCGATGGCATACTGATAACCGCTCTGCAAGAACGGTGGAGAAAAGAGACGCATACGTTCCACATGCCGCACGGAGAAATGACCGTAACGTTAGAGGATGTTTCATGCTTGTTGGGGTTGCGGGTGGATGGCAAGGCCCTCTGTGTGAAAAACAGCGGTATTAATTGGGCAAATAAAGCCGGGGAACTACTCGGAAAAACACCCCCCGAGAGATGTTTAGAGGATCAGGGAATAAGAAAAGCAACGTATTGGTAAATAAAAAATGGTTCATGGAGAATTTTGCCGATTTGGAGTGCGATGCCCCCATACTACAAGTCGAGCAATATTGTAGAGCTTACATGATCGGATTTTTTTCCGACATTTTATTTACAGATCCAAATGGGGACTGTTATTCGCTCATGCCCCTGGTACTTTTAGAAGACATGAATAATTTGCATGAGTGGGCATTTGGGAGTGGGGTACTTGCATACCTGTACAGAGAGATGTGCAAAAGTACAGGTCCCGATCGAAAAAATATGGGAGGTTGCATCTTATTACTACAATTATGGGCTTGGTAACATTTTGCGACCGGAAGACCGAGAGTTTCATTGAACCCGGCAAGATTGAATATCTACGACGATCCGGATTACAATGATACGGTTGTCATGCTCTGTGGACAGATGCAAGAGTTAAAGAGGATCCGTCGACTACTCATTTGTGGGCGAACCGCGACATGTTAGACAGCATCCCGGCGAGTGATATCTTTTGGGCACCTTACGAGCCGTACCGCGATAGGCTACCGCCCATTTGTCAGGAAGAAAGAATAACGGCACTACTCAGTGTGCCGTTGATTTATTTCTGGATCGTCGAGCGTTATCGTCCTGAGAGGGTGATGCGCCAGTTCGGGTATCGGCAAAAAATACCTCCGGAAATACCTGAAGCCGACAAAATTGCCAACAAAGAATTACGTGACCTGACGAATTTTCACGGAAATGATTGGCGTAAGATTCACAAGAATTGGATTACACGTTGGAATGATAAATGGTATTGGTATTCGCAAATGGATCCCCTGGAGCCGTATACCCCTCTCGATACTGAAGGTTACATCAGATGGTATTGGCAGAATTCCGATCCGTTGGTGCAAAGCACCATTTCGCACGGTTCGAGCACATACCGTCCTATGGTCCCGGATAAAAGATTAGCGGTAATATTTTAAATTTTTTTAATATATGTAAATTAAAATTTTTAATTTTAATATTAATTTTTTGTTTAATACTGTAAGGCACAAACTGCCATGGAGGGAGCTCGCATAGGTTTCAGAATGCTAAGAGAATTTGGTGCAAATATGAGGGCGGAAGTAAGGGACGGCGTCAGAAAATGGTTGGGATGCCAAAAACTAATTTGTACTCAGCTTAATGAGTATCCCGGCGATACCAAGTGGGAGGTGCTCAACGAATGAGGAGAGGAAGAGGAAGAGGAAGAGGAAGGAGGACAATACGTCAGTCAGGTCACTCAGATGCAGACCCGAAACCAGGCGAGGGGGAGAGGAAGAGGACGTGGTGCACGCGGCGGAGATGTTTAGGGTTTATGTTAGTGTTTTAGGGTTATGTTTGGGGATTTGGATTATGTTACAATTTGTTTGTTTATTTATACTATGTTTGACTTTTAACTTAAGGTTTATGGTTTATTTAGATTGTTTTAACTTAAGCATTACAACTACTCAACAATAAATAAAACTAACTAAATAAAATAAATAAAATAAAACAAACTAAATAAAATAAACTAAATAAAACAAACTAAATAAAATAAACTAAATAAAACAAACTAAATAAAATAAACAAAATAAAACAAACTAAATAAAATAAACAAAATAAAATAAACAAAATAAAACAATCTAAATACACCACACTACGGTCCATTATAACGGTCTCCACCCATTTGTGTGCACTTTCATTTAGTGTGACCTGGTAATTTGCAGATGCTGCAATGCATTACACGCTTTTCTTTGTTCATGATGTCCATGTTGTTTTGGATTCGCAACTCCTGCCTTCTTCCACGTTTCATCCTTCCGTTAGCATTTTTCCTTATAAGTTTATCACCAGGAAATAAATTGTAATTACAAATTTCTATGCGTGGCATCCATTGTGATTTTTCCTTTATAGGATAAAAACTTTTTTCGTATGTACGTTTCAAATTATCCAAGGAATAACACGGATGAATGAAAACTTCGTTAGATATAACTTTGCGTATACAAACTGCTATGACATGCGAACACGGTTAGTGATATAGCATAGGTTTCTGACACTCGCATTTGCCTTCGTTGATATCCACTCGCCATTTCTTTCTCGGAATTCCTATACCACTCGTCGAACGCCGGGCTTGCGTAAGCACCTGATAAATACCTTGCTCTAAGTTATAGCAAGTGACTTCATGCCTAGCAGCCTTAATGTGTCTACGTTCCATTTTTAACATCACTATTTCCGACCAATTCTTTTCCCTCATATCAGCAGCCGCCCGATATCTCACGTGATAACAATTTAGCTTATAAAATGTCGCCTCCACAATTGCCGTAACAGGTAGTTTTCTTATACCTTTGAAAATAAAATTCATCACTTCGGCGTTATTGCTAGTTGGTATGCCCCACCGACGACCTTCAGTATCGGACGAAAGCGCCCAATTTGATTTATTTATCTTCAATAACCAATCGGTCGATGAACTATCTTTTTTTTCCATTTTTTTCCCCATATCTTATTAAATTTATATTTGTTGTGTGCACGTACTAATCCTTGAATCATTGGAACCACTGTTTTGTCTGTTACAACAGTACTGAAATTTGCTTGAAGATGCCGCATGCAATAACGATGATAGGCAAAAGGTGGCAGCCACCTTCTCACTCTCATTGCATTAATTATGCCAGCATGCCTATCCGAAATAATGCAATACATATTTTCTTCTCCGAGAACATCACGCAAACAATTAAAAAACCATCCCCATGTCTCATTCTTCTCCCTATCAACTAAAGCAAAAAAGCTAAAGGAAATAACTGACCATTTGCATCGGTAGCAATCGCCGTCAGTAAAGTTCCTTGGTATTTTCCGGTTAGAAATGTTCCATCTACTGTTATGACGGGCTTGCAAAATTGAAAACCATGGAGTGATGGCCCAAATGCCCAAAAAAGGCCTTCGAACTCTAACTCACCATCTCTATTTGGGGCACCAGTTTTAAATGTATACAAAGTACCAGGATTTGTTGATGTTATTGCAGCCATCAGCTCAGGGAGCAAATTATAAGCCTCCCTCCAACCCCAAATAAGAATCGAAACGCGTGTTGTTTGGCGTGCCAAGCCTTCCAATACGATATGGTACATTCAACCTTCAATTTAACGGCTTCTATTATGGTTACAGGTTTAACATCTAAATCCGCTCTTACGATATCTAGAATTAGCCCCCCAACAAGCGCATGCGTTAACTGTTTGTGGTCTCTTCTATGTGTTTGGTTAATACATATGTGTGGTTGTCTAAATGTTTTAATCTCCCATAAATTAATTTTTTTATTAATCGAAGCGTGTATCCTCCAACTACATCCTCTAGTACCTTCATCTTTAAGCTTGCATATCACAATATATCTCATTTTATTCGAGTGGTCTACTTCTATTTCTCGGTGATGCTTCACACTGTATGCTCTTACAGCCAATTGTAGTTCTGATTTCGTTTCAAATGTACGTCCCTTATACAATATTTCATCATCATTTTCATTCACATTCATGCCAGATAAGACATCATTTCTCGCATATTCCCACATTGAACTATCTTCAAATTCAGCAGCCGGCGCATCACCGAAAGTACCTACACTAACCATCTCACCCTCTTCCGTATATATCAATCCCGTCTGATGGTTCACTCTCTCCATTTCTTCATCGCTATCTCCATAAATTTCTTCCTCGTCCTCTGACTCCATCTCTGGTTCCTCATCTAATTCATTTTCATCATCATCTATTTCGGGAAGTACATTATTGCTCACACGTGCCATATCAAAGGTCACAAACGGGTCCTCATTCCCATTTTCATTATTTATTTCATTTTCATCGGGTTCTAATATCTCATTTTCGTCTGCATTTCGAATTACATTTGATCTACTACTAGTTCCTATCTGATATTCTTTATTTTGGACGCGATCAACATATATTTCTAATTCCTCCATCCCAACCTTTATGACGCGCTCCGCAAAATTAACCAATTGTGCATTATTCATAATTTTCACTAACCTATAATGCCAAATGCCTTTCTTAAGAGAAGGAAGCCGACCTCGGATTAAAAGAATATCACTATACGACCAACCGAGATTCTCATAAATTTCGTTACACAGTTGGTCATAATCCCTATTTGTGGTTGTACTTTCTAGAATATAAGCCGGTTCCTCCAAGTCATAATTGCATCCGTTCGGTAGATTTACAATATGACCATCGTAATATACAAGAATTTGAGAGTTTTGTGCCATTTTCTTCCTACTAATTGCAATAATATTTCAACAAATTAACAACAAATCTATAATAAAATCAATTAATTATTTAATGAAACAAAAAAATCTATAATTGAATACCTAATTTTCGTCTTCCTTTTCTTCTATTTTCTCTATTTAATTGGGTCAAAATCACCTTAAACACACCTCAAATACACTTCAAAATCGCCTGAATAATATTTTTTTTTGGGGGGGGGACTTTAGGTTAGAATGGGGGAGAGAGAAAGATTATCATTTTATAGGAGACTCCAATGATTGGACGGGTCTGGCGGAACTAGGTTATTTCTCAATTTTTGGGTCAGACATGCGCGGAAGACACGCTGATACAAGTTCCGCCAGACCCTCTGGCGGAACTAGTTATTTCTAGCTAGTTCCGCCAGAGGGTCTGGCGGAACTAGACCATTTTTTTGACTTTTTTGGGTCAGTGAGTAAAAAAAAAATTATCTAGTTCCGCCAGACCCTCTGGCGGAACTAGTTATTTCTAGCTAGTTCCGCCAGAGGGTCTGGCGGAACTAGACCATTTTTTTGATTTTCTTGGGTCAGTGAGTAAAAAAAAAATTATCTAGTTCCGCCAGACCCTCTGGCGGAACTAGTTATTTCCAGATAGTTCCGCCAGAAGGTCTGGCGGAACTAGACCATTTTTTTTTTTCTTGGGTCAGTGAGTAAAAAAAACTTATCTAGTTCCGCCAGACTTTTTCAATGCATAAAATGAGCCAGCAAGCCCAATTGCAGTTCTACGGGAATCCTTGAGGCCAAGAGGACTAAGAACCTAATGGCCGGCCCGCCCGAAAACAAAGATGACGACGCCTTTTCTTATTAGTAGCAGGCCTCTGATCTTTATCCGTCCCTCTGGCGGAACTAATTATTTCTAGCTAGTTCCACCAGAGGGTCTGGCGGAACTAGACCATTTTTTTTATTTTCTTGGGTCAGTGAGTAAAAAAAAACTTATCTAGTTCCGCCAGACCCTCTGGCGGAACTAGTTATTTCTAGCTAGTTCCGCCAGAGGGTCTGGCGGAACTAGACCATTTTTTTTATTTTCTTGGGTCAGTGAGTAAAAAAAAAACTTATCTAGTTCCGCCAGACCCTCTGGCGGAACTAGTTATTTCTAGCTAGTTCCGCCAGAGGGTCTGGCAGAACTAGACCATTTTTTTGCTTTTCTTGTATAAAAAAACTTATCTAGTTCTGCCAGACCCTCTGGCGGAACTAGTTTCTAGCTAGTTCCGTCAGAGGGTCTGGCGGAACCTATATTTTCGTCATTTTTGGGCCAATTTCACAGTCCAAATTGGGCCCAAAATAAATTTTATCTAGTTCCGCCAGACCCTGTGGCGGAACTAGCATTTTTCATTAATTAAGCGTGTTTAAGGGTGCCAAATGGCCGAGATTATCAAGAAAAAAAAATTCCTTAGTTCCGCCAGGCCTTCTGGCGGAACTACTTCAATTCCGCCAAAAGGTCTGGCGGAAATGCTATATACCCAAATATTTTGAAAAAAATGCTATCTGATTAATTATTTCCGTAAATAGTGCTACTATTCAAAAAAATTCGATTAACTGTCTATCACCTTCATCAGCATATATTAATAGTTTTGTATAATTCGCAAGGTATCTTTTGAGTGAATTTAATTCTCTTTTTATCTGAAAAAAATATTATTATTTTTGTCAAACTATCTTAAAGAATATTTTTTGCAGGTTATTACTGATTGTATTGGTACTAATCAATACATATATACATAATTGCAAGGTTTAACAAATCCCCTGATTTACGGTGGGGCCCACAGAGAAGTCAACTCATATTAATTATTACATGATCATTAATGATCTAGTTACATCTTTTCATTTTTTACTCAATTTCTTTTTTTTTTAATATATATATTTTTTACTCAGTTTCTTTTATCAAATCAACCTTAATTTATTCATTTCGTTTATATAATTTTAAATTTTCCTATCATCTTCTCCATCAACACAAAATATATAAAAATTAAATTTTGTGATCATGATTATTTTGTTTTTACTGTAAAGTACTTTTGAACAAAATGTATACGTATTAAACTCATAAATTTATCTTACGTTATTCAACTTAGATAATATTGTTTACCAGTTTGGATTTATTTGGTACTCAATTCATGAGTTCCAAAATTCCCTAAGTAAAAACATGCCTTTTGTGCATGTTTTCCTTGATAAAATCATTTAAACTTTATAATTGTTATAGTCCAACTTATTTGTGAAGAGAAATCACTCTACAAAAAGAACAATTATTATCATAAACTCACAAGTTATCTCCTATAAACAACTACAATTTAATTTCAAAATTTGACACTAACAACTTACATTTAAACAAATTAGCATGAAAATTAAACAAACATGCAAACACTTGACTTATATTTTTTGAGACTCCATCTTTAAATTAAAAAAATCTACTTTTCATGCCAATTTATTTAGTTCGCAAACAAATACCCCAAAAAGCAGTATAATGTTTTTTCCACACTCACAATCTATCTCTAATTTCAATTCAACATTTAACACTAAGAAATTTTCCTTATACTAGAAAATTTACATGAAAATTAAATAGATATGACATCCAGACAATTGATTTATTTTTTACATTCCATATTTAAATAAATATATCTCAAGGTTGCAAATACCGTTTAGCGGTGTGTTGCGTTTATGATTTTCATGTAGCGAATTGCGTATAGCGTAGATGTTGCGGAGATATATTTTTATAGCGGATAATATGTGTAAATATTTTTTTTTCCTATATATCACTATGTAATATATGCATTACAAAATCTAAAAGAAGAAATATACAATACTAAAATATGATTAATATTAAAATATTAACAATAAAGATTTGAAATGTTCTTGATTATTCTCTTGTTATTTCTGTGAGAGAAATGAAGAATGGATACTAGCATATATCGTTCTTTATCCGTTCAAAATGGTTGTTCGTGTGGATACCGGTAGACGACAAAGCGAAATGCGGCGTCTTTGTGATTCAGGTTGAAACCGTGGTTTTGTTTGGAGAATCGGTTTGCTTGGAGAATCGGGTTGTTTGGAGAATCGGTTTGCTTGGAGAATCGGTTCGTTTGGAGATCGGTTTATTAGACCGATTAGGCGAAACATACAAATGATTGGTTTGGAAACTGGTTTGGAATCGGGCAAAGAAAAGCGTCAACCAAATTCGCTTTTGATCATCACGGATTAAGCGTAATCCGAAGGTACAAAGTTATGAACTTTTCTTTGATTTAATTATAATTCACAGATCCTTGTTTTGGGTTTCGAATTAGATTTTGTTTCGTTTTTGTTTTTCCGCTGCGTTATGAACGGTAGAAACCCAACAGTGGCATCAGAGCCAGGTGAATTCCAATTAAATTAAGACGGATAAACCATTTTTGAAATATTTCTTTTGATTTTGAGGCGTTGTTTTTCAATTTTTGAATTTTGGTCATGAACGGTTGCAATTTCATGAAAGGGTGCGACTTCATGAAAGGGTGCATGTGATGTCTCTTGATCATGAACGATTGCAATTTCATGAAAGGGTGCGACTTCATGAAAGGATGCATGTGATGTATCTTGATCATGAACGGATGCGACTTCATGAAAGGATGCGACTTCATGAAAGGATGCGACTTCATGAAAGGGTGCATGTGATATATCTTGATCATGAACGGTTGCGATTTCATGAAAGGATGCGACTTCACGAAAAGGTGCATGTGATGTATCTTGATCATGAAAGGTTGTGATTTCATAAAAGGATGCGACTTCATGAAAGGGTGCATGTGATGTATCTTGATTATGAAAGGTTGCGACATGATTGAAAGGGTGCTTTGGGTATGTCATGATGGGATGCATGTGATGTATCATAACCTTCGGATGGGTGTCTAAATTTTATGAAAAGGTGCGAAACTACGTATATGATACACTAAATAAATTTCGAAAGGATGTATTCAACACATCAAGTTTTTTAAATAAATTTAGAGTTTCGGGGCCGCGCCCCGAACCCCGCACTCACGCATAGATTAATCGTAGACCCCGAATTTCATATTCGTAACGCCTTATACATATTTCACAAAATGGTTTTAAAGTACAACATAATGCATATAACATGGCCTATTAGATATGTGATGAATGATTGTGATTTGTGTGTGATGATGTAATGTGTGTAATATATGTATGTATGTAAAAACGGGCATGGTTCCGTTCTTGGTTGATGTGATGTAATTTATTTTGATGGTTAATTGTGACGGGCATGGTTCCGTTCATTTTATATATAATATAACTACCACGATCATACACATCATGGAGATGAAGGAGTTCACCATCCACCTCATACGCATCATGGAGATGAAAGAGTTCACCATCCACCTCATACACATCATGGAGATGAAGGAGTTCACCGTCCACCTCATACACATCATGAAGATGAAGGAGTTCATCAATGCCTTGTGGTTGAATGTATCTTAGGAAATGATCTTAATGATTGGCTCATTTAGATCATCAAGGTCATGTTATATCATATTATATTTATTTTATCTGTGCATGTGATGTTCTGTGATGAAATACATGATAAAATAAAACAACTAAAACAAAAGATTAAACATAACAATCCCTCATATAATATTGAATCATAGAAATGCCTCCCATATATCTATACTTATTATCCCTTCGATCATGCAAAATTTGGATATGCCAAAGCATAGTGAATTAGCATAATCTTAGGGTGATAAGAAGCGAGAAATGGTGATTCTCAATATTTAGACATGGTTAGATTCAACTGAACTATCAAGTCAAGACTTGGGTTCGGAGCATATGATAGGATGCATACGCCGAGCATATGATGCTCATCCTATGTATTAAATGAGAGTTGTATGAGATACAATTGGAAACGTTCCTACCTAAATAATTAGGTTCTAGGCGATGAGCCAAAGCTCACTTGGAACTTGATGAAATATGGATCTTGGCCCACTATGAAATTTAAAGTTAAAATTTCTGAATCAATACATTTGAGGGTTATTGATTTGAATAAAATAATGGGAGTTAAAATTATATTAAAATATCTCAAATCACATATTAATATAAACCTGCATTTAATTCTGTGTAGAAAATGGCAACAAACAACACCATCAACTTTAACATTGCGATCCGTCCTTAAGAAGGACAAGCTCAATGGGAAAAACTTCCTTGACTGGCATAGGAATTTGAGAATTGTTCTCAAACAATAAAGGAAAAACTATGTCCTTGAAAGGCCCATTCCTAACCAGCCCGCTAATGATGCTGATCAAGAAGTGATAAAAAATTATGCCAAGCATACAAGCGACTCTAATGATGTGACAAGTCTCATGTTGGCCACCATGGATGCAGATCTTCAAAAGCAGTTTGAAAATTTAGAGGCATTTCCAACGTTGGCACAGCTCAAGGAAATGTTCCAAGAGCAAGCTAGAAATGAGAGATATAATGCACATTGTGCATTAGCAAGTTGTAAGATGGTTCCCAACTCCTCGGTGAGTGCTCATATTCTTGAAAATGAAAGGGTACCTTGATCAACTT
Organism: Juncus inflexus; assembly: GCA_024447665.1. NCBI lineage: Eukaryota > Viridiplantae > Streptophyta > Magnoliopsida > Poales > Juncaceae > Juncus > Juncus inflexus. Next base: position 390,013 of record JAJHPC010000011.1, read on the forward strand.
GAGAAACTAGGGGCAAAGGTTGGCAATGAGATGGCTACCAATTTGATCCTTAGGTCTCTTCCTCCGAATTTCAAGCCATTTATAATGAACTATAATATGCATAACATGGACAAGAGTCTCACGGAGTTGCACGGCATGCTGAAGAACTTCGAGCGGACTATGAAGACAAATGTTGTCAACGATGTTCTCTTGGTTCAGAAAGGCAAGGGTCAAAAGAGAAAATTCAAGGGCAAAGTCAAAGGAAAAGGTAAGGGCAAGGTGTTGTCCGAACCTAAGAACAAGAAACCCAAGGAGGGTGTTTGTTTCTTCTGCAACAAACCAGGCCATTGGAAAAGAAATTGCCAAGCATACTTGGAGGATCTAAAGAAGAAGAAGAACAGTAGTGAGACTACTACTTCAGGTATTAATGTTATTGAAATTAATTTATCTACTTCTTCATCTTGGGTATTAGATACCGGATGCGGTACTCACATTTGTAATAATGTGCAGGGGCTGCAAAGGAGTAGAAGATTAGCGAAAGGTGAAGTGGACCTGCGGATGGAAAATGGAGCAAGAGTTGCTGCATTAGCCATGGGCATTTATTTATTATCTTTACCTTCTGGACTTGTAATAAATTTAAATAATTGCTACTATGTACCTGCTGTGAACAGGAATATTGTATTTGTGTCGAGATTGGTTTTGGATGGTTTTAAGTTTGTTATTGAGAATAATAACTTTACCATAAGTAAAGAAAATATTTTCTATGCGAATGGTCAATTAGAAAATGGTCTTTATATTTTAAATCTTGATCATGAACATTACAAGTCTATCTATAGCATTAATACAAAAAATTTAAATCTAATGATTTGAATCCGACATATTTCTGGCATTGTCGTTTAGGACACATAAATGAGAAACGCATTTCTAAACTCCACCAATATGGACTTTTAGACTCATTTGATTTAGAATCATTTGAGACGTGCGAATCTTGTTTATTAGGTAAGATGACAAAGGCTCCTTTCACAAAGAGAGGTGAGAGGGCAAGTGAGTTATTGGATCTCATACATACAGATGTATGCGGACCAATGAGCACACCAGCTAGAGGTGGTTTTCGATACTTCATTACTTTTACTGATGACTTAAGTAGATATGGATATGTTTACTTAATGAAACATAAATCCGAATCTTTTGAATTGTTCAAAATTTTCAAGAGTGAAGTAGAAAACCAGCTAGGTAAGAAAATAAAAGCTCTTCGATCAGATCGAGGTGGCAAATATTTAAGCCTAGAGTTTGACAATCATCTTAAAGATTGTGGAATAGTTTCACATCTTACTCCTCCTGGAACACCTCAATGGAATGGTGTCTCAGAAAGGAGAAACCGAACTTTACTAGATATGGTTCGGTCTATGATGAGTCAAACAGATCTTCCGATATCCTTTTGGGGTTATGTCATTGAGACTGCCGCATTCATACTAACCAGAATTCCATCAAAGCTGTTCAAAAGATTTGGGGTTGTGAAGCTTATGTGAAGCGTCAAATTTCTGACAAGTTAACACCGAAATCTGATAAATACTTATTTGTGGGATATCCTAAAGAAACTAAAAGATATTACTTTTATAACCCATCCGAGAACAAAGTGTTTGTAGCTCGAAATGGTATCTTTTTGGAAAGAGAATTTATTTCTAAAGGAACTAGTGGGAATAAAGTACACCTTGAAGAAATTCAAGATCCACTAATTAGCAATGAACAGCCATTGGAAGATCCACAAGTCTCCTCAAGAGTTGACGAGTCCGGTCTTGAAACACAAGATACTCCTCGTAGATCTTGTAGAGTTCGTCATGAGCCCGAGAGATATGGATTTCTCGTGACTGATGATAGAAATGTGGCGCTCATAGATGATGAACCCACATCTTACCAAGAAGCTATAAAGGACCCTGATTCTCATAAATGGTTAGAAGCCATGAAAACTGAGATGCGGTCCATGTACGATAATCAAGTTTGGAACCTAATTGATTCACCTGAAGGTTCTAAGACCATTGGGTGTAAATGGGTTTTCAAAAAGAAAACTGACATGGACGGAAATGTGCATACCTATAAAGCGAGACTTGTTGCGAAAGGTTTCCAACAAACTCATGGTATAGACTATGACGAAACTTTCTCACCAGTTGTCATCCTTAAGTCGATTAGAATTCTGCTTGCAATAGCTGCATATTATGACTATGAGATATGGCAAATGGATGTCAAAACAGCTTTTCTTAATGGAAATTTACTCCAGGATGTGTATATGACACAACCCGAGAGTTTTGTTGATCCTAAGAATTCTGGTAAGGTTTGCAAATTGCAGCGATCCATTTACGGATTAAAGAAAGCATCTCGGAGTTGGAATCTTCGTTTTGATGAAGTAATCAAAGGTTTTGGTTTTATCAAAAATGAAGATGAACCTTGTGTTTACAAGAGGGTTAGTGGGAGCGCAATAGTTTTTCTAGTACTTTATGTAGATGATATATTACTCATTGGAAATGACATTCCGACTTTAACAAATGTTAAGACATTTTTAGGAAAGTCTTTTGCAATGAAGGACCTAGTCGATGCCGCTTATATACTCGGCATTAAGATCTATAGAGATAGATCTAAAAGGCTCATAGGTCTAAGTCAAAGTACCTATATCGACAAAGTGTTGACAAGATTTCGAATGGAAGATTCGAAAAGAGGTTTCATACCAATGTCACATGGCATAAAATTGAGTAAGACTCAACATCCTGCTAATCAGGAAGAACGAAATCGCATGAATAAAATTCCGTATACTTCGGCTATTGGATTGATCATGTATGCCATGCTTTGTACTAGACTGGATGTATCATATGCATTAAGTGCAACTAGCAGATATCAATCTGATCCCGGTGAAAGTCACTGGACAGCGGTTAAGAATATTCTGAAGTACTTGAGAAGAACTAAAGATTCATTCTTGGTTTATGGAGGATTTGAAAGTGAGCTAGTTGTAACAGGTTACACGGACTCAAGCTTTCAAACCGACAATGATGATTTTAGATCGCAATCTGGTTATGTGTTTTGTTTGAATGGAGGTGCAATAAGTTGAAAAAGTTCCAAACAGGACACTGTAGCGGATTCTACGACAGAAGCGGAGTACATAGCAGCTTCAGAAGCAGCTAAGGAAGTAGTTTGGATGAAGAAGTTCATTGAAGAACTCGGTGTGGTTCCTAGTATCGCAAATCCTGTGGATCCTTATTGTGACAGCAATGGGTCAATCGCGCAGGCAAAGGAACCAAGATCGCATCAGAAAACCAAACACATACTTCGACGTTTCCATTTGATCAGGGAGATCATTGCGAGAGGAGATATTAAAATATGTAGAGTTGATAGTGATGATAATGTTGCCGATGCGTTGACTAAACCACTTTCTCAAGCAAAGCATGAGGGTCATGCTAGGTCGATGGGTATTAGATACTTGTTAGATTCGGCCTAGTGCAAGTGGGAGATTGTTAGTAGTATGCCCTAGGCCAATATATTTGAGACCTAGATGTATGGATTGTGTTAAACAAACATTGTGTTTATTTAGAGATATTTTATATAATAAATGCGTATTGGTTATTTTATTCTTATTACTAAAATGAACCTTGAATATGATATTCAGCTTTATATCATCAAAGTATGTGACTTTGATAGTAAAACTATAAAGTATTATGAATGATATTCTAAACCATCCCTGATCATTCATAGGATGTTCGTGAGACAAACATACTTTATGATAAGCTATAAATGTACATCAGTATGTTAGTTGACTGATGGTCACGTTTTACTGATCATGAATACGAGTTATTAAGTCATTAACATAAGTATATGTTGGAGACCATATACTGGATTGACCCACTGTGAGAATACTACATGGTTCGTGTCATTAGTTATTCTCAGTAAAGAATGTATCTGTAATTCTTAGACTTGAAATTATCTCAGTTTCCTACATGATAAATTTTATACTTTAATATAGTCTAACATCGTCTTTAACAGGACGATCATAAAGATTATAATTAGGTATATAATGAATTATGCGGAGGAAAGTGTTTAATTAAAATAGGATTTGTTCCTCTCATAAATTGAGAGAGATATCTTTAGGTCTCTTGATGATTTGATTGAAGAAACGCACGGCCGTGCTCAAGTGAATTAATAAGGAGTTATTAATGTCATTTCATGTTCAATCAAATTCGGTGTCAAGAAATATTTATCAACCAACGTAAGGTTGACACATACCATGCCTTATGGACGATATAGATATCGTGTAACAAAGGATACAATGCATGACATAAATTAGGTTTGATCGAATCATCTATACTTGCTTAATTTGGGTAATCATGATGTCTTGCTAGAGGCCGCTCATGATTTATAATCCATTATGATTATTGCCAACATTAAGTAAACCTACAGGGTCACACACAAAGAACAACTATTGAGACGTACACAGAAAAATCATAACTTATGTGATAAGTTGTAAGGAGAGCTACATAGTCAAGTGACATATCCAATCATATATCTTATATGATAAGGTGTGTTGCATATATGGTTACATAGTTACCATGCACATAGGATATGAAACTTCTGGACTATATAGGCACAAGAGACACCCCAAAATCAGATTAAGGATTATAATATTTTCGTCCAAATTTTGTGAGACAAAAAGGAGTGAAAAATCCGAAAATTATTCTCTTGTTATTTCTGTAAAAGAAATGAAGAACGGATACTAGCATATATCGTTTTTTATCCGTTCAAAGGGGTTGTTCGTGTGGATACCGGTAGAGGACGAAGCGAAGTGCGGCGTCTTTGTGATTCGGGTTGAAACCATGGTTTTGTTTGGAGAATCGGTTTGCTTGGAGAATCGGTTCGTTTGGAGATCGGTTTTTTAGACCGGTTAGGCGAAACATACAAAGGATCGGTTTGGAAACCGGTTTGGAATCGGGCAAAGAAAAGCGTCAACCAAATTCGCTTTTGATCATCACGGATTAAGCGTAATAAGAAGGTACAAAGTTATGAACTTTTCTTTGATTTAATTGTAATTCACAGATCCTTCTTTTGGGTTTCGAATTCGATTTTGTTTCATTTTTGTTTTTCCACTGCATTATGAACGGTAGAAACCCAACACTTGTCAAAAATTACATGTCCAAAATCAAAATATGATTAATATTAAAATATTAAAATACAACATATCTATCCATTAAAAAATTCATTAAAAAAATCAAATAAAAAAATCCATCAAAAACATTATTCAGACCGCTACACTGCAACACACACATGCAACACCGCTATTGCGGACCGCTTTACCTCTAAATCATCAAAAAATGCTACACCGAAACAAAACCGTTGCGCGCAGTGTTTAGCTTCCAGAACCGCTATAGCGCCGGTACAGACCGTTATTTGTAACACTGATATATCTACTTCTCATGCCAAAGTTAAAAATTACCAACAAGTTAATAAACAAAATAAATTTGGTTAAGCATAGCATTACACAATAAATTCTTCAGCCCAATCCATTACAATACACTTCCGAACAAACAATAAATTCCCTAATATACAATACTTACCTCATGCAATCAAACTTAGGCCCTAATTAAACATCACAAAAGTACTACTACTTAACTATTGGCAAATTCTTAATCAGTCAATGGATCGTTAGACAAAAAGTGTGAGATGGACATTGGACGACTGCCCGAAAGATGTACCCTGTAATGACGCTCCTGCATCCCAAAGATCTTGATCCAAATCTGTAGAAAAAATATTTAGGTCATAAAACGGAACTACTTACCACCAGCAACTACTCTATCATCACACATTAGTGATATGAACATGACTTCATTCTTCAATATTCGTTACAACTACTTAATGAAATAAGAGAATTTATTGAACTTCTCGCAATTTACTACTGGACGATACGTTTTATCATAATCCTTACACCAGTAACACATCCTTACCACTTCACTAAACCAAACGGGTGTAACAGAATAATTATCTGCAATAATTTCTTCATATAACTTTGAAAAAATTGATGTAACTAACATTTTTTGACTATGAATGACATGACATTGACATATATCTTCCAAGATTTAAAATTCACACATACATCATCTCTCTTTACTTTACCTTCATCACCAAATGGTAATAGGCATTGATAAATCCTAATTGGATCTACATTACTAAATCTCATAAATAATTCATTGATGATGGTGGTAATTGACAAGCCAACTGATATTTGACAGAAAATATTGGAAGCAGAAAAATGACTTTTGCGTGCTGGGGTGGCACCATGTAACTGAAATGGGACCATTTTTCACACTAAATTTTTTATGAAATCCAACAGAACCAATATAAATTGAAGAAAACTCAAACCTCTAAATTTTTATGTGATTCCATATTTGAACCTCCATTTGCTCCTCTCTCTTTATCTCTTCAGAAAATTGGAGAGAGAGATTTCCACCACTGCATCTCCACACCGGAGAGATTACGAAGATTTCAATACACCTCAGTACAGCTACTCAGCAACATGGCTGACCTTGTCGGCTTGAGATCCAGAAGGTTATTGAGTATGTGGCAAGGGTGCCATTCTGATTTTCCCAATACATGCTGGCGGGACAGGTTCATCAGGGTTGAGAGTGTAACAATAATTGATGGGAAGTGGGTTCATCCGATTCCTGGAAGCCAGACCTGCGAGCGATAAACTTAAGCTATAAGAAAGAAAGGTTGTGTAATATACGAATAATCATATGTTAAAATTATATTTGTTGTCCATATGTGACTAAACTAACTGCCTTATTATGATACTCAACTATTTTGGAAATTGAAAATTGTAGGTGTGATTGTGTCTGACCAACCTTCCTGAACATCACCACTGCTTCAACAGGGTTTCAATCATTGTGTCGAGCGTCGGGTAATTGTCAAGCATTGATTCGGACAAATCAAGCTTCAAGCTGGAGATGTGTAATGCACTGATTGATTGCCATGATATGTAATTGACCAAGTGCAAGGTGGACTACTTTTACGACGACTTGTACCACTGCGAAGTGTCATTGATATTGATTTTCACATGGATATTGACTGGTTCTATGAGCTTGTACTTGATAATCCTGACCTTTCCTTTGTTAATGCCATTGCAATGGCAAAACAGGCGAGATGCCAGAAGCCGAGGGAGGGTAATTAGAACTAAAACTGGACTCCTTTACCTTGCTAAATTATGAACTTGTGGACTTCTTTTGCTTTGTTTTGACGTATCAGTATGCTGGACATTTATCTGTTTGCATTGTTTATTAGGTTTTTAATTTCTTTATTGGGTCAGTTCTAATTTACTTTATATGTAATGAATTTGTTTGGTGGTTTTGTGATGTTTAATTATTATGTGAAGTCCTGTTATGTTTTATGTTGTTGTAAGGTACTTTCTTTCTTAATGTCATTTCTATTATGGGACTTATAATGATCGTTTGTTATTTATCTGCATTGCGCTGGGGTAATATATATTGATGTTGCTACATAATCATAACAATTTAATATATATATATATATATATATATATATATATATTTTTTTTTTTTTTTTTTTTTTTTTTTTGCAGTTCATAACAATTTAATATTGATGGGTGTTAAATGGGCATATGAACTGCCTCTGGATGAAAAAGAAAATATAACAAACAACTTGATGAATATTTAACACAACTAAAAATAATAACGAAAATATCATATTTAGAACAAATTATCCTGCTACACAACTGTCAACAATCCACAAACAACCACTTGATAAAAAGGTCCCACAATTGGCAATTAAAAAGTCATAAATGACTGCCAAACACAAATCCTAACATTACCTAAAAACACAAAATACCATTACATAACAAGGAAACATAGATACTACTGTAAACATATCAAGAAATCTACAAAGTTTTAGTATGTTTCTTAAATGTGTGCAACAACAAAATATACCAAATTCTAGCATAATCTAAAACCATGCACAAGCACAACAAAAACATAGAGAAAATTGTGAACTTTTCAAGATAAAGTTATTTGAAACTAAAAAGGAACAAAAACGTGATATTTAGGGTTATGAATTTCTGAATCTAGGTCAAAATGAGAGGATTATGGGTATGAATAGAGGCAAAAGATTGACATGCAGCTAATACTTGACACCAGCTTAGGCACAACCAAAAAATCACACATTCACACTGACAGAGTGACCCGTTTACCACTTAATAAATCCAGTTAAATTGCACTGGCAAAATGGGACCCATTATGCAGTCTAATAGGGGAAATATGGGAGATAAAAAAATGGATCTTGATATCATTCACGTTATCCTTAAAGCTTCGTAGCTCAGGGGTGGCTTGAAATTGATGTTGACAACGTCCTTTTTTTTTTTTTTTTTTTTTACAGAAGCCAAAGAAATGATAACACAATAATTACAAATAACTATGCCCACGGGCTATAAAAGCAAAAAAAATAAATAAATAATAACCGCTGACAAGCGGGACCATGCATCCCACAATTAAATAATAATAATAATAAAAGTGAATTATTCATATCTGTTAAACCTAACTTTTTTTTTTGCTTTTAGGCCCTTGGGCAAATTTATAAAACCACTCAGTTTGTACAGACTAAAGATTCACATTTAGCACGTACATCTCAAGATTTGAATTTAAGCTCCTATTTATCCTATTAAGCCACCCTAAAAGTCAGGGGCCACTTCTTGGCAGCGGATACGTGTGTTGAACAGTAGAGTCTTGAAATACCCTTGCCCATCTTGCTAGTTGATCTGGCTCCGACATGAATTCTCTTGCCGTATAGAAAACTCGACATCCCTTCTTTTCCCGCATGATCCCCCTAGCATCAATGGCGTGGTAATATGCCTTCCAATCAAAATTGGAGAGATTACCTTCGCCCATTACGGTTTGCACTAGCGGTTTATTATCCGATAGGAAGGTACAATCATTGATCCCCAATTCTTGAGCTCGTGATAGCCTGATAAGGAGTTCTTTGCTCTCGGCCACCGTCGGATTGTCACTAGATACGTGTCTCGCTCCATACCCGATTAACACATCCCCTTTCGTTATGATATAACCTGTTCCGCCCTCTCCTTCTTTCCACGCTGCCAGGTTTAAGTCAGCCATCTCGTTCATCATGTACTCTTTTAGCCCTCTTGTGGCTTGTTGGACACATCTTTCTGGAGAGAATTTTTTCCCCTGCATATTACACACACATCTTCCCTTCCAAATGTACCATAGCAAGTGTTGCGTAAAAGCGTATTGATATGCATTTAGGTTTTGGTGAAAGAATGATATTGTTTCGGTTAGGTTTTCTCCGAAGTTTTCAACCCGTATCGCTAACGGTGAACCGAACCATTCTACTTTGGATAGCGCGCATTTGAAAAATAGGTGGTTTAGGGTTTGGTCTTGCTCGCCACATCTAGTGCATGTAGGGTTTATTTGCTTAATTCTTCGATTAAGGTTTTTTAAGGACGCGATTGCGTTTTGTAGTACCCGCCACATAAAGGTCTTAATTCTTGGTGACATGTAATTATTGCTCCAAATTATTTTCCAAATCTTATTTTCATCATCGGGTTCCTTTTCGGGGTTATTTTCATATAGGTGTTTATACGCTTGTTTGACCGTGAAACGGCCATTTGTGGCCGATTTCCAAATTAGGCGATCGGTTCTCTCACGCGATTGTGTCGTTATAGTGTTGTTTGAGATTATTTGCATGGTGGCGAGCGTTCCCCCCTTCCATTAAATCATACACTTTGATGTTTCTTTGATTTTGGTTTTGCCGCTTGTGTATCACCCAGTTCGGATAGCACGGTTCACCTATTGCGGGGCATTTTCTCCCATCCCCTATTTATCACATCACGTCATCTTTCATTTTGTCGCGTTGGGTAATGAGCGCTCTCCAAAATTGTGAGCACTTTGAGTTTCTTTTTGTGTGTCATATTGTGTTTCGCGAAAAATATTTGGCCTTGACTATGCCTATCCACACTCTCTCCTCTTGCTTTATAATTTGCCATAAGCTCTTTTGGATGAGTGTTTGATTAAAAAGATTGAGATCGCATATTCCTAATCTGCCTGTATTTTTCTCCCTCAATATTTTTGTCCATCTACACCAAGCTATATATCGGCCCTCTTTTTTCCCCCTACCAAAACCAACGGATGAGCGCATTTATCTCCTTTATAGCCTCTTTTGAGAATATTTCCATGCACATGATATAGACCGGTATAGCCTCTAAAACCGATTTGATGTATATCAACCTCCCGGCGTGAGAAAGAGTATGTATTTTCCATCCCACGAGCTTTTGTTGTATTCTTTCTTGGACGGGGGAAAGGTCTATTTTACCGGATCTCTAAACCCCTAAATATTTTTCTTTCTCATCCACTTTGGTGGCCCCAATTTCCCGAATGATCTCCTCCTCTTTCTCGGGATCCACCAAATGACTAAACCACAATTTCATTTTTTGAGGGGTAAGAGTTTGGCCCGACACCATTTCGAACGCTTTTAGAGCTTGAAGAACCCGTTTTGCATCTTCTGCCTCGGCTCTCCCATATAATAGTAGATCATCGCCATAAAGCGAATGACTAAGCACCGGAGCCGTTCTCACTAATTTTACCACTTGGAGATATCCAATTTCCGTGGCGTAAGATAGAGAGCGTGATAATAAGTCCATGCCGAGGATGAAGAGGTATGGGGAAAGAGGGCAACCTTGTCGTAGGCCTCAGCCCGATATGAAGAAACCATCCCCTTTACCATTTATTTGAATGGTGAATTTGGCACTTTGTAAACATGCGCTAATTAGGTTGGCGATGTTAACGGGAAAATTATATATGAGAACAAGATCATACATATAATCCCAATCCATTCTATCGAACGCTTTTGATAAATCCGCTTTCATGCAATAAGCCACTTCTTTGCATTCCTTTGTGTGAAAAAAGTGCAACGTTTCGCGTAAGATTATGATGTTTTCGGCAATAGAACGGCCCGGTAGAAAGGTATTTTGCTCTTTGGAGATAATTTTTGCGAGTGCAGGTCTAATCCGTTGCACAATAATTTTTGCGATGATTTTGTAAATGGAGTTAAGCACATTTATGGGGCGATAGTCGGTGACCTTTGTGGGCGTATTTCCTTTTGGGATTACTAGGTTTGATTGTCCGATATCATGGTCCATTTCTCCCGTTCTAAAAAAATCTCTTACTTTATTAGCGATCGGCTCTAGGAGGTGTGGTAGAAAAGCTTGAATGAAACGGCCATTTATCCCATCGGGACTGGGGCTTTTATCGGCGCCCAAGTCACATATGGCCGCTTTTATTTCGGGTAAGTCGGGTATTTCAGTCATACCCATTGCGTCTATTTCATTGAGTTTTGGTAGTTGTGATATGAATTCAGGCGGGTATATTTGATTTATTTTTGAAACCGGTTTATGTGCAAAAGCTTGTTTGTAATGATTGACAAAAGCGGTTCTTATTTCTTTTTCGTCTCCAATCCATTCATCTTTTCCTATTTATATTGAGTGAAGAGAGTTTTTCCTTCTTCTAATTGAGGTGGTGTGGTGAAAAAAAATAGTGTTTTTGTCCCCGAATAAATTCCATTGGACCCGCGACCATTGGTGTCAATATAATTCTTGTTGGCTAAGTGCGATATCATACTTTTTTTGCGTTTTCATTTATTGTTGCCAATTTTGTGGGGTGGGTTGTTGCATTTGAAGGTTGTACATTTGTGTTTCAAGAAGAGAGAGCTTTGAGTCCGGTTTCGATTTTTTGATCACCCACCTTTTTATCGATTCTTTAAGTGGTTTATATATGTTGGTCCAATTTGTGTTTCGCGTGTTAATTTGTTTGAAAGTTTTTGTGCATGAAGATTTGAAATCGGGCTCTTAAAACCACCAATTTTCTATTCTAAAATTATGTTTGAACCGTCTCGTAGATGTATTTGTTTTGAGAAGTATGGGGTGATGGTCGCTATGAAGCCTAGGCATATGAAATAGATTTGCATCGGGGTATTGTGCGGCCCATTGGGTTGAAATAAGCGCTCGATCTAGACGTTGTGATATTAGTTTTCCCGTAAATTGATGATTTGACCAAGTGTAGGCGGGCCCATGACATTGGAGGTTGATTAGACCATTTCTATTAATGAAATTTGCGAACCGTTTGTTATTGTAATTTAGAGAGGTTGAGCCTCCTTGTTTGTCACTTAGGGATGGGATTACGTTAAAATCCCCGATTAAACATGCAGGTGTTTGATTGTTTAGACAAAGTTCAATTTCGGCCCATATTTTAGGGTTTTTTTTGTGAGAATCGCCATACACGCAAAATAAATTCCAATTAAAACCATTGTTCGGATCAATTACATTTGCCAAAATAAAATAAAAATTACTAGCCAAAATAGTTACATTAATATCTTTTGCCCACACAAGCCATAATCCTCCCGATTTCCCCCTAGATGGGACGATTTCAAATTTGTCAAGTGGAAGTGATCGTATTCTTTTTCATGCTCGTGTTTCGTCGCACCTTGTTTCGGAGATGAAAGCGATTTTTGATCGGGTGCAATGGAGGTATCTTTCAAGCATAGAAATTATTGCGCCTCCGCTCCCGCAACAATTCCATGCCAAAAGATTCATTTATCGGAGGGCGATGAGTCAAAGACCACCGCCCTATATCTCTTGGTTTTTTCAAGGTTAAGGGAAGAACATTGCTCCATGTCCAACCCGGTTCCCCCTTTGGCCGAGACCAATAGTGGCTCGATAAGCGGTTCATCCAAACTTGATTTTTCATTATCTTTTTCGCCTTGATACTCAATCATAATTTCTTTCTCATGCATATTAATCTCCGTGTAATGCCTTTTCGCACTTTTCGCTTTCCCGTTACCATCACCATTTTGTGGAGTCTCTTCATTTTTTTGTTCCCCTGCATTCTCATCTCGGGGTACAAATGCCGGTTATATGATCCATTTCCCGAGTCATTTACTCACCAATTCTTCGATAAGAGGTGTCGGCTGCATGTTATTTAATCACTCTAGGTCTTTGCATTCCTTTTCTTGATGACCCATATGCTCGCAAAAAAGACACAAATTTGAAACCTTTTCGTAAACAAGAAATATTTCTTTCTTTTCCTCTGTAGGTAATTCAAGAGTTAGTCGGTCCTCGACCGGCTTGTTGATCGGTAGAGCCACTCGCGCCTTTAGTGTTTTGAACCCACCCACTATGGTCATTGTTGGCCTTGATGTTACTTCCCCGAGCCTTTTAGCCATTTCGGTTGCTATTTTTTCCCGTACTAAATTTGAAGGAAAATTATGAAATTGTACCGTTAACTCTACCTTCTCAATGCAAGGTTTTTTGAGCTCTTGTGGTCCATCGACTTTCTTTAGAAAAACAAGGTCTTGGCGGTAATGCCACGGTCCTTTTTGTATCGTGGTGAATAGGTCTTTTTCCTTCTTGAATTCTACGGAGAAAAACCCATCTCCTAATTCCGCGGTTTCGGTTTCGGGATGTGCGTGCCGAGCTTGAATCATGTTTTCCGTGAGGGTGTCCTCATAGATAGGTTTATTTGTTGACACTTTCATGAGTGCCGTAAGCTTCCAATTCTTCTCCTTTAAATCAGAATCCGAGAGCTTTATGTTTTTTACTTGGGAGGATGAAGATATGTGTATACTAGAGAGTCTTTTTATGAGCTGTTCGTCTGACTCATCGCATGGTGGGGTTGGTATGGCTGGTCTGTTGCGTGGTTGGGAAGGTTGCTGTTGATTTGTTTGAGTAGAATTGTTTGTTGCCATGAGAATAATTATGTTTGGGCCATGTTGTGAGTTTATATATTGCAGATGGACTTTCTTTGAGATAAGGTCTTTGTTTTTTGGGTTATTTATAAAGTTTACTAAGGCTTGCAAAGTTTTGGACTCATTTAGTGGGTTTGTATTTTTTTTGTATGGCGCATGACCCAACAGGGAAGGAAGAGTGATCTTGTTGTTGCGTTCCACTTGTCTTTTTGTGGTTGGCCGATATTTTGTTTGACTAGGAATCCAAGGTGGGGGAAGCGCCGTACCTTGCTGTTTAAGGTTATGTGTTTTTTATATTTTGTGTAGTTTAAAGTGGCCACAGAGGATCGTACAGTTGGCAAGGTGTGGGGAACAAGGCATGTGCCTCTGATAGGTTAGTTGCGCGGCGTATCAGCGTGACAGAGGTCATTCGTTCGGCATTTGATTTTGAGTCCATTTATATTGCCCTGAATTTCCCCCACATCATATCGCTTTGGTCAGCATAACATCAGGCCCGCTATTGGTAATTCAGCTCATATCCTGGCCTGTTTATAGTTGAGCTGTTAGCAAATAAAATTTGGGCTGAATTATCATCAGCATCAAAATAGCCCAAGTTTACCAGTAAAAGCCCGCTCAAAAAATTTCAAATTAAAAAATCAGGCCGGCCCATATATAACCCTAACATTCAGAATAATACAGAAAAATTCCCAGCTTCTCTCTCTAACAATTCCCTTTCTCTCTCCTGCGATTTAGCCAGAGCCGACATGAATCCGCCGGACTCGATTACCACCTCATCTCCGGCAACGGCGGTGACAGATCTCAGCAACCGTGAAACAGGTAAGTGGGCTAATAAAGTTTCTCCCCTTTTTTTGCGTTTTCTTTTTAGATAGTTATTTTATTGAGATTTAACTAATTTTTTGATCCGGATTCTTGTTTTTTAATCTTTTGTTTGAGAGATTCAGATTTCTCTCATGGACTCGTTCACCACCACGAATTTCTCTCATGGACTCGCTCCCCATCGGAGTTTTCAGTATTTCCAGACTCGAAATACGAGTAAGATAAAGTTCCTTTTTTTCTTTTATTTTTCTGATTTATTTTTCTTCTGTTTTTCAGTTTATTTTCGATTTTTTGTGGTACAACTTTCTGTTTACCAGTAAGACTCAAAATACCAGTTAGACTCGATTTTTTGTGAATTTATTTTCTGTTTACCAGTAAGACTCGAAATTAACAACATTTTTGCTCTTTTATTATTTGGTTGCAATTTTTGGTGTTAATTTCGTTTCTAATTAATTGCATTAAAATATGAAACTAATTTCTGAAATTTATTTGACTTTATCAATTTCAGAAATTAATTGATTGTTAATTTCGTTTCTAATTGATTGCCTAAATTACCACCTATTGCTTTTTTCCCTGTTTTTTTCTACCAAAATCTTCTATTTTGTTTATTTTTTATATAAAATTTGGGGTGATGGTAGTTTAAAAATTGGTGATAATTTTGCGTTAATTTTTGTTGAATTTTCATCCATTGATTATAATTAATGTTTATTTTGTGATTTTTTTTAATATTGGAGATGATGGTAATTTAGGAACAATTTAAAAAAAATTGTGAATTTTGTGGGGCTGATGTTAATTTAAGTTTTTTCAAAATTTGTAATCTAATTTTTAATTGGTAATTTTTAGTAGTTTTATAGCCATTGATTGGAATTGGTGGCAATTTTGTGATTTCTATGTGAATTTTTGGGCTCATGGTAATAATTCAATTTTTATTTTTTTGTGAAATTTGGATTAGTTTTGTGCATTTAGAAATTATGGGGCTGATGGGGCTGATGGTAAATAAAGGATTTCAATTTTTCTAATATAAGTTTTAATGTTTATTTGTTTCCTTTTCAACAGGTGATGGTAATTTAGGTTTTTTCAAAAATTGCAATATAATATTTTAATGGTAATTTTCAATATTTTTCAGCCATAAGATAAAACCGCTTTAATTTTATTTGGGTTGCTTTCTTACTTTTTGCAGGGAATTCATGGAAGGAAGATTTGATTGTGCTGGTAATTTTGAGTCAATTATTTCCATACCATTTTTGTGCTGGTAATCAATAGAAATGAAACAAAATCAACAAATGTGGAAGATTTGATTGTGCTGGTAATCAAGAGAAAGGAAATAAATTTGTTCTTTGTTTAAAGAGATTAATTATATTTTTTTGAAGATTAAATTTTGGTGTTGAATTTTGGTATTTAAATTTTGATATGTGGAATTTTTTATTGTATTGCTAATGATGCTTTTGTGGTGTTTATATGGTGTTAATATTGGAAATATAATTTTATATGTTGTTTATATAGTTTGTGTTGATAATAAGTGGTGTATATAAAATCAAATAAATCTAGAAAATATAAATAAAGCTAAATTAGTCCTAGCAATACATCTTAAAAAAAAATAGACCTTAAAAAATGAATTTTACATAATCCAAACTTAAGTTAAAAAGTGATGCCATGCATTATTAAAAAAAATCGAACTTTGAAAAATAATTGTTGAAAAATTACTATCAAATTGATTGAATATTTTGTGTTAATGATGGTAATTAGCAAATTTTGTCACGTTTATGAATAAATTCAAATTTTGAAAAGTATTAATTCAATGATTTTGTTTACCATAAAAAATAAAGTTTAAAAAATAATTGTTGTGAAATTATCAGCAATAGCATTGTGGTGGTAATTCAACTTGATGAATTTATAAAACGAGTTAGTTGGATAGATCTGACACATGACTTGTCTTTCTTTTTCTATACAAATTCTGTATTATACATTGGTCAGTACAGTATGTGCTATTTCACATGTTAATACTGCTCTAGAGGCGTGCAGACTCAGATTAAATGGAGGGTGATGGAAAATATGAGAGAATTGAACAGAAAACGTGTTTGCTGCAGAAGGAATATTTCTGCTTCCTCTTGTTTCAGGCGAATGGAGAGGTCCAATTTCTAATTAAATGCATGGAGGATTGGAACAATGGAGGGTCCACGTAAGTGGAGATGATTTAGACTGAGATGAAGATTGAATCAAGAAAACGCGTTTTCTTATTTGGCTGAATTTTTTATCCATTCAATAGTCCTCTGCCACGTGTCCGCTTGAGATTGGTTGAATTTTTTGCAATTAATTCTCTTGCATCAGATTTTCATTTTAGTTTTTAGAGAGTTTTAGAAAGTCTTTTTTCGCGAGATTGGTACCGTTGGATTCGTATCGTCGAGACCTTCGTGTTGACACCCCACAAGACCCTATTTCGAAAAAGTTGACTTTTGGTCAAAGGCGGTTTTCGGGTTTGACTTTTTGTATTTTTGTAGAATTTTGCCGTTTTGCTTGGATGATTGGTTGGAAAGGGTTGTAGAAGGTCGTGTGTAAGATTTTCGCGGAGATTTGTGAAGAATCCGGCTATCCTTAGCTCAAGATTTGCAAATCGGCGATTCACTTGGAGTTGACTTTTCATCCAAGTCCTCCAAATATTCGTTTCTTAATCTTTTTAACTAAAAAATCACACCAAAAGCGTATTAAGAGTTTCAAAAATATTTTTTATTAATTTTAAATATTTTTCATACATTTTATGTGATTTAATGGTGAATTTTATATAATAAAAATCCTAAAAATGTGTATAAAAATACACATTACACTTATCGGTGCCATGTCCTGCCGTATTCGAGCCATGTCCAAAAGTCAACATATATTAAAATATTCAGATACGCCACGTGGCGTGTCCGAAACGTATCGGTGTCGTATCCGTGTCCTATATACATTTGATACGCATACGGCTGATTTTTTGAAGTATTCGCGTAACATAACATATGTGACATATGTGATTCCATATATATGAATCGCATATGTGACATGTGATTCCATATATATGAATCGCGCATGCGACATGTGGGTCAATCTATATGAACCACATATGCAACCTATGTTATAAGTTTAATTACTTTTTCTCATATCCTCAGGTTTAAATATTAAAAAGCAAGTTCATTTACTTTCGTATCAGGAATTTCTATTAGTAGGGAAAAAAGGCTGAAATCATGTCATCCAACAGAATTAAAAAGCTTCTCTCTTCGTTCACCTAAACATCTGTCAGCATCAATACTTGTCAGCATCAATACGAACCACCACGAACGAGAGTAAACCTATAATAAAATACTCCATCATTAGTTGACAGACCTACTGTCTCATTTCTCTTGATCAGACGCACTCCATCATGAGACCTATGCTTAGCCCAGCGGGCTACGATGGAGAGATAGCATTTCCTTCACTTCGACCAGAATAAATTCCTCGAGTGTATTCTCATACAGTCATACTTGTTGGATCCTAACCTTCACCAGCATAGTAGCATGTCTCTTTTACAGCACCATGAAAAGAAGAAATTTGCGCACTCTGACCTGGTCATTTGACTTGATTGACTTCATTAAATGCAAGGTAATTTTCCTCTCT
Organism: Juncus inflexus; assembly: GCA_024447665.1. Taxonomy (NCBI): domain Eukaryota; kingdom Viridiplantae; phylum Streptophyta; class Magnoliopsida; order Poales; family Juncaceae; genus Juncus; species Juncus inflexus. The sequence continues at coordinate 408,229 of JAJHPC010000011.1, forward strand.
CAGTTTATCTTATTTCGCTCTCTTGAGAAAATGAAGTGGGTTTTTCTTTATTTTTCACGTTATTTTTTCCTTCTATTTCGCTCTCTTGAGAAATTGAAGTGGATATTTCTTTTCTTTTTAAAATGGCATGGAGTGGCTCCTCTGGTTTGCACCACCGTAGGTCATATTTATATATATATTTCTTTTAACTTTGAGATTTATATGTTTTTTGTTTAACACAAGTCATTATGATTTTTAGAAGGGAAATAGACGACGAAAGTGATGAAGAGGAAACTGCCGACATGAACGGGGGTGGTAAAAAATAACGGGCACACAAATCCAGAGGAGAGAGCTTCAAAAGGTAAATTTATGCGCAACATTTTATAATTTTTATAAAATACACATTTTGCCCCTTTCTTTCTCTCAGTTCAGTACGCCTCTCCTATTGCTTCAATCATCCAGCCCCTCTTAAAAAAATGTCGTTTCTCCCTTACTTAGGCCTTATCGTACATGGACACAGATTCTCTAACACCTTCGTCACGACAAGCCTTCGCCGCTTGATCAATATATAGTTTGGGTCATTATAGTGGTGATGGTTGTTTCATAACCGTTGCAGTGTGCATATGCTACGAAGTTGTCAAGAGCAATAATCCACGGTAGGCAATGAGAGATTCAGCAGGTCATTCAGCACATTCTTCAAAAAGTTCATCAGCAGGTTCAGGCAGACCATAAAGTTATTTTTTGCCATTAACGGCCATTAATTTTGAGATTTATATCTTTTTTATACTTTAACACAAATTGTTCTTCTTTTTAGGAAGGGAATGGATATTGAAAGTAATGGCGATGAAACTGCATCAAATGGAACCAAAATGAAAGGGACAGATAAAAAAAATTAGCACATAAATCAAGAGACACCACATGGAGGGGAGAGAGATTCTAATTTGACAATACTTCAGTATTAGTCACATTGCATTTAATGGGAGTGTATGTTTTGTTCATATCATGTGGGTTTCGGGTAGGTATTGTAAATATTATAGCATTTGTGTGTATTTTTATGTTTTGAACAGATCTTGAACTAAAAATTTAGAGCGTAAATACTTTAAGAACTTCTAACTCTATATGCACAAATCATATACATCTTGTTCTAAAAAGTGTTCTAATGTTTTTAATGCATTGTATGAAGAACACCAAATTAAGCATATGTCCATATATATGAATTGCATATGCGACATGTGATTCCATCTGTATGAATCGCATATGCACCGTATGTAATTTCATTTATGTGAACCACATATACCATTTGTGTGGGGCCTACACCATTAAGGGTTCAGATCAGAGAAGATTTGAACTCAATTTGACCTTAACCAAAGTACTCATGTAGATTATCATAGTTGTAGGCGTGGTTTCCGTGACCAGTATAGTAGCTTACCTCTTTTACAAGATAGTGAAAAGAAGAAATTCCCGTAATCTGACAATTTTGCTTGCCCAGATTGATTTTATTAAATGCAAGTTAATGCTCTTTTATTTTATTTTGTTGTTTAGAGTTTGCCTTTTGAGTCTAAAATGTTTGTTTGTTTTGGTTTTCGTTCTTTTATTTGTATTTCAAGTTCATAGTCTGTGATATGTTTTTAATCAATGCAATATCATCTTGGAGTTTAAAAAAAAAAAAACTTTTATCTAGATTATCAACTTTTTTGTCTTCACTTTTTTTTTTTTTTTTAAGACGGCGCGGAGTGGATCTGACATTTTTTTTTTGAAAATATGGAAATAGGAGTGGCTCTGACTCAGGCTCAGCAGAAACTTCACATCGCAGAAGGTATTTCCTCTTTTTATCTGCATTTCTTTTATTTTCCATCAGCTCTCTATTTAACACAAATGGAGCGTTAATTTTGAGATTTATATCTTTTTTGTTCTTTAACACAAATTGTTCTAATGATTTTTCTTCAAAACTTTGTATTAGAGGAACCCCTTTTATTTTAGCTTTTAATTATATGAATGTAAATATCTAATTATAAGCAACTTTTATTTAATTTAATATCAACGTAAGCGAAACAATTGGCTTTCAATGGAGATGAAAATGCATCAAATGGAACCAAAATGAATGGAGCAGGTAAAAGAGAATGGGTACACAAATCAGAAGATGCCGCGTAATTTATTCTGATTTGACAAGACTTCATTGCAATGTAATAGTACACCTCACTGCACCACTTAATAATTTGTAGGTTTAACAAAAAGAATGATGACGGAAAAGGAAATGCAGAAGTGGCGGAAGATATTTTTTAGTATCATGTTCTATCTTTTCACTAGTACTAGTATTGGGCACGTGACAGTTTTCAATTTGTGGACATCATATATTAATAAAATAGAACATACAATTTTTCTCTATTGTTGTTTAGTTATTTATTATAATTTAATGGAGAACTTAAAAAGTTAAATGAATTCTTAAATTTCAGACTTGTTATGATTGTGGAAGAGAAGTACAAATGTGCCCCATATGCCAAAGTCAGATTACCACAAAAATTAGGCTCTATTGATTGTGAAAAATAGGGTAAAAACCGAGGAAATTGAGTGATAAAATGAATTAATGGAAGTTCCTTTGCTTAAAATTAAGATTGATTAATTTTCAGTGTTAGTCACACTGCATTTAATGGAACTGTGTTTTTATTCATATGATGTGGGTTTCGAGTAGGTGTTGTATAAATTATAGTGTTTGTATGTATTTCTCTGTTCTGAACAGATCATGAACTCGAAATTTTAGCGCCTAAATACTTTAAGAACTTCTAACTCTATAATACAAATCATATACATCTTGTTCTAATTCTTTTTTAAAAGTTTGTTCTAATATTTTTAATGCATTGTATGAAGAAGGTCAATTTAAGATGCGGCATATGTGATTTCATATATACGAATCACATACGCAACATATGTGATTCCACATATATGAATTGCATATGCCACATGTGATTCCATAAATATGAGACATGTGATTCCATATAAATGAACCACATATGTAACATGTGATTTCATATACATGAATCGCTTATGCGACATATGTGATTTCATATATGAGAACCACATATGCCATTTGTGATTCCATATAGAAGAATCACATATGTGATTATATATATGTGAATTGCATGAGTTCTTATATAGTGCCCGTGTCTTTTGGACTCTTCAAATTGGAAGGGGTGTTTTGGGTACTTATCATTTACTTATACAATTTATTACCTAATAACTCTCATGTTAGCCAAAACTTGTTAGTTCAAGCGGTAAGGCACATTTCCAACTATGGTAGAAACTCAAATTCGAGTCACAACGAACGTATTTAGTTTAATATTTAGCAAAATCTACTAACTCAATGGATTGTCACAAAAAAAAAAAATAACTCTCATGTTATGCACATATGTTCTCACCTCTCAATTCCATCCTCTCCACTTATTCCATTTTTTCCACTCACTTCTCTCTCCTCTTTTTTCAATCACCAAAGAGTAAATCAATACGCAAAATGTTATATTAACTATGAAATTGATATTAAAATAATATATAGGCACGAATATCATATTTGTACAAAAAAGATGGCATTAATACTATAAAGAGCATATTAGCATCGAATATGGTATATTGATATGAAATGTAAAATGATGTACCCACACTAAACATAATATATTTGCAGACAAAGTAGTATAGTAACACTGAGGTCGCACAAAAGTATATATTATCGCTTAAAATTATATATTAGCATTATAATTTCATATATGCCATTACAAAAACTCAAAATATCATATTTGCCATTATAAAAACTTAAATATCATATTTGCCATTGTAAACACTTAAAAATATCATATATGCCATTACAAAATCTTAAATATCATATTTGCCATTACGAAAACTTAATATATTATACTTGCCATCAAATTTACTCAAAACTTAAAATCATCCATTTTTTTCGTTAAAATTAACGGTCCAATCTTATAATTACTATTATACCCCTAAATTTAGTTAATGAATTAGATTTCATATTAAAAATTCATTTGATGTTCTCTCTCTCTTCGTGATTGAAATTCATATATAAACAAAAATAATCTTCACTTCAATTTGTTAGTCAAAATAATTTGACATGAGAGAAAAATTTATTCAAAAAAATAATCAATTCATTTCTCTCATATCAAATTTTTTTTACTTCAAATTAAAAGAAAGACTTTTTTTTGTTTATATATGAATCTAAATTATGAAGAGAGAAAGAGAGAGAGGGAGAGAGAGAGAGAGAGAGATGTTTAATATGAATCTAATTCATGAAATAAATTTAGGGATATAATGGTAATTATAAGATTGGGCCGTTAATTTTAACGGAAAAAATAGATAATGTTAAGTTTTGAGTAAATTTAATGACAAATTTGATATATTTAGTTTTTGTAATGGAAAATATGATATTTTAGATTTTGTAATGGCATATATGATATTTTTAAGTTTTTATGATGACAAATATGATATTTAAGTTTTTATAATGACAAATATGATATTTTGAGTTTTTGTAGTGGCATATATGAAATTATCCCATTAGTATTTATTAGAACTCAGAAAGGACACACTGTAACTTGAAAATATATATTGATTTAAAAAAAAATCTACTAAAAAATATTTATTCAGACATCGAAAAATATATTTAAGTAAAGAAAAATAGCATTCACTTAACATCCAAAATTATAGATATCTACAAAATACTATAAAATTGAACAAGTAAATTATAAATAATGATATATTCGCACTAAAATGATATGTTAACATTAATAGCATGCTTGTACAAAAGTAATATTAACACTAAAAATGATATGGCATTGAAGACATTGGTATATATATAGCAATTGAAAACAATATATCAACACTTAAAATTATATTAACAATGAAATATTCAGAAATCTAAATAAACAACAAAAAAAATAGTATATTATAACACAAAAATATGCATTAACAAATATTTCTGCCACTAATTCAACATCCAAAACACAATATTTATGCATAAATTATAAAAAAGCTATTTTATAATATTATTTATTACGTAGAAGGTTTGGTTTTTGCGGATTCTTTTTTGAATGGGAAAAGTGCGATGAAAATGTAAAAATGCTTTTGACAAAATTTTTGTTAGTATGAGAAAAAGTCTTAGATCATGTCATACAATAAAAAGTTGAGAAACGTTTCTCACATTAAATTTAAGGGTAAATTTCACCGTAGGTCACTCAACTTTAAAAAAATAATCAAATAAGTCACTCAACTTTCAATTGTCCCCTACAAGTCACTCAACTTTCAATTGTCCCCTACAAGTCACTCAACTTTAAAAAAAATATCAAATAAGTCACTGAACTTTTAATTGTCCACTATAGGTCACTCAACTTTTAAAAATAACCAAAATAGGTCACCCAATTAGTTGAAAAATACAAATAAGTCATCCGATATGAGTGACCTATTTGATAATTTTTGAAAGTTGAATGACCTATTTGAATATTTTTTTGAAGTTGAGTAACTTATATGGGATAATTGAAAATTGAGTGACTTATTTGGTCATTTTTGAAAGTTGAGTGATCTATAAGGAATAATTGAAAGTTGAGTGAGCTATTTGATTATTTTTAAAAATTGAGTGATCTTTAATGAAATTTACCATAAATTCAACTAAACATCGGTCACCGTGACCACGAACCACGAACCACGAACCACGAACCACTATGAAGTATGAAGGAGAGAGCAAGTCTATAAAATACTCCTCCACTATGCCACTATGGGCACGTGCAGTGAGATTATGCCAGTCCTATCAAATCCTAAACCAGCTGTCCTTCCAATAAAAAAATGGATGCCCTTAGCCCGACCTCTTACGGTGAAACCATTAGAGAACTCAACGTTTCAAGCTTCCACATTTAATTGATAAATTTTATGAACAACCACCTTAATTTATTCTCTCAAAAATTGTATCAAAACCATATCATATCACTGTTAGCAGTCAGTCCATAAACAAAAATTTTGTTTTATTGAAAAAAAAATAAACAAATTTTTTGTTCAGTTCTAGCTAAATCCCTAAAATGTTAATCACTAGAAGTATGTAGACTTGGGCACGTATCTTTTAACCCGTTTCCAAATCAGATTCTTTCAATTTCATCACCTGCTAAAAAGAAAGAAAATGAATTAACATTATTTAATCAATCTACAACTACAACACAAAAGATTGAAACTAATGAATTCATAAAGAAAATAATTCATGATTGACACAATTGATAATATTTTGAAGAAAGAAAGATTATTACCTGTCCAAAACTTTTTAGATTATACCGTTCTCATATCTCTTTTGATATCTCTTTGGCCGATATCATACCGTTCCTTCATATCAAAAGCATGACAAAGATTTTCCTCAACATTCTTCAAGTCGTTTACAATATTCTGCAACATAACGACATGAAACGGTCTACTAACAACCATTTCTACAAAACCAACAAATCCGACGGCCCGTCTTGATCTGATAAGAATTTCGTACTCATCAATCACAACCATGCATCGTTCCGCAATTTCTGTTACTCTTTTCTCCCAAGACTCCATGACAGATCTTTCATTTCCGCCAAGTGAATTAAAGTTTGAGAGAAAGGAATCCATGATTTCAAATTCCGAGTCGATTCGATCCATACTATTGTGAACTTTTAGAATTAGGGCTCGCATCGACATGAGAGACCAGATGGATTTGAGAGCTTCTCCCGCTAGACCGGCAAGGATGAATTGCGAGAGCTGACATAACAGTTGACTTGCCATTCCCATCATTGATTTGATTATCAGTATTATGGTCTCTGTAATCTGCCAATTGTGAAAAAGTACATAATATAAATTCTGATATGTCAATCTTTTGTTCAGAGAAGTGAATAAAAATAAAAATAAAATAAAAAGAGGTAACAGAATTGTACCTTTAGCTTTAGCACTGACATTTCTTGAGTTATTTGAATAATAATCATTATCTGCCTCCAAATGCGTGTATTTGTATAGTTTATTATGCCTCAAAAGTCTCCTGCTCCTCTTCTAAGAAATTTCAAGAGGGAAGGACGCACCCTTAAATAGAGCACGTGCTACTTTTTACATAAAATTGTCCAATAATGCACGTGTTAACTGAATTCAGCCATCTTATTATGTCATACATGAAATCATTAAACCAGGCAAAGTTTATGCAATTTCCTATTTCTTAACGTAATTGGACCAGATTCTTGATATAAAATCACTAGGCCACCAATATGTATAAAGCAATTCCAAATTTCCAACTCCGTTTCTTTGTTTTTCTCTACATCCTCTTATTGCAGATAATTGTAACTTAACTGAAATTTTATTTATTTTAATGACGTAGTATTTGATAATTGAGATGTGATAAATTGCACTTTTATTGCGTTTCTAATGCACTTTTAGAAATGTACACTCATGTTTTTATGACCTGATATATTTGTGGTATTTTATACCATGAGGTATAGAAAGTCAGTCATAGAAAGTATTTTAGGGTCTTACTTAAAGGGGAAAATATGTTGAAGAAAGCGATCTTTATTTATTTTAGTTTGTTTTACGAATATTATATCCACAAACTCAAGATGGAGATGGCAGTGTTATGAATTTCCTCGCACCTGATGCAACTAAAATCAAGACCAGAACGACCAAGAAACAAACCTGAGCCTTCAAAATTTGTTATTTCTCAAGTTAGTAAAAAAAAAAAACAGAAATAATCTCCTATGTCCATACATGAAGTCATGAATCCAGGCAATGTTTATGCAATTTCCTATTTATTAACGTAGTTGACCAGATTCTAAATATGAACTCATTATTATGCCCGATATCTATAATCTAGTCCAGCCCCGTTTTTTTTTATTTCTTTGTTTTTGGTTGAAAATTGTGTTTAGTTTGGAGGAAAATTGTTTAAGAAAGAAATCCTTCTTTATGTAACCAATGTTGTGTTCATAGTATCAGAGAGACCCCAGTGTGTTACAAAATTTCCACGCACTTTCTTTAACACCACAAAATCAAGATATAAATGACCCAAAAACAACCGAGCCTTCAAAAGATGTTCTTCCTCAAGTCAGTAATGATTTTTGTTCTTTCTCAAGCAAATCTAAATAAAAATTCTAAGAAATCCTTGGTCAAAGTGTTGTTCACTTTCACCCAAATCGGCTTGTAAATATTCAAACATGACCTGATTAAAATGTTTCTCAAAATTTGTATAAATAGAATACTGAAATCAGGAATACAAAATCAAGAACCTGAAGTTTTATTTTGAAAGTAAACAAGCTTGCATGATCATTTTGTTTTTACAAACAAAAAATCTCTCAATCAATCATTACGAGATTACAAACATATCTTTTGATTTTGAATAATTGACAACGAAAACTAGATCAAGATAAAAAAATGAAAAAAAAAATAATAGCGCCACAATATCCAATTAATTTAGTGGTCATTTTTCTCTGCAAATTGTGGTAGGCTTTTAAATCAGGATATTGATCACATTAATGAAATTAGTTACAACATAAAACCCCATATCCAAGAGATTCATCATCCAGCCACAAATCCACATATATCATACATTTTTTCATGAAAATGCAAGATTGCCTAATATTTATACCCCTTGACATACAAACTCTCGGAAGCGGCCACATCCGTATTTCCACCACCATATTTCCCCAAAGTCGCTTCCGAGTTGGCCTTGCATCGGGCCAAAAACGCGGCTTGAGCCGCCTCGACATTTTCTTTCTTGCCTGCCCATTTCTTGATAGTGCTTTGTTGAAGGGCACGACCGAATGAGAAGGACAATGTCCAGGGTTTGAGCACATCCAAACTGTTCATCGCGTTGAGATTGAGGGTTGCTTGCTCCTCGCTCTGACCGCCTGAAAGGAACACGATGCCTGGAACGGCCGGAGGAACTGTGCGTCTTAGTGCAGTTACTGTGTGCTCTGCGATTACATCGGCGCCGACCTGTTATGAGATAAAATATATTTGGTCATACTTCTGTGATGTTTCGTAGTTTAATGAGATTATAGTTCTATGGAAGAATTGCGTAGGTTTTGAACTAAATATGTCTAGAGTATGACTTAATCAATATTTTGAATTGTTGATTATATCTGATTAGTTGTATTAGATTGGTATCACCCGTAGTCGAGTAACATAATATGTGTGATTGTTGATGAATTTTGGACTATATTGTTATCTTTGTTTTTTTTTTGAAGCGTCAGGAGGCGATTGCCTCACTGAGATTCTTTTATATATAAAATAAAATAAAAATGTTTTTGTCGTAATAGACCTTACATATGAGGGGTACAAATTCTATTACAATAGATCCAATTATAAGAAATTATAAGGGGTCTCTTATCGAATTACAAAGGAGGCCTAGAAAATAGAAATGTCGATCTGGCGTGAAGCGAAGTTAGACATGCTCCCACTAGTCTTCTGCTTGTCGTTTGGCCTCCATCAAAGTTATCTTTGTTGTTTAATTGAATTTTTTGAGCAGGGATTGAATACCAATAAAGTTCTACTTTTAAATGTCAGTATTTAGCCAAGAACAAACAATTAATAATTTGAGCCTAATTACCTTTGGGCTGTCAGAACCAGGAGTGACCATGTTTGGTTTCAGAAGAGTACCCTCCAAGAGCACATGATGGTCATTCAAAGCCTTGTAAACCGCCGCCAAAACCCGTTCAGTGACTTCCGCGCATTTCGCGATGTCATGATTTCCATCCGTCAAAATCTCAGGCTCCACAATCGGCACCAGACCGTTCTCTTGGCAAATAAGAGCATACCTGGCCAAGCCTTGCGCATTTTGCACGATCGACAGCTCAGAAGGCTCACTCGGCCCGATTTTCAATACAGCACGCCATTTAGCAAACCGGGCCCCAGCCTCATAGTACTTGGCACAGCGGGAACCCAGTGAGTCTAAACCCTGAGTGGTCGTCTCAGAATTCGTGCCCGCGATTTCTACTGTGCCCTTGTCAACCTTGATACCTGGAATCACCGAGTTTTCCATTAAAAGGTCCACAAATGGTTTTCCATCTAAGGTTTTCTGATAAAGTGTTTCCTCAAACAGGATGACGCCTGAGAGGAAAGGCAAGGCGCCAGGCGTAGTGAACAACATTTCACGAAGTGCTTGGCGGTTGGACTCAACATTTTCTACATTGATGCCGGCGAGTCGCTTGCCGATGGTTCCTGTGCTCTCATCAGCAGCCAAGATGCCTTTTCCTGGCGTCGCGATGTATTTTGCTGTCTTGATCAGTTCATCTGCATTGGAGTTTGAAAAATAAAGTCATTAATTCGAGCATTGATATTAAAAAATAATATCTAAGAAATATAGTTGCATAGTATATTTTAACCTGATGCATACATATATTTGGAAATTTAAATTTAGAAAATTGCCCCCAATCAAAAACTTCTGTAGAATCATTATATCTATCTATAACTCAAAAACAAAAGAAATATAGGAAAAAATAGTTCTTGTAGTTCATAAGTCTACCTGCATATTTTCCAATGAAGGCTGACATGCTTGCTGATAATTTCTTTTTTTTTTTTTTGGATAAGAGAGATAAAAGTGCAAGGACTTGATTGCAAAAACAAAGCCTTCTAGACCATAGTCTTATATAAGACCTTAAGCATATGGAATATACGGAGTGAATCTACAATAGCAAACTGACACGTGTCAGCTGCCAAACCCGTTGAATCCTATCATCCTTGGATAGTGGTCTTGTGGTACCACTTAATGCCCACATAAATATTTTTTATTGTAAAGAAATTAAATGAAAAATAGAGAAAATAATAATAATAATGAGGGTACCACATAATACCCACAAAAATAAAAAATTTCATTGTAAAGAAATTAAATGGAAAATATAGGCAAAAACAAAAATGAGTGGTACTACTTAATGTCCACAATTTTTTTTATTGTAATGAAATTGAATGAAAAATAGAGAAGAAATATACTATTCTTTTATTTTAAATAGTTAAATGGAAAATAGAGAAAAAAGAATGAGTGGTAATAATTAATGGTTAGATGTGCTGACATGGACTTATCCATGTAAGTGTAGTGTAGGGAGGAAAATGAATTGGGATCCCATTCAGACAAGTAAAATTACAATGTATATTGGATTATCAAACTAATTTAATTAAGAAATAAGGATTATGTTAACTTATATCTTCATTTTGTTAATTTCTTAATTATAGTGAAAATACCCTAAAATTGGATTGTCAGCTAAACTATTCTACTCTTGGAGCAGGTGATATTGTCGCGCATTTTCAGCGTAAATATTTTTACCCTTATACATAAAATTTTCAAAAACACTACGCGGTTGCAAGGGCCATTTTCGTTAGTTTTAAGCTTTTTTGTTGGAAATTTCTCAAATGAGAAACATTTTGTAATAAAAAGAAAGAAAATACTCATATTTTTATTAATTTTTAGCTTTTTGTTGGAAATAGTTGTAAGTTCTGAATCTGAATCATTTATTTGTAAGAAGAAATTTTAATACAACTATTTTGTTTTTTCTATAGTGATTTTAGCCATCCATAAATGTAACTATCTATAAATTGATACAGCTTTTATCGCTACATTTTTCTCCTAAAAATAGCCAAGAGAAGTTCAAATTTATTGCCTTTCAGTTTCCTACGACTAATTTTGAAAACAAAGAAAACGAGAACAAAATCACAACTTATCTTGTTCGAGTTGTTAAAATGTGATACAATCAATTATCCATCGTAAGGTAAAAATCAAAACTATAGTTAACATTTATTGTTATTTTCAAAATCATTTATTTCTCTTCGATATTTACCGATCTTTCATCCTATTTTGTGCATCAAAAACATAAATTACTGCCCTTTTTTTCTTTTCATAAATCCTACTTTTCTTCCTCTCATCATTCCCTCTTCAATTTTATGATTCAAATTAATGAAAGACAAGCAAAAAGATGTTCGAATCGAGGAAATATATATTCTCATGAATCATACGACAAACATTCCATGATGAAGAAACTAAGATCTCGTATTTCGACCAGGAAAATGCAAGAACCAATTCCGCCGCCACCACAGCCTCTTCCATCCCACTCTGACAAAACATCAGACGATTCACTAGATGGCCACAACAAATCAGCACCACAATGCTCAGTCGTCTCAATATATCAAACCAAGATACACGGTGTTATGCGACATGTCACAATCTCATGGAACAAAACCATAATGAGCCATTCTTTCTCCATTTCTGTCGATGGAAAAGTTGATGGACCCTTGTTGTGCCGAGTCGAGCTGAAACCTTGGCCGTTTTGGGGCCGGAAGGGGTCTAAAACAACCGATATTAATGGAGATCGTGTTGATATCTTTTGGGATATTCGATCTGCTAAGTTTTCGCACAGTCCTGAGCCAGTAAGTGGTTATTATGTTGCTCTAGTGAGTCAAGATGAAGTTGTTCTACTAGTTGGAGACTCACGAAAAGATGCTTATAAGAAAACTAAGTCAAGGCCTACATTAGAAGATCCATTAATACTCTGCAAAAGAGAGAATATGTTTGGCAAGAGGAATTTCACGACACGGGCTCATTTTGATGATCGGAGGAAAAAGGATCACGACATTGTGATAGAAAACTCGGTTCCGGGGTCTAGAGATCCCGAAATGAGAATAAGCATTGATGGAATCGTGTTGATAAATGTGAAGAATTTGCATTGGAAGTTTAGAGGAAACGAAACAATTGTTGTGGATCAATTGCCGATTCAAGTGTTGTGGGATGTGCATGATTGGGTGTTTGGAGGCTCTTGGTCGCAAGCTTTTTTCATATTTAAATCGGCAAAAGAAGAAGTTTTTGACGAAAATGGAGTCGAGCAGAAGTGCCGTGAGAGTGGAAATGAGTTCTGTTTCTGTTTAAATGCGTGGAAAACCGAATGAGAATTGGAATAAAATTGAATCTTTCGTTTGATTTTAAATGCATGCAGAACAGCGGGAGGAAGACAAGTCCGGCGAGTGGGATAGTATGAAATGAAATTATTGGAAGTGCCAGTAGTTTTTTCTTTTCTTTTCTTTTTTCTCTCTTTTTTCCTTGTCTTTTCTTTCCTTTCCTTTTCATTTGTTTGGTTTTGAGTGAGACATTTTATATTGATTTCTGTAGTTTAATTTCTGATATTGTTGTTTATCATGTCTGAGCAAGTACTGAATGATACAAAAAGTCTGTAATTTCAGCAACTTCATAAGAAAAACAAAAACATCATGTATCGTTTTAATTTCCAATGAGAATTGCATTTAAAAACAAACAGAAAAAAAATTGCATAATTTATGCAAACAAAACATAATCATTGTCTTGTTATACATAAATAAAATCCTACATTCATTCAAAAAAAAAAAATCCTAAAATTTATTGAAATATTTAATCCCCAACTCCATTAGGTTCCACCAAACAAAAAAGTTTAAATTGCCATAATGATCCATTTTCTCACGCCCTTCCGAAAAGAAAAGCAACCCAAAAAAATAAACACAAAAATAAACACAAAAACAAAAACAAAAACAAAAATTAAAATTCTCACTCCATGACAGCTGTCCCACCAACAGCTTTAATCTTCTCAATAATCTCACTCGCCTCCTCTTTCGTAACTCCTTGTTTCAAAACGACCGGCGTTTTTTCAACCAAGTCCTTTGCTTCTTTCAGCCCCAAATTCGTAAAACCTCTCACCTCTTTTATCACCTTAATCTTACTAGCCGCTTCAAATTTCTCCAACTTCACATCAAACGCCGTCTTTTCCTCTTTCTTCTTTTCCTCTCCTTTTCCAGCCCCACTTGCTTGAGCTCCAGCAAATCCTTGGCTGGACATGGTGCGTGGTAATGGTTGGTTGAGTTTTAAGAGTAAAGCGGGCCCGATTTGTTTTATCTCTTGAGGAGAGAGAGAGGCGATTTGGTCGGCTAAATTGAGGATTTTTTGAGAAGGTGGTGGAGTTGGGCCGTATGGATTGTAAGTTGAAGGAAATGTGAATTTGTTTGAAGGGTCTTTTGGAGGCGCCACGTCAGCGCTGAAGTGGCGAAGGTGAGAAGAGAGAAAGGGGAGTTTGGTGCGGTGAGTTAGATGGTTGAGTAAAGGGGTGAGTTTTTTCATTGTTGGAGGAATTAGGGTTTAGGGTTTTGGGTGAGGGGGAGAAATTGTCTGGAAAAAGAAGGAAATTTGATTAGTTGCATAGACAGGTTTTAATGGGTTTAAGTTTATTCAGTCTCTGAGTGAAACCTGTTACGATCTGGTACTGATCCAAAGTTGTGCTCGTTTTGTTTTGGGATTTTGTGTTTGAGTGTGTGTTTAAATGGGAATTAAGTCTGAATTGGGGCTTATTGTCGCTCTACAAGCAATTTTGAACAATGAAATAGTTGAGAAGTTTGAGAAATTTTTAGGCATGCACAACTAATTAAATCAAATCCCAGGCACATGAATGAAATAAATCCTAGGTACATCTTACTAACGGAATCAAAGAAAACAAATCCAGTAACACTCATTCAGATCAATTAATTAATAAACAACACGAATCCCAGTAATTCCATCCAATTCACGACGCAATTTCACAGGTTAAATAGAGAAATAAAATCATAAGATTTAGCAAAACTCACTGAATCTAGAGCCTGTTCGAAGAGCTGGACTGGATCGCAAGAGAAGAAGCTGAGCAGGAGAGAAACGATGGCGCTTTGAGTTGAAGAGGAGAGAAATTCACTGTACAGTAATGGGGTTTAGCTTTAGGGTAGTATTCTTTCTGGACCGTTTTAGACCCGGCCCATTTAGTTTTAGTATATGGACTGGACTTAGGCCCTTTAATAATAGCCCATGAAATTGCTATTTCGTATAAATAATCTCAAAACTTGGTTCATGCTTGTATGTATTTATTCTGTTCAATTAATCCATATATAGGCTTTAGCCTAATGAATCTAATAAGATCAATATATAAATTGAAGCAACTCAATCTGACACCATTAAATTACCTCATGGCAACAATCAACTTTTGAAGCATTTATAGTACAGGTTAAGCTCAGGGCATACAATGCAATTGCAAATTTCTCATTTTCTTTTCACAACTGAAGCATCCATACTGTTCTTCAGCACCCACTAACATAATTACTAGAGTTTGGAATAATTATATCAAAGCACCCATTTTCATAAACTAATATGCCACAATTTCATGAATGAAAATAAAAGAAACATCTCATCTTATTTCAGCGACACTGAATCAGCGTAAAGTCAACAATATGAACAAAGAGTTAAAATATCCACTATGTTAGTTAGAATTTAAAATGAACAAAATATAAAATGAAATTAATTAAACAATAATAATCATCGGCCGAAACACTTCAGAAAAGAAGAGAAAAGAGTTGAAGAAAGGAATTTTAATCCCGCCGATCCTCCAGGAAAATAAGAAATAGCATAATACACAAGAGCCAATACCTATAAAAAAACAAAAAAATAAACATTAATACAAATTCTAACAAAAAAGGGATTAAATTTTTAATTTTTAAAAAATTCTAAATATTTTTAATTACCTGAAGGGCGGAAAAGAAAACAGAGAGGATATAACTATGAAGAACCATTGACACATAAATGGTCATAACCATGCTTCCTAAAAATCCCAGCGTAAATGGAAGCCTCTGTTCAAACAAACCAAATATAAAACTCAAATAATATACCCAATCATAACCTAATATTTCAAAAATACAAACAATACGAATAATCAACTTCACCTCTTTGGAGATCATATGAGCGAGCTGATTTTTGGGCCCTTTGAGAGCGAAAAACGAACCGATAATCGAAGCACAGCCAAGTGTGAAACAAATCGCAAATTTCTGAGGGACCAAAACCATGGCTGGAAGGAAAATCGTAAACGCGATGAAAATGAGAAAGATTCCGCTGGCCAATAGTAGGCCGAAGTACATGAGCGACTTGCCAGATGGCACGCTGCTACTGGCTGATTGGAAACTGCCTGGCAGCTCTCTTACTCCTTTCGTAACCCTGGATTGGTTGAAATTTAATCAGAGAATGTTTAAAGATGATTATTTTTGAATAATTTCTGAACTGTTTAGTCACAAATAGATTATTATCTAATTGATTATTGAATTCAAAATTAGTTCCAATTAATTTTATGATTTTATCCATAATTATCCTGATTGATGCATGATTCCCAATTCATAACGAAAAACAAAATGCGAGAATGATCAAAACGATTCTCAATTCATAACGAAAAACAATATGAAAAGGATTAATTTAAAAAAAAAATGCGAAAAGGATAAAAAAGGGGAAAAGAATGACATACACGCTGAAGGTACCGGAGACCTTGTCATTGGCCGTACGGACGGCGGATTCTATGTCAAAATCGAACCCGTATCCCTCCTCCTCCGCGGATCTGGCTGCCGCGTACGAGTTCCAATCCGCCAGCACCGACGCAGATCCTCCTCCGCCGGCGCCGCTCGACGACGAGGGCCCTCCGGTGAACCACGTCTGCGCTGTTTTCTTCATCTCAAATTCAATCGATCTAACGAAACAGAAGAAATTATGTTAACAAAGACGATTTTGGAGAACAAAGAAACGAAAAAAAGTTAAAGTTAAAAACAGAGTAAATTTGCCGGGAAACTGAATTCCGGAATGCATTTCCTGGATTTAAAAACCGGGAATTGAAATCCTTCTGTCTGTAGCTCTCTTCTTCATATGTTACTAAACCCTATACCTCTCGATTCAAATCTCTCTCTCTCTCTCTCTCGAAGAAGAAGAAGAAGAAGAAGAAGCAGACAGCCATGGACGATTCTCTCTACGACGAGTTCGGGAATTATATCGGGCCGGAGCTCGACTCCGACGCCGAATCGGAGCCCGGCTCGCCGTCGGCCGGATCCGAGGACGCTTCGCCGTCGCCCTCCGCCCGCTCGCCGACGCCGTCCAATGCTGTCTTCGACGAGATGGACACGGAGCCGGGGACTCAAATCGTGCTGGCCGAGGACAAGAAGTACTACCCGACGGCTGAGGAAGTGTATGGGGAAGATGTCGAAACCCTAGTCATGGACGAAGATGAGCTGCCGTTGGAAACGCCGATTATTAAGCCGGTTCGCGAGATTAAGTACGAGGTGACAGGTAATACCATGCCGAATCCGAGAATCCCGACTGAGTTTCTGCTCGGACTCGCTAGTAATCCTTCGCTAGTCAGACATGTAGCTCTCATCGGCCACCTTCAGCACGGTTCGTACTTTCCTTCACTCCATTCATTCTGTTTTGAGAGATTCAAACTTTGAGATCATTTCTTCATCTGAACAGGAAAAACGGTATTCATGGACATGCTAATCGAGCAAACTCACGACATTACAACCTTCGACCCGACATCTGAGCGGCATATCAGGTTCACAGACACGCGAGTGGACGAACAGGAGAGACGAATCTCCATTAAAGCCGTCCCGATGTCTCTCGTTTTGGAAGACAGTAACGGCAAATCGTATTTATGCAACATAATGGACACGCCAGGTCACGTTAACTTCTCTGACGAGATGACGGCCGCTCTCAGACTCGCTGACGGCGCCGTTCTTGTAGTCGACGCTGCTGAGGGCGTTATGGTAATTTCGCTTTCGTCTCTTTGTCATTCACTTTATTTTTAAATTTAAATCATATTAATTCAACCTTTAACGATAACTATATTTTGATATATTAGGTTAATACTGAGAGGGCTATACGCCACGCGATCCAAGAGGGACTCCCAATTGTTGTTGTAATCAACAAGGTAAATTAAACAATTGATCTTATGTATAATTCTACATAATATATATTTATAATTTTTTTTAAATTTCAGGTTGACAGGTTAATAACTGAGTTAAAACTGCCCCCAAACGACGCCTACTTCAAACTGCGCCACACGATCGACCAAATCAACGATCTCATCTCGTCCTTTTCGCAAGGCGGGGCCCGGTCCGTGGACCCGGCTTTGGGAAACGTGCTTTTCGCCAGCGGATCCGCAGGCTGGTCCTTCACGCTCCACTCCTTTGCAAAATTATACGTCAAACTCCACGGAATCCCTTTCGATTCCGACAAGTTTGCGATGAAGCTCTGGGGGGATTTGTACTTCCATCCGGATTCTAGAACCTTCCAGAAGAAGCCGCCGAAGGAAGGGGCGAATCGGTCATTTGTCGAGTTTGTGTTGGAGCCGCTGTATAAGATATACAGTCAGGTGGTGGGGGAGCACAGGAAGAGCGTGGAGGTGACTCTAGCGGAATTGGGGGTAATCTTACCTAATTCGGCATATAAGTTGAATGTTTTGCCGCTTTTGAGGCTGGCTTGTAGCTCTATTTTCGGAAATGCCACTGGGTTTACTGACATGTTGGTTAAACATGTACCGTCGGCTAAAGAAGGAGCTTCTAGAAAGGTCGAGAGTTTATACACCGGCCCGTTGGATTCTTCTGTCGCATTAAATATGAAATCTTGTGACCCAAACAGGTCGTTAATGGTTAATATTACCAAATTGTACCCAAAGCCTGACTGCACGGTTTTCGATGCATTCGGTAGGGTTTACAGTGGGACAATCAAAACCGGTCAAGCAGTCAAGGTTTTAGGTGAGAATTACTCACCTGACGATGAAGAAGATATGACGGTAAAAGAAGTAACAAAGCTTTGGGTATATCAAGCGAGATACAGGATCGCGGTAAGCCAAGCGCCAGCTGGCAGTTGGGTTTTAATCGAAGGTGTTGATGCTTCAATCATGAAGACCGCGACTTTATGCCCTGTAAATTTGGACGATGATGTGTACGTTTTTAGGCCGCTGAAGTTTAACATGCTGCCTGTTGTGAAAATCGCGGCCGAGCCGTTAAACCCTAGCGAGCTGCCCAAAATGGTCGAGGGTTTAAGGAAGATTAGTAAGAGTTATCCTTTGGCGGTTACCAAGGTTGAGGAATCGGGCGAGCATACTATTTTGGGAAGCGGCGAGATTTATTTGGATTCGATTATGAAGGATTTGAGAGAACTTTATTCTGAAGTTGAAGTCAAGGTAATAATACAATTCAATAATTGTTTATGTGTTTGTTTATTTACATTTTGATGTTTTTTGTTTTGATTCTTTTATTTATTTTTTATTTTTTTTATTTGATAGGTGGCGGATCCAGTAGTGACATTTTGTGAAACAGTACAAGACACATCATCCATGCAGTGTTTCGCAGAAACACCCAACAAAAAGAACAAAATCACCATGGTAACCATATAAATTTTCTCTTTACTCACGTTTAATTACAAGTTGATATATATTTGTGTGTGTGTGTGTGGGTGGGTGTGTGCAGGTGGCAGAGCCTTTGGAGGAGGGAATAGCAGTGGACATAGAAAACGGACTCGTCAGTATCGACTCTAAACAGAAAGATATTAGTGAGTTTTTTAGGAAGCGGTACGATTGGGACGTACTTTCTGCTCGGTCCATTTGGGCTTTCGGTCCCGACAAACAGGTCTTCACAAAATTAAATAATAAAGAAATATTATTTTATCACTCTTATACTGCATGATCAATTTCAATAATTAAATTTTTTTTATTTTTGTAAATATATAGGGGCCAAATGTTTTGTTGGACGATACTTTACGACACGAAGTCGACAAGAGTCTGTTGAACTCAGTCAGAGACTCCATCGTTCAAGGGTAAAATCCATTCATTTTTATTTCGGAAATTTTCAAATGACCCCCCCCCCCCCAACTTTTCCGAATATAACAAAAAAAAACCCTCACTTTTTAGATTTCTCAACAACAAAAAAAACCCTAAAAGCGAATTTAATTTTGATTTCACTCAACACCGTAAGGGGTTAAATAAAATCTAAATTCACTTTTATTTTTTTTGAGAAATCTTAAAAGTGAGGTTTTTATTCTAATATTCATAAAAATTAGTGACTTATTTGAAAATTTCCCTCTTCGTTTATACTTTCTACAGAAATATCTATTTCCTTGTGTCTTTTTATTTATTTTTCTTTTCCTAACAGGTTTCAGTGGGGAGCGAGAGAGGGTCCGTTATGCGACGAGCCGATCCGCAACGTGAAATTCAAAATCGCAAAAGCCACAATCGCGCCGGAGCCGTTGCACCGAGGCGGCGGCCAGATAATCCCCACAGCCCGCCGTGTCGTTTATTCTGCGTTTTTGATGGCCACGCCGAGATTGATGGAGCCTGTTTATTATGTCGAGGTAATAATATTGTTTAATTTACGTCATGGTATTAATTCTTTTGGTTAATATGTTTTTTTTTTTGTTTGTTTGGTAGATACAAACGCCGATTGATTGTGTGTCGGCGATATATACGGTTCTATCTAAACGACGTGGACATGTGACTGCGGATGTTCCAA
Source organism: Juncus inflexus (assembly GCA_024447665.1). Classification (NCBI taxonomy): domain Eukaryota; kingdom Viridiplantae; phylum Streptophyta; class Magnoliopsida; order Poales; family Juncaceae; genus Juncus; species Juncus inflexus. The sequence goes on from JAJHPC010000011.1 coordinate 428,527, forward strand.
AACCAGGAACTCCTATATATATTGTCAAGGTAATTATTTATTTATTTATTTATTTAAAATTGAGGATAAATGCACGGTTATTTATTTATTTATTTATAATTTAAATATTTATTTATTCATTTATTTATTATTTATTTGTTATTTATTCATAATTAGGGATAAATGGACCGTTAGTTCCTGTACTTTAGATGGATTGCAATTTAGTCCCCGTACTATTAATTTGACATGCTTGGTCCGTGTACTTTCTTAAAAGATGCATGACTAGTCCTCGAGTAAGGTACCAAACATGCCAAATCAATAGTACAAGGACTGAATCGCAGTCCAACTGAAGTACATGGACTAACCATCCATTCATCCCTTAATAATTAAATCATTGTTTTTTTTTAATTTATGGATTTTATTTTATCAGGCGTTTTTGCCGGTGATAGAGTCGTTTGGATTTGAGACGGATTTGAGGTATCACACGCAAGGCCAGGCTTTCTGTCTTTCGGTCTTTGACCATTGGTCAATTGTGCCTGGCGATCCGCTCGACAAAAGCATTCTTTTACGCCCGCTCGAGCCCGCTCCTGTCACTCATCTTGCTAGAGAATTCATGGTCAAGACTCGACGCCGCAAGGTAAGTTGATGATAATTATGTTTTGAGTGATTTTGTTTGTGTTTTTTTTTTTTTTAATATTTTTTGGTGTTTGTATTTCGGTAGGGGATGAGTGAGGATGTGAGTATAAACAAGTTCTTTGATGAGGCGATGGTTAATGAGCTGGCGCAACAGGCGGCGGATTTGCATATGCAGATGATGTGATGATTGTGCTGTTTATTGATTTTGTTGTGTTTAGTTAATGTATTTCTTTTTGTGGTGGTGTAGCTAAACAATATTTTGTAGAATTTAGTTTTATTTTATGTTAGTGTAATGTGTTTTTTTTTTCCTTATGTATTTTTTGTTGGCATGTCAGGTCAGTTATTTTGTAATTTAGGGAAATTGTATCGTACCTCTCTACTTGACAAAATTAAAACCTTTAATTCCAGTGAGAAGAATATTCAAACAAAAAGCACAGCATTTATCATTCGTCTCTCTGTATTTCATACATCATTTCTATTCAGGTTTAAAGGAAAGTAGGGTCTTTAAACCCTTGAAAACACGAACTTGTGCTTCGTAATTTTTGTGCGGTAATTTCTGATGATCATCATCTTGTGTTGCCACAATTAGCTTATACAAGGTATTTGTAGGCTCTTTTTCCTCCTTTTTAAATCCACTCATGGCACGAATGAAAGACAAGTTGGCTCTCGCATCTTTGTCATACTTAAGTACCGCAAACTCCGCAATATCCCAAACTTCAACAGTGTTGATATGTTTTATCGGTTCCCATTCGCCATCATTCAAAGGAAAGCCTGTGATACTGTTGGAATTTGTAATCAAGGTGAAAAGAAGATATATGGAGATATGAAGAAGAGAAGATAAGTTCATTTTGGTTCAGGCTCTCATTCAGCAAACAACTGACTTATAAACATACAGAAAGTATTTGTTCACGGCAAGTAATTATTTGAATTCAAGAGTTCATGACTGTAATTAAATTGCAATTAAAACCAAATCTTAACCATATAATTTTTCAGATACGGTTTGACCATCTTGAAACATTTTCAAGAATAATAATGATTGACTCGAAACTCTAAATCTTAACCATTTAATTTTTCACAAATGGGTTGACCATCTTGAAACATTTTCAAGAATAACTGACTTGAAACTCCAAATAGCTATTGTGCAACAAATATTATAAGATAACCATATAAGATTTAGCAAAATAACCAACCATACAAGAAATATTGTGCGACAGAATTAAGATCTAGCAATATAACCATAAATGAAAGATTCAGACATATAATAACCAACCATATAAGAAACACTCATCGACCCTAGCTACTTGACATTTTTCTTTTGCAAAATGTCACCATTCTTTACCTAACTACTAGCGTCAATTTCACCTATAACCTGAAAAAACAATCTCAAAACATCACTCATACACACACAAAACAAGACATTTGGTCCTTAACTTTCTCATTACATAACATCCCAAAATTCTTTCAAACTTTCCTAACTATGACAAAAACTGTTTGCCTTCAAAAGTCTGTCCAAATTTCCACCCAGCCGGTACAACATTATAACTCGTAACGCTCAACCCATTTCCACTAACAACTTCAAAAGACAAAGGCTGGGCCCGCAAGTCAGCGTCACACTGCCAATTCCCACCCCAATTCCTGCCCATCTGAATCCACCCTGTTTTTGATCCCTTGATTTTAACGGTTGAGATTTGCCCGTCCGATCCAACGTTGGTTATTAACACCTGGTGGAAGAACGAATTGCCTGTGAGTGTGAATCTCATTCCTCCTGTTCTTGTACACTTTATTCTGTTTTGAAATGATTAATTAATTGGATTAATAAGGTGATATATTGGTAGATTATGTTTTCAGATTTTTTGTTTATACTTTCGATATTGAATGGGTATTATATCGGCTTGTCGTTTTGCGATGCTGGCGAAAGAAGATTCTGACATTTCAAAGTGCTCTCTTGGGAAATTGCACCAACCTTAAATATAAGTTGAAAAAAGAGTTAATTAATAGAGAAATGAAGATGAATTATACTATATTTAGATTTTTTGAATGGTATAATGAAATTAAATTACCTCCATAATCATCAGGAAGGCCCCAATTTGGCGCGCAAAAATCCGTAGCAGTGACAACAATTGAAGGACTCCCCTACAAAAATCATAAAAAAAAATCACTTTTTAAGTTCATTTACGATTTGAAATTGATCGATTTTTTTATTTTATTTTTTGAGAAAGGGGAAACAATTCAATCGACCTGTAAGCACCAATGAATGTGATTCACGCACCGAATCTCAAAACAAGCACCGCATTTACTGCCCCTATCAAATAATGCGCTGCTCAAACCAGTTGTGAGCCTTCCATAACCAGCTTTGTCCAAATCACTAAATCCACACGCACCACCTTTCGATCAACAAATCCAACAAACAAATTAGGGCTTGGTACGATAATGCAAGTAGCTTTCAGTTCAAGTTCACATTTTTTTATTTCGTTCTAACACTTTTTTGCTATAAAAAGGCAACATAAAACAAATTTGCCATATTTTTAATGCGATAAAAAAAAAATACCAGTAAGGCTGGAGAGCTCAGAATCCTTAGAATAGGTTGCTGTAGCTGATCGCCATTCAAAATCAACTTCATTTCCATTTCTTCCACTAGCTGAACTAAAGACATTAAATAAGAACACGAAGAAATACAACAAGATTTTCTTTTCTAGCAGAAAACCCATTTTCTTCTCTTCACTTTCTTCTCCCTTTTCTGCCCTTATTATTTTTTATGGAGGGAAAGATTTAATATTCTATTTTCCAAAGGAAAGGCGTGCTCTTTTAGCAGCGGCGCTCCTCAAACTCAATCGAGTGCCCACTTTCTCTCTTTCTTTCTTTCTTTCTTTACTTTTTATTTACGAGTGGGGCTTCGGATCTAACAATTGTATGAAATGGTAAAAATAATAGTAATATATTTCATAATTTATTTTTAAATATTGAAAATGACAGATTTACGTGATATTTATTATTATGATCATCTTAATTAATGTATATTTCTAATTTAAGAGAGATTCAAATATGAATATTACTATATTCATATTATTTTTATTTTCTATTATAATTATGCTATTTTATAATATTTTGCATTAAATGTGAAAAAATAATATTTTATCACTCGTGATTTAATCTTAAAAAATCATATAAATAACAACGGGTGATAAACATGAAATTTGTTGGGCAACTAATAATTTGAGATTTTTCAATCTTTACATATGTATTTTAGTATAGTCTTTTGTCATGTAATTTACGTTAAAGTTTAAGGTGTATATATGGTATTTTTAGATTATACACTCCTTTAACGGAAAATGTTGTCAATATTTCGGCTCTTTTTTCTAGCGCAATACTCAATATATGTCGAAAAGGCATGAAAAAAATAATTTATTTAGACTTCTCATTATATAGGGTATACATGATATTTTAGCCTATTTTCAAATATAACTTGGATCATTGTTGTAAATATAAATTATTTAATAAGGATATATCAATTATAATTTAAATTGTATTGTCTATAACAACTCATACTATTAGTAAAATATGATCATCATATTATTGCTAATAATTTTCGGAATTTAAGACCACAATTATTGATGAATATGATTAATCACGCAATAGTTAATTGACAAAAACATAATGATTTTAAATTATATGTTTAAAAGTAAGATATTTATTTTGGTTGTAAATGAAATCATATCTTAAACATATATACATATATATGTGACATTAATACTTCTAATATATTTTTTTTTGAGAAATTTGATATTTCTCTTTTTGATTAACAACATATATAATTAGTTATATGAATTATTATAATTTTATAATAACTCAATACATCAAACTAACACTTGAAATGCCACCAAGAATCATAAATAAATAAATTTGGCTTAACATGTTTAACATGACTCCCGACGTAATGCCGATTGATAAATGGTTACAGCGCAAAATAGACACATGTCACAAAAAAAACTTTTTTCAAACTTTATATATAAGAAGGTAATTCCGTAATTAATAATATTTTATAGTATTATTATTTCTTATTATATATTAATAAATTATAATATTTCCATAAAAATGAAAATAATTATTGGTAGAGAGAATCAATAATGAGGTCAAATTGGGGATCCTTAATAAATTCTATAAAAGATAAATATATTTGTTGGGTTCAAAATGGGGATACTTATCAAATGAGAATACATGTAGAGAATTAACTGGGTGTAAGTTGGGTATAGTTAGCAATTCTTATAGCAAAGTAACTCCAAATGATAAGCTTTATATATATATATTAGTGCGAAATAAGAAATTCCTTTTTATTCTTCTTCTTTTATTCTATCGGGATAAGCAGAAAAATATACTTCCCTTTTCTGAATACACATATTCCACGGCCCATATATAAATGGACCAATATCACAAGGCCAATTTACATCTCAGCCCATTAAGACCTTTGCTTACTCTTAACAAAATACGATGAAGAAAAGGAAAAGGAAAAGGAAAAGGAAAAGGTTTCATTCGATCATTTTTCTAAGCGTGAAAGTAAGTAAGCTTCTTCAATCTTCATTCATTCATCATCATCATCATCATCGGCATGAGCGGCGGAGCGATGGACGAAGAGGAGGTCAAGTCAATGGTGGATTCCTTCTGCGGCATCACCTCCGCCGGCCGCGACGAGGCGCTCTTCTTCCTCGAGAGCCACAACTGGAACGTCGACTCCGCCGTCCAGTCTTTCTACGACGATCCTCCTCCGCCCGCCGTAGAAGAAGAAAGGGCGGAAGCGGAAGAAGGACAAGATGATGAGGTGGAAGAACAGAATGAGGATGAGGAGGGAGAAGAACAGGACGATGAGGATTATCTTCCGTCGGAGAATGAGGATGAGAAGAAGGAGAAGGGGAAGGGGAAGGGGAATAGCAGACCGGGGATCAAGACGATTTCGGATCTCAAGAGGAAAGCTCACTCCGATTCCGATTCCGATTCTGATTCCGATTCCGATTCTGATCTTGACGGACAAGATTTCTACACTGGCGGTGAGAAAAGGTACTAAATAAATTCCATCCTTTAACCTAAATCATATACTTACCATAATTCATAACACAATATTTCGCTTCAATTTAGTGGAATGGTTGTTAGAGATCCATCAAAGAGGCGCAAAATCAACAAGAACAGTGCACAGGCCATTTTTGAGCAAGCTAGAAAAATGGCTAGTAGACCAGGTCCATCCAAAAAACCCGGTTCTTCTTCAAAGAGCTTCAAAGGCAAAGCGAGAACTCTAGCTGATGAAGACGAAACTCCATCTGAAAATCCTTCTTGTGATATATACTTTTGGAGGAACGGTTTCACCGTAAATGACGGACCTCTCAGAGCATTTAATGATCCTCAAAACGCTTCTTTCCTTGAGGTAGTTAATAATTATTAATTTCCTCTTGATTATATTATATTTCTTCACTCATGTTAAAATACTTTTTTATTTTTTGTAATTTATAGAGTATTAAGAAGTCAGAATGTCCAGATGAGCTTAAACCCTCTGACGGTTCGTCAGAAATCGGTGTCAATCTAATCCGAAAAGAAACCAATTATCCTGTACAAGTAAGCCTAATCATATTTGATATTCTATGTCTTATTTATGTACAATTAAAATGCACCATCCCACGTTAACGTTCCGTCTGAATTGTCAATTATTTCTTATAAAGTTAAGATATAAATACACCGAATCGGAGTGAGGGTCTCTCTAGTGACTATTAATTCCATATTTTAATTACAAATATAATCATTAAATTTACATATAATTCAGAAAAAAAGAGGAAAGCAAAACGGTTCGTTTCGCGGCAAACCCAGAACAATCGGCGAAGAAAGCCCTTCAGAAATCTCTCCCACTCCAGTACTGGACAGCGCTCTGTCCATTACTCCGGCCAGTACTGGACAGAGCTCTGTCCATAACAAATGTCCAGTCCCTCCAGTTGAGTCCTTGCCAGGCACATCTCTCCAGATAAGGCTGACGGACGGGACCCGCCTCGTTTCCCGATTTAATATGAGTAGTACAGTTGGTGACATAAGAGCGTTTATTGACGCGTCAAGACCTGGCGGTGCGAGTTTCACTTACCGGCTGCAGACGGTTGGCTTCCCGCCGAAAGAGTTGGATGATGTCAGCATGACGATCGAGCAATTGGGGATTGGGAATTCGGTCGTGATTCAGAAGGTTTAGGTTGTTGGTTGTTTGGTTGGTTGAATTATGCATTGTGAGTTTATTTACTTAGTTTTTTTTTTTGGTTTGGTAGTATATGTTTTTACAAGTTGTGGGTCTTGAAGGAATTATGTTGGTAAGTGCATGATTTTTGAAGCGATGTGATGACTGTTTTGTTAACTGGCAATTTATTATTATCTTGTTTAGGGGTTATTTGTTAGTTGTTTTATTGACTTGATTTTACTGATTAATAGATGTTCAATCAGCTGTAATAGTTTCTTAAGCCTGTCATATTCTTCTTTTAGTTGAATACAGCGTTTACTAGAATATAAGTAGGGGTTTCAGAGTCTAATAAGAGGCTAATAAAGTCTAAATTGGGCATTTAGGGGAATAAGTAGGGTAGTTCGATCTAATTAACAAGGTTAAATCTCATGTTTGTTTTAGTCTTGGAATGGTTAGTTTGATAGTTGACATTTGAAGTACGAAACTAGTCTGTTTTTTTATTGTGCATTAATTTTTTTTTTTTTTTTTTTTGTAGTAACTTGTTGAATTTTTCTCATTTCTCTCGGTTGGGTCTAGGATGCATTTCGGTATGAAAACAAAAAATGGATGTATATATTATGGTTTATATATCTGGATTTTATTGATGTATATATTGACTCGAGTTAAAGTCTTATTTTCTTCATATATACAAGGAAATTCAAGTCTTTTTTGGATTTGACATGTGTCCTTCATTTTTGTAGAGTATGTGTGTTTATTTTCTTTCACCGTATCAACAAAGTAGTATTAGTATAATCGTGATGTTGTTGACTTTCTATTCAAGAATGCATGGGTTCAAGTCTTGGAGCAAAAATTTTGGAGGAAATAAATTTTGAAAGCAATAATACTAAATTTGGCCTAATATGCATAGGCCCCAAAAGTTCACACATTAAATTTTTTTTTTTTTAGTTTCACATTATTATGTACAACAATTTTTTTTTTAAGAAAATGTGCAACCAATATTAAACAACAATAAGGAGAAAAAAAGAAGAATTGTGCTATTTTTGTGTGACAATTTATTTTTGTTAAACATGTATCATTTACACCATATTGAAATAAGCTATTTGTAAACATTTGCGCGAACATATTATGCTATATCTCATAAAACTTTAAAATATCAAGCTATGAACAATCATAAGTGCATTCTAATTTTTTTTTTAAATATCAATTATATCTCTATAAAATAAAATAAAAATCATAAATAACTTCAAAAATATATTAATTCCATCAAATAGGAATTCTATTGATAAAAATGTTCAAGTGGAAGCGGGGCGAGAATCACCCTAGTTAATCAACAGAGCCCAACTACTCGCTGAAAACAAGATTACGACACGTGTTCTTTATATAGTAAACCCAATTATTTAGGACTAAACAGAAAAATATGACATTGATTTAATTTAGTAAGTAAAACCGAATATTGAGCCCAATCCTCATGCTTAGCATCATCAGATTCATCACATGTTTGATACAAATATTTAATTAAGATCAAGTTGATTAACCAAATCAGGAAGTAGATAATACAAAGATTTAGAATGAGGCCATGCAAAAACAATAATTCAATAGATGTATCTCTAAAAGTGCTGTAATTTGATAGTTTGTTAATCGAGTCACGTCAGAGAGAGAATAGTATAATGAAGGGTTTATATACATATTCCCCATCATCCTCCCAACTCACCGTTTACCACTGATAAATAGAGCCCACTTATTTTAAATATAAGTGAGGCTCGTTTACCAGTGGTAAATGATGAGTTAGGGGATGATAAACGGGAGACATATATATTTTTTCTATAATGAAAAGCTTATTTGGGCTAGGGTACAACACAAGCTTCTATCCTGCAATTATTTTCCTCCAATTGCAATATTAGAAGGAATAAATGATGCAAACATTTTTCTATTCCAAGATGAAAAGAATGGTTCAATTTTATATTGGTTTATGATGTTGATTTATAGAAAATTTTAATTTTAATGAAAAAGAGAAAAATCATGTAATGAATGATACTATTATTAATATCTCATAAGCCTTCAAGTTTTTAGAGAAGATGTTTTACTTCAAAAAAAAAATTATGTTTTTCTTATACCAACATTATCACTCTTATTCTTTACAACTAAATTTAATAGGAAGTTGATCCATTTAGTCTAGTGATTGAGTATTTTAATTGAGATATTAGAAATAAAAAATTCAAATTCCTTTTGCATCAACGACAGTGTAGTATTTTTTCTTTTTCTTTCTTTATAAAATATTGTCCACACTTAAAGAATTAAATATAACTTTCAAAAATAGAATCTTTCTATAGTAACATAACAACGATAGTCCTTAAAATATATTCTGAAAATGGTAAACAACAATATATTCTTAATAATATCAATCGATACGAAAATGATTGGAACAATCAATTAGTTGAAATTGTAAACAAATGTGGAAAGACAAGACCCTACTCAATGAGCAACTTTTCATTGAACTACTTATGAGAAATAATTTCTTCACGTGCAAAATATATAAAAAAATTGATTATTCAATAAAAGATGTCATCACTTACGTTACCTTAAACAAGGTATATTCCACATCTATTTAGAAGAATTATTTCACATACACAAATATGATCAGAATGTTGTGCAAATATGAAATATATAATAACAATAATTTCAATCGTTCGCCGATGAACCATCACCTATCAATGATTTTGCGGATGTGACCATAGATGAAACTTGATATCTACACATCACTAGCTAAATTCCTAGCCTTTATTTTTTTTTAATTTTTTAATTTAAAATTTCACCACGCTCTCTTATATTGTGTGAGCATTCTTCTAGTTTTAGCTTACTATGTTGAGCTATCTTCTTTTATTTCTTATGAATACACTTTTATCACGAACACACTTTCTTATTTATTTATTCGTTTATTTATTCGTTTCATAAATCTCTACATATATCATCCAATCATGATTGGAAAAAATTCAATAATTATTGGGTCTTTCTAATATAGTCCATTTATGCATCTCCCTCTGGCACATCTCCCAGAATATCCGATTTGACAGTGGTAAACGGGTCACCACTTGTATTTTATATTTTTTAAGTAAAAAATGGTGATAATCGGAATTCATTTGTCAATAATAAAGAAGATTTGGAGGAGTGTTAGAGGACAAATAAACTTTTTCTTTTTAATTGTACCAAATTAGTAAGAAAATATAGGCCAGTAGATAATTGCAACTTGTTCAAATTGAGAGAATAACATGGGAAAGAGCTTCCCGCCAGAGAAACAATAGTAGGCGTCATTAATGACGTTTCATCCTTGTATTCAAAAGTCAATACAAAATTGCAGCATACTGCATTAACTGTATAGAGTATAATAGATTAGATCATTAGTCATACTATTATTATTCATTACGCAGCCCAAGAAAGTATTACATAAAACTGGTCCATTACACCACCCAATGACGGATTTTAGAGGCCGTTTAGTTCGAAATTTTAATTTGTGGATGGCTTAACATTCATCAATATGAATTTAATTCTCATGTATAGTTTAGCCACTGGATAGTAGGTAATAATTTAAGAGCATTCTGGATGAGCTAGGTAATATTTGATGAGAATGAGAATAGAGAATGTATAATTAAGGAAATAAATTTTTTATAAATTTTTTTTGTTCCATCGTTAATTAGTTGATCTAAATAAATTTTATAAATTTGAAATGTCAATAAATCAATATATTTTATAATTCTTAGAATAGATATCGCAAATCAATTCCTTGGAAACCATACGTTTCAAGACATCCTTCAATACAATATATTTTATAATTTTTAGAATAGATATAGCAAATCAATTCCTTGGAAACCATTAGTTTCAAGACATCCTTCAATATTCGAACTAAATAGCACCTTAATAGAAGGGCAGCAACCTCCTAGATTTTAAAGTAATAGTATATATATATGTGATTATAATATTTTATTTCGTATAAAATTAGAAGCTATATAGACATTGTATTTCTAAATTTTTGATATATTTTTCATTGGGAAATGGAAAATCATGATGGGGTACTGTAGCGACCCTGTAGCGGTGGATTGAAATTATATACTATTTTCTTGCGTTTCTATATATACTATATACTGTTTTCATTTTTTTAAATATATACTGTTTACCGAATGAATTTTTATATACTGTTTGTTTTCAGTTTAAATGTTTTTATATACTGTTTTTATTTTTTTTAAATATATATTGTTTTGCCGAATGAATTTTTTATATACTGTTTGTTTTCTGTTTATATGTTTTTTTTCAGTTTTTATATACCGTCGCTACCGTACTGTCGCGCATTATCAGTTCCCTTTTTCATTAGAACTTTTTATCAAAAATCCGCCAATGAGATCTCCCACTCAAAATTCGCCACAATGTTGTCTTCATTGACGTGGCTTGTTCTCATTGAGTGAGATAAGTTTGGAACTTTTTTCCTATTATTTTGTTGAACTTCACTGTTTCCAAATATTTCGTGTCTTTACGAGTCCTGAATTTCGGCCTTGAGAATGAAAACATCTTCTTTCTTATTCTCCTCCTTCTGAATTAAATGAATTACCGTAGCTTAGCTGGTACTGATTCGTATATATTTTAATCCATAATTAATATAACCTTTTATATAAAAATTGCACATATTCTTAATGTATTTGTTTAATTATGGAAAACTTCCCTTGAGTGATTTGATAGCCATCATCCTCTCCAGTTTTACCAACTTGGGGTTTTGAAATTTTGATTAATATAAGATTTTACTTTCTAGGGTTTGGTTTGAAGTTAATAAATGAACAGAAACTGTCAAAATGAGAATAAACTCCCTTTGCATTATATCCGCATTATATGTACGACTGGAGAGGAATGGGAGAAAATGAAAGCAAAATAAAGGGAAAAAAAGAAAGAAAAAAAGGGTTGAAGCCAGTTGCTAATCTCTATTCGCTGCGTGCATATAAATGGTCCACATGCCTTTCACAAACAGCCTCTCAACTCAACAAAAAGAGAAAGCCTCTCTCCCTTTTCATCCCTCCTCCTCTCCTCTCCATCCTTTAATTTCTCCTTCACTATTAAAGCTTAAAGCACATAAAGAAGATACATCAAAAGAAGAGAAGCTGATAAGATAGACCAAAAAAAGAGAAAAAGAAAGATTTAGAGTGAGAGAGAGAATCAACAAATCAATGGAGGGAGGAAAGGAAATCAGGCCAACTTCTACGAGAAGATCAGGATTCTTTACGATATTTATGCATGCAGATTATATCGATTGGATTTTCATGGTTTTTGGATTTATCGGAGCTGTTGGAGACGGCTTGTCGACTCCAGTCATGCTTCTTATAACCAGTAAGATCTTCAATGATCTTGGAAATGGACCTGATATTTTGGAGCGGTTTAGCTCCAAAATTGACACAGTAAGTCCCTTTTTTGCTTAATTTTTAATTGGTGCAGTTTTCTTTTTGTTTAGTAAAAGTGGTGGTGTGTAATGAGAATCGTTATATTTATATTCATGTCGAAATAGTTTAGTGTAAAGTCTGGAATCCACCTTTCTTGTTTCTTTTACTTTGATTCTCTTGTCGTGCTAGTTGTGTAAGAAATGATGATACTGTAAAAAGAGGAACGGCCTACCACCACCATGAAAAAAAGGGAAAATTAGGGTCAACCATTTATTGTTGAATATTACAAGCTTAATATTCTTTATGATAATTCATGTTTGGTCTAAGTACATGTATATATATGTTATAAGTTCATGTCATAGTTGCAAATAGCGCGTTATAATATCGCTATAACAAGAAACGCTATACATTAGCGGCTAAATGCTACACGTTATGATTTTGTTTCTACTATATCTTTTTAATTCTAAATAACTTCTTTTGAACTATAAAAAATAAGATGTTCGAATTTAAAAACATATTTAATGAAAAAAATAAGTCAAATAATCATTTTTCTTCTAAAAAAGAATATATTTTCTCTTAATACTACTTAATAATATCATCCGCTATAAATTATAACAAACGCTATATCATCAACTATAGCATTTGCTAAACGCTATCCACTACAAAAATAACATGAACACTACAAACCGCTAAACGCTATTTGTAATCTTGGTTTATATCATGTATATATGTATGTGTGAACGGTCATATTCATAGTGGCATGAACTTAATTATTTCTTTGTTTGCAATTCTGAACTTAATTATTTCTGGGCATTTATTTAATTTATGCATGAATGAATCTTTTAGTCCTATAAATAAATATGTTTCTTATAGTTTTACAAGATATAATAAATATCAATTAATACAATAAATCTCTCTTCTTCTTTGTACCGTCAATCTTTCTTTCGTTATCAAACATTTTTATAATTAAGGTCATATTCATGCATACTTACTTTTGCATTTTTTATCATTAATAATTCCACATGGGTTTATCAACCTTGAAAGGCTCAAGCGCCACATGTTAATATTTAGGCGAGATTTGGAAGTGTGCAACTTCAGTTTTGTTTAAATCATAATTTGTTTTGTTTATTAACTATTCAGTCTAATATTTCCAACCTTAATATCATTAACTTCATTTTCTCCAGAATGCAAGAAACCTTGTTTTCCTGGCTATGGGATCATTGGTCATGGCTTTCTTAGGTAATTAATTAATTAATTATCAATCACAGTCTTAACTAATTAATTTATATATCATGTACAAGTATATTTCATATATAATTATTAATGATGGTGTTAATTCTGTATTTATAGAGGGGTATTGTTGGGCGAGGACTGCAGAGCGGCAGGCATCGACAATGCGAGCCAGATATCTGAAAGCAGTGCTGAGGCAGGATGTCGAGTATTTCGACATGAAAGTGGGGTCGACTACAGAAGTAATAACTAGTGTCTCTAGTGACAGTCTTGTCATACAAGATGTTCTTAGTGAGAAGGTAATCAGTCAAATTATACCTTAAATCCATAAATACTAATTTTGCTAATCAATGGTATTAATAGCCATAAAATAGTTTTAAAATTCCATTATTTAATTCTTATGGCATATAAACATCTTTTATATTATTTAATTGCACTCACTAAATATAATATATTTGTGTAGGTACCAAATTTCATAATGAACGCATCGATGTTTGTTGGGAGTTATGCAGTAGGATTCATCCTCCTTTGGCGACTCACACTAGTCGCCTTTCCAACAATCTTGCTTCTGATAGTGCCAGGACTCCTGTACGGTCGGATTCTCATGGGGGTTTCTCAAAAAATCAGTCAAGAGTACAACAAGGCAGGAGTTATAGTCGAGCAAGCTATATCCTCAATCCGTACCGTTTATTCCTTCGTAGCTGAGGATCGGACAATGGAGAAGTTTTCATCAGCACTTGAGTATTCGGTAAAACTCGGACTTAAACAAGGGTTGGCGAAAGGTCTAGCGATAGGAAGTAACAGCATTACTTTCACGTTATACGCGTTTAATGTTTGGTACGGGAGTCGTCTCGTGATGTATCATGGTGAGCGAGGTGGTACTGTTTTTGCTGTTGCTGCTGCAGTTATCGTCGGTGGCCTGTAATTGTCTACTCAATTAAGTCTATTATTTTTTTCATTTTTTAATTGTTACTACATGAGTTGCTATGCTGGCTCAAAAGTCAATGTACCTAGCTATTCAGATCCAACCAGACAGTCTGGAATTCTTAAACCATGCTTAGAGGCACAAATCCATTACAATTAGACATATAGGTAGGTCATTTAAACTTCTAATCACATTTTTAATGTAGAGTTGGGCTGAAATTTGAGAAAATGACTCATTTATGGAATCTCACATTTATGTGGCCGTCAAGATTAATCATCATTTCTTTTTTATAGAGCACTCGGATCTGGGCTTTCAAACGTGAAATACTTCTCCGAAGCAGGCTCGGCAGGCGAACGAATTCTAGAAGTTATCCGAAGAGTACCAAAAATTGACTCAGAGAGTACCGAAGGCGAGACACTGGAAAATGTGTCAGGAGAAGTCGAGTTTAAAAACGTAGAATTCGCATATCCATCACGATTAGAAAACCCGATATTCGTAAATTTTAATCTCAGAGTTCCTTCTGGAAGAACGGTGGCTCTAGTCGGTGGAAGCGGGTCGGGTAAATCAACCGTGATTGCATTGCTAGAGAGATTTTATGATCCATTAGGGGGTGAGATTTTAGTCGACGGAGTCGATATAAAGAGATTGAGACTCAAGTGGCTCAGGTCTCAGATCGGTCTGGTTAGTCAGGAACCAGCGCTTTTCGCTACTTCAATCAAAGAGAATATATTGTTTGGAAAAGAGGATGCAACAATGGAGGAAGTGGTGCTGGCTGCCAAGGCTTCCAATGCTCACAACTTTATCTCTCAGTTGCCTCATGGGTATGACACTCAGGTTGGTGGCCTTTTACTTTTCTCTCTCTCTCTCTCACCTTTAAATGAATTGACTTCATTGGAATCTTCTGTTTTGACATTTAAAACATCTTTTATGTCAGCTTAACATAACTAATGAGGTCCAACCAACAATTCAAATATAGTATTTTTCAATAGTAACAAGCAGAGCTCAATGATTAATTTCAGGTAGGCGAACAAGGAGTTCAAATGTCAGGAGGACAAAAGCAAAGAATAGCGATAGCAAGAGCTATACTAAAATCACCAAAAATCCTCTTATTGGATGAAGCGACCAGCGCCCTTGACACCGAATCCGAGCGGGTGGTCCAAGAGGCCCTAGACCTAGCCTCAGTGGGCCGCACCACAATCGTGATTGCTCATCGACTCTCCACAATAAGAAATGCTGATCTGATCGCCGTTATGCAAACTGGCGAGGTTAAAGAGCTTGGATCACATGATGAACTGATATATGATGAAAACGGCCTATATTCCTCTCTCGTCCGCCTCCAACAAACAAAGGAATCCCGAGATGAAGAAACAAACGGTCAAGCAACAACAGGTAATGAATATAATAAAAAAAAGATCTTAATTGATTGATTTTTTTTTTAAAATCTTAGATTACTAATAATAGACTATTTAATTAACTAGCTATTATAAAAAAAAATAACTAACTTTTATCAAAACAGGCCATTCCTCGCAAGTAGCAAGTAGTCATAGCATGAGCAGGAGATTCTCTGCAACAACTAGTCGATCAGACTCTGCTAGATCAATTGGAAATGGAGAGGAAGATGATGATGAGATAGAAAAACTGGCCGTACCAGTTCCATCATTTAAAAGGTTATTAATGCTTAATGCGCCAGAATGGAAACAAGCTCTCCTTGGTGGTTTAAGCGCTGTTGTATTTGGAGGAATACAACCGGCTTATGCATATGCAATGGGCAGCATGGTCTCAGTTTATTTCTTGACTGATCATAATGAGATCAAGGCAAAGACTCGTGAATTTGCGCTGATATTTATTGGGCTGACAATCTTATCTTTCTTGATCAACGTTGGGCAGCATTATAACTTTGGTGCTATGGGGGAGTATCTTACAAAGAGGGTCAGGGAAAGGATGCTCTCTAAGATTTTAACGTTCGAGATTGGATGGTTTGATCAGGACGAAAATTCCACCGGGGCCATTTGCTCTCGACTTGCCAAGGATGCCAATGTGGTAAGTTCCCCCTCAAATATTATAATATATTTTTTGATCATAAATACTATTTCTCATGATGAATTTGAAATATGAAAAAACGTCATCTTCATTTCATTATAGGTGAGATCATTGGTCGGAGATCGGATGGCGTTGGTTATCCAGACAATTTCTGCTGTCCTGATCGCTTGCACGATGGGTCTTGTTATTGCATGGAAGTTGGCCCTAGTCATGATTGCCGTTCAACCACTCATCATAGTATGCTTCTACGCACGGCGTGTCCTTCTAAAGAGAATGTCGGGGAAGGCCATAAAATCCCAAGGCGAGAGCAGCAAATTAGCAGCAGAAGCCGTTTTCAACCTCCGAACAGTCACTGCCTTCTCTTCACAAGATCGAATCCTCGGTCTCTTTGATAAAGCACAACAGGGGCCACGTAAAGAGAGCATCAGGCAATCATGGTACGCGGGTCTAGGGCTTGGTATATCTATGAGCCTCATGACTTGCACATGGGCACTTGATTTTTGGTACGGAGGCCAGCTCATTGCTAACCACGAAATTTCTGCGAAGGCTCTTTTCCAAACTTTTATGATACTAGTGAGTACGGGGCGTGTCATTGCTGATGCTGGCAGTATGACGACTGATTTGGCCAAGGGTGCTGATTCAGTCGGCTCTGTCTTTGCAGTTCTCGACAGAGAGACGCTTATTGAGCCAGACAACCATAAGGCCCAACGACCGGAGAAGCTCAAAGGCAATATTGAACTCAAAGGGATTGATTTCGTGTACCCCTCACGCCCCGACACGATTATATTCAAAGGATTCTCTCTAACCATCCAAGCAGGAAAATCAACCGCCTTAGTTGGCCAGAGTGGATCCGGCAAGTCAACCATTATCGGCCTAATCGAGCGATTCTATGACCCATTAAAAGGGTCGGTTAAGATAGACGGAAGGGATATCAAGACATATCACTTGCGATCCCTAAGGAGACACATAGGGTTGGTTAGTCAAGAGCCTACATTATTCGCTGGTTCAATAAGGGAGAACATAATATACGGGGCCGGATCCGAGGTGACTGAGGCTGAGATTGAAGGTGCAGCAAGGGCTGCAAATGCACATGATTTCATAAGTAACCTAAAAGAAGGATACAACACGTGGTGTGGAGAGCGAGGGATCCAGCTCTCAGGGGGTCAGAAACAGAGAATAGCAATTGCCAGAGCGATATTGAAAAATCCGGCAATTCTTTTGCTCGACGAGGCAACGAGTGCGCTCGACAGTCAATCAGAGAAGGTTGTGCAAGAGGCACTAGAGAGAGTCATGGTGGGAAGAACAAGTGTGGTTGTTGCTCATAGATTGAGTACCATACAAAATTGTGATCTTATTGCAGTTTTAGAGAAAGGAGTCGTGGTAGAGAAGGGAAATCATTCATCTCTCATGGCCAAGGGGCAAAATGGGGCTTATTATGGTTTGGTCAGCCTTCAACAACGCACCAAAGGAAGTGCGAACTAGATTGAAGTTCAGAGCGTGGGTTGAATTAAATTTTTTTTTTTTCTATTTTAATTTTGCTCAATTTTCTTCTTACATGCCAATTTTATACTACAGTTTCTTCAGTTTCGTTTAGTGCCTATGTTAGCTACCAAAATGGTAGTTTCATATATGTGATTTTATATTGTAAAGCAGTCAAATCAGAAAAATATAGTGATGTAATTTTATGATGAATGGACTTTATTATATAATATTAAAGCATATGGATGCACTGCCTCCATTTCTTGCCTTGCATGTTGTTAACTAGTGGCTCTATGAATGCATAACAATCTAAACAAGGAACTCGAATTAATTCATGGCCTAAAATAAAAACCGAACAACAAACTTAATTCAACTGGTCCCATGCCAGTCTTCACTACTGGTTCAATACACAGAAATTAGCACCGAAACATTACACCTAATAAACATAATAAACAAAGTACATATAACAAAACAAACTTCCCAACAAACTAAGTTAAGCTAAATACTTACCGAATATGAACAAAGTAGAGACATCTAAATAAACTCACTCTGATTTCTTAACACTGTCAAGAAGAAGCTTTACCGACTCCTTGACCAACTCGATCCTCCGCAATCCAAGCTCAATTTCATCCGTACGGAATTTCTTTATTTTCTTCTCAATCGCCATTGCTTTAGATCCATCAAGAGCCATTAATGCCCTCTTTAAAAACGCCCCATTAAATTCTTCCTTCGCGATATTTTCCACCATTTCCGTAAGATAAGGAAAATTCATTTCCTCACTTTTGTTACCGTTTTGCGCTTCTGCATGCCCATTTTCAGTAGTATTATCATTATTATTATTATTATTATTATTATTATTATTAAATTTATGTAATGGGGAGAAATTAGTGTTGGCATCCTTGTCAGAATCATCATCAGAGATTAATGGATTTGGAAGTTCCATTAGAGCTTTGTTGGAGCCCCAAATGGAATTACAGAGAATAAAGAGTGTTTTTTCATGGCTGTCTGGAAAATCGGTTTCTTTCTTTCCTCTTAAAATCTCTCGGTTGAACTTCCGTTTGAGCCCCCGCACCTTGTCAGAGAGCTGCATGTTGGAAACCTAAGAGAAAAGGGGAAATATAAACATAATTAACGAAAGACCTGACTGTTAAAGTTAAGTAAATTAGCAATTGGGAGCTAAAATCAAAGGGTAATTAAGAGTTTGATGTAGCATGCATTAAACACTCGATAAGAAAAGTGAGAACCTTGATTCGAAGTGAGCCCTCAACAAGGCGGTGAAGAGCTTCCATCTCTTTGCTCACAGTGGGCAAAACGCCTTTCTTACCCTGGTAATCCAACAGTCCATGAAGCAGCACAAGCTCATCCTCCTTGCCCCAGATGCGTTTGTTACTCCTCCCTCCTTTCGGGGAAGGAGACGAAGCAGAAACCGCCATCTTGGTCCGCTTAGACCGAGGCTGGGAAGCAGAAGGCCGAGGCGCAGCGGGCTTTTTGGGCCCGGAGATTGAGCCCATGGGGCGGGATTTGATGGGTTTGATGGACGAATCGACAGCCCGGGCCGGCCGCTGCGCCGCCGTGGTTGGGGCTAGGGTCAGCTGGTCGGATTGGCCGGAGTCGGCGGAGTCCTTGTCGCCGGCGGCGGTGGAGTGGGAGTCGCCTGAGTGGGAGGTTGGAGAGACGAGCTTGAGGACTTCGGGTTCGTGCTCGGAGGCAGTGTCGGGGTCTGAGTGGGCGCGCTTGGGCGACATTTTTGGGGGAGTTGGAGAGAGAGATTTGGAGGAGGAGACGAAGGAGGGAGGGGAGGGTTTTTACTCTCTACTTGCTTCTACTTGTTTGGTTGGTTTCGCTTGGTTAAGACTTACTACTAATACCGATGGGCGGGAACCACCTGTCAGTGAAACAAACTATAGAAGAATCCTGGCTATGATTTTGCAGAACGAGCTGCTCATGCTCAACTGAATTGTTGGGAGTCAAATGTAGCCGAACTTCATAATTGTATCTTTAAAGAGGTAAAGGTAAATATGATATTTTCAAGAGATCACTACTAGCAAGGAAACTCGGAATAAAGATAAAACAAATAGAAGATCTTGAGAAATAAATAAAAAAAATTTGAAGATTTTGAGAACTATGGCATTTACAAATGCTTCACTTTTCACTTTCATTCCGCCTTTACATCACCTCCAGGTCGCACAAGAAAACAATAAAACAAAATCACCAACATAACAAAAGACCGCCATAATTTCCCCCCAAAAACAATCACAACATAACAAAAAACCACCACAACACGTAGTCACAATGAACTAAAATCCACCCTCGTTAAAAATTCACATTTCGCCCCTTGATTAAAATTCAGACATTTATAAATCAGAACGAACTTTCCGGTCCGATCGACTCGTGCTCATGAGCTCTGTAAGAGAAACCCAAATCCTCACCAGACCTTCTCACAATACTCGCCCGTTGCATCAACCTCACGAGCTGCTGCACCACCTCAGACATCGGCGGCCTGAATTCCGGCTCAGGCTGCACAAATCCCATTTACTCATTAACTCATCAATCCACATTTCTCATCATTTATTTATTTATTTATTTGATTTGATTTATTACCTGGACGCATAGGGCGATGATGTCAGCGAAGCGAGAGAGGGATTTGGCTGGGTACATTCCGTTCAAAGAAGGGTCTACCATTTTTGAAAGGGAATCTATATCATGTAGCTGTGGTGCGGCCCACCTCACTAACGACTGTTCCCCCCTCGATCTTGAACTGATTATAAAAAGAAAATAATTAAAAATAATTAAAAAAAAATAAAAGAATTGTGAAATTTCAGATATGTGTATAAATGGATTACCTGTCGAGCGGTTTGCGACCTGTTAATAGTTCTAACATGACTACGCCGAAACTGTACACATCACTTTTGACGGTGTAAATACCAGACATTGCGAATTCAGGCGCGCTGTATCCAAACGAACCTACCACCTCTGTTGATACCTGTAACAAAATTTAGGGTTTAGGGTTTAAATAAATAAAAGATCATTAATACGAAAGTAAGATAAAGTTAAATTAAATTAATAACTTGCCTGTCTTTCTGTATTGGGTGCCAAAGCAGCGATTCCACAATCAGATAGATGTGGATTGAACTCTTCGTCTAATAAAATATTTGCAGATTTGAAATTCCTATGCACAACTGAAGGCACGCATACTTCATGCAAATACCTAAAAATAAAAACAAAACATCAGATAAATATATAAATATATTAATCTCATGGAATATTTAAAAATAATTAACAATATAAACTTACTCCAAGGCTCTAGCGGTGCCAAGAGCGATTTTGACTCTGGCATTCCAATTCAGTTTCTTTCCCGTATCGTCAGGAAAATACAAAATATCATTCAAACTTCCGTTTCCCACATATTCATAAACTAATAATCTTTGATTATGCTCAACACAGAAACCGATTAACGGAATAATATTTGGATGTTTAAGTCTCGACATGTTTGAGACCGCATCGATAAACGTGTCTTCTTCTTGTAGTGAAACAGCTGCACTATCCACTTTTTTCACTGCCAAAACCTTCAATAACAAAAAATTGTAATAATTAATGAGTTTTTTTCTTTTTGAAATATTTATTTGTTTAATTAATTAGTAATTGCCTTGTTGTTAGGAAATTCTGCTCTGTAGACACGGCCTAAAGAGCCCTCGCCAAGTAGACTGTCTTGACTAAAACTGTTGGTCGCGACTTGAAGAGCTGCTACTGTATATGAAGTTGCATTCATCG
Source organism: Juncus inflexus (assembly GCA_024447665.1). NCBI lineage: Eukaryota > Viridiplantae > Streptophyta > Magnoliopsida > Poales > Juncaceae > Juncus > Juncus inflexus. The sequence continues at coordinate 450,197 of JAJHPC010000011.1, forward strand.
GTACCTAAAAGGTAATTAATTTTAATTATATAACAAATTAATTTTGATTATCATTTCACTGATAGAAAATTACAGCATAAAACATAATTTACCTTGGGTTTTTTAACAGATCCATTTTTCGAAGGAGATTGTTTTTCAGTAGTAGGAGGCGGCTTTAAACTCGGAGAGATTTCAGATCTCGGTATTTCAGTCACTTTGTTACTTGCTACACAAGAAAATTACAACTAAATTAACCACTATTATTTAAAAAAACAAGAGAATATAAATATGAAATTTATATTAATATACCTCTATCGACATTAATCGATAAAGCATCGGCACGATGATGGCTAGTATCATCGCTGACATCATCAGCTACATCATCACCGTTTTCCTTTCTTTTTTTATTAACGCTTTTGAAGCACAATACACACACTAAAGTCACGAATAAAACAGCAAATACAGATCCCACTACAATTCCGATTATAGCCCCGATTCCAAGCCCTTTTTTACTACTATTATCATTGTTGTCTCCACTTGAAGGGGAGTCTTGAGCGGGGGTATTTTGGGGATTTTGAGGATTCGAGCGAGGTCTGTGTGGAGGCGGCGGTGTGAATGGGGGTGGAGGCGGGGCCGGCCCATTGGTGAAGGAATTCCCTACAATTCTTCAAATTGCAAAATTGTAGAATTTTATTAGAGTGTAAAATAAAAATAAGGATTTTTTTATTTATTACATCCGTGAGATTTGGAATGTAAATAAAATAGGGATTTTTTGAGTTATTGTTACTTACATGAGGTTTGGGATTGAGTTGAATTCTTGAGGAATCCAGCCAGAGAAATTATTGTTTGCAATGTTACTGTAAAGAAAAGAATTGTTAAATGATGAAAAATTAATTAATTAGTTGAAAGAATTAACCCCCCCACAACCACATATAGTATCAGTTCCGTTTGGTCAAACTGGGGGGGGGGGTGCACGTGGTCCTACTCGGTGAGCTGTTGGCTAAAGATGTGTTCATTTTTCAACCTTTAATCATTCTAAATTTTTTGATCTTCTGTAAATTTTCTATGAAATAGTTTATTTAAAGCATTCTTCTTGGATTAAGATGGTGTTTCTTGTGAACCATCAATTTCAAGATACAGTAAAGAGGGCCCAGCTTCCCATTCTTCTTTTGTCTCTCTCTTCTTACGCACAAAACACTTCAGTCTCTCTCGGCGCACCTCTCCCCCGTTACATGGCTTCTTGTTGTCTTTGAAGCTCTCTTTTTGCTGCTGCATATTGCAAGCGATTTAATTACTAAATTGTTTTTGCTATGGATCGGATCTCCCTACTCAGAAAGGTATCGCATCTGATTCCTCGATCAGGACTGTTCATCTGATCCGCACGAGGATCTCATGCAAGATACAGAGAGCGCTCATGGGATCAAGGGCTTGAGAAGTTAATAAGGATGTATTTGAGGTTGAATGTGCAAAAGAAGCATCAACTTACTGTTAGCATCACTTTTCATGAGATTGGAGGGTCGTTCAACAATATGGCTAAAATTTTTCTGGAGCTTTTTTGTTGTGATTTTTTCAATTTTTATTCTTTCTATTAAAAATTCAAAATGCCGGAAAGTAATAGAGATTTAGATGGAAAAGCCAACATAACAAGAGACGCCAAAGGAGACCAAACAGAGGTTTTTCATGTGGAAGTTTGTTTAGGCGTGCTTACTGAGGAGATATTTCCACACAAGTAAGAACACTATAAATAATTTTGTATACGATAGATTTTTTTTGATCAGTGTGTATCAGCAAGGTTGTGGCTCAACATGCGATGGCGTTTCTGCGGTACAATTGACAAAATAGGAGCAATTAGTTTGGTCTTTCTAAATTATGCACCTCACCTGTATGCTGAAATTTCTAGCTTAGGCATTTATGTAGTAGGTGCAATTATGTGACATTTTGTTAATGTTAATTTTTCTAATTTTATTTTATGATAGATTTGGGATATTACAAAGAGTTGAAAAAAAAGAACTATGGGAGCACATAAACAATAGCTGGAGTACTTGCTAAATTTTATTTTTTGTTAAATCATGGAAACTAAATTTAAGACTTTTCATTGATGAATTGAGAATGTGCAAAAATCAGGAACAAAAAACATGTGTTTGAAAAGACAAATGATAACATGCCACCTCAAAAGCTATTCAACAAAATATGATTCTTGTCTCTTTATCTGGCCCTTTTTATTTGAGTTGTTATAATCAAATATTGATTCCAAATTTTGTGAACATACTGGAACTTGGAAAGGAAAACATAGCTAGCCATTGTAGGTGATGGTGTTGAAATGTTCTCATCAGCTTCAAGAAAGTTTGTTGTAAATGTAGTAAAGGTAAATTCATCTCCATATCTTGCAATAAATGAATATTACCACTATGGACGATGAACAACACACTTGCAAACTAACACGAATAGCATATTATATTCTATCATTAATATTAAACAAGACCCGATTATCTATGATATTACCCTTTAATAGTATGATTAATATTAGCTGGCTTATTTTCCGATAGTTCATTTATAGAAAAATATGATGATATTTGGAGGATTACCGCAGAAAAATCAGGTCAGTAAACTCACAATAGTAGATTCTTGCTGATGATAGGTTGTTGATTGCAACAAATAAAGAAATGATGTGTACTGGTCATTAATGTGCTACGTGGCACAATAAGTCTTTTGATGAAGAATTATTGTAAAGTTTATGTTGATACGCTGATAGGTTAATATATTGTTGTATTAATTTTTCATACTTACACTGTCGTTTAACAATATTTCTTTATTTATTAAAACACATACTTGTAGCTTTTTTTTATATACACCTTTTAAAGAATATATTTACAGTGTTTGCACTTGTAGCTGATGACTGAAAAGTTACTAGCATGTGGCTAGGATTTATATTTTTGGATTTGAGTAACATACTATATATGGTTTGTAAAATTAGATTTGGTTTTCTAAAGATAAACTTTGTTTCTCATCATGCTTTACATTATAGATGACTTTTACTTTATTTACATTAATATCTTTTTATAAATTTCATCCATTTTTAAGTTTAAAGTAAATATCAAAATGTTAAAACCCGTAGTGTACGCGCGGGAATTATTCTAGTTATAATGATAGAGTAGCTTACAGTGTAGTCAGTTGTAGACTAGAGAGAGTATCAACAGACCCGCTTAATTGATTGTTTTGCAGATATCTGATTAAACAATGTAAAATTAATATGTTAAAATAATAAAATTTTGAAAAAGAAATGAAATAATGATATAATAGAATAATATGTACAGGCTTGAGAGGTTTGATAGAGAGCTGAAAGAATTTGGAAGCGCTCCACTAAAGTTGTTGAAAGAAAAATCTCTGCATGATTAATGAGTAATTTTGATTAATTTAAAAGGTAAGAGAAATAAATTAGAGAAAAATTGTGAGTAGATAAAATGAATTAGTTAGGCAGTTATCAATTGATTAGAATAATAATTAAAAGATTAGTAATTATTCTATAAGACTTAGTTTCCAAACGAACTTACAACTATTGTTATTAGTTAAATAATTTAATATTAAAAAATATTAGCAATGATTGTGTTGGGTTGTTTGAAATTTAGGTGTAATTTGTTAGAAGTTGTTAGAAATATAGTTAAGTTTTGTCAAATCATAAGGGTAAGTATAAAGTTTGTTAAATTAAGAGGCCCACAAACTAATCTCCTATTTAAAAAATATAATTTTCCACATGTTTAAAAAGGTCAACAAAACTTACTAAGTGATATTTCTCCTTCTGAAATGTCCATATCATATCATATCAAACCATACAATATGTCTAGTCAGGTTACTTAATTCAAGGCTTTTGGGACCATGAATGAATAGTATTTTTAACAAAAAAAAGGGAAAAAAAATGGAATGAATAGTATTATTATTTGAATATGATTGAAGCATGGGGCTTCAATAATTATGTGCTAGCATTTCAATATATGTGGGTAACATTGGTACAGAATATTGAAATATTAGAGTAGATCTTGTCTTATTTTGGGCCCCACATTTATATAGAATATATTCATATTTTTCCTAGACCTGGTCCACAATGAACCATTACAGAAACATAACAAAAAGAGAAGAAAAATAACTCACAACTCAGAAAGAGCCTTTAAGTTTCCAAAGAGATCCCCAATTTCTTGTGATAATGAATTTTGACTAAGATTTCTATACAATTATAAAAATGGAAACAAACATTAAGTATTAACAAAAATACATTGCAAGACAGAAAGAAATTATAGATAATTAAAGGAATAAAATACAAAGTAATTACAGGTAGTTTAGTGAAGCCATTTCAGAAATAGAGTAAGGAAGATTTCCTGTAAATTTATTTCCTGCTAGATTGCTGTGCTATCAAAAATCAGTGGATTCAATTAATGAAAAATTATAGTTCATTCAATGAAAATTAAGTTAAATAGAGAAAGAATTTTTACAGGTAAGTGAGGTTTGGTGGCATTTGATAAGGAACTGTGTCATGCATGTTATTTCCACTCAAATCCCTACAAAAATCAAAATAAAATATAATAAAAGAAACTCAGCATTACAAAATTATATTATTAATTATAAAAATAACATGAAAATAATTTTTCTTACAAAGTTTTTAAGGACAAGAGATTGTTGAGACTGTAACCCAATGTACCGTTTAATCCTAGTCCATTCAATTGTCTGTAAACAAAAAAAAATTTAATTAAAATGGAAAGAAAAGAAAAGAATGAATCTTTTTAATGAGAAAAAAAAGAGGAAATTTACATAGAAATGACTGAAGAACCAGAGCAAGAAATCCCTTTCCATGAATTCCCACACGGATCGCCGCCAGATGGCGCCCAATTTGTCAGCTGAGCTGGACTGCTGAGTGACGTGTACAGAACACCTAAAGCTTGAACTGTGAATTGAGTGAAAGCAATGAAACGATTTAAAATGAGTTTAAGATTTGACAAGGTAACTGAAACGATTTAAAATGAGTTAAAAAATTGAATTGGGTGATTGGAAATGAAAGAAGAATATTCTCAAGTAAAGAAAAAGGGAAAAGGAAATCATTGGTTGAATACCTCGTAATGGGAACACAGAGAGTTGACTGATCCAACTCCAATAATAAAATTGGTAAGAATAACAAAAAATGAAAAACAAATGGCAACCTTAACAAAATCAGTGTTGATCAAATGCAAGACTTCACAGCTGCCCATTTTCAAAGAAGGAAAAAGAAAGATTAAGTACCGTCAGAAGAGTCGGTGTTGGACTGAACAGCTAAAATCTGAGCCAAAATCAGAATCAGAGCGGCCCATGCCGCCATCGACGGATTTTTCTCCTCCTCTCTATTTCTCTCGCTTTCTCTTCTGGAAAGAAAGCCTCGTGGTTACGGGCATAAACAATTAATAACGAGGAATCAAAGCAATTCTTCTAGTGGAATGTGAAGACAGCTGTGTGAATAAAAATGGTTGCTTGTTGGGAAAGAGATTAATGCCTCTCTCTCTCTTTTCTCCTTCCCTTTTATTAATGGAATTAATTGAATAAGAAGGAGAGAAAGGAAAGGAGGATGGTGAGGTGAGGGGGCAGGTGAGCTATAGCTGGTGAAGTGGCGGAGCAGCAGCGCCTTGGAAGGAACAGACAAAGGAAAGAAAAGAGAGAGAGACCGACAGATAGGAATGGGATACTTCCCTATAATATTACATTTTAATAATGTAATATTACATTTTAATAATTTGATGTTATATTTTGGGGAATATTTTATATGTTGCTTTTGAAAGTTTTTGGGTTGTGAGAAGATCATTGTTTTAATGAGGAAATGAAAGTCTGGAACAGGTTTTAATTTTCTGAGGAGAGACATAAATGAACCTCCAACAACCCTACACCACAAGTAACCAACAGTACATGCATCTTATTCTTTCCCTCGCCGTTTTTCTCATCAACAGTTTAATTTAATCTTGCATTTATCTTTGTATTTTGCAATAAAACTGAAAAATATTTTAAGTAAATAGAATCATGAATATGATGATAGGTTCAAGTTTTTATTATTATTTTTCTTTGTTTGAAAAAAATTCAAAAAACCTCTCAATACAAAATACATGGATCCGAAATGATTAATATTGGGCCTAGGGCCTGGTTATATTGGCCCAAGCGAATAAGAATAATATATGTTGGCAGGGAGGGCCAGTTTGTAGATAGTAAAACTGCCAAGCCTAAAACCCTAAAAAAACATTGCTATTTTGGCCCAAGCTACGTTAATTAGTTATAAGTACATAAGAGAAATGGAAATTTTATTCCGACTGAAAAAATGGAAAAATAATCTGGCTGGTACGGATCAGGTCAAGTGGACTGGTACTGGACTGCGCGAATAATATACATTCAATTTTGGGCATAAGGATTGTAATATTGTATTTTGGTACCAGTTTTGAAACGTACATTTATAATATTTGAAGTAAATTGAGGGGGGAAATGATTAAGGCAGTGTAGCAGCACAAAATATAGCAATGGTATATAGAATTCAAGCTTGAAAGAGAAGGAATCGTCTCTTGGATCTGAAACATCTGATGAGAGTTAACTAACTTGAGTTGAGTTAGTGAGAATATCATGCCAATTATTGTATTAAATTATTGATTTGATTCTATCTGTTTGGTGAAATAAAATCTGGTATTAAATATCAAGATACGCATTGACATGATGGTTAGTTATTACTCTATTAGGGATATTTTAAAAAAATATGTATTTTCTCATATTTACAGAAACCTCTAACTTTTGGAATATGTTTTTTTTTTTTTTTGAATTGTAACTTTTGGAATATTATAAAGACAGCGCTTACTTGAACTGCTAGTAATAAGTTTTTATTTAAAAAAAATTCTAACGTTAACAGTTTATTAAACGAATAACTCATTCTTAAATAATAGATTATGTGAATATTAATTTATTTTCAAAGGATATGTAACTATTTGCAAAATATATTGCATATAATTTATCCTTATTTATAAATTATTAATTTGAATATCGTTTAATGGCTTTTCGAAAAGAAAAGTTAAACTTAATGGTTTCTTATGTACTTCAAGTCAGGGATTTTTTTTAAAAAAAAAAATAGGAAGTTCAAAACTAGAGGCCGTTTTTATTTTTCAAAAGCTAGAGGCCGTTGTATTTTTCTTAATTTGAAAAAAAACAAACATAGTGGAGGCATTGAAAAAGTTCCCTAGTTATTATATATCCAGTTGATCTACCAAGTTTATAAAGAAAGGGAACAAGTTTTGCTTAAAAATGATTTTTACAGTAGGTTTGGAGAAAATGAGGATAAATGATTCTTGAGATCTGTGTTAGCGCCTAATTTATCGGTCCTTAAAAATGGCTTCACTCCATTGTTTTTTTAATGCTTAGTTGTAAATTAAGGTCCTTTGATTACTGGAGCAACTTTATATCACCCATTCCAAGAACTCAAACTATCAAATTTGCTCTCTCAAAACTACAAATATCAAATTTACCCTTCCATAAACAATAGACACCAAGTTTAACCTTCCAAAACATCAACATCAATTTATTTTTCAATTAAATTTTATTAATTATCAAACTCGATTATCAGTGATTATTCTCTTCAGAAACATGCTTCAGAATAACTCCTGAAACAAGGAGTAACCATAAGTTCTTAACGAGATCAAATAACTCAACTAAATCCCCTTCGTATCATAACTGATAAACAAGAAGTAAACTGATCAGGCTGATTAAACTTGGAGCGTTGTTTCTAACTAAACATAGATGTGAGGCTAATAAACTGATCAGACTGATAAGTTTAAAGCATTTATTTTCTAACTAAACATAGACGTCAGGCGAGAGCCTCGGTGTGACAATAGGCAAGAGTGATACGGCCTTCTGTATTGCAAGACCGAATGCCTCATCCATGTTATGTTCGACACCTTCCGGAAGCTTCCAGTCGAACGAATGAAGCAATGTACCTAGTATATACTCCACCAACACTTGTCCCATGCGGGCTCCAGCACAAATCCTTCTGCCTGCTCCAAATGGTATCAGTTCAAAGTGAGTCCCGTTCGGTTGGATTTTCGATCCTTTTTCGGTCATGAACCTGCCAAAAGGTAGCATAAATTCACTTATAATGTGTTGGCACATCAAGAATCTAGAGGAAAAAATAAGGAAATTTATTTTGCTTTTCACGAAATACAGATGTGAAAAAAAAAAACAAGAACCTGTCTGGATTGAATTCCGAGGGGTTTTCCCAGACATCTGGGTCTCTGCCGATGCCCCAAATATTAACAGTGAGTCGAGTACCTTTAGGAATATAATATCCATCAGCTTCACAAGATTCTGTGCAAATCAACGGGAGGTTGAGAGGGGTGGAAGGATGTTTCCGAAAGGTCTCTTTGCATATCGCTTTGAGGTAAGGAAGGTTTGGTATGTCGGATTCTTCCAGACGTCGGTTTCTGCCGATCACTTGGTCCATTTCAGCCTGAGCACATTTGCCGATGGATGGATTCTGGAGGATTTCAGCAATGGCCCATTCGATCGAGCTCGATGAAGTGTCACTACCAGCCGTAAATAAATCCTATGTACATTTAATATTGTACTTATATTACAAAGTTTACAGGATGTACTAAAACACACAGATATTTTTATCATCTCACTCATTTTTTTTTGAGATATCATCTCACTCATTTGAAATAAGATTGATAAGTACACTTACCATAAGAAGAGCTCGGATGTTAACATCGGTGATCCTCTCAGTCTCATCAGCAACAGTTCGGCGAGACAACAAATCGTCCAACACATCAGGATTCTTCTTCCTCTCCTCAGCTGTCGCCTCATGATGCTCGACCCACCCCCTAAACAACTTATCAAACCGTCCAGAGAGTTTCTTCATTCTCTTCTCGAGTCCCTGAAGATCCATCCACCCGATTCCCGGAATGTAATCCCCATAATTCGGAAGACCTGCAATTGTCATGTGCTCCACCACCATCTCTTTGAACGTAGTCGCCTCTGGTTGGCCCGTCTCTAATATCCTTCTACTCAGAATCACCTGTTTGAGTATATTAGAACAGATGAGATCTGCTAATTGAATTATATGTAAAATTGTGTTTTTCTTTTCAAAATATTGAAAGAATGTATTCACCTGACCAATCATGTTTGCGAGAGAACACGTCAAGAACTCGGCAAGGTCTACTGGCTCGTTGCGTTGGCCTAGTTCATACATGGACCGAACCATCCGGCCTACTTCGGCTTTTCGTACTGTGTACCACTTTTCAAGCGCACTGGGTCCTAACATACCAAGACTACAAATCTTCCTGAGGAGCTTCCATCTAATAAATAACACAATTCATAAGGATGTGTATTTATTATTTAATTTCGCTTACAACCTTTTTAGCCTACTAAAATGAATATATTTCTAATAAAAAGATTATCCATGTATTATTACTTTATAGAGTAACATTTTATTATGTCCTTCTTATTCCTTTTATTTCTTCTATAAGAAGTAAACACATGCATTTTTTTTCTTTTTTCTTATTATTGTAAATTCTTTGAAAACTCTGAAATTATAATAAAAGGAAATTTTGTTTGGAAGGGGCATGCTTTAAGCCCCCTCCAAATTTCCTCAAAAAAAAAAAACATATGCATTTGTTCTCCACAAGCTTAACAAATTGAATTGAAAAGTAACAAAGAGAATCAACACATTACTTGGGGCCATATTCGGCAAAAACCATATCTTGTCCACCATACGCAAGATAATTCGGAGCAGTATCGATAGGACGACTCGCGAAATTAACATCAAGAGTCTTGAGAAACGTGCGAGCCGCTTCTGCATTGGATGCAACAATCATACCGTGACGGCCCATCTTAAGGTACATGATTGGTCCGTACTGTTTCGACATCTTTGTGAGAGTGACATGTGGTGCCCCGCCGCCATTCAAAAGAGGCAATGCACCAACTATAGGATACCCACGTGGGCCCGGCGGGAGTTTGCGGGATTTGCCAGGAATGAGGCGGCTGATTAGGAAGTGAAGGATGAAGTAAAGGGATGCTAGTATGATTATCTCTCTCAAGTAACCAAGTGTATCCATTAAGAATAGTGGATAAATAGGTTTTGAGGAAGAAGGATTGATTGATGGCTAGTATTTATACAAATGAAAGAGATTTTGACGCACTGGTTTGGAAGATTAGTTGCAGTTAAATTATTTAGTTGATAGAAAGATGGTAAATTTGATATTTGTAAGGATGTTAATTAAGGATAGAGGTAATAATGAGGAGAAATTACTGGCGTTGTTGGAGGAAAGTGATGGAAACAAGTCAAAACTTGATACTGTTACAATCCAAGGTTTCTTTTATTTTATTTTTGAATGATTCTTTATATATATATATATATATATATATATATTTAAATGGATTCATCACATGCAAAAGCATCTCTTTCGAATATCAGAACCAATGGTTTCTCATGTAAATGAGGTATCAAGGCCTTAAATCTTTACACATTGTCCAAATTCTTCTGACAATTGTTATGCACCACCATATTGGGACTCTCCTTCATTTGTGGATCTCGCTAACTAGCATTGTTTTTCTCTGGCTTTGTTTAATAACTTCTGCTCTTAAGTTTTTTTTTTCTCTTTCTGATTATAAAAATTGAGTAGCTTTATCCTGTTCAAATCATTCAAATCGGATGGAATGAGAATCTCTCAAAAGAAATGAATCAAGATTAACGAAAATAATCTTCATTTCTGACCTTGCAATGAAAAATACTGTTAGGTCATTGGGTGCACCTTACCACCTATTACTTTAATAGTCTCTGCCATCTTCAATTTACTTCTTTTTTCCAATTTTTTCCAGTTGTGATATTTTGCAGTAAACCTGTCTAATTAATTTTCCTATATATGAAATCAGACACTCAGACAGGCCACAGCCTGCCAAGCTGCCACCTCAAAACATTTATTTTCTTCATAACCATCAGTCAAGATTGATTCATCTTCCTATGTTGATTATAGTAAGTTCTATGCGTCATTCTTTTCTATTCTACAACAATCTGGAAGTAGGATGCATGAGCCTACTCACTCCATTATTCAAAAAAAAAAGTCTGCCTTAATATATTTATTTTTGTCATGATCTTTTATCATGCTCTTCTGTCATGATTCTTTTATCATGCTGTGTCATGCTTTCTGTTTTGCTTTTTATTTGTCATACTGTATAACATTTTTTATTATAAAACTTAGTAATTGATTATATGAACACACTTAACCCTAGATCAAACGCATGCCAATATATTTCACGATTAAATTACATGCTAAGATATAAGCTAGTTCCATAATCCATTAATAAATATTAAATACACAAGCCACAAGCCATAAGACAAACTAACTACCCACCCAGTCCGTAACACACAAAATGATAAAATACTCACAACCAAATCCCAGAAACCAACTACCAATCAATATGCAGAAATCCCCCCAAAACTACCGGATTTGTAAATCCTAAGAAAAACCTTTCCAGCAGCATCAACAGAACCAGAATCCACAGCGACGGCGCCAAACACCGCACGAAAGGCCGCACACACCACAGCCGCAGCGGATCCGTCCGTGCCCGACGCAACCCTCACTATGCCGCCGATGCCCAACCGGGCTCCGGCGGCGGCGCAGGCGGAGGTGGAGGCGGCGGCGGAGATGGCGGACGAGACGGACGCGGCGGAGGCGTCGGGGTTGTTCGTGAGGAGTGAGAGCGCGATGGAGGATTCTGAGACGCTGAGGCCTAGGATGCTCAAAGCTCGGTTGTTTTCTTGAGAGTATGATGGATGTGTCATCGCTTGCTTTAGAAGATCGATCGATTTGAACGAGTAACTGGAAAAATGGAAAAGTTGTGTTTGTTGATAAAGCAAGGAAACTAATTGAAATTACAGCCAGAATGCTAATCAGTTAAAGCTTTATCTTTAGTGACGCATCAAAGCTTAAGTTCGATTCTTTTGTATGTAATAAACGAGTAAGAAGAGAGCTTGCCCGATTTGCTTCTGAAGGGTTTCGAGAGCAGCGTTGAAGGAGGATGAAGATACATCTCCTGCTGCTTCTAAGTGACGAGCTAAGGAGAAAGAGAGAAGAAAGAGAAACAGAATCGGGCGAGAGAGGAGAGGAATCGCCATTAGCGCCGTTCTGAAGTGCTTTGCGAGTTGGTAAAGTCACTACAGTGAAGTGACTAAGAACTAAGGTGGTACTGGTAGTAAGAATTCAAGAAACCATTTCACTGTTACAACTCGGGAATTTGCTTCTCGTTTTTTCAATTAACCCGACAATGGAATCATGGATTTTTGTAGATCAATCATTGGTGCTTAAAGACTAACAAAACAAAATATTACTATGTTAAACTGATCATAAAATAAACTAAAAACTCTATTAGCTGGTCATTTCATTACCTTACATTACAAACCTTCTACTCAAGTACAAACCATACAAAAAAAAAGTAAAATTAAAAGCGCAACTGATTCCTCCTAAACCGGGCTGTTTGCTCATAAAACGGGTCGCCATAATTAATAGGCCTTATATCCATTTCACTCCCTTTTCTATCTGAATCCTCCTGCACCGCTCCAAACACCACCTCACTGTTATTACTCTCATAACAAGTCTGTGGACCCGGTCCATACTGTCTATGCCTCTGCACGTACTGCTGCTGTCTGTGGTGCGGTAACTCTACCTCCCGGTGAGCCGACCTCGTTCCCTTCACCCTGTGTAACTTCATTGGACCCGGTCCGTGCGCACCTGGTCCGTGCGCACCCGGTCCGTGGGAAATGTGTTGTTGATTGGAAAATTGGTTTATGATTGGAGTTGGTGGTTCAATTGGTTTTTTCCTTTTAAAGGCTGAGAAGATTGAGCCGAGGAGGGGGAACATGGTGGGGAACGTGCTGGGGACAGGTGGCAGCGTGTGATTGGTTTCGATCGGGGATGAGGTGTAGAGTGGCGTGGGTTGTAATTCTTGCTGCTTCTTTGGATTGGGTGGGATTAAGGGGACTCTGTTAGGTGGCGGTATGAATGGACGGGCGTATTGTTGTTGTTGGAATTGTTGTAGATGTGAAGCGTTATTCTCTCGTGTGGTAATTGTTGCGTCCTGAAATATATTTTTGGGTTAAAGTATTTACTTGAAGGAATAATTGAAATATTTGAATATTATACATTTGATACGAGTTTTCTGTGTAGAAATCCGAGCAAGTATCCGAATATAATCGACAATACGATCACCAAAACTCCTGAACAAAATCATGAAATTAAAAGTTTAAAACCTCACAATTAATTTAATTTTTCTCTAGATAAATATTGAGACATAAATAAATAAATAAAAAGAAAAAAAATTATTAATTTTACCGAACGGGAAATCGGAGGAAATGTATTGAAACGCGCAATCATCATCACTCAGAAAAATCTCACGAACGTTTTGGTTTCCTCTATCCACTATCAAAAGAGAGCAACTACTACTTATATAAACCACTTCAAAATCATTCGATAGTTTCGCTTCTTCACACGCAATAGTCGTTATCCCTTCACAAAAAAATAAACAAAAAATATAAAATAAATAAAAGGTATTTTAATTGAAAAAGAATATAATTTTAATTTTACGTACCAAGATCGCTGATTTTTCTTATCGCACGATTTAAGGTATCAGCAATATAAATATTTCCTCTCTCATCTGTAGTAAATCCTTTGGGCCGATTTAATCTCGCTTCTCTTAATCGTCCATCAACATGTCCTGTGCTTCCTTCAGCCGAACCGGCAAATAATTTCGGTCTACTATCTACACATTTTCATCAAAAAAAGTTACTAAACTAATATTATACATTAAAATGGAATATCGAGGGATGAAATGAGTACATTTGGAGAGAGGAGGTGAGATTGTGTAAATGTTGCTGTTGGCTGAGTCGAGAATTAAAATATCTCCGTCTGGAGAAAGAGTGATTGAGTGAGGCTCGATTCCTGATTTGGTTCCGTCAAATACTGTTTCTATGTTGTATCCGCTCTCAAATTTCATCCCTGTTCGCCCTGAAACAACTATAAACCACCAAAAATTAGAAATTGGTTAGAAAAGAGAAGAAATTGAAGTGTAATACCTAGAATTCTTGATTTTGTACAAATTAGTCCTCAAATATTGAAAAAACCAATAAAATGAAGTATAATTCACCCAAATCTACAATAAAAGATAGAAGAAAAGAGGCGATTCATTGTTCTTACCGCCCTTTGTGGCTGGAGCAAGAGACCATAATCGCTTTAAGAGCGCATAGAAAATGTTCGACAAAAATCGTCTTGCCACCCCTGTTACCCATTTTCACAAAATTGAAATTTTACGAACAGATGTAAGAAAATACGACTGAAATTGAAGAAAAGGGGGGAAATGTGAGGTACCCACTTGCTGGAGAGAGAGCTGAGGCGGAGCAAAATCCAGAGAACAAAGCTACTAACAGAAACAACGCCATTGCTTTGCGCTTCTCCATCTGTCTTGTGTTCTTAGCAATTGTTTGATATCGTATTTTTCTCTCTTTTTTTCCCGCTAGTTTGGGAAGAATGCCATGAAAGAAAGGATTTGAGAGATTCAGTTCAGTTCAGTGGTTATGCTTGCGCAGTGGAAGTAAAGAGAGAAGAAAGGATCTGTGTGATGTGGATGTTATATTGATTTTGACTCCATTGCGGTTTTAGTAAAATCCGAAATTCTATTTCCCGATTTATTAAGCCCGGGAAATAAATTCCTGATTTTAATAAAAGCCACGACTCAACCATGAGTTTTACTATACCACCTCTTTTTTCTTCCGAAATAAATTAATGTATAAACCATGGCAAATATGAAATAATCCAATATATTAGTATTACCATCTACATCCGAAATTTATAATGTATATTTTATTTTTTAGGCAAAAAATTGTAATATCAGCAACATTTTCATTTTTCTTTCCACCCTTTGTGGCGGGAGTAAGAGAACATAATCGCTTTAGCAGCGCAAAGAAAATGTTTGACAAGAAACGTCTTGCACCCCTGTGCCTGTCACCAATTTTCACAAAATATGAATTTATCAACAAATGTAACGAAATGTGACTGAAATTGAACAAAAAGGAGGGAAATGTGAGGTACCCACTTGCTGGAGAGAGAGAGAGCAAAATCCAGAGAATAAAGCTACTAACAGAAACAACGCCATTGTTGGATTTCGTACTTGTATTCCCTTTTTTCCCGCTAATTTGGGAAGAATGGCAGTAAACCTGGGAACTAATAATACCCACGCCACGCCACGATTCAACAACCCCCAGTTCTGACTGTTCCGCCTCTCTCTTTCCCAAATGACAAATCCTAAACCTATAAATTGTATCTCTCTCTGTCGCATCGAGTTTCCACGTAACTAAGCAAGCTCTTCTTCTACACTGAGATGGACACTGGCGGCAACTTGAAAAACCCTAGCCTTCCTCTTTTCTCTTTCCCAGTGCTTTTTTCTCCGTGATTTCCAGGTTATTATAACATTGATTTTGCCGATTGTTTTATTCTGCAATCTGATTTTTTGTTGTTGTTTCTTTCATTCTTTAACTGTGCTGGAGAACTGACTCTGTCGAGCGGCTGTCAAATAATCTCTGTCACAAGTTAAGAGATTTCTGACATTTTGACTGTTTAGAGATGTACTTTATATTTATAATTATGAAATTACTTTGATTTTTTCAGAGGTTTATCAAGAAGCTTAAGAAATCTTATTGCTAGTGGGGGGTTTTCTTTTTATTTATATTAGATTTTTAAGAGGTTCTGTGGGGTTTTTTTCTGTTAATTTTTTCTTACAATTTATAGTTAAATAATTTTTTTGGTTTTAGTTCCATGATTTTTTCCGTTTTCTGAATAAAGTCAGAATTTATTGTTTTTTTTTTACTGTTTTTTCATATATTTTTTATTGTTTTTAGCGTGTTTTTGTAATGAATTTAGGTAACTGTTTGGTGAATCGAAATGATTGTCAGATTTTCTTGATAAATCAACTGTGGTTAGTTTAATTTTCTTTCATATCATATCATATCATATACCATCTATATTTTTCACAAAAATATCATTAATTGAGTAAATCTTTAGCAGTATACCACCACTAGGTTAGGCTAGTGATTATGGTACTAATCCCATCTATTCATAGATGATAGGTTCGAACCTCGCGTATAGCAGGATTGATTTAAAAATTTAGATGAAAGCATATGAGGTCACTTAAAAAGAAAATAAATATCAAGCGATCGCTTTCAGTTCTCCCTAAAAAAAAAAATCTTTAGCAGTATCATACTAAATAATAATAATCATTTTTTTTTCCAGCTTATACATTCATATATGGAGATAGGGATGGTGGAAAACTGCCAGAGGGGCTAAATTTATGATGCTAATTTGTGATGTTAAATTTGTTGTTTAGGACTAATATTTTAAGGTTCAATTCAGTCTAAATCTAAATTTTTCGTTTTTTCTTTTATTTGTGGTGATTTGTTAGGAGTAAGTTTTATTGGAATTTTAGATTCTTGATGATTTAAGAATGTCGTTAATTTTTGTTGGATAGATTTTTCTTTTGAAGATTTTTTAATGTATTTTTTTTTCAATTCTTAGTCTTTTTGTTTGAGTGTTGAAATTCACGTTAAAGTTTATCAGATGATAACAAACCATATTTCCATTTTTTATGCTAATTTAAGTTCTAATTTAAGCTTACTAGAAATTGAGGTGATAATTTGTCTTGATTAATTGGGTATATTCACTACTTTATAGTGAGTTTTTTTTAATGTTACAATTTGTTGGTGAAAGAATTTTTATGGAAGTAAATCTAAAAAGTGATGACTGTTATGTTAAATGTTGAAAAGA
Organism: Juncus inflexus; assembly: GCA_024447665.1. Lineage (NCBI taxonomy): Eukaryota > Viridiplantae > Streptophyta > Magnoliopsida > Poales > Juncaceae > Juncus > Juncus inflexus. The sequence continues at coordinate 467,020 of JAJHPC010000011.1, forward strand.
AACTCGTAGTTATGATATATGCATTTTTTTTTATAATTTAAAAACATTTTATTATTTACCTGTTGAGTATAATTGTTTCAATTCAACAAATAAATTTACATCTTAAAGTAATCATATTTACATTTAAAATTGATACATTCTAATAGAAAAATCACCGGTCACCGCTCATATGAAGTAATACAAATTGAGTAAGAATCAACACCAATTTATATTTACCATGTATCGACACCAATTTATATTTACCATGTATTTGTAGTACAATATGAGAAACAACCACCACAAATTTAATTTACCATGTATTATCAGATATGAACTACTATATGGATTTGAAATTTGAAAATCCTGCCTAAAGTTCACAATTACCATATTCAAATAAGAAAAACTGAAAAATAAGAAATCTAAAAATTAAAAAATATAACTATTCATGGCTAGATATTGAAATATGAAGAAAGTGATGCATTTCCTAACAACATTGTAAATAGGGGGAATTTCGGGTGTATCCTCTAAACCTCAAAATATCAAATATATTCCTTCCTAAACACTAAATATCATATTTATTCCTCCTAAACTCAATTTCAATCAAATATATTCTTGTTAAACTAATATAATATCAAATATATCCAAACCGTTAACTTTCTATCCAATTAGCATAATTTCAATTTTTTTAACTCTAATTAAATCACTAAATATAGTTTTATTTGACCAAAACACCCTTATTCAAATCAACTAAAACCCTTTTTATTTTCCTCAATTTCCTGCCCGTGGCTCCCAACTCGCCTCTTCACACGACGCAACCTTCACAGCCAGCTCGTCGCCCGCTCTCTCTCACCTCCCCAACTCACAGTCGCCCTCTCTCAGTTCACCCTCACCAACCCCAGCCCAGTCAGCCAAGCAGCCGCGTCCAAATCAAAATTAGCTACTTTCTTTCTGCCCTTTGTAAAGGTTTCGATGAACTATTATAGTAATTGATACGTGCCAGTGCATTATAGTACTGCAGCTAAGTTGAACATTCATGCAACAAACATACTTGACATAACTTGTCTTTTTTATCAACTTTTTGGTTGTATTTCTTGTAATATTGTCAGTGTCTTTGTTCGTTCTATTTAGATACTGTAATAGTTTTCTCTGTGTGTTTTCAATATGTTGGTTGTATTTCTTGTGACATTATCAATTTATTTGTTCTATTTTATATACTATAATAGTTCTTTTGTTCTTTTTTTGTTGTTCTGAAAGTTTATAAATGAATTGAATTTCTGAGAGTTTGTACCAATGCCATATTATCTATATCTCAAATACCAACAGTTATCATATCATTCAAATTTATAATTGTGCACGTAGCAACAGTTTGTACCAATGTTATCTCAAACTTTGTTAGAAAAGAAGATTAAAAATAAAGCATGTTAACACAACAAAATTCTTCGAAATAGAAAAGAAATAAAATAAAACAATAAAATAAATTACTCAAATCTTATGTCGTAATCCACAAATCACATTAATGTCAGACGTCATACAAATTACACAATTATAGAACACTGAAATCTAAATATATCAAAATATATACAACTTAAACAGGAAGAAAAATACATCTATCATCCCAAATATTTATCAAAATACAAATTTTTCATTCCCCTAAACCCATATATTTTAAAATATTTCATGACCATAATCGCATGCATCTTATGGACCACCTACAAGAAAAAGAACATCAGTTAATGAATAATAATAAAAACACTGAATATAGAAAAGAAAAAAAATTAAATTTTTACTTCTGATATAATTTTTTTTAATAATAACAACAACACTGAATTGCTATTCTTTAGTTTCAAGTATATCTTACATACATATAATTAATATCTTATTTTTGGTAAAATAAAACCTACATTGTAAGGTTGTCTTGGCAATATCAGGGGCTTTCAAGACTGTAAATGCAATTTTCACTTAACTTGAATGTTAAAGATAAAAGTGAATTCAAAAGAGGTTGGCTAGATCGTATTTGTAAAAAAGAGCAACTAAACTCAACTAATCCTCAATTGTATGATTACGCACAACTGAACCTGATTTTGCTTCAATTGACCGTTAATCAGTTAATTGCGTAATTATACCACCCTTAAGTCTGATCCTGGCCTAACTTTACTGTCAATTATGCAATTAAACACAAACAAATTCAATAAAATGAATGATATGAAGGATGACGAACTAGTACCGTACAATTGGACTAGGATAAGTTCACTCTGGACTTCAAGTAATAGGATTATGCACAAGTCAAACGCAATGAGAAATTGTACAATATTTTTTAAATTAAGTTTGGTCTGATGTCAAAAGAAATTGTACAATATTTAGTAAACTGTGAAATAGGAAAAAAAAAACTAATAAAAAGATAAAAATTAGCTATTACCTCAATGTAACTAATCAATGTCTATGACGACTTCCTTCCCTTTTCCAGTATACCTACAAATTAATACATTATTTTTCTTAATACATTGTCAATTAGAATAAATTCACAAAAAAAAAAATTTAGAATAAATTAGAATTACCGTTTGAAGCTTGCTCCTCCTCCTTTGTGCGCCCATAGCTTTTTAGCACCTCCAGTCACGTCCCGTTCCACTTGAAGCAGCGACTTTGATATCACTTGCGGCGTCTTCCATTTCCCTCCTAAAAGAAAAATATTAGTGTCAAACGAATAAATCTAAAATTTAAAAGAAATGGATAAAAAATACGACCTGCTAAGGTGCGAACCCTCCGCTGAGCCGGAGTCAGAGCCGCCTCTCCAGTCCAGCTGGTTAGAGTTAGAGAGAGAGAGAGAGAGAGCGTGAGAACCAGAGAGAATGAAAGAGTTGTATAATCCTTGTAACAATAATTTTTTTTTTTTTGAATCAGAGAAAATAAACTGTTATATTCACGTCCTGGCCCATTCAATAAATATCGATAGGTAACAATACTTGCAAAAAAAATGACCAGGTTCATATCAGTTGTATAATCTCGATAAAATCCAACAACCAAAGCAAAAGAAAACAGTCATAACTATACCTTGCATTTAAAGCATTCAATCAAGTCAACTGCCCATTTCAAAGACTGCGAATTTTTTCTTAGCACAAGCTTGTAAAACAATAATGCCATGATAGCGGTGACTGAATGAGAAACTCAATAAATTGCAATTGATTTCCCATATAAAGGTATGACAAATGGACTCTATGACAAATGGATAGCAATTAATTCATTTGTCATACCTTTATATGGGAAACTAATTGCAATTTATTTAACCTATAGTTATTATACGAATATGGGTTAATTCATGAATTAGTAGAATAATATTGGAGTTTCTCATATAGAAGTTAAAACTTTGGAAGAAAAAATGATGAATGAATTCATTGAAAATTAAATTTAATCTTAAATCTCAAACAAAAATGCACACAAGAGTAACCAAAGACTGCACAGACAAGAAGATAAAGAATCTGAACTTTGAAATGGGAATTGAATTTCATGAAAATGACAGCAATCTTTTTATCAAGTTCATGCGGCTAGTCTTGCTATGAAGGGCAAGGAAAACAAAGTAAAATGAAAAGAGAAACAAATTCTTGACTTGACGCCAGCTTGAAACATCTCTTGCTTTTGCTTACTTTTCATCTCTCGTAAAAGCGCAATGAATTGGGGCGGTTCACGTGCCGACTGTTTTATAAGTCCTTAACTACAATTTTATGAGTCAAAATGAAAATTTGCCCTAATATTTTCTGTAATAAGTGAAGCAGATATACCGTAATTGAGTTTCAAGTGTAAAAAACTTGACATGCAAGTTTATCTCTTTATAAATAGAACGGTACACTCACAAATAGTAATTCATTCTATCACAATCTAATCTTCCAATGATAATATTATACCTCCTATTTTCTGTTAGGCAAAAACAAGAGAAAAGTTTAGTAGTGTCTATGTGAGTCCTGACGAATCAAAGTCTCGACCGTCAAATAGTAATTTCATGCTTCTCAAGGTAAGAAATTTTGCTCTCAAATATGTTTACAATTTTGAAATTATTTTGCTATTAATAAATATTAATAATATGAATTATATTTTTATTTGAGCTTATACTGCTCATACCGAATATCTTATTATTTATGAAAATAAAATATTTTTATAATAATAATAGTATATTCTTAAGCGATAAATATTTTTATGGGATATGGTTTGATGCGTTGAAAGAAAGTGAGAATAGTTAAAGTGAATACAGCCGTACTTGGTAGGTCAAAACCAGAAGCGTTGATTGGCATAGGTGAGAGGCCGTACTTAGTAGAGAGAAACTAGGTCCGCCGGTCACCAATAAGGAGCTCGGAAATACTTGTATCTGTGTGCGTACTCAATGACACAGAGCATGATCTAATTTGTGTGCGTGAAAGTGGAATTAGAAAGTCGATATCCCAATATAAATGATTTTAAGTATTTATATTTATTATTATTTATCCAAATATTTATTTACTAAAATTAATATTATTTTTAATGTATGCGAAGCATGTCCTTACTGAGTTTTGTACTCACCCCTCTTTCTCCTCTTTTTTTAAGTTTTCAGGTTCAAGGGTCGGGTTTCAAAAGACGGCGTAATTGAATTTAGGTCAATTCATTATTATTGTTAAAAACCATATTAATAATTAATTGTATTTTATATTTGGAATGATGTATTGTACTGATATTGTTTAATGTTATATCCTAAAGCCGAAAATGGGATTTGGGGTGTAACACCTAACATCTTAATACTTATTGGCTGAAACAACAATCAAAACATATACTACTGATTGGTTGCCATACTATCTTTTGCACATTTGGTCTTTAACAAATAGTGCGTTACCATGGTTAAGTCCTCTCTTGATAACCTTTGAGAAATTGAAGCTCGTTAACCACCTTACCACATGGTTATTATTTTTATCAGGGTTGCCATATTTATTATTTTGAACAAACAAAGCATTTGTGTTGTCAACTCAAAGTTCTTTCAAATAAAGCTTTTAAGTTTTAATTGCCTAAATATATATAAACAAAACTAATTTTTACTGAAAAGTTTAACAAATATTAAAAAAAATGAAAATAAAAAATAGAAAAAAATATATATCATAAATAAAGAGATAACATACATCCATCGTGGCGTAGAAAAGCCAAGACTTCGACTTTGAGATCTCATCAACTTTTTTATTTGCAGGGAAAGATCTCTTGCACTCCCTTGACAACTGCAGCAAGTATATATTTAAGGAAAATTATTGTTTGCCTCATGGTTTTCTCCAAGATTTATCACTGATGTCATCATAGTATTTTGATGGTAATTTTGCCATAATTTTAGAATTCAAATAAAGTCATGTGTCACATCCATCCGGCTAACTGGTTTTATAAATTTACTAAGTTGAATTACCACCATAATGTTATTGCTGATAATTTTACCACAATTATTTTTTAAACTTTATTTTTTATGGTAAACAAAATCATTAAAATAATGCTTTATCAATGTGATAGTAATTACCACCATAAAATTTAATTTACTAGTAATTTTCATCAAATATTTTTTTTCAAATTTTGATTTTGATTTTAACTTAGAATATCACTTTTTGTTTAAGTTAGGATAATGTAAATTTTTTCATGGTAATTCAGGATCTATTTTTTATTTTGATGCATTTGTTAGAGCTAATTAGTTTTATTTTCTTTTTCAATATTTATTTGATTTATTATTTTACACGAATTATCATCAACACAAATTATCAATAATATATAAACACCATATAAACACCACATAAACACCATTATATATTCATTATATTTACAAATTAATTCTTCCAAATAAACACCAATCTCTCTAATTTAGGGAAATTAACACTATTACTCAGTTACTACCACAAAACAATATACATGGTATCTAATCAACATCAAATAACGTCAAATATCTACCAAATAATATATTTCTCAAATAATAATTCAATTAACAAATAAAGTTTTCATACAAGTAATTTTTCCATAAATAAATTATTCACAAAAATTAATTTCGTAAATACCCAATTTTCACATATTTGTACTACCTTATAATAATATCTAGATCTTCTCATCTTAAAACCTGAAAAATTGCCATTTACATCAATATCATAAAATTATCATTAATATTAAAAGTTATTATTTTTTGCATAACTTACCACTACAGCAATATCAGAAAATTGTCATTAAAAAAAAAAGATATTATTTCCATAAATTACCACCATATTCAAAAAATTATCATTTAATAAATTACCATTCACATCCAAACATTACCATTAATATGAAAAATTTCATTTATAAATTCACAAAAGTTACTTTGAATAAGTTACCATCAATATGAAAAAGTAACCTTTTTTTAATCAATTACCATTATTAATTCAACAAATTTTCATCATACCAAAAAAAAAATCTAATTATCATCAGCCCCAAATTACCATTAATACAAAAATTACCACTAATAAAAAATTCATCCCAAATTATCATTGATACAAGATTCATAAAAATTACCATCAGCCCTTAACTACCATAAGAGGAAAAAAAGCAAGAAAAATCTTGGAAATATTGGTATTGATGGAAAACCATTAAAAATTACCAATAAAAATCACTATCAGCCCTAAATTACCATCAGCCCTTAATCAGTTGATGGAAAACCATTAAAAATTACTAAGAAAAATCATATTAACATTCTGAAAAAAAATCTAAATTACCATGAGCCCCAAAAGAGAAAAATAAATAAATAAAATACAAGGAATAGAAAAAAAAGAATGGGTATGAATTAAGAACTTTGGATTCATCTTCAGCAAACGTAACCAAGCAATTACCTCAAATTGAAAACAATTGTCAAATTACCACCAGCTACTTTGCTTTTTTTCAAACAGAACCAATATAAATTGAAGAAAACTCAAACCTCTAAATTTTTATGCGATTCCATTTGAACCTCCAGTTTCTCCTCTCTCTTTATCTCTTTAGAAAATTGGAGAGAGATATTTCCACCACTGCATCCACCACTCCGGATAGAGTACGATGATTTCAACACACCTCAGAACGGCTACTCAGCAACATGGCTGACCTCGTGGGCTTGAGATCCAGAAGGTTATTGAGTACGTGGCAAGGGTGACATTCTGATTTTCCCCAATACATACTGGTGGGACAGGTTCATCAGGGATGAGAGTGTAGTAAGAATTGATGGGAAATGGGTTCATTTCGATTCCGGGAAGCCAGACCTGCGAGCGATAAACTTCAGCTATAAGAAAGAAGGTTGTGTAATATATGAATAATCATACGTTAAAATTATATTTCTTGTCCATATGTGACCAAACTAACAGCCTTATTATGATACTCAATCAGAGACGGAGCTTAATAGAGACGGGAGGGAACCATAGGGCTATGGCCCCCTCAAGATTTTGATGGGGTAGTATATATTAGTAGTACTTTAGTAGAATTTTTTTTTTAAAATACATGTATTTCTATGCATTTTGCCCCCCCAAATATTTTTACAGTATTAATCAGTAGGGAGAAATTTTTTTGGCCCCCAGTAAATTCAGTCAAGATCCGTGCTTGTACTCAACTATTTCGGAAATTGAAAATTGTAGGTGTGATTGTGTCTGACCAACCTATCCGAACATCACCACTGCTTCAACAGGGTTTAACTCATTGTGTCGAGCTTCGGGTAATTTAGAAATAAAACAAAAACACTTAGGTAAAAAGGTCCTACAATTGGTAATTAACAAGTCATAAATGACTGCCAAACACAACCCTAACGTTACCTAAAAACACAAAATACCATTACATAACAAGGAAACATAGATACAGAAACATAAATACTACTGTAAACACATCAAGAAATCTACAAAGTTTTAGGGCCTGTTCGGACGCACGGGTTTGAGGTAAGGATTGGATAGAAAATCAGGTTTTGGGTAGAATCAATTTCCTGCTGTTCGGTGCTAAAAAATAAACTCACGGTAGCAAAACGTGCCAAGCCGAGCAAATTTCTCAGGTTTTAAAAAACGGACCTCAGACTTGATTTTTTGCATAGGGTTTGAGAGAAAGAAATAAAATAATACGAAAGGGTCCCACACATAATTTTTTTTTTATTTATTAAATCACATAAATTTTTTACTGCGAAGAATACTTTCTTTCTTTCTTCTTCTATGGGCTCTTCTCCATGGCCAATTGATATTATTGGAGTGGGTAATTAAAGTCAAATTGATCTATACTTGAACAACTTGCTTTCTTCTGTAAACCACTTTGATAATTAATTACCTTAAGAAATAATTGAGAATTAACTGGTAGAGAGTTTGATAATTACCTATTTTATTTAGCTCTTGATTAAATCTGTTTTTATTTACTTTTTTCTGGTTTTCAAATTAAATTAAGTATACATTCCTCAAAAAAAAAAAAAATTTAAGTTTATGGTGCTTTTTATTTGATGAATTCTTTCTAAACTAATAATTTGTTGCAATCAGAATCTTTGAAAATTTTGAAGTGTGTATATGATGACATCTGATTGATTGTTCAATGTAATATTTGTTATAAAATATTACTAATTGCTGTTATGAAATGTAATATACTGAAATGTTCACCAATTATTTGTTGTTTCCAATTTTGTTCTTAATTGGTAGTTGATTGGATGTTAATTATTTGTTATTTTCAATTTTGTTCTTAATTGGTAGTTAATTGAATGTTAAATGGAAATGAGCGCTTGATGATGATATGGGCAGAAAATGATTTGATGCGACCAGGAAATAATTCAATAAAATGATATTTTTACCCTCTATTTGTATATATCAATCAGTTAATCTAAATAGGAAATGAATATATGATTAATAAACTTACTAATTAATGTATGAATCTCGTAATTTATTGAAGGAATATTTTTTGCTTATTTCCTTTTTTTCTTGTGCCTTCAATGATTCAATCTTATTGCTTTGTATCAGAAATCACTTATCAGCATTCAAATCTAAAATTTGCAAAAGTGTCATCTCTTATAATTTTGATAATTATAAAATAGTATTTACTTACATAATTGTTATTAAAAATATATATACTTGTTTATGTATATCACTCAAATTTTGTCAAAATAATTCTACATAAAATTAAACAAAACCTTCACGTGATTAAAGAAAGGAAAAAAAGTTGCCTTTTATACTCATTTACACATTTGAGAGAGAAAAATTAAGTGCAAATCAAACAAACCCTTCACGTGATTAAAGAAAGGAAAAAAAGTTGCCTTTTATACTCATTTACAGATTTGAGAGAGAAAAATTAAGTGCTAGATTCTTGCTTTTTTAATTGAATTAATTGGCATGCATACAAAGATTAAATATTTAATTATATTGTAAAATTTTCTGCTCCTATCAAATCAATTCATGTCCATAACATTTGCCATTATGATATAATTTTGAAATGAGATGACAATAAGAAGTGCTTAAAATATGGACAATATATAATTGGAAGGAGAAATATATAATAGAAGTGTATTATTTTTTACTGAGTTGGTATTATTTAGCATTTACATTTAAAAAAATTATGATATAATTTATTGTCTATATTATTTTATAATTTATCAAATTGATAAGAAATTCTTATAATATTAAATTAAACTAGGTGGGCTCTCTCTCTGCTTTGGAATGTAATGAAGATGATATGTAATTAATAATAATTTAATTAAATTATACCAAAAAAATAAGTTTAATAAAATAATAATAGTGGGGCCAAGAGATAAAAAACCTAATTTCTTACATATAGAGTTACACATGTTAATTTTAATCATAGATAATAGACTGCTTAAGTAGGAAAATTTTTTAAGAACAAAGAGATATGAAGTTGAAGAAATAATAATGAAATTAAATCCAAGCGAAAATAGAAGAAGATGAAAAGTTAATTCATTCTTCTCTCCGTCTCTATTAAATTGAATTTAGGAAAATATATTAAATCCTGTGGGACCCACATAGCCATGACTATCACTATTGCGCCGTTAAAAAAGATCCTTCGTAGTAATTGAAATAATAATAATGCCATTCATTTTTTAATAAGTACAATACTGGATGACACCTAGCGTAATAAGGTTTAAAACTAAGATTTTTTTTTTAAAAAGAAAACATAAAATATCGTGTGACCCATAAGCTACGCCTTGCCTGTTAACTCACTATTGGCAATTAAAAGACTCTCAATATTGATTAAAATTATAACTATGCCACTCACTTTTAATAGTTATAATATTGGATAATATCTATGGTAATAAATTTAAAGTTAAGATTTTTATTAAAAAGTAAAGAGAAAAATCATAAAAAATCCATAATTATATGACTATTTTGTGCAAAAAGTATATTGACCTGAAATAACTCGCTTCATAATATGAATATCAGACATTTAACAGAAGATCCCCAATTGGGACACGTGTCATCCATTCATCCATCCTTCATATATCCAACTTTAAAAAAAGCTAGGTGGACCCTCACGCTGCTTCGGGACCAACCAAGATCAACGTAAATATTTTACGATTTTCTAAAATGTACATAAAATTATATCTAGTGTCAAAAAATGATTAATGTTTATATATGATATTTCCATAAATTATATATTGTATATTCTTTTATAAGTGATAATTATGATATTTTTAAATTTCCATTTTATGAGGTTATATTTGATAATTTTGGAATTTTGCAAGGATATTCATGGAATTTGAATTATGAATGATATTTTATGTTTCATAAATGTTTGGAATGATGAATAAAAAAAAAATACAAATAATGCTTCCATTTTGTACGGGTCGCTAAGGGTTGGATCTAATATATACAAAAAATTTCAGAGATGTAAATGAAATATCTTGTAAAAAAGTTTCTCCATTAGTACATATCATATTGTCCATTTTAAAATGGAATATGCAATATTTTGATATTTGGTAGGGGTATAACAAGAAGAGAAATAGGAAATCATGGCGGGGTACTGTAGCGACCCTGTAACGACGGATTAAAATTATATACTGTTTTCTCACGTTTCTATATACGCTATCTACTATTTTTATTTTTTAAAATATATATTGTTTACAGAATGAATTTTTATATACTGTTTGTTTTCAATTTATATGTTTATATATACTGTTTTCATTTTTTTTTAAAATATATATATTGTTTTATGGAATAATTTTTATATACTGTTTGTTTTCAGTTCATATGTTTATTTTCAGTTTTTATATACCGTCGCTACAAGTTTGCTACGGTGTCCGTCACGCAGTATGAGCTCTCCAACAAAAATTTCAGAATGTTAAGCTGCGTATGTTAAACTCCTCTTGTCAAGTATGAATGTGAATAGACTACAAACAAAACCCCATAATTCTATAGAAAATAACCAAAATGCCATCCGATTTTAAATTATAAAACATGTGTAAAATATATAATGGTATATATTGTAATACTTTTAAACTTTAAGATTATTTAATAAAAGGAAAACACAACCACAATAAATCGGTATAGTAACTATCATGTGACAATTGTGAAATGGATAGCATATTCATTTATAAGTGACCCGTTTGGTATAAATTAACATTGGAGTTGGCACATGAGAATAAATATATTCTCATTCTCAATTGTTATATATGTTTCAGAAAATAATCTTATTGCAAAATTTCATATTGGCTTTACAAAATACTTTCATTTCAACATCTAGATTTAAAAAAATAATATTATATTGATATTTCACAATATTATATTCATAGCTTCCTGTGAACACATCAAACACTTTTTGTTACAAATTTGTAGAGTTTTGAACAACTTCACCGTAGCTTCCTGATGCTTATACATTGGCTTCCTAACCCTTGCTCAAAACTGCAATAGCAAACAGGCCCTTAGTATGTTTCTTAAATGTGTGCAACAACAAAATATACCAAATTCTAGCATAATCTAAAACCATGCACAACCCGGGCCGGTTCTGAGTTACAGAAGGCCTTTGACGGTTACTTACTAATATGAGGCCTCAATGTTTAAAGAATAATATCATCCAAATTTTTTTATTTTATAAATATAAAACGAACAACTAGACAACACGGTAATTAATAGCCCTAACTAATTGAAATATTATTCCTTGAAAAATTTAATGGCAAATAAAATTATATTTAGCAACCACAATTTTCATGAAAAATGCACATAAATTAATAAAACATGTTTCATTCATATCTCGAATGTATTATATCCCTAGTTTATTGATTATGTTTTTTTTTAAACGAAGCTTTATTAAAATGTCTTTGTCATAGAGTCATAATACAAAATATTTAATATATTTATATTTTTTAAAGAGCTCTGCTTTATGTGTTTGTCATAGAGTCATGTTTTTATTTATTTTTTACATATTCTTTCATAACAAAACGGAAGTGAGAATAAAATAAAATATTAGGAGGCCCTTAAGATTATGTGGGCTTTGACCTAGGTCACATGGGCCAAATATCAAGGCCTGGCCTGTGCACAACGAAAACATAGAGAAAATTGTGAACTTTTCAAGATAAAGTTATTTGAAACTAAAAAGGAACAAAAACATGATATGAGTGAGATGATTAATCTATCGAAATAACATAATCTACCATTTGGAGTGCAGAGCAGTAAAAAAAGGAGTAATAAACAGATTTTCTCCCTCGGGCCATCTTTCGGAAAAAAAAAAACAAACATATTTTCTCACTAGGAAATTATCCTCTTGGTTCTGAACCGCCATGGACAACCTCAAAGTTCAAAATTTCTGAATCTAGGTCAAAATGAAACCAGGGATTATGGGTAAGAATAGAGAGGCAAAAGATTGACATGCAGCTAATACTTGACACCAGTTTAGGCACAACCAAAAAATCACACATTTACACAGACAGAGTGACCCGTTTATCCAGGGGTGGCCACATATTTTTAAGGACTCTAGACCTATTTTGAAAAAGATTCCCAAAAAATTAGATTTTTTTTAATTATTCAAATAAAAATTCAATACATATATAAATATTAGTTTACCATACAAAAATAGAATATATAATTTTTCATATTATATTTTGATTATAAATTTCAAATCTCTAACTTTCTAACATTACCAATAATCAACCCAATAATTTAAATAAGTCTAATTCTCAAAGATTCTGATTACAACAAATTATTAGTTTAGAAAGAATTCATCAAATAAAAAGCATCATAAACTTAAATTTTTTTTTTTTTTTGAGGAATATAGACTTAATTTAATTTGCAAACCAGAAAAAAGTAAATAAAAACAGATTTAATCAAGAGCTAAATAAAATAGGTAATTATCAAACTCTATACCAGTTAATTCTCAATTATTTCTCAAGGTAATTAATTATCAAAGTGGTTTACAGAAGAAAGCAAGTTGTTCATGTATAGATCAATTTGACTTTAATTACCCACTCCAATAATATTATTTCCTGACCTTTCTAAAAAGAAATTATACTAATTCCTAATAATCAACTCAGATTGGTTAAACATAATAATTAAAAAAATATTATTTTCTACCGATTTTCAATAATAAATTACTCAATTTCATATGTTAAGAACAAGAACAATTCCAATTAGAAGATAGGAAAATACCACTGAAATTTATGAATCAACAACTCCAAATTGAATGAATTTGAGAAGAAAATTAGAGGCGAGATATGACCGGAGGCTGGACGGTCTTAGCAAGACTCACTAGTCCGATGAAACTAAGATGGTGTCGTATGCCGACCAACCGTTGATGTGGAGCTGTGAGTTACTACGTTGATGTGGAGCCGTGAATTATTATGTTTTTCTCAGTTTTTTCTTGCGATTTGAGGAGTAAGCTTCTGTTTGGCGAAAGGGGAAATTGAGTGGGATTTTTTTTTAGGTGGAAGGGGGAGAAAAGGGTATTTGGACTGTGTTTGCTGGGCTTATTAATTGTTAGACTAATTTTTTTAACATATATATATTTATATAGAAAATAAAATATATTTCGGACCCTCAAAATTTTGGACCCTAGATCCAGATCACGTTAAGGCTGGGGCCGGCTCTGCGTTTACCACTTATTAAATACAATTAAATTGCATTGGCAAAATGGGACCAATTACGCAGTCTAATAGAGGAAATATGGGAGATCAAAAATGGATCTTGATATCATTCTCGTTAAACGCTTAAAGCTTTGGACTTTTTTTTTTGAAATGGACAGAAAAAACAAATTATTTAAGAAAATAGCATAGTTTCCAAAATATTTGTGAAAATGGACATTTCGCCTCATATTTGGGCGAAATTCAATTTCGCCCAGTACATGGGCGAAAATATGTATTTTCTTATTTTCCCATCATTAGCGCAAAAAAAAAATTAAGAAACCTATTTTCGCCCCACTCTGGAGCGAAAATTATAATTTTTCAATTTATTTATTTATTTTTTTGTTAAAATATCTTATTTAACCTCGGTTTAGGTAGAAAAATTAATTTTTTTTTCAACTTTCGCCCCATATTTGGGCCGAAAAAACCGTTTTTACCTTATTAACAACGATTAGCAGAGAAATGAGAAAAATATATATTTTCGCCCATATTCTGTGTGAAATTAACTGATTTTCGCCTAAGTATGAAGCGATATGTCTATTTTCACAAATAATTTGAAAATTAAGTTATTTTTTTAATTAATTTATTTTTTTTGTCCATTTCAAAACAAAAAAGCCAAAGCTTTGTAACTCACGCAAGGCTTGGGATTGATGTTGACAACGTCGTTTTACAGAAGCCAAAGAAATGATAACACAATAACTACCAATAACACTGACAAACGGGACCATGCATCCCACAATTAAATAATAAGAAAAATGAATTATTCGTATATGTTAAATGTAACTTTCTGGGGAAAGAAAAGGAGGGCTAAAATGAGAGGGCGATTTTCAGGGGATTGGAGACACCTCCACCCTCCACCCTCCACCGTCTAAACCACCTACTGGTCAACCACGTCTCTTGCATGCCCCTGTTCACTCTCTTTTTTAACTAGTTTCAATCGCGAATACATAATTTACGCATAGTATATCAGTTAATTTATGTTACTTAGTCTAGTTCGGAAGGAATCTTTTTAAGAGTTTTGTTGTAATTTGAAATAAAATAAATAAAAAGGAAAAAGAAAATTGGTCGCTTAGGCTGTCGAGGACGCATTGTGACAGTCCTTGTCCGTGGTAGGGTCTTGGTAAAAGTCTTCTGAAAAGAGGATTTTAGGGATCGAATTCGTTGATAGCCTCTGTCTAATGCTAAACTTTGAACAATAACGATATAGCGCACTTGAAAAAAGGAGACCATCTATTACTAAACTGTCCTTATACTATGTAGGCTTGAAGGCTAGAGTATATATATCTTTGTTACATCCCGGACTCATTTGACCCGAGATGCAATGATCGTATATTCTTAACGTATATTAAGAATTATACGATACTAAAAATAGTATTACGGCGGAATTATACAAGAAATAATAAAAATCAATTATCTATATTTATTTTAAATTCGTCCTTATATTTATTTTATCTCATTATTTGACGTCGCTCAATCCCGATGTACCCGAAATACTAAACCTGAAATCTGGAAAAAGGAAAAAGGGGGTGAATACAAAACTCATTATATATATATATATATATATATATATATAAAATATGTTTTTGGGGTGAAAAATATACGGTCCAAAATACGTATCAAATCACCAAAATTTCAAATTTCAACCGTACGGATAGAATATATATGTTTTGAATATATTGTAGATTAATTTTCACAAGAATCAGAATATTATATCATTGCCATCATATATCATCAAAATATATATATATCATCAAAGTACATGCGGTTGCGGAAAGATAGAAATGTTGTAAACAACTCCTCATTAAATGAAGATGAATCGAACTCTATCTAGATGCTTCGATTTCGCAACCAATTTTAATTAGGCATATTCAGGGAGTTGTGATCAAGTTTTGATTTGACGGATCTAACTTATGGTCGAGAAAGTTTTTGTTTTAGATACAGGAAAATTAGATGTCTTGACGGGAACCAATTGTGAAATATGGAACATCTACGTGATTGTTGTAATCTTGCAAAATTAAGGTCACGTGAAGAATTGGTCGAGTTGGCTCATCGGATCGGAGTCAATGACATTTTTACCAAGACACAAGCATCATTTCGAATTCTCCGACACTTGGTCAAGGTTATATTACTCGAGTTCTGAACTTTTCTTTCATTTACTCATTATATATTTTTCGGCGTTTTATTCTCCTCGATTTTCTTTTAGAAACTATTGCTTTTGAACTTCAGTTAAAGATATAATATAAAAATGATTTTACAAAATATATAACTTTGTCTTGATGAAAATTATTGTAAAAATAACTATTTGAAACTTTTTAGAAAACCCAATTTGTATTACGAAGTTCTTAGTTACAAAAAATGAATAGCTTCAATTAATCCTTCCAAACTCTATTAAAATTGCTCTGTTTTATCATAATCTGGATTTGTAAGATCTCTCTAATTCAATGATTGATTGTGGCTTTGAAAAATATGTTCTTCAAAGCCCTTTGGAGAGTATCCCCTCTGCCACAGAATATACTAAGATAAGAAGTGTGAAATAGAAGAGTAGCATGCTACATGTCCTAGCCAATATGTCATACCATGGTGCATCGTATGTCGTGCCTGTCTGACAAAATTATAATATAAATTAAGTTGACATATCAGTTGTTGTGTCTGACATGTGTCATCCGTGTGTCGGTACGTATTAGTATTTTACATGTGTCAGACACATGTTTATATAGATATATAGACACATGTGCAACATAGATATTGTCATGTACAACTCATATATTTGCATTAACTACGAGTTAATAGTTTTAAATATAAACATAAGCAATAAATGCAAATCTATATATATCAAAAAAAATATATAGATTTGCATTTATTGCTTTTGTTTATATTTAAAACTATTAACTTGTAGTTAATGCAAATATATGAGTTGAAAATAATTGTTATTAACTAGTGAATCAATTTCTTAAATGAAATTAATGTGCGTTCTGTATAAATATGAGATATAATCATATAACTCTTCCATCTTGTTTAAAAAATAGAAAATATAAATCAATTCACCATGGAATACAAGGTCTGTGGTACAAAATTTACATTTTTCTTCCTTTGTCTTTATTATTTAGTTAGTTGTAATGGAGAATTTGTGGAGTACAAACATTCTAGAAGTATGGCAACTATAACAATTCAGGTAAGATATTTTTATTTTTACAAGAAACGTTGACAGTTCGGAAAATAAGACCTAATACTTCACAGGAAAGGGTTAGATGAAAATAAAATCTTAAATAACATGACTAGATTTTTGGTATAAGAAAAAAAAAATACTAATAAATAAGGCTATACATTTGCTAATCATGAAGAGATTGTTTGCAAAGCAGGATGCTAATGGTGACATCTTTGATTGTCTTGACTTGAAATTACAACCAACTTTTCAAGATCCATTATTTAAGAATCATACTATTCAGGTAATGTGATTTTTGGTTTCCGTCAATAATTTGAATTTAACTGATATACATGGCATAATTGCAATGCATTTGGTCGATTCAAATAGAAATAAGTGTTCGACTAATTTCTTTGCCATTTCCATCAAACTCACAGCTACTCAGAATTGAAAATAAAACTTTATACAAAATCATTGATCTTCCACTTGAGAAGAGAAGATCTTTTTAACTTTTAAGGATCAAATTGAACAAAAAATATATTTTAAGGAGCCTATTCACCAATGCTAGGGTAGCTTGGTGGTATAATACTAGTTTCATCTTTGTATAGGTGAGAGGTTGAATCCCGATCTAGCTAGATTTTAATAATTTAGATGAATACATATGAGTACATTCTATTAAGAGAAGCAAGAGACCACTTCGAGTTCTTTCTCATTTTTTTTAAGGATCTTATTCAGATAATGGTCAAGTTCCTTTGGCTTATAGACAAAATTAGAAAGAAAAAAGAGTGGTCAGCACAATTCGCGACATAACTATGAACATTTTATAAACTAATGATTGCGTTTTTAATTACAATTCCCATTTTCTTTCAATATTGCAGATTAATCCTAGCTCATATCCATATTCTGGAAATTTGTCATCAAATAATGTTAATATACAATCTGAAATTGAAATGATGGGATGTCCTGTTGGTACTGTTCCGATATGGAGAAATTGCAGAAAACCCCTTCCTCTCCCTTCTATCGAACTGCTCATTTCTAAGTTGATGGAAGGAGAAAGTTTGAAGAAAATAAATTTGGAGGGTACACATGTAAGTTTATAATTTATATTTCAAACATATATCTATCTATATATATATATGTATATACATATATATCTTGAAACTTAGACTTCAATATGAAAGTGGTTTCATACTACTCTCAGTCTCCTAGTACAAGCATGTGTTAGGTTACTCATTAATGTTTGCAAAGAACAAACATATCAACATCAAAATAGAATGTATATTCAGCCAGAATTGATTTATTTATTTATAAAAAAAATTTCTCCAAAAGAAAATATGCACGATTTCCTTTAATTTTTTTTTACTTCACCATTCAATTATTCTGCAGACTGCATCTATCTTAATAGAACGACAAGTATTTGGAACAAGAGCATCAACAAGTGTTTATGAACCTCATATAGAGGTGAAAGAAAATGCTTACTATAGTGGATCAATAAGCCTACTTGGAAATGGACCTTCGCTTGATGACTTAGATTTTATAACAGCCGGGTGGTTTGTAAGTAACAAAAATAAAGAATTTAATTTTCTCTTGGTGAAAATGTCACTTGTTTTTACTTCATGATGCGTGTCGTGTACTTGCAAAATTAAACATGTACTATATATATATATATATTATTCTAACTCTTGCAGTATGTATATGCTCTTTAATATTTTAAAGGGCTACAGATGAAGTTCTGCCATTAATATATCATGCAGACATATTGTGTAAAAAGGATGTGTTTTTTACATATGGTCCTCTCCAAACTATCTAATAATGTTAATATGCTTCTCTCCAGATATGGCCAGAATATTCCAATGACAATCATGTTCGTTTATTTACTTACTGGGTAAAATATCAAACTTCTAACTATCCTTGATTTATTTATAGTTGTTTTATAGAAATGGTTGAGTAAATCATGTTTTATTTCAATGTAGAAAGATAGTAACCGACATAAAGTATGTCTCAATCTTCTTTGTTCTGGTTTCGTTCAAGTAAGTTCAGATATTGCACTTGGATCTCAGCTAAAACCAGTTTCCGTATATGGAGGGCAACAATATAAGATGACAATTCAAATGTTTAAGGTATGCCAAACCATATTAGCATATAAAGATTATTATGGTAAACATTTATTATCTTCAACATAGTATTTTATATTTAGATTTAGAAACGACTCTTCCCTGGACATTTACATGTCTTCAACGCTTACAGTTTTTAGTTTAACTCATCTAGTGAATCAGAAGTTTCGTTTTAGGCACCCAATCTCTTTCTCATATAGTACATATTTTATCTAGTGCAACTTTTAAGTATTTCTTAAAATAGATGTTACTTCTATTTTTATGTATTAAAACATTTCTTCATTTTGATGTAACATATTTCAAAATGAAAATTTTTGTAACATATAAAGCAAAACTCTGACTTCCGGGTAGTGATATCGATAGGAAAAAACTTTTACTCGCTACAAGAAAAACTGGTTTAAAATGACAAATTCGCTCCTAATCAATTATAATATATATTATGGAAATAATCTCACTAAATATATATAGATATATGAAAGATTGAATCATTTAAATCTGGACTATACACACAAATCAATAATGAGAAGATATACTTTTACAAGAAGCCTTCAATTATTATTGTCAAAAACATTCTACAAATTGAAAATAATATTAACGGTTAAATTAATCCATTTATTTCAAATATTACGGTATATAAATTTAATTCTTAATGCTTTCCATTATATTGTATAGTTCAAATTTCTTACTTAAACATATTGTCCTGTTTGAATTAACACTTTAGCATATATTATGTTTAAATATTTAACAAATATATTTAAGTTATCCATATTTGAATTTTTATGTTGCGACTGGGATAATTAGTCTTTAAATCACATTTTTCAAGTTATTCAATATTTTAAGTTTTATAGTTTATAATATGGTATACAAATACAAATTTAGTTTATTTATTTTTTGGATAAAGAAATTATAGTATTATAAATTGTTTTGGTATAATATCATGAATGGAGCAGAATTCTTTTAATAAGAAAATTTATATACTCATATTATCAAACATTACAAAATCAATAGACTATGATCATTTAAATCATTTTTTCTTTCTAGTATTGTATTGCATTAATTTTGATTCCAATAGTTTCAATGAATGCTGCGTCAAGATTTTCTTTCCAAATGGTGTTATAAGGTATATAATTCTTTCGATAATACATATCATAATTAACTAGGGGCAAATTTGTTATTTTAAATCAATTTTCCTGTAACAACTAAAAAAATTTCCTGTCAATATCACTAGCCTTGACTTCCTCTAAGCGATAGAATTAAGTGTTTGCATTAATTTCTTATTCGATTTTCATATCTATAAATCTTCCTGTTTTGTTTTGTCATCACTGTTTTCAAGAATACATTTTTTGTAATTAAATAAATGTAGGATTCTAAAACAGGAAATTGGTGGTTAACATTTGGTGAGAATAATAAACCAATTGGCTATTGGGATAAGTCAATCTTCCCTCACATGAAGAACAGTGCCAGCAAGGTTGCTTGGGGTGGAGTAGTACAGTCCCTTCCAGTTGAACCGAGCCCGCCTATGGGTAGTGGACATTTTCCATCTGAAGGATTTGGAAAATCAGCTTTTTACCAAGATGTAAAAGTTATGTATGATGGACAAAACTTAATTGTCCCAAAAATATCTGAAAGCTTTAAAAATAATGATCGCCCTAAATGCTACAAAGTATCCACTCCCAAGAATAGTAACAATGGGATCGGATTTTATTTTGGTGGTCCGGGTGGTTGTAAACATTAGTTTGTTGTATACTTAATAAATAAAAATTAGTGTTATAATAATCATTTAAATTTTGAGAAAAATTGAGTATGAAAATCCATATATTGTATTTAAATTTCAAAAAAACAATTGTGCAATATTGAATTGCATAAAGTCGTGCATTTTTTAATGAATTAAAAACTATATAGGGACTTCTTTTAGATTTTCATAAAACATTGGAGGGTCCTTTTCAGAAAGAAACAAGGGGCTTATTTGCAATTTACCAATAATTCACAGTGTTTACTCTTTTGGAATGGTCCAAACTTACTAGTATTTTCTTTAAGATTCCATCATTCTTTTTAGATAAAATGCCTCCTCATCTTTTTAAGTTTTTGTGATTCAATGTAACATAATAAATAAAGGAAAATTCTAAGGAGAATCACGTTTGGAGAAGTCCAGTTCCACGTGTTTTGACCTGTCAAAATGCGTCCTCCACGCGTATAAAATCACTGACGTCAGGGTCTTTACTTCAGTGCAAAATCCTTATTTATGAAGAATTCACCCTTTGTTTAGGAAGAATTTATTCTTTTAATAGTAAGAATATATCATTTTAATGGTAAGAAAATATTATTGTTTAGGAATAATTCATCCTTTATGTATTTAGAATTCACCACTTTAACGGTAAGAATATGCCCTTTCAGAAATTTTATACATCGACCATTAAATTTTGCGTTTGGCCGGCGAAAATGCGTTTTGACCGGTCAAAATACATTTTCTTCTTCAAACCCACTATTTCACTGCCACGTGTCACGCTCCCATTGCTAATTTCTTATTATTCTCCAAACGTAATTTGAGTTAGCAGCCTCATAAATAAATATTATTTTGTGATATTATGCACAACATTTTATCAACGTCTTTATATGGCAATTTATCGAACAAATTGGGTTGGGCCCACACATCTTTAAAGATGAATTCTAATTTGTTCTCTCCAAGTTTGGCGACAACCTTCCTCCGCTCTTGATATTAATAATTGCTACTGCAGTGGCCAAGAATGGCCTTCCCAGGAGTGACCAACTTCCATTTTGACGACCACGAAAGTTACTGGTATGTTAAACTTGCTGACTCGTATCGGGACACCTTCAATTACATCGTATCGTCATCTCAGCAATGGTCTATGTCATTCTCATATCTGCTAACTCTCTGATCCCTAATTCCTCGAATACTGACAACATCATTAGGCTCACACTCGCCCCCAAGTCGCAAAGTGCTATTTCAAACTTCTCTTTCAACTTATGTAATAACTTGTTCTGGATTATCACGTCGCCCAGGACATTCAACGCTATCATCTCATACTCATTAAGCCTCCTTTTGTTGAGCATAATCTCTTTCAAAAAAAAATTGCATTTGGGCATATGGGTCATCACGTTGATAAATAATAAATATGGCATGTACTTTCTTCAGTATCTTTGTGAATTTTGTGATTTGTCAGTCAAGTTTATATATGGCTAGTCTTCATGAGAATGGGGGTTGAGGTTTGTACGTGGTGGCGGTATGTACAGTGGTTTGTGTTGGATTATTGGGTCTATTAATCTTGTCATTCGGTTTTGTTACTGCGGGTCATGGTGGTGGTACCACATGGTGTGGTTATTGCTTCTCCTATTGTGTCTGGTTTTCCGCTGGGTGCGGAAGGTGTATCACTTGTTACAGACATCGCACCGCCGGTTGCAGTTGTGTGCTGATCTCCTTCTCGATCATCTTGATCATCGTCGGGCTCTCATATTTGTGCCCGCTCCTAAACAACACTTCACTCACTCCCTCCCTCCGATTTTTCACTTGCTTGGGAGCTTCCTTTCTTGCTGGAACGTGTTGTTGCTGGCATATTTTGTGTGTAAGGCTTTTCAAAACTCCCTTTTTTAACTAGTTCCAATCGCGAATGTACGATTTACGCGTAGTATATAAGTTAATTTATGTTACTTATTCTAGTTCAGACGGAATCTTTTTAAAGGTTCTGTTGTAATTTGAAATAAAATAAATAAAAAGGAAAAGAAATATTGGTCGCTTAGGTTGTCGTGGATGCATTGTGACAGTCCTCGTTCACGGTAGGGTCCTGGTAAAAGTCTTCTAGAAAGAGAATTCTAGGGATTGAATTTGTTCGTAGCCTCTGTCTATTGCTAAACTTTGAACAATAACGATGCTAGCTATGTGATGGCGCACTTGAAAAAAGAGACCATCTATTACTAAAGGGTTCTTAAATTATGCAGGATTGAAGGCTATATATATATATATATATATATATATATATATATATATATATATATATATTACACTCCGGACCCATTTTTGACCCGAGATCTAACGGTCGTATATTCTTAACGTATATTAAGAGTATACGATACTAAAAATAGTATTACAGTGGAATTATACAAGGAACAATAAAAATCAAGTATCTACATTTATTTTACATTTATCCTTATATTTATTTTATCTCGTTATTTGACGTCGCTCAATCCCGATGTACCCAAAATACTAAACCAGAAAAATCTGGAAAAGAAAAAAAGGGGGTGAATACAAAACTCACTATGGGTATGATTCATCATACTTTAAAAATAATACTAATTTTAATAAATAAATATTTGACCAAATCGTAATAAATATAAATATATATATAATTCTTTTATATTTGGATACTGATTCCTCATTTCACTTTCACGCACACAAATTTGATCATTCTCCGTGTCATCAAGTACACGTGCATAGATACAAGTCTTTCTGAGCTCGTTGTTGGGTGATCTTCGATTCTAGCTTCCACCTACTAAGTACAACCACACATTCTATTGTTCTCGGTTTGATGATGTTTAAAACTATTCCGTAGTTACTAATCTTGTTTGAGTTTCATGTTTAAGATCAGGAGTATTATCAAGTGTTGTAACAACGCGAAAACATGTCGTGGTGTAATCGCGTGTTAACAAAATAATTTATATTTTACCTTAATTCAATTCATTTAAGTGTATACGTGGTATTGAGCTAGGGGTCGATCCATAGAGAAACTGGCCTTAAGTTTAACAGGTTCACAATCAATTCTCAAGTTTTTAAGATCTTATTTGCAAAATTGTCAAGTTCATAAATTCAATTCAAGTTTATACAAAATTCAGCTTTGACACGTTTTGATATTATTATACTATATATATTAAAGTTGGATATGTTTTTAGCCTAGGAGAACCAGGTGCTGACACGTGTCACGTCCGGGATTTTCTGCAACCGATTTGATATGCATCTTTTGAGACGGGCCGCTTCTAATACAAATTATGATTCATTACAAAATACACATTCATACTTAGTATAATATCTCCAGAATTGATAACGCCACCCATTTTGCACCCAAATAATTCTCCATATGTATTTCTTATTCGATATGTATCCCCAAATAAATCGTTCCAATTCCGTTCCGTCCAGAACGGAAGGTTCCATTTAGCAAGGATTCTCACTATCAGTTTTGGCTGAAATCTTGGTTTAGTCCATTCGGAACGGAACCTTGAAGCTTCCCAAGGGTGGTCTCTCTCTCTCGTGGTAGGTTGGTCTCTCTCTCTTCAACTCTCTCCTTCTCCTTGAAGCTTCCGCTCTTGAATCGGGAATTGGAACTTGTCTCGCTATCGTTTCCCAAGGGTGAGTGTTCTTCCCTTTGCTTGAGTGCGAGTGATTTTCTTGATTTTGTGTTGATTTTTCTTCTTGAGACGAAACTAGGTAAATCTAGTTCAAGCCGTGAATCAAAAGGTTTAACCCAATTGCTTTGCTCCAATGGAATTGTATTAAAATTATCTAGATCTTGAAAACTTAGATGCGTGAATTTTTCAATTTACCCTATTAGGCCGTTAATCATGATCCAACCCCATGTTTTGCTCCAAATAATAAATTCACCTTATAATGAGTCATAACTCACTATAATTGCTATTAAAGATATTATAATTATTTATTCGGAATAGGACGGGGTCCTCCCGTCTATTCTTATTGTATTTGTTCGGAACAGGACGGGATCCTCCCGTCTATTCTTAATGTATTTGTTCGGAATAGGACGGGGTCCTCCCGTCTATTCGGCACTAATGTTGAATGCTAGTCCTAACCCTCAACTTGTATTTATGTATAAACTAGTTATGTTATATAAAATTATATCTATATTTTGAAATAAAAGAAGATTTTGGTGCTTTTGAGAAAGGAAATATTTTATTTAAATTCATGTATTGGCCCGTCATGTTATAAAGTATTTATAATAGTATATGCATAATATACTCATTAGATTTGTTCTCATTTGAGTAATTCTTTGGGGATAGCCTACGAGACGCGGCTGTCTTAATAAGCTAGCCCTAAAGCATGCCTCACTTAGTCGACTCTCGACTAACTATACTTGTTCATTTGGTGTTTTTGTTTTGGGGCTAGGTGGGGAGCGGGGAGCAGCTGGAGTGTAGGAGTAGATTTGGTGAGGTTACGTAGTGAGATCACGGTTTTGTGTATTGACTCGACTCTTTTGTCCTGCTTTTATGATGTTGTATTTTGGAGACTTAATTGTCTCATTAGACTTGTTCTTCCGCTTACTATGTTAGAAAATGGTTGTATTCATATTGCACCGTGAATCTTTATTTTATATTATGTTATGTTATCTTTATTATGATATTTATTTAAGCCTTAACGTTTCTACGGTACGTGGCAGGTTATTGCACTCGTTTCATTTTGGGTGTGACAATAATACATAAAACTGGACGAGTTTTTATGAGGAGCAATATGAGGAGCTGACACGTGTCTTTCTTTGAGTTCTTCTGTGAAGATTCTTTTACTTAATCACATGAAGCGGGTCATATTAAGTTCAAATAATATCCAACACATGGATTACAACATTATAGATTTTTCTCATGATTAATTGTGGCCGCAGCCCACTCTTAACATGTGGCAGGAGAGCTCACACACGGTCAACACCACAGTCCTTGAAATAATACACACAGCAAGTACCATGTAGATTTATATATAGCATAAAATAAGGTAATAGTCATGTTGCGGGACTAAAAATTGGGAGAACTCAAAATCGGCAAGTAATTGGAAAGTAATGTACTGGGCTGGTTGATGGGCCAAAATAACATATATGCATATATACCCCTACAACCTCCATATAATATATTTATATATACCCCTCCAACTCCAAAATATTAAAATATCATTTTGATCCTTATACCTTCCAAAATAACAATAATATATATCTCTCATATTAGAATAATTTCATATGTACCCCTCAAAAATATTAAAATATCATTTAAGCCCCTATATATTTGAATAATAAGTCGAACATTTTAATACATATTCCTCCAAATTATAATAATATCATGCGTATTCCTCCAAAATATTAAATTGTTACTTGCAGTATCACGTTAAGAATTTTTGGCACTTTGTCTCGAAATTTTCATTCCAATTTTAAGATGATATTTTTTTAGTATGTATTATTGTATAATTTAAAGTGTCATGTATTTGACCGACATATATCCATGAATACAAATATGATATCTATTTGAATCATAAATATTGCACTAACAATTCTAATCTCGACTTGTATCACGATAAGAATTTTTGGCACTTGGTGTCGAAATTTTAATTTTATTTTTTAAGATGATTTTTATATATATTATGTATTATAGTATAATTTCAACATATAATGTATATGTTGCAAAACAGAAACCACTTGATTCTTTGCTACAAAAGAATTCTGGAATGAGTGGCAAATGAGGGGCACATGGGAATGAGGAGCACATGGGAATATATGTTAGAACTTGGGTTCATTTCATATACAAAAGAATTCTGGAATGACAATAATCATTTTAATTTTGTTCTCATCATTGGTAAAAAAAAAAGTATTTCATTTACATTTTACAAAATCTAATGATAGAGAATTTTCGAATGTACCCCCAAAAAACTCAAAATATCGCATAAAATACTATTACAAGATGAAAAATATCCTTCTAAAAAACATAACGTACACTCCTAGCCAAAGCGGAGCGAGGGTCTCATCTAGTTTTAACTCGAAACTAGAACAAATGAGCTTCAAATTTAGCAAATGAGGTATCGTTAGAAACTAGACAAGGAGATCCTTTCAATGGTGTTTTATTGGTCTTAGAGTTTTATTCAAGAATTTCCGGAATTGTGCAGTTTAGTTCAGAACTTTATCAAATTTACAATTTCAGCATCAGTCAATTTAAGTAAATTCTAGAAAAATAACCACAAATTCAAAAATTACCAAATTTGTATAGAAATTCAATAAAATACTCAAGAAGCTACCATTAAAATTTCATAAAATCGTGCTGAACATATTGGGAAAAATAATTTAAATACTGACAGCAGCTCAAAAATTTCAGCAGACAAACCAGCAATTGAAATCGTAGCAATATCTCAAAATATTTCTTAACAAATAATACTTTAAATTGCAGAAATGGAATATAAACTTCAAAATATTTCAGATATTACTGTTTTCATATGTTTATTATTTATTTTTTATTTTTAAAAATTAGAAAGATACTAAACAGAAAATTAAACAAGAAAAACAGAAACAGAAAAATAACAAATTTGAAAAATTAATATCTCACAGATTATAAACAGGAATGGGGCAAAATTTGATTTGAGAATTATCTACTAAATGAGAAATTTAAAGGTAAAATATTTATTTAAATTTTAAGAATTGTTTTGGACTCGAAATTGAAGGAAAAATCTGAAAAACAAAAAAATTATTGCAGCAGGACAAAACTTAACTTTTATTTATAAAAATAGGGTTAATTTGACAATTTGTATAATATGGATATCATTAATCACTCAACAAACAATCTTAACAGATCTAGAAGCGAGGTTTAAGTAATTTTCTTCCAAAAACACTTAATAAATGAATCAAGACCCAAAGTTCAACTAAAAACTTCTATTTTCAGTTTTCATGTTCAAATTCGATCCAAAACCAAAATTAATCAAACAAGAACCTTTTCCAAGTGTTTTAATGATCAATAAATCTCTAAACACAGATTTGTGAGTCACAATTTGATCTAAAACTCTTCTTTCAAACAAATTTAGACAAATATTCAATAAATTGGTGCTTTGAACTTAACTTCACAATTTGTCAAAATTGAATCAAATAACGCAAGATTTCAATCACATATCATAAAAATATTTAACCCTAGTCTAGATTCACTCACTCATGATATCAAAAACAAGATTTGATCTATTTTTCATCATTTTTGCACAGAAATTCAGATCTGAAAAATCTGGGAAAAGAAAGAGTTTAAACGAGAATCATACCAATCCGAGATGACGACTCCCTTCCAAGAGGTCCCTGGAGTTGTTCTGGATCACACCTTGACTTCTTGAGCCTTCTAGATTGAGAATTTGGGGTTTGAACACGTTCAACCTGTTTTTGCTCAAATCGGATTTCTAAGCTCAAATCCTTGCTCTCAAGCTTCCATTAATGGTGATTAGGGTTGTCAGGAGAACGAAAAAGATGAAGAGAGATGAGTTGTGGGCTGTGGTATGTATAATGGTTGAGTGTATTCTTAGACTTTATGAAGGGATGTTCTTTTATAGAGGAATGTGACTTGAAAGTCCATTCCTCTGTTGAGAAGAGGCGAAGAGATTGGGGGGCATTTCAGATAATCTACTTATCTCAGATCTGATCCAAGGGTTATAAACAAGCTGCTATTAAATTTTCATGTTGACTGGTGGGGATTTGCTTCAGTTTTAGTAAAATATTTGCTTTTGTTTTGGAATTAAGGTTTTGGCGGAAACAATATTTTTGGATCTGAAATGGACAGGGGAAATTTTCTGCTGTTTATTAGTCTACTGGAGGCTCCAGTGAGGAAGTTAGAGGTGAGAGAAACGTTCATGTGGCTTACATTTGAAGGAGGGACATAAATGGTACGGAAATAACATTCTCTCGATCCAATGTGGTTCACACAGAGGAGTTTACCTACACCTGTCGAGTGAGTAAAAAACATCTGTTTAGTTGTTTGAACGCTGAGCCGTTGGGATTTTTTGTGGTTCCTTTTCCTATAACTATCTATCAATCACGATTTATTAAAATTAATGCTTTTATAAATTAATAAGTTAATTTAAATTAATTTGTATTTTATATTGTGTTTGTAATAAGGCTCTTGGTCCATAATAATTAGATGCCTTGAATAGATGTTTTGTATGAGTGTAAATGAATGAGTGTAATTTGGGGTACCATGAAAGAGTGTCATAAAATAACTACAAATGAGAGGTGAGATTGAGGGGTGTATAACTAACCCCATTATTCCCATTTTTGTAACAAAACAAAAAAAATGAGAATTAAGAAAAATCAACTTTTGTCTCTTTGTGTCTCTTACTCTTTCTTTCGTTTCTTCTAAAAACAAAAAGCAACTCAATTCTCCTTGAATTGATAAGAATCTCCCAACTAAACATCTCATCTATTCTCTCCATTCAATAAATCAATCCAAAATTCCAACAAATTGGCATCAAAGCCACGGTATTTTGAGTTTAGTAGAAGAAGTAAAAGGAGATCACCATGATAACCCAAGGCGGTGTATTTGGGTCTTAAATTCTTCACAACTCATTTTTGATGGAGATAATTATGATTATTGGAGTATTAAGATGAAGACGCTTCTAATTTCTCAAGATTTATGGGAAATAGTTGAAGAGGGGTATAAAGATGCGGAGGCGATAACACCGTCGGAAAAAGAGACGGATGATGCAAAAAAGATAAGACTAGAATTGGAAGCGGAGATGAAAGGAAAGAAGAAAAAAAATGCAAAGACGTTATTCTTGCTACAACAAGCAATTTCAGAAAAAATATTTCAGAGAATAATCGAGACGAAAAGCGCAAAAGAAGCATGGGAAATCCTACAAAAGGGATTTCAAGGAAACGAAAAGGTACGAACGATTAAACTCTTGACCGTCAAAAGGGATCTTCAAAATTTGAAGATGAAAGATAGTGAGACGCTAACGGATTTCTTCTCTAAAATTATGGAGTTGGTAAACAAAATAAGAAGTTTGGGTGAGAAGTTTACCGAAAAATCGGTTTGTGAAAAAAATTGTCATTAGCGTATCGGCAAAATATGACAACATGGACTCGATTATTGAAGAAACTCAATATATCTCAACCCTTAATGTACATGATCTAATGAGTTCATTAGAAAGATATGACCAAAGGATAAATAGAGATATCGAGCAATCTTTTGAGAGCACATTCCAATCGAAAACCATCATAACCGAATCGTCAAACCAAAATACGGTGAAGGGAGAATCATCTCGTGGCGGTACAAACGGTAAAGGGAAAGGTCGATTTGGAAAAGGAGAAAATAGAAGAAATAATCAAAAGTGGTGCAATAATTGCAAAAATTCCTCTCATTTCGAAAAAGATTGTTGGTATAAAGGAAAACCCCAATGCTATAATTGCAAGAAATTCGGTCATCTAAAAAAAGATTGCCGAAATAAAACCAACGAGCAAGCCAATTACACCGAAGGAAAAAAACGTTGCGGAACATACCTTTATTGCATGTCATGCGACCCTACAGCGAAAAGAAGAAGTGTGGTATGTTGATAGCGGATGTAGCAACCATATGACCGGAAACGAATCGGTCTTTAGCGAAATTGATATGACTGTCATTTTCTAGTATTATTTCTTTTTTTGATGTATTACACCTCAATTCGATTTTTTTAGTTATGTGTCATAAAATAATTACAAATGAAAGATGAGATTGAGAGGTGTATAACCAACCTCATTATTCCCATTTTTGTAACAAAACAAAAAATAAAAAGGAAAATTAAGAAAAATCAACTTTTGTCTCTTTGTGTCTCTTCCTCTTTCTTTAGTTTCTTCTAAAAACAAAAAATAACCCAATTCTCTTTGAATTAATAAGAATTTCCCAATCAAATCTCTCATCCATTCTCTTCATTCAATAAATCAATCCAAAATTACAAGATTTGGTTTTGGATGAGTTTTTTCAAAAACTACATTTATCTCCCTGTTTTGACGGCGAGTTGAACATGTATCCCATTTAGTCAAACTCTGTTGTACAGCTTATATCGTGGTTCAACTCAAGCTTCTATCCTCTCCTTTACTGACTTCACGCTGATTGTCAGGTTCTCTTCAGAAAAAAATTATTCAAGCTCCAACTCGACCAACGATCATCAAAATAGATCTTTGGATTGTCTCCTCTACTTGCCTATTACTCCACATAATCTCGAGTGTCGCAAGAAGCACTAAAGAAGGCTAGAGCTCTGCTAAAAATGATCTTTAATTCACAGTTCTGCCATTAACGGAAACTCGAGCTCAAAGCTTCAATTCGATCCATCACGGTCAAGAGACCATAATCGCTTCAAGAGCGCATAGAAAATGTTCGACAAAAAACGTCTTGCCACCCCTGTTACCCATTTTCACAAAATAGAAATTTTACGAACAAATGTAAGAAAATACGACTGAAATTGAACAAAAGGGGGAAATGTGAGGTACCCACTTGCTGGAGAGAGAGCTGAGGCGGAGCAAAACCCAGAGAACAAAGCTACTAACAGAAACAACGCCATTGCTTTGCGCTTCTCCATCTGTCTTGTGTTACGAGCTACAATTGTCTGCGTATTTTTCTCTTTTTTCCCGCTAATTTGGGAAGAATGCCATGAAAGAAAGGATTTGAGAGATTCAGTTCAGTTCAGTGGTTATGCTTGCGCAGGGGAAGTAAGAGAGAAGAAAGGATCTGTGCGATGTGGATGTTCTATTGATTATGACTCCATTGCGGTTTTAGTAAAATCCGAAATTCTATTTCCCGATTTAGTAATTCCGGGAAATAAATTCCTGATTTTAATAAAAGCCACGATTCAACCATCAGTTTTACTATACCACCTCTTTTTTCTTCCGAAATAATTAATGTATAAACCATGGCAAATATGGAACAATCCGATCTATTAGTATTACCATCCACATCCGAAATTTAAAGTATATTTTATTTTTTAGGCAAAAAATTGTGATATTATTTAGGGAACGCCAACAAACCAACATTTTCATTTTTCTTACCACCCTTTGTGGCGGGAGCAAGAGAAGATAATCCTTTTAGCAGTGCATAGAAAATGTTCGACAAGAAACGTCTTGCCACCCCTGTCACCAATTTTCACAAAATATGAATTTATCAACAAATGTGACTGAAATTGAACAAAAAAGGGGGAAATGGAGGTACCCACTTGCTGGAGAGAGAGCAGAAGCGGAGCAAAATCCAGAGAATAAAGCTACTAACAGAAACAACGCCATTGCTTTGCGTTTCTCCATTGTTGGGTTTCATACTTCTATTCCTTTTTTTCCCGCTAATTTGGGAAGAATGGCAGTAAACCCGGGAACTAATAATACCCACGCCACGCCACGATTCAACAACCCCCAGTTCTGACTGTTCCGCCTCTCTCTTTCCCAAATGACAAATCCTAAACCTATAAATTGTATCTCTCTCTGTCGCATCGAGTTTCCACGTAACTAAGCAAGCTCTTCTTCTACACCGAGAATTGAAAAACCCTAGCCTTCCTTTTTCTCTTTCCCAGTGCTTTTTTCTCCGTGATTTCCAGGTTATTATAACATTGATTTTGCCGATTGTTTTATTCTGCAATCTGATTTTTTGTTGTTGTTTCTTTCATTCTTTAAGCGTGTCTTGAGAACCGACTCTGTCGAGCGGCTGTCAAATAATCTCTGTCACAAGTTAAGAGATTTCGACATTTTGACTGTTTAGAGATGTACTTTATATTTATAATTATGAAATTACTTTGATTTTTTCAGAGGTTTATCAAGAAGCTTAAGAAATCTTATTGCTAGTGGGGTTTTCTTTTTATTTATATTAGATTTTTAAGAGGTTCTGTGGGGTTTTTTTTCTGTTAATTTTTTCTTACAATTTATAGTTAAATAATTTTTTTGGTTTTAGTTCCATGATTTTTTCCGTTTTCTGAATAAAGTCAGAATTTATTGTTTTTTTTTTACTGTTTTTTCATATATTTTTTTATTGTTTTTAGCGTGTTTTTGTAATGAATTTAGGTAACTGTTTGGTGAATCGAAATGATTGTCAGATTTTCTTGATAAATCAACTGTGGTTAGTTTAATTTTCTTTCATATCATATCATATCATATACCATCTATATTTTTCACAAAAATATCATTAATTGAGTAAATCTTTAGCAGTAACCACCACTAGGTTGGCCTAGTGATTATGGTACCAATCCCACTTGCTGGAGAGAGAGAGCAAAATCCAGAGAATAAAGCTACTAACAGAAACAACGCCATTGTTGGATTTCGTACTTGTATTCCCTTTTTTCCTGCTAATTTGGGAAGAATGGCAGTAAACCCGGGAACTAATAATACCCACGCCACGCCACGCCACGCCACGATTCAACAACCCCCAGTTCTGACTGTTCCGCCTCTCTCTTTCCCAAATGACAAATCCTAAACCTATAAATTGTATCTCTCTCTGTCGCATCGAGTTTCCACGTAACTAAGCAAGCTCTTCTTCTACACCGAGAATTGAAAAACCCTAGCCTTCCTTTTTCTCTTTCCCAGTGTTTTTTTCTCCGTGATTTCCAGGTGATTATAGTTAAATAATTTTTTTGGTTTTAGTTCCATGATTTTTTCCGTTTTCTGAATAAATTCAGAATTTATTGTTTATTTTTTTTACTGTTTTTTCATATATTTTTTTTATTGTTCTTAGCGTGTTTTTGTAATGAATTTAGGTAACTGTTTGGTGAATCGAAATGATTGTCAGATTTTCTTGATAAATCAACTGTGGTTAGTTTAATTTTCTTTCATATCATATCGTATACCATCTATATATTTCACAAAAATATCATTAATTGAGTAAATCTTTAGCAGTATTATACTAAATAATAATAATTATTCTTTTTTTATTTTTCAGCTTATACATTCATATATGGAGATAGAGATGGTGGAACACTGCCTGAGGGGCTAAATTTCTAATGCTAATTTGTGATGTTAAATTTGTTGTTTAGGACTAATTTTTTAAGGTTCAATTCAGTCTAAATCTAAATTTTTCGTTTTTTATTTTATTTGTGTGATTTGTTAGGAGTAAGTTTTATTGGATTTTTAGATTCTTGATGATTTAAGAATGTTGTTAATTTTTGTTGGATAGATTTTTCTTTTGATGATTTTTTAATGTTATTTTTTTCAATTCTTAGTCTTTTTTGTTTGAGTATTGAAATTCACTTTAAAGTTTATCAGATGACAACAAAACATATTTCCATTTTTTATGTTAATTTAAGTTCTAATTTAAGATTACTAGAAATTGAGGTGATAATTTGTCTTGATTAATTGGGTATATTCACAACTTTATAGTGATAATTTTTTTTGATGTTACAACTTGTTGGTGAAAGAATTTTTATGGAAGTAAATCTAAAAAGTGATGACTGTTATGTTAAATGTTGAAAAGAATCTCATGGTTATGATATTTGCATTTTTTTTATAATTTAAAAACATTTTTATTATTTACCTGTTGAGTATAATTGTTTCAATTCAACAAATAAATTTGCATCTTAAAGTAGTCATATTTACATTAAAAATTGATACATGTAAGAATCAACACCAATTTATATTTACCTATTTGTAGTAAAATCTGAAGAAACAACCACCACAAATTTGATTTACCATGTATTATCATATATTCTTCCTAAACACTAAATATCATATTTGTCCCTCCTAAACTCAATTTCAATCAAATATATTCATGTTAACCTAATATAATATCAAATATATCCAAACAATTAACTTTCTATCCAATTAACATAATTTCAGTTTTTTAACTCTAATTAAATCACTAAATATAATTTTATTTGACCAAAACACTCTTATTCAAATCAACTAAAACCCTTTTTATTTTTCTCAATTTCCTGCCCGTGGCTCCCAACTTGCCTCTTCATGCGACACAACCTTCACCGCCAGCTTGTCGCCCGCTCGCTCTCACCTCCCCAACTCACAGCCGCCCTCTCTCAGTTCGCCCTCACCAGCCCTAGCCCAGTCAGCCAAGCGGCTCCAAATCAAAATTAGCTTCTTTCTGCCCTTTGTAAAGGTTTCGATGTACTATTATAGTAACTAGCGGGTACCTCGCTCTGCTTCGGAAAATTATATTGTTATAGAGATCTTTTGGTAATTTTGTTATGAGTATATTTTACTGAGATTGAAGTGATGTTCCAATTTTATAAGAATATTGATTATATTTTAATATGTTCAAATTTTATAAGAATATTGATTATATTTTAATATTTTTATGTAAGTTTGTAGAATCAGTTAGAAAAAATTAATATGTAGGATATAGATGAATTGTGCATTGAAAAATATTTTATTTACATAAAATAGTGAAATGGCGTATTTATCCATAATATTTTGAACTTTAGGACATACATGATATTTTATTGTTTCTAATGTTAAAAACTGTAATCATTTTGAAAGTATTTTTTTTCATAAATATATATAGTTTTTAATTTTTTAATATTTACTTTTGAAACAATGGGTACCAAAAGAATTTCAGAAAAGGGGTATAAATTCAAATTCTGATTTTCTACTCAACATAATAAGTTTATCACTTAATTTGGACATCTGCTAATAAGAAAAGTCAATGAATAAAAGTTATTTAGCTTTAAATAAGACTATTTAAATCTAAGTAATATTAAAGAAAGAAGTTAATTAAGATGATACTAATGAAATTTAGTGTACATATAATTGTTTTTTGGGATTTTTTGAATAACCCCTAACTTTTCTAAATATCATAAAAAATCCCGTCACATTTTAGATTTTTCAAAACCAATCTAATAGGGAATTTAATGTTCAATATCTCCTATGGTGTTAAAAATAACTATTTATGGGGTTAAATATTTTTTATTGATCAAAATAGGCCTCTGTTTTAATGTTTAATTTTAAAGTCTCTTTTACGTTTTTATATTGGAAAAAAAAATCCAAAATGCTTATAATTATAATTTGTACACTAATTCACTTTTATTTTTTTAGAAATCCAAAAAGTAAAGGTTGTTGAATTTTAAAGTTTCTTTTACGCTTTTAATATTGATAAAAATCAAAATGTTTATAATTATAATTTGTATACTCACTTTTATTTATTTATTTTTTTAAATCCAAAAAATTAAGGGTTGTTTTTGTAATCTTCAAAAAAATAGGGGGTATTTGAAAATTTTCCTTGATTTTATTTGGCCAACGGACAATAATAATATGCACATTTACTACATATATTATATATTTATATTAACATCTTATGGGCCGTTTATTATTTGAGGGGTGACTCATTACATTAGATATTACATAAATATATCCACTTTAGTATTTTGATTCGTAACTAGACCAAATAAACTTCAAATCCAACAAACGAGATATTGTTGAAAATTAAAAATAGAGATCTATGATATGGTCCTTTACTGTTATTCTTATTTTATTGAAGAATTTTGAGATATTAGCAGATAAGTCCATAACTCATTTCAAATTCAAAATTGGTTCAGCAGCAACTTCATAAAATTATAGAAAAATCACCAAATATTCAAAAATCCCAAATATTTTACAGAAATTCAATTATCAAGTTATGGATCAACTTTCAACATTTGGTACAGTTATGTTTTGTGGATTGAGATTTATAATGAAAGCTCAGATTTGGATTCATAAATTGGATCTGACAGACCTGTACTTACTAAAGTGGCAATATTTTCTGATCTGTCTTAACAACTACTATTTTAAAATTTATATTCAGATTCTACACTTTAAAAATCTTTAAGTAGGACTACTATTGTATTTTTATTATTTGTTTTTATATTTTTAAAAATTCGGAAGAAATGAAGCAGTAAGTCTGACAGAAAAGGTTAAAAACAGAAAATTACAAATTTAGCAAATTAATATCTAAGAAGTTGATACTTCACATGTTACCATGTGATTTTTTTCTGAAAATATAGTGGGTCATTTATAAATTGAGAGATGACCCGTTAGATTAAACAATACAAAGATTAACTTACATCAATTTATTATAAATGTGGGGTTCAAATTATTTTGTTTGATTCTTTATGATTTATTTTGTACTACTTATTTATTGTTATAAAGAAATGACCATAAAAAATCATGAAATACTACACGTGTCAAATTTTGGCAAACTCAAGAGAATTGTATATTTAATATAAATATAAATATAAATGTGGGGTTCAAATTATTTTGTTTGATTCTTTATGATTTATTTTGTACTACTTATTTATTGTTATAAAGAAATGACCATAAAAAATCACGAAATACTACACGTGTCAAATTTTGGCAAACTCAAGAGAATTGTATATAGTACGGAATTGGTACGTGCCAGTGCATTATAGTACTGCACCGAAGTTGAACATTCATGCAACAAACATACTTAACATAACTTGTCTTTTTTATCAACTTGTTGGTTGTATTTCTTGTAACATTATCAATGTCTTTGTTCTATTTAGATCCTGTAATAGTTTTCTGTGTGTGTTTTCAACATGTTGGTTGTATTTCTTGTGACATTATCAATTTATTTGTTTTATTTATACACTATAATAATTCTTGTATTCTTTTTTTGTTGGTCTGAATGTTTATAAATGAATTGAATGAAATGTTGTGCACATTACAAATTTAAGTTCTGAGAGTTTGTACCAATGCCATATTATCTATATCTCAAATACCAACAGTTATCATATCATTCAAATTTATAATTGTGCACATAGCAACAGTTTGTACCAATGTTAGCTCAAACTTTGTTAGAAAAGAAGATTAAGAATAAAGCATGTTAACACAACAAAATTCTTCAAAATAGAAAAGAAATAAAATAAACCAATAAAATAAATTACTCAAATCTTATGTCATAATCCACAAATCACAATAATGTCAGACGTCATACAAATTACACAATTATAGAACACTGAAATATCAAAATATCAAAATATATACAACTTAAACAGGAAGCAAAATACATCTATCATCCCAAATATTTATCAAAATACAAATTTTTCATTCCCCTAAACCCTATATTTTAAAATATTTCATGACCATAATCGCATGCATATTATGGACCACCTACAAGAAAAAGAACATCAGTTAATGAATAATAATAAAAACACTGAATATAGAAAAGAAAAAAAATAAAATTTTTACTTCTGATATAATTTTTTTTAATAATAACAACAACACTGAATTGTTATTCTTTAGTTTCAAGTATATCTTACATACATATAATTAATATCTTATTTCTGGTAAAATAAAACCTACATTGTAAGGTTGTCTTGGCAATATCAGGGGTTTTCAAGACTGTAAATGCAACTTGAATGTTAAAGATAAAAGTGAATTCGAAAGAGGTTGGCTAGATCGTATTTGTAAATAAGAGCAACTAAACTCAACTAATCCTCAATTGTATGATTACGCACAACTGAACCTGATTTTGCTTCAATTGACCGTTAATCAGTTAATTGCGTAATTATACCACCCTTAAGTCTGATCCTGGCCTAAATTTGCTGTCAATTATGCAATTAAACACAAACAAATCCAATTAAATGAATGATATGAAGGATGACGAACCAGTACCGTACAATTGGACTAGGATAAGTTTAGTCTGGACTTCAAGTAATAGGATTATGCACAAGTCAAACGCCATGAGAAATTGTGCAATATTTTTTAAATTAAGTTTGGTCTTATGTCAAAAGAAATTGTACAATATTTAGTAAACTGAGAAATAGGAAAAAAAAAATAATAAAAAGATAAAAATTAGCTATTACCTCAATGTAACTAATCAATGTCTATGACGACTTCTTTTTTCGAGTATACCTACAAATTAATACATTATTTTTCTTAATACATTGTCAATTAGAATAAATTCACAAAAAAAAATTAGAATAAATTAGAATTACCGTTTGAAGCTTGCTCCTCCTCCTTTGTGCGTCCATAGCTTTTTAGCACCTCCAGTCACGTCCCGTTCCACTTGAAGCAGCGACTTCTATAACACTTGCGGCATCTTCCATTTCCCTCCTAAAAGAAAAATATTAGTGTCAAACGAATAAATCTAAAAATTAAAAGAAATGGAAAAAAATACGACCTGCTGAGGTGCGAACCCTCCGCTGAGCCGGAGTCAGAGCCGCCTCTCCAGTCCAGCTGGTTAGAGTTAGAGAGAGAGAGAACGTGAGAACCAGAGAGAATGAAAGAGTTGTATAATCCTTGTAACAATAATATTTTTTTTGAATCAGAGAAAATAAACAGTTATATTCACGTCCTGGCCCATTCAATAAATATCGATAGGCAACAATACTTGCAAAAAAAATGACCAGGTTCATATCAGTTGTATAATCTCGGTAAAATCCAATAACCAAAGCAAAAGAAAACAGTCATAACTATACCTTGCATTTAAGGCAGTCAATCAAGTCAACTGCCCATTTCAAAGACTGCGAATTTTTTCTTTTCACAAGCTTGTAAAACAAGAATGCCATGATAGCGGTGACTGAAACTACTCCAATGAGTATAATTACCCATATGAGGACCTTCGTCCGGTCCAAGTCAGTGATCACTCTCTCCACCTCCCCGAAGGCTTCAGGGCTAGACACGGGTGGTGTCATTATGGAGTTGGTGAGAATGAGACAGTGGGTTGTTTGAAGAGAAATGAGAGTGGCTCTGATGGATTAATGATGCTGATGATGGAGTATTTAATCAAGAGAAATGAGGTCTGCAACTATGATGGTTTATTTTATAGACGGGTTCCGTACTGAGGCACGGTTCGTACTGATGTGACGGGTGTTGAGTTAAATTAAGAAAACCTGAAAAAGGTTTTTGGATGACATGACGATGACCTCGCTCCGCTTCGGATGTGTTAAGTTATAATTTTGTACAAATTTTGAGATTTACTATTTTAATACTATGTATATAAGTAAATATTTAAAGAAATTTCGAGCTAGATTTTAATTTGCATTTTTAAGGATCAAATTATAATTTAACCAATAAATTTTTTTATTGGTCTAATCTTTAATATGACGAAATTTTTTATTTGAAGTTTCAAAGGACAAATTTGTAATAATAATTAAGTTTATATATGTATATTGGGAAATACCTTATATTTCCATATACCATCTTTTATTCGTTATTAGGCCGAATTTTCATTATATTCTTGGAGAACCATTTTAACAAATTTAAAAATAAAAATATTATTTTACACCTGTTGTTTGTTATAACAACAGTTCAAAGAAAATAAAACAACAAAAGGGCTAATAGATTTTGCAGACATTAAATCACATATCATAATATCCGTAAAGAGAAGTTATGAATGCTGCAAAAATGAAAAAAAAACTTTGGTTGATTTAAAGTTTGAAATTTGAACTCTTGCTTTGAGTTCTATTATTTATTTTGTTAGGACACAAATTTGGTTCTATTATTTTATTTTGTTAGCACACAAATTTGGAATATAATACAATAACATCACAACGATTCAAGTTCATTTCCTAATTTGAAGACATTTATATTTTCAATTTAAAATAATACATGAAAAAGTATAAAAAGAAAATAGAAAGTTAATATTTTATGATAAGTTGTTATTATTTTATTTTTGATATTTGTATTCTTATTTATTTTCTTCAACCTGAAATTTCTTAAAATCAAAATAATAAATAGAAAAGCCCCACAATAAAAAAAAATTTCAAAATTTATTTCCTTCAACCAAAATAATAAATAATATTTATGTAAAATGTAAATACAAAAAAATAAAATCATAATACAAAATAAAAGTAAAATCATAAAAAAAAAAAGAGAACTATTAACTTTTTTTTAAAAATAAAATAATCTTTTACATGAAAATAAAAGTAAACTAAATATTATATTGAATATAAAAGCATGAAAAAAATAATATATCATAAGAACATTCATAGAATATTTAGTTGTGAAATATTATTTTATTTATTTATTATAGGATGAAGAAAATAATATATTTATAGAAATTTAGGGAAGTTTTTACAATAACAATAAAAGTTAGGGGCTTTTGTGAAGAAATACCTTTTTTATTTTATGGATGGAAACATACTTTATTTCTTGCTGACACATTTTTCTCAATGAAAATATGATATGTGAGAAAAATAATGAGTCATTTATATATGTGTTTATTCATGACCCAATAAAAGAAGTATTATAAAGATAGATAAACGTAATTCTTTTAAGGTGGGGCCCATAGGTTTTAAAGGAAATTTTTTCAAGATTCCTCAATTTTGTCAAAGAGCACAATGGGTTTGGAAGAGTTGACATGATGACTTGCTTTGTATAATATTATCCCCCCAAATTTTAGTATCCGCTTAAGTGTAGAAAAGAGTCACGTCATCTCTATTTTGGGAACCGTTGGATGGGATGATGTGGTTCGATATGGATCGTTCGATCGTTTAGAGTTTTTGATATTTTATGGCAGTTTTTTTGTAGTTTTTATGTAGTTAGATGGTGTCAGAATTTGATTGGTCGAAATTCGGTGTTCTGCGTTCTATCCTGATTTAGTGTGAAATGTCAAATCAAATATAATTAATTATTTTGAAAACTAAACTATGTAACTTATGTGTTGTGAGTTATAATATCAATAATCTCCGAATACTCGCTACACATAATTCTTTTTAAACAATAATAAAAAAAAATTTAAATAATGATTTATATTATAAAAAAAAATGGGCCCACATGTCACTCTCTTTCTCTCTCTCCCTCAAATAAAAAAAATTAATGATTTCCAAAATAAAAAAATGTGGGGCCCTCTCTCTCTCTCTCTCTCAAATAATAAAAAAAAAATAATTCATTTTCCAAAAAAAAATGTGGGTTCCATGTGTCTTTCTCTCTCAGGTAATTTTTTTCCCGATGTTTTATTTCAAAATATGATTTTTTTAGTAGCTCAATTTTTTGTGAAAAAATGAAAAATAGAACAAGGATGATGAGATCTTTCATTCAGGATCTCAATTGTTATACTTTTGAACACACAATTATGTTTTCTCATAATGACTTTCAATATCTCGTGTCTTCAATCGACTGGATTGAATATCACAATGTCAAATGACATTATGACTCATTCCTAAATAAAAATAAAAAAATAATAATTTATCAAAAAAAAATGCGGGTCTCATATGTCACTCCTTTTATCTCTCCCTCAAGTAAACAAAAAAAAATAGATTAATAATTTAAAAAAAAATATGGGCCCCCTCTTTCTCTCTCCCTAAATAATTTAAAAATAATGATTTATCAAAAAAAAATGGGCTCACATGTCACTCTCTTTCTCTCTCTCCCTCAAATAAAAAAAATAATAATTTCCAAAATAAAAAAAGGTGGGGCCCTCTCTTTCTCTCTCTCTCAAATAATAAAAAAATAAAAAAAATAATTCATTTTCCCAACAAAAAATGTGGGTTCCATGTGTCTTTCTCTCTCAGATAATTTTTTCCCGATGTTTTATTTGAAAATATGATTTTTTTAGTAGCTCATTTTTTTGTAAAAAAATGAAAAATAGAACAAGAATGATGGGATTTTTCATGCAAGATCTCAATTGTTATACTTTCGAACGCACCATTGTGATTTCTCATAATGACTTTCAATATCTCGTGTCTTCAATCGACTGGATTGAATATCACAATATCAGATAACATTATGACCAATGTTGCAGAAATCGCTAATGGGGATTAATCG
Organism: Juncus inflexus; assembly: GCA_024447665.1. NCBI lineage: Eukaryota > Viridiplantae > Streptophyta > Magnoliopsida > Poales > Juncaceae > Juncus > Juncus inflexus. The sequence goes on from JAJHPC010000011.1 coordinate 509,695, forward strand.
GACGGGCCAAAAATTTCTGAGTAGGGGATTAATCGGAATTAATCGATTTGACCTAATCGGACTGAATTTTTATATATATTTCAAATAATATTAACATTTATAACAAAAAAATTCAATATCCTTAACTCATAGTCTAATAAACATATATAATTTAAAGTTCAAATATATAATTCCAGTTAAAACATAAACGATATTCAATACATAAATCAAATTAAAATATAATCCAAAAAAAATAACACACATCAAAGTCAAAACAAATAATACATATTAAAGTCCAAACCAAAAACACACATTAAATTCCAAAATAAAAAATTAAATGAGCCAGGCCGGGTGAAAACTAAAGAAAAATGATGAAAATATTTTAAAAAAAAAAATTGGGCCTAAACGGGTTGAAAAACGGCCCAAATCGGCCGGACGGTTAATGCTTCCGATTAATGTTATTTTGGGACGTTTTGCTCCGATTAACGATTAATCGCCGATTAATCGCCGATTAATACCGTTTTTTGCAACACTGATTATGACTCATTCCTAAATAAAAATAAAAATAATAATAATTTATCAAAAAAAATGTGGGTCTCATGTGTCACTCCTTTTATCTCTCCCTCAAGTAAAGAAAAAAAAATAGATTAATAATTTAAAAAAAAATGTGGGCCCTCTTTTTCTCTCTCCCTAAATAATTAAAAAAAAGAAAATAAATAAATCATTTTTTTTTTCAACAAAAAAAATGTGGGCTCCATGTGTCTAGCTCAGGAAATTGTTTCCCAACGTTTTCTTTCAAAATATGATTTTTCAGTAGCTTAATTTTCTGTGAAAAATGAAAAATAGAACAAAGATAATGAGATCTTTCATTCAAGATCTCAATTGTTATACTTTCGAACGCACCATTATGTTTTCTCATAATGACTTTCAATATCTCGTGTCTTCAATCGACTGGATTGAATATCACCATGTCAGATGACATTATGACTCATTCCTAAATAAAAATAAAAAAAATAAAAATGAAAAAATAATGATTTATCAAAAAAAAAAAAATGTGAGTCTCATGTGTCACTCTCTTTCTCCCTCAAGTAAATAAAAAAGTAGATTAATAGTTTTCAAAAAAAAAATGTGGGGCCTCTCTTTCTCTCTTCCTCAAATAATTAAAAATAAATAAATAAATCATTTTCCAAAAAAAAAAACAAAAAAAAGAATGTGGGCTCCATGTGTCTCTCTCTCTCAAGTAATTTTTTCCCAACGTTTTCTTTCAAAATATAATTTTCAGTAGCTCAATTTTTTGTGTGAGATCAACAACCAAATTTTTTATATGATATAAATTGTGAGAAATATATGAATTAATTGCTGTGAAAATGATGATGGAATTTTAATCAATTTATAAAAAAATTGTACTCTATTTTTTTTAAATATCGCATCGATGAGAAAACAAAGTTTAAATTTGTTGAATTATAATTTTATGTCGGTATTACATATTTTTTATTATGACTTGTATAAATCTTATTTAATTCATAGATAATTTCTAACAAAAATATGAATTATTCATTGTTTATTCTGTTATAAGTTAATTCTTGAGATAATTTATATAGATTTTTTATGATTATTAATTCATAAGATAAATTTAATGTGTTAATTATTAAACAATAAAAATGATCAAAACCGCAGCGGAGTGCGAAAATTCTCCTAGTATAGAAAGATTCACAAAATATCCTAAAAAAAATTGACACGTGTCAAAAATATAGGATAAACTCAGCTTTAAAAGAAAAATAGAAAGTTAATATTTTATGATAAATTATTATTATTAATTTTTTGATATTTTTATTCTTATTTATTTTCTTCAACTTGAAATTTCTTAAAATCAAAATAATAAATAGAAATGCCCCACAATAAAAAAAAATTCAAAATTTATTTCCTTCAACCAAAATAATAAATAATATTTATGTAAAATATAAAATAAAAGTAAAATCATAAAAAAAGAGAACTATTAACTTTTTTAAAAAATAAAATAATCTTTTACATGAAAATAAAAGTAAACTAAATATTATATTGAATATAAAAGCATAAAAAAATAATATATCATAAAATATCATAAGAACATTCATAGAATATTTAGTTGTGAAATATTATTTTATTTATGGAAATTGAGGGAAGTTTTTACAATAACAATAAAAGTTAGGGGCTTTTGTGAAGAAATACCTTTTTATATTATGGATGGAAACATATTTGTATTTCTTGCTGGCACATTTTTCTCAATGAAAATATGATATGTGAGAAAAATAATGAGCCATTTATATATGTGTCTTTTTTTGAAATATGACTCAATGAAAGAAGTATTACAAAGACAGATAAACATAATTCTTTTAAGGTGGGGCCCATAGGTTATAAAGGAAATTTTTTCAAGATTCCTCATTTCTGTCAAAGAGTATAATGGGTTTGAAAGAGTTGACATGATAACTTGCTTTGTATAATATTATACATAAAGATTCACATAATATCCTACAAAAATTGACACGTATAAAAAATGTAGGATAAACTCAGCTTCGTATACAGTCGTAATTAGATAAGAGGAACTACAAAAATAGATAAATGGAAGCCCCATCTTTTGCCTCATGACTTGCCGATTTGTCATGCATCGTTAATATCTCAGCCAACCTAATATTCATTCTTGTTGACTGCACCATAATTGTTTAATTCGTGAATAATTTACGTATTATATACGTATTTTCCAAATTTTTAAAAATTCACGAAGTTTGCATCTCCATTTCAATAATTCGCATCCATTCACAAATTTTTTACATGAAAAATACTCATCCCGTATATTCCGAATTTTTACTAAATAATAATATTTTCTCAATTATTTTTAAATAAAAAATATATATTTACATAATTTTATATATCTAATTTTTGCGAACAATGAGCCGAATTAACGAATTATTACCGTCTCCATTTTAGTTGACCGAATATTTGACCGACTTAGAAAACGTTCAATACGAATTATATACGTATATATTATGAACCGTATTATTCGTGTATTATAAATGACTAACTATGGACTACACATACAAAGCATGGCAAAGGTTTGGGTGTCTCACGACTTACTAAATAACATAGAATTATTACTTTTGGAAGAACTTTCTGTTGGACTTGGAGCAATATATTAGCAGTTCAAATCAAGCTAGAGTATCCAACAAGCAATGTCCAAAACTCAATTAAGCTAAAACTAGCAAGTTAACTGCTGCCTAACATCTTAATACTTATGGGCTGAAACAACAATAAAAAAATTTACTACTTATTGCACTATCTTTTTCACATTTGGTCTTTAACACATGGGGGAGAGTAAGCTATCAGCCAACGCAGCAAAAAATTTGGCATTTAAATTCAACAAACCAAGAATATTACTCAGAAAGTGGGCTACCAAAAAATTCTCAAAATTGGACAATAATGCCTATAGAGTAAATTTTATTGTTGGCAAATTGGACAAAATTGAGTTGTGCTATGGAGCATAGAACTCAAGCTTCGTATAGCACTTAGAAAAGTCATATACGAGCATGCGAATGTCGAAGATAGAAAATGGAAGCAACGATCCCGTTACAAATGATTGCAGGACGAGGATCAAAATATCAAATACTTCCATGCAACAACCCCAGCAAACAGACAACAAAATTTCATTAGCTCCATTAAAGTCAATGAATCAGAAATAACAGATCAGGCACAAAACGCAAACTAATTTAACAGCTTTTTTAAATCTATAATAGGAACAAGTGACGGGGACTGTTCCCGCGCAACAATTTATGCAATCTATAAACCATTACTCCAACCTGAGAGAAATGGGAAGCATATCTCAGAGCAAGAAATTAAAGATATTGTCTTCGATTTAGCAAAAAATAAAGCCTTTGGTCTAGATGGATTCTCTACAAAGTTTTACCAACACTACTGGGACACCATAAAACATGACCTTTTCGGGTTATGCAAAGAATTCGAAAGGAATAACCTGCATATGTATATGCATATGCATATGCATATATATTGTAAGGATAATATTATTTTAACTCTTGCAGTATGTATATGTTTTTTTTAATATTTTAAAGGGTTACATATGAAGTTCTGCCATTAATATATCATACTATTCTTATTATTTTGCATTTTTTTGTTTTGAATCCTTGAAGTCATATACAGACATATTGTGTAAAAAGCAATTACACTATTGTGATGTGATTTTTACATAATGGTCCTCTCCAAACTATCTAATAATGTTAATATGCTTCTCCTCAGGTATGGCCAGAATATTCCAATGACAATCATGTTCGTTTATTTAATTACTGGGTAAAATATCAAACTTCCTACTATCCTTGATTTATTTACAGTTGTTTTATAGAAATGGTTGAGTAAATCATGTTTTATTTCAATGTAGAAAGATAGTTACCAACATAAAGTATGTCTTAATCTTGTTTGTTCTGGTTTCGTTCAAGTAAGTTCAGATATTGCACTTGGATCTCAGCTGAAACCAGCTTCTGTATATGGAGGGCAACAATATAAGATGACAATTCAAATGTTTAAGGTATGCCAAACCATATTAGCATATAAAGATTATTATGGTATACATTTATTATCTTCAACATATTATTTTATATTTAGATTTAGAAACGACTCTTCCCTGGACATTTACATGTCTCCATTGCTTACAGCATTTAGTTAACTCATCTAATGAATGAGAAGTTTCGTCTTAGGCACCCAATCTCTTTCTCATGTAGTACATATTTTATCTAGTGCAACTTTTAAGTATTTCTTAAAATAGATGTTAGTTCTATTTTCCAATTTATAGAGTTAGGGGTAGAATCACAAACTTGTATATAAAACTCTGTAATTTTGCGTTTAATAGAAATATAAAAAGGGCAGCACGTTTGGAAGAGGGATACAAAGCCCTCTCCAAATTTTCTCAAAAAAAAAAAAAATGTTACTTCTATTTTTATGTATTAAAATATTTCTTCATTTTGAAGTAACAGATGTTCCTTCAAAATGAAGAAACTTTATGACATATAAAGCAAAACTCTGACTTCCGGATAATGATATCGACGGAAAAAAAGTTTTACTTGCTACAGAAAAAACAGATTTAAAATGACAAATTCGCCCCTAATCAATATGAAAGATTGAATCATTTAATCTTGGACTATACATACAAATCAATAATGAGAAGATATACTTTTACAAGAAGCCTTCAATTATTATTGTCAAAAACATTCTACAAATTGAAAATATTATCAACAGTTAAATTAATCCATCTATTTCAAATATTACGATATATAAATTTAATTCTCAATGCTTTCCATTAATCGTTTTTAAATTAACACTTTAACATATATTATGTTTAGAAAGAAATAATGATTTAAATGATCATAGTCTATTGATTTTGTAATGTTTGATAATATGAGTATATAAATATTCTTATTAAAAGAATTCTGCTCCATTCATGCTATTATCCCAAAACAATTTATAATAACTATAATTTCCTTATCCAAAAAATAAATAAACTATATTTGTATTTGTATACCATATAATTATAAACTATAAAACTTAAAATATTGAATAACTTAAAAAAATGTGATTTAAAAACTAATTATCCCAGTCGCAACTTAAAAATTCAAATCTGGATAACTTAATATATTTGTTAAATGCATTAATTTTGATCCCAACAATAAATAAAAAGATTTAGTTTCAATTAATGGTGTGTCAAGATTTGCTTTCCAAATTGTGTTAAGATATATAATTCTTTACATAATACATATCATAGTTAATTAGGGGCAAATTTGTCATTTTTTCTTGTAACAAGTAAAAGTTTTTCCTGTCGATATTACTACCCTTGACTTCCTCTAAGCGATAGAATTAAGTCTTTGCATTAATTTCTTGTAATATGTCTTATTGGAGTTTCATATCTATAAATCTTCCTTTTTCTTTTGTCATCACTGTTTTCAAGAATACATTTTTTGTAATTAAATAAGGGATAAATGCATTGTTAGTCCATGTACTTTATTGTTGTGCACGTTTAGTCCCTGTACTTTTAATTTGTTAATTTTAGTCCCTATACTCTTAAAACAGTGCGGATTTTTTCAGTTTGAGTTTCAGTTCTTTTTTCAGTTTCAGTTCTTTTTTAATCGCACGAATCCGGATTTTTTTTCAACTGCATTGAGTCCATCTTTTTAGTTCAGTTTCAAATTTTAAATGCACGTAATCCAGGATTTTTTTTCATTTCATTTTCATCTTTCGGATGACTTTGGTCTTAATTGAGCCTAATTTTGATGGATTTAGACCTAAATTGGTGACAATTAGGGTTTATCTGACATTTGCAAAACTAAAGATTTTTGCGAGATTGAAATTGAATTGGGTATGAAACGGTAGCCCTTGTTTCTGAATGGGTTCAATTTTAGGTTTTTCGAAACGATAGAAACTTAAAATGGGCCTGATTTTGGATTAGTAATGTGACATATTTTGGATGATTAGGTTAGACTTGAGGCTAATTTGATGGATTTGCAGTTGAATTTTGTTGGATTTGCGGCTGAATTTTATTGTTATTATATACAGGGATGACTTGAATCTGTTTTGAATTTGCGGCGGCATTGAATTTTAATGGCGACACGACTGATGGTAATATGTCAATCTTTCTTGTTGTATAGGACGAATTAATATTTTACATACCTTCTAATTCATATACTTTGTAAACATTCTCAGGTTGGGTTGATTAATGTGGAGCCCATGCGTACAAGCAAGAAGACCTAGATATTGTTAGTGTTGGGGTAGATTCCGACTCACGCATGTTTTTTTGATATATTTGTGTTATGTACATTAATACATTTTATTTAGTTGAAAGATGGATATATTTAGTTGGGTGATATTTTTTTGCATGATTTCTATGATTTTGTTGTATAATTCAGGATTTTTTTGTTGTAATTTGATTAATGAAACAATTTGTAACGATGACAAGGTATGGTAGTCATATTCTATTTAGATTGTGTTGTAATGCTCATAATTGTCTGTCTTTTGTGAATATAATATGAAACTTCTTTTGTTGTTCACGTATTGATACAATATGGTATTTGATACTATATAGTATGCTCATACCAGTGGTACAATTATCAGAATACATTTAACAAATAAGGCACAATGCACATGGTGAATGTTTATATGCACTAAATCTCATCACACTGCTCTAAAACATTCAAATTATGTTCTAAAATCATACTAAATTTATATAGAAATATAAAACACCACAATCATATCAATCTATCAAAAATACATAAGCCAAATAACTTGAATTCACCAAAAAAGAAGAAAAATCTCCACAATGAGTCCATCTAACAACAAAAGACATCAAAAACATCTAGAACAAAATAATATTATCATCAAACAAAATAACAAAATCATAATACTAACACCACAATGCACTAATTAATTGTAATTCCACTAATATTAGAGTTGACTTGAGAGGGTTGCGAAGTTGGTTCATTTGCGGTGTTCTTCAGCTTTCTTCCTCTTTTTTTCATATTTAATGCATTCTACATAATTTCATAATTATCAAAATGTATCTAAATATAAAAATAACAAAATAAATAATCTCAAACAATACCTGATTATTTGAAGTGGTCTTCTTTTTAACTCTCTTTACATAATTAGGATTTCTAGGTTTTGTGCATTTTAAAGAATTATGTCCAACCTCCCTGCAATTACCACATTTAAGTCGATTTTCTTCTGTAGAAATTCTATATTGAGGAAGGTTAGTGGTTTGCTCTGTGTTCAGGTCTCTCCTCCTTTTCTTAGGCTGCCCGGGTTGATTCTTCACTTTTGGAAGTAAAATATCATACCATGGTGTAGGACCTGGCATCAGGTTAATAACATACTCGTACACTTAAGCATATGTCTCAATACTATAGAATGCACTAATGTAATCCTCACGAATTCGCCATGATATATATATATAAAGTAATGGAATTCGCCATCTACAAATGAAAACAAATAAAATTAATGAAAATAACAAAACAAAGCCTAAGAAATAAAAAGACAAAATTAAAATTATAGAAATAATTTTTGATAGTGGTACCTTCTGTTTCACTTAATTTCAATTAATTTCTCACTAATCAAAATCTAAATTAATCACTAGTAATAAACTAAATCTAAATCAATTAGTAAATTAATCTAAACCTATTATAATCAAAATTAATTGATCAATTAATCTCTCAAATTGCAAAAAAAAAAGAAAAAGAATTAGTCACCTGAAGAGGCTCATGAAACAGAGAAGATTAACATTAGTGAAGGGCCTATGAAGGGATCTGAAAGAGGTGTCCGGCCAACGGAACCTTAACATGAGAGAGTCTTATGAATCAATTTGCGATTAATGGAAGTAAAAGAGAAAAAAATAGTAGAAAACTTAGAAAAAAAGAGGCTTACGGAAGGGAGAAGTGGCGGCGGAGGGGTTTGTCTGAGTTGGACGGGGCTCTGAGGGGGCGAGGAACGAGGGGGACTAATACTATTTTAAGAGCAATACGACGAGAGAAGGTGGAGGGGAGAATAGGGGCTGCAGAGAGAGAAGAGGCGGAGGAGGGGGACTGGGCGGCGGCGAGAGATTGACTGATCATCGGCGGCCAACAGAAGGGACCGAAGAGGCGGTGACAGAGAGGGGGAGTTCTCTTCTCTTCGTTCTCTCCTCTTCATACTCAGTCAGGAAAGAAAAAAAGGAGAGAAGAAAAAAAAAGGAAATAAAAAAATATATTGAATTTTTTATATAAAAAAATAAATATTTAAGGGCAAAATGGTCTTTTTGAAAAATATTTAACGGGATTAAGTTATTTCCGTTAGGTCAGGGACTAATGGAGCACTATTTTAAGAGTATATGGACTAAAATTGTCAAATTAAAAATACACGAACTAAACGTGCACAATAATAGAGTACATGAACTAATGATGCATTTATCCCATTAAATAAATGTAGGATTCTAAAACAGGAAATTAGTGGTTAACATTTGATGAGAATAATAAACCAATTGGATATTGGGATAAGTCAATCTTCTCTCACATGAAGAACAATGCCAGCAAGGCTGCTTGGGGTGGAATAGTACAGTCCCTTCCAGATGAACCAAGCCTGCCTATGGGGAGTGGACATTTTCCATCTGAAGGATTTGGAAAATCAGCTTTTTACCAAGATGTAAAAGTTATGTATGATGGACAAAACTTAATTGTCCCAAAAATATCTGAAAGCTTTGAAAATAATGATCTTCCTAAATGCTACAAAGTATCCACTCCCAAGAATAGTAACAATGGGATCGGATTTTATTTTGGTGGTCCGGGTGGTTGTAAACATTAGTTTGTTGTATACTTAATAAATAAAAATTAGAGTGTTATAATAATCATTTAAAATTTGAGAAAAATTGCAAATGAAAATCCATATATTGTATTTAAATTTCAAAAAACAATTGTGCAATATTGAATTGCATAAAGTCCTGCATTTTTTAATGAATTAAAAACTATATAGGGACTTCTTTCAGATTTTCATAAAATATTTTTCAATGTAGTTTATGAAGAATTCACCATTTGTTTAGAAAGAATTCACTATTTTAATAGTAAGACTATATTCTTTTAATAATAAGAAAATATTTTTGTTTAGGAAGAAATCATCATTTATGTAGGAAGAATCACCATTTTTACAGTAAGAATATATATTTTCATAAATTTTATACATCGACAATAAATTTTCGCGTTTGACCGGCGAAAAGGTGTTTTGACTGGTCAAAATGTGTTTTCTTTTTCAAACCCACTATTTCGCTGTCCGGTGTCACGCTCCTATTGCTGATTCTTTTTTATTCTCCAAACGTAATTCGAGTTAACAACCCTCATAAATAAATATTATTTTGCGATATTATGCATAACATTTTATCGATGTCTTTTTTATGTTAGTTTTTATTTTTCTATCATGTAATGTGTTGGCCTCCTCTATGATAATAACCTGGTCCCGCCACTAATTGCAAGAGTCTGATTAAGTGCTACAATTGTCATAATTCCGCACACATAGCCAAATTTTGCCAGAAAAAATCCAAACCACAAACACAGAAATTATTAAATCAATACCAAACCGCAACCCAAATACAAAAATGAAATCAGATCCCAAAAAATAAAAAAAGTGCAGGCCACAATCTCCCTGCAAGACAACCATCAAGAACCCAACCCCTTTAATCCTGCCCTGGTCTGTAATAATGAAGGACACAACAATTATAATTAGAAAACTTCCCCAGACATTAACCAAACCAGGTATCATCAAAAGCATAATTTCGAGTTTTGGGATATTCAAGAAATTAAATGACCTACAGGGATTTGGTGAATTAAACGAATTATCAATAGACATAGAAGTCAGAAACTTATCTGATATTCCATATACACTACTGTTACAAGAAGAATTCACATCCTTCAAGTCCTAAATAGTAATTCCCAACCAATACCAACAAGCCCCTACTCAGCAATGGAGACGTAAAAAATAAGTGGTTCGGATGGAAGGGGTAAACGGAACCCTAGACAGGGCTCAGATCACCAACCTGGAACCTGATTCAAAAATCATCGAGTTCGTTCCAACTGAGTCATCACAGCCCATGCCCACCTTCGCTCCCACCCCTTCAGTACCCGCAACCCTTGGTATTCTTCTTCTTGAATACACCAAACATACACTAGATCAACCCAAAGAACCAGCACAACCGAAATGTCCAACATAGTTTCACAATTAGGCCACGAAGAAATAGAGACCACAATTTCCAGTGATGCTAAAGTCGAGAATGAACTTCCAAGGAGAAAAAGCGTAAGAATTCAAAACAAGCAGTCAGAGGTATACATGTTGACTAATTACGGCCTATAAGGGGGTAAATAGGCCTAAATCGTGTGGAAGTGTGATTTTAAATTTTTTTTGCAAATTGCAACTTTTGGTTTGTTTTACTTTTAATTGATGGTTGTATTTAATACAAATTGATAATAACAATTAAAAGCAAATAAATAGAAATGAGAAATGGATTAATACCAAACACGTAAACTTGTTGACGAAATTCGGCTAGATGGTTACGTGAGCTATAACCACCATTTTCTTGCTAGCAAACATTTTCGCTTTCACAAGGGCCTAATCTCAGGGCCTTGCCTTTCGGCTCCATTTACACTAATCCAAATAACGTTTCTTTACAAGACTCGAATCACCGCTCGCTTTACAACACGTAGCGAATCGATGAAACAAAACTTGAACCGAATTTCTTTCAATCCAAACTAACCAACCGGATTTCTTTCAATCCAAACTAACAAGCTCTAGTAAACTTGCTCACACAAATTCCTCTCTTGACTCACAAGATTTTTGAGTAAATTTATCAAACACAAAAAGAGAGAGAAACAATATCACTTTTTCTCTTTTTGGAAAATTGGTTTTGAGTGAATGATTGAAAAATGGAAGAAATCCATTCAAATAGCCATTATGGCAAAAATGCCATTTTAAACGGAATATTCCGTTTAAAACGCAATCATTCCGTTTTAAACTGAATATTACGTTTAAAACGCAATAATTCCGTTTTAAACTGAATATTCCGTTTTAAACTGAATAGACAGGGGAATTTAGGTTTATTCCGTTTAAAATGATATCACTATTCACAACCCATGTAAAAATGGAAAAAGGTTGTTTTTGGGTTATTTTGCATTATTTTTTCTCTCAATTTTAATATTTAAATAAAATAACTCAAAATGAAATTAATCTAATTAAAACTAAAGACATAATAAGTGCTCCAATGCTTGATAACTTGATAGATGTGAGTTGCCTTTTTGTCTTTCGGAGAATTGAGACGTTGCGTTCTTTTGCGACTGATTCTTCATATCCGATTTCTTGACGTGAATTCTTCTAGTTTTGAAAATCATCCTCAAGGTTATATTAGTAGCTTGGAATAAATTTAAATATCATCAAACTGAGAACAAGAATACACTTTTGTCATTGAAAAGGTGCATATTACCCAATACCAAGAGGTTGATCATGGGCCATAAAAAAGCCCTACAAGCAAAGAAATTGCAAATTCTATGAGACTTCAATTATTTCTCAATTGGAGGAGATGAGATACATTAAGGTACCATCAGTATATCACTTGCTTACTAAAGTGGGGGTCAAGATCAGTGAAGAGATAAGAAAAATTGTGGATTCCCTAGTAGAACCTGAAAATTAAAAGATCAAAACAATATTAGCCAATAAGAATAATAAAACTCAAAATACAATCAAAAAATTTTAAATTTATTTCTTGGAATGTCAGAGGACTGAATGACAAAAATAAGAGAAATGAAGTAAAAGATAACCTCAAAGAGACCAGATTTTGTGTGCTAAAAAGAAACAAAACTCAAGGTATACTCCAATTCTCCTTACAGAGAGATTGTGGAAAATACCTTAAATAGATATGAGACCTTGGAATCTATTGGTGCCTCCAGTGGTATTGTGATGGCATGAAGTGATAGCCCCTTCACATTTGTCCCATGTACTAAACATAGACACTCAGTGACTGTACAATTAGAGTGTAAGTGAGAACAAAAAAAGCTAAAAATTACACAGGTTTATAACCCCAACCTAGTCAAGAAAAGCTAGAATTTTTAGAAGAGATAAAAGACTTACAAGACGCAAGTGGTGATCCCTGGTTATTACAAGGCGACTTTAACCTCATTGTTAATGCAAAGGAGAGGACAGGTGACCACATTAGAAACTGGGAAGAAGCACAAAAATTCATAGGGTTAATAGACAACCTCAATCTGATCAACCCCCCTATGTAGGGGCAAAGATTCACTTGGTCGAACTCTGTAGTGCGGGGAGGCTTGATAAATTTCTTTTCAACTTATCGTTGTCACATACCTTCCCCCAATATCAGCAATCAACGCTAACCAACACGTGTTCTGATCATGTCCCATTTCAACTCGAAGTCTCAATTTCTTTCCCCATTCACAAAGGATTTCAATCGAAAACAGCAATCCAGAAGCTCATAAAATAATTGTGGATCACTTGACCTCAATTAGAGCCAACTCTATCAAGGAATTTTACAAGAAGCTGGCTGACCTTGGGGCCAACCTAAACAATTGGAACAAAAACAAAGAAAGAAACTCAAACATATATAAAAACAATTGTAAATTGTTTTTGAGCTGGATGGACAAAAAAAGAAGAAAATCAAAGTTTATCAGACTTAGAAAAAAGGGTCAAAAACTTCATTAAATAACGGTTAAGCGACTTGATCCAACTAGATGAAAAATATTAGAGGCAACACACAAAAGATAAATGGATAAAGGAAAGGAATTCCAATACTCGGTTTTTCCACAGATGTGCATCTGTCAAAAAAAAAAAAAAAAAAAAAAACTCATGCTTTCAGTAATTAAAAATCTCATTAATAATTAATAACAGAGAGGAAACTGATCATCGGGCCAAGGACAAACTCTTATTTCAATTCTACAAAGGCCTTATAGGCACAAACCCCGTGATTAATCCAGACTCTCACCTTGATCTATATTCTAGCCTCCATTTATCCCCATGAAACCATAATGGCAACAGTATCCATCTCATGAGAGGGGTGAGACAATGGGACCCACTGTCACCCTCTTCATTCTTGCAATTGATGCCTTATTAAGGATGATTGAAAATAGGGATGTTAAATTTCGTTGAAAAACCTGTTTCAAATGCTAACATATCTTTATTCTGCGCTGATGATTCATTATTTTTCATAAAACCAGAGGTTATACAAGCAAGGATGCTCAAATTTGTTTTAAACACTTTTGGTGATAGCTCGGGACTGAGAATTAGTTATCACAATTCCAAGCTTGTAGTCATACATGTAAATATACATGGGATCTCCGACTTAGCACATGAGTTAGGGTGCTCACATGTGACCCTATTTCTCAGATATTTAGGGTATCCATTACATTATAAGAAACCACGAGAGGAGACCTTGAGAAAATCATTGGAAATTTTGAGAAGAGATTAGCAGGATGGAAAGGGATCTCTCTTAAGTATAGGAGGGAGGGTAGTTCTCGTTAATGCAGTACTCACCTCTTCCTATCTATCACTTCTTGGTTTTTCAATTCCCTCAATGGGCAATTAATGCAATGGACAAGATAAGATTTTTTTTTCTGTGGAAGGGTTATAAGAAAGAAGGGTTTATTCTAGTTACTTTGGGGAAAGTATGTAGACCAAAGGAATATGATGGATTAGAAGTGATAATCTTCATACTTTCAACGTTGCTATGAACTTTAAGTAGATATGAAAATTCTTTGCCAAAAAGGCAGGGCAAGATTGACAACCTTTCGTGAGTAACATTGCTGAGGAGGGGTTCACCAATAACCATACCGTTAAAGATTTATATTTCTGGAAGGAACTCAAAGAGTTATTACCAGACTTCTACAAATGTTATGAATTTAAAGTGAAACAGGGAGATAAGTTTAACCTGTGGTCTTCAAATTTGTTGTGTGGGGGGCTTGAGCGATAATTTCCCATCCCCTCTTCTCCAATACCTTAGAGGAAGGAATCACAGTGACCCAATTTAATGCGACAGACGACAAGATGTCACTATTTCAGCTTATGCTCGCCAGCCTCCCCCGTCAAGAACTCAATTCCCTGATCCAATTGGTGAACTAAATCAATTTCAGTGGAGAAAGGGGTGAAATAAAATGGAAATTAAATGCAAAAGATCATTCTAGCACTAAAAGTGTGTATACTTATCTGCTACTGGAGGATCAAGAGAGATCGGATCTGAGACACATATGGCCAGTTAAATTGCCGTTCCGAACTTTAGTTTTCCTCTGGATTATGAGACAGGGTAAGATCCTAACCCAAGATAATGTACAAAAAAGGGGGATTCCGTTGGTCAATAGATGTCCTATGTGCTTGTAAGATCGTGAGACGGTAAAGCATTTGTTTGGTGGGTGTGATTGGGGCCTGTGGAGATCAAAGGTGGATGGAGAGTAAGCTTTCCCTCTATACTGAATGAACGCCCCTAGCGAAGACAAGTGGGGATTCATTCTGAGCATAGCTTACGAGGTGAGTCATGAGTGGAGTGCTGGCCAGTGGGAGAACAATGCACAACCGCCCGCTTCAGAGAAGTCTTCAGGACTTGTTGAGTTGCCTTTTGGGTCTTGTGCTCTTTCTATTAAATTTTTTATTTTGGGCCAAAAGAATGGGCTGTTGAGCCCAAGTTTATTATTCTTTGTTTCCATTTACTTGTATATTAATAGAAAATGTGTAAAACGACTTTATTAAATGGAATTTTTTATTTGGAAGAGGGATAATCAATGTCCTCTCCAAATTTCCTCAAAAAAAAAAAAAAAAAAGATGACGTGGTGGAGAGAGAGAACGCTTTGAGTTAAAAAAAACTAAAAAAACAAGGAGATGGGGTTATGACGACGGTATTTTGGTCATAAAAGTGAGAATAAAATGGGTTAATCTTACCACCAGTACATAGATGGGTTAAGATTTTTAGCTCTATAGTGTTTAGCAGGAATGGAGGGGATAATTCAGCTTATTCCTGGCTTATCCTCATGCCAAAGGAGTACTAATGTATAAACCCATGCCAAACAATCTTATTAGTATTACCAACTAAAACGAACATTTTTAAGGTAAAATTTGTAATATCAATTATGGAACAAACAAATCAACATTTTCAACAATGGCATCCCAAAAATGGGAGAAAAATGATGCATTTCATTTTCATTTCATAACCAAAAACAAACACAAATAAACTTTATACAACCTCACAAAAGAACTAGACACAAAACAAAAACTCAACTTTACAACAAACAAAAAACCCTCAACCAACTCAAACATGATAAACCATCCCGACCTCCAACGTCGAAGCATGCGGTATACTAACGGCATAAGCGGGTCCCCTACTATTCTTCCTCAAAAATTCATAAACACAATTTATAACAAACCTCCTAAACAAACCCGACCCGCTTTTCGCTTTCACATAACAATTCCCCAAAATGAACGCCATTCCCGCCTCTCTCGCCTCCATCAACTCCCTCATCTCCTCTCTCACACTCACATCCATCTTCTCACTTTCCGGAGCCAAAAACCTCACCTTCTTCTTCTCCTTCTTCTTCTTTGAACATCCAGGGGCATTTCGGTCATTTTCATCCACTTCCTGGAACCTATACCCGGATCCGACAACGGATAACTTCTCCTCCTCTTCTTTTAACAAGTCGGGGGTTGAGGGGCCAATGGGAGCGCGACAAGTGTCGCTACGGATGAATTCAGCGATGCTGCATGTTAAGTCCTTTTCGAATTCGAGATCGTCTTTGGGGAAGTCTCGGTATCCGTACCGGACTATGCAGCGGTACATGCGGTACTGTTTCGGCCCAATCCGTCCCACCAAAAACCGCTCGTCAGAGCCCACGTAAGGGACTGGTACTGACTTTACGCAAAGGAATACCAATACCTGATTTATTACACCAAAATTATATCAAAAAGTTGAGCTAGTTTTTGTTATGAAACCTGAAAAGAACCCAATTTTAAGATTATTTTTTTGGGATAAATGCACATCAGTCCATGTACATTAATTGGATTGCAATTTAGTCCCTGTACTATTGATTTGAACTTTTTTTAATCAATGTACATAATGAAAACATGCACAATTTCAGAGACTTAACTGTGCGTAATTCTATAAAGTACAAGGATCAAAAAGTTCAAATTACTAGTAAAGGGACTAAATCGCAATCCAATCAAAATACAGGGACTAACAGTACATCTCTTATTTTTAATTCATCATACCTGATGAAAAGCAGGGAGATTGGTGACAAAATGAGAGAAAATCGCGGGAATTCCAGACACCAAATCGGTGTGAATCAAACCGATGCCTCTCACTCTAACAATTCCCAAATTAGGGCTCAATTTCAACAGCCAATTGATCGAGACTTTATTCTGCACGTCAAATTCGTATTTCTTAATCGTTCCATAATGCCACACGCACATAACGCCCATGAAGAATAAAGAAAGAGCGATCGGGACCCACGCGCCTTCTAGAAACTTTATTAAGGAGGCCGAAAAGTAAAGGGCTTCTATTGTGCCGAAGAATAATATGAAGAGGATTGCTAGGAATATGCTTTTGTGCCAAACTAAGACTATTACGAGAGACATTAGGCAGGTCGTTACTAGCATTACGGTTATCACAGCCAAACCTGTCGGAAAAATAAAATTAAATTAAATTTTTTTTTTTTTTTTTTTTATACATACTAGGGAAATAAAAAACAAATTTTCTGAATAATATGAAAAATCCCAATGTTTTTGGAAGGAAATTTTTTCAAAAACCCATATAACGTGAATTGGATTATATTTATTTTTCTGAATATTAAAAAAAAATCACTTTTTGATTTCCTCAAAAACCCATATAAAATGAATTGAATTATATTTACTTGATAGGGAGTTTTTAAGAAAATTTAAAAAGCGAGGATATCTTTTAAATTATTCAGAAAAGCTAAATTAAACATATGGGTCAAATAAAAACATAAAAAATTTATTTTTAATTTCATTTTTAACTAACCTGAGGCGTTTCCCAAGCGTTTGGTGTCGCGAAACCCTATAGTTACAGCCAAGCAGAGCACCATCAGAATCCAATTAATTTCCGGAATATAAATCTGACCATGCACTTTATCAGACGTATGAATAATTTTAACCCTCGGAAAGCAGCCCATAGCCGTGCACTGTTTTATTATCGAAAAGGTTCCCGTTATAATAGCTTGACTTCCCACCACCGCCGCCAGAATCGCGATAATAAAAACAGGCCACCTCAGCTTCTCTGTTAAACGGAGTGTTGTTAGGTGGTAAGTGGATATTTGAATGTGAATTTGTTGGGGACAGAATGGGGATATGTTTATTTACCGGGGACGGAAACGTAAAAGCCGATGCGGTAGTCGTTTTCCATAATGTGGTGCTTTGAGAGGTAGGCGGCTTGGCCCATGTACGCTAGGATTAGTGATGGATATACTACCAATGTGAAGGCGATCTAGAAATAAATTAATTAGTAAATGTTAATTAGTTATATATAAATATATGAGGGATTTTATGTAACTACTTGAAACCTGAATTGACCGCTGGGAGAAATGTCCCAAGTCTGCAAACATTGCTTCCGAACCTAAAGTTTAAAAAAAAGAACATATTAGCCATATAATAATAATTATTATTATTAATAGCAATAATAATAACAATAAAAATAACAATAACAATAATAGTAATAATAACAACAATATAACAATAATAATAACAATATAACAATAATAACAACAATAACTATAACCATAACAATAACAATAACAATTGTTGTAATAATAGTAAATAATAATAATTATTATTATATAAAAAACAAATAAATAAACTACATAAAAAATACCTGTGATGCAGAGCAGAATTCCGCCGAGAGACATCCACCCGCTGCGCTGAGTCTTCCTGAGGAACTTATACATATAATACGGCGAGAGGGCCTCATAAACGCGCGGGTTCCAATGAACGATGTTATAAACCCCGATCAGGCTTATGCAGAGCAGCCACGTCAGCACGACCGGCGCGAATAAAAACCCCACTCTGTGAGTTCCATAATGTTGTAACGCGAATAAAATTATTAAAATTATACATGCAACTGGCACCTCCACATCTGTGTTGTTTTAGTTGGTTAGATTTTTGGTTAGAAAATAATGGAAATACCCCTCATCGAATAATGAGATATTGTTTATTTTTTCTATATCTCTCGAGTGTAACAATACCCAAATCCAAATAGATAGGGGCTTTTAAAAAAAATGACACCTCCACATCTCCACATCTGACACCTCCACATCTGTGTGTATTTTGATTATGTTTTTGGTTGGGAAATAATGAAATGTTTCTTTGGATGGCGATGCCCCCGTTAGATATTGTTTTTTTTTTTCTATATCAATTTTGGTTGGGATTTTTTTTAAACAATGAGAAAATAAAGTTTTTTTTTTCAAATTTTTCTATTAATATAATTTTTGTTTTGTTTTCTATAGCATTAACAATAACAATACTCAAATTGTTGAATATAGTGAGTAAGTTTACAAATATATAGATTTTTTTAAATATTGATAAAATATATTTTTTTTTCAAATTTTGCTAATAATATTAAACTTACATTTATGTTGCTCCTTGGACACGTAAAACTCGAGCCCTGAGACCGCCGAAAATACTGCAAAACAAACAACAAATAAACCTCAATTTTCATTTTCATTTTCATTTTTTTTTTCATTTTTTTTTTTTTTTTTTTTTCTGACCTGAAATGGCAGGAGTGAGAATCCCATCACCAATGACCATACAAGTGCCAACCAAAGCCAGCACCAACAAAATCCTCTGCAAAACCTGCTTCCTCTCCAAAACCCTCTGAACGGCCACTCCCATGCCGCCACGTGGCGCCACATCATCGCTCTTCTTGTAAGCCCTGATCTCCTCGTCCGCCAGCTGGCAGCTCGGCAGCAGCCCCACGCGCGCATGTCTGCACAGCAAACTGTACAGTGCGAACGTCCCGCCTGTCGATAAATTTTAATAAAAAAATTTAAGAAATTTTTTGAAGATTTTATTTAAAAAACATTTGACGAAATCTTTTTTTTCCAGAAAATAGTTTTTTAGAAAATTATTTTTGGAAAATCATTTGATCTTAGGCGCAAAATAGGAATTTCAAAAATATTAACTAATATTTTGAAAATGAAAAGTTTATCACCTTCTCCATTATCATCGGCTCGCAAAACGATGAAGACGTATTTTAGTAAGGGAATTAGGGTTAGAGTCCAAAATATGAAGGACAAAACGCCGAATATTTCTTCATTTGTTTCTGAGTGTTGGATATCTTCGGCGAAAGTGTTTTTGTAGACGTATAATGGTGACGTGGCGAGGTCGCCGTATACTACGCCGAGAGATTGGAAAGCGAGAGTTAAGATCGCTTTCCATGATTTTTGGTCCTATTAGAAAATTAAGAGAAGTCGTGTTAGGATTTTGAAATGCGGGAAATGAAATCCCGGATTTTGGATTGGTTTAGTTACCTGTGAGGAGGGATTTTGAGTTCTGGATTCGATGGCCATGTTTGAGAGATCGGTATCAGCGGAAAACCCGTTTGTGGTTTGTTCTTCTTTTTCTCTTCTCTGTGAAGAAGAAGAAATTGAAAATGGATAAGTATACAACAGTTTAATTTCGATATAAAGAATTTGTGTGTGAAAAAAGGAAAGTGGGAGAGAATATCTTTGTTCTGTTTCTATCTTGTTTTGGATTTGTTCATTGCTTTGCTTGCGTTTTGTTTATGGATTCAATTTATCTATTTAATTACTGTATAGTTGTATTGAATTCAGTCAGCAAATTATGAGGGAAAATCAGGAAAGTTGTTGGGCACAGCGTATAGGATGTCCCATTCAGATTAAAAATTGAAATCTTTTATTTTACCAAGGTGGGTTCGCTTATTAAATTTCGAATTATTCCCATTTATTTGCTCTCCTGACTATTTCAAACAATGCACAAAATTTAAACAAAAAATAAAAATAGTAGAAGAAAAAGGAGAAATCTTTTTCTGTGTATTACAACTTCATCTCCAATTTTTATGCTACCCCATCATCCCTCTATCCCCCTCAAATCTCAGTCATATCAAAATCAAAAAAAGGAAAAGAATACGAAATCTGGATTCACCTTGTTCGTCGGATTCGGACTGGAGTATAACCTTCCTGCCCCAGCCTCTATATCCATCGAAGCTCGAATATGCTCACCAATAAAAAATTAACAGAAGCTTTTCCCCTTTCTCTTTCTTCCCCTTCTCGTCAAGCAGCACGGGGCTCTGAGAATCAACCGGGGAAGGCTCTTTGGATGAGAGTGAGAAGAGGAAGAAAGGCGGAGTGGGTCAGAACAAATAGAATATTGCCGACTATTATACTATATTGCGGGAGGCGTGCACGAGGCATGAGAGAAGAGAAGAATGAATAATGAGCTGCTATTGCTATTGAGTGAGTGGAGCATGTAAGAAAGAAGAGAAGCGTGGTTAAACTTTTAAAGGAGGAGATGTACGTGATGTCTGCTTGTGCTCGTCTTGTTTTTGTCTCCCTTGTTTTCACTGACTGAAGATGAGAGAACTTGTACTGCGTGGCACCGGCCCATTATAAACAGAGAAAAGTTTATTTTTGGTTTTCAACCATTTTGACCCCTCAATTATTAAGTTAATTTCTTTTTAGTCATTTCATTTGTTAAATGTTTACGTGTTTGTTAACTTTACATATAAGTGGTGATTTGATATATATTTATAAAGTAGCAATTGTGATATGATAATTATTTAAAAAAAAATAAAAAAAAATTTAATCTCTCATTTCTTGCACTTGTATTCTTTCTATCTTATATTTTTCTGAAAAAAAATTTAATTAATGAAGAAATTCATATCGGATCAAACTTAAGGGGCAATTTTAGAAAAATATAAGATATAAATAATACTAGAGAAAGAAATGAGGGGATTAAGAATTTTTTTATTTTTTTCAAATAATTACCATGCCACAATTGTCACGTCATAAATACATACCAAATCATCGCTTATGTATCAAGTTAACGGACATATAAGCATTTAATGGATGAAATGACCAAAAAGAAACTAATTTAATAATTGAGGGGTCAAAAAGAGACCAATAAAAATTGAGGGGTCAAAAAAGAACTAATTGAATAGTTGAGAAGCCAAAAATGGACTTTTCTATTATAAATACAGCCGACTAAAACAAGCCACATATTAATAATTGCTACGTGTCGTGTTATTATTGGTTGGTTTATTAATGACGTGTTCGTTTTATATTTTTTTCATATTTGTGGAAGTTATTATTAACGGGAATTTTTCAAAAACCCCCTAACTTTTCTGAATATTATCAAAAACCCCCCATCTTTTTAGATTCCTTCAAAAAACCCCCTATCTTTTTAGCCTTCTTCAAAAATCCCCTAACTTTTTTGAAAATTATCAATAACCCCCTCTCATTTAGTTATATTTTTTAAAATGACAATTTTACTCCTCTCATTTTAGTATAGTTTTATTTTTATTTTTTAAGTGATATTATTATTTTCAATATTCCAACTTATATTGAAAAAATTATATATTTTACAAAAATGTAAAAAAAATAAAAAAATAATAATTGGAATATTTTTTTTAAATATAATTGGAGTAAAATGGCAATACACCCATAATCCTATAAAAAATATAGGAAATTTGCAAAAAAATCCTCTATTATGTCTAAAATACAAAAATATTTTTAAATATAATTGGAAAAAATATTATGAAAAATATTTTTTTTGAAAAAATATTGTTTCACAAAAACATTTGTGTTTCGGAAAAATATTTATTTAACAATTTGTTTATTGAAATTTTTTTTTATAAAAATATTATTTTCTTAAAAAATATTAAATTTTTTTTAAATTAAAGATTTTAATTTTTAAAAAAATATTTTTAAATGTATATTTTAAGAAAAGAATATTTTTTATAAAAAAATAAAAAATATTTTTAATAAAAAAATTGTTAAAATATTTTCCCGAAACATTTTTTTTCACAAAAATATTTTTCGGAACAATTTTTTTTCAAAAAAATATTTTTCATAATGTTTTTTTTCCAATTATATTAATTTTTTTTTTTGTATTTTAGACATAATACAGGTTTTTTTTTTTGTAAATTTCCTATATTTTTGTAGGATTATGGGTGTATTGCCATTTTGTAAAATATATAATTTTTTCAATATAAGTTGGAATATTGAAAATAATAATATCACTTAAAAAATAAAAATAAAACTATGCTAAAATGAGAGGGGTAAAATTGTCATTTTAAAAAATATAACTAAATGTGAGGGGGTTATTGATAATTTTCAAAAAAGTTCGGGAGTTTTTGAAAAAGGCTAAAAAGATAGGTTTTTGAAGGAATCTAAAAAGATGGGAGATTTTTTATAATATTCAGAAAAGTTAGGGGGTTTTTGAAAAATTTCCCTATTATTAATGGAGAGCGAATGAAGACGTGTTTATTCGTTTATAGACTTGGTGTACAGAATATATTCTTGGCAATAATTCGAGCAGAATAAAATATGTACGTGTGGTGTGTTTTCATTGGTGGGTATATCATGGACTAGAGGGTTTTGCATTTGAGATGATAACAACTTGATATAAGCAGAAAAAAAGGGTGAAAAAAAGGAAAGAAAAGGAAAGAGGAAAGAGGGGATAAAGGAGGGGTTTATGCTTCTTTTGTCAGGGAATGTGACATGGAGAAAAGGATTCCTGCTTACTTGGCATCCAGATATTAAAATAGCCAAAAGTGATATTAGACTGCTCTTTTTTACCATATTGCCTCTTCAGATTCTCTGTGCTTATTCATTTAACTGTATTAATTGAGAGCACAAGGAGGCATAAAATGGGGAAAATGAAGTTATAAGTTTATTACTTGGTTATAGGTTCAATTTTGTTTTTTTGTTTTGAAGAGTAATAATAGGTTAAATTTTCAAACTATTTTGTTTGGTAATCTTTTTCTGATGTGTTGAAGCACGAAAGTCACATTCATTGGTCTCCACATATAAGGAAGGCAAGATGATTAGGGATTATGTTGATAGTCCAAAAAGTTGGTGGCATGAATCAATCATTGAAAATAAGTTTACCAGATTGAGTTTTCTAACAATTTTAAACGTACAATATTTGATTATTTGTTGAATTTTACTTGAATTGAGTCATTTACGTGTTCGATTTAAATTACAAAGAAAGAATGGTAGTTCATTTGTTGATTTGGATAGCAAACAACTCTGAACACTTTATACAAAATAAATAGCTTTTGAGCAAGGACGGAACCAGAATTTCAATTTAGGGGGGGGGTCCGAATTTAGACCGGCACCGAAACTATCACAAAATATTTTTTTATTAGTACATCATAAATTTTTAATAAACTTAATTATCCTATCATTATTACAATTTTTTTCCTAAATTCTTCATATAATTACTTGTTAAAAGTAAAACTTTGTTATTTTGTTTGTTCCGGTTTAATAAAATTGAGCAACTAACCAACTCTTGCTAGTTCAAGGGTAGCAATCTAAGTGAATTTTGATTATTTAAGTTGTGATAAAC
The DNA here is from genome assembly GCA_024447665.1 of Juncus inflexus. Lineage (NCBI taxonomy): Eukaryota > Viridiplantae > Streptophyta > Magnoliopsida > Poales > Juncaceae > Juncus > Juncus inflexus. The sequence continues at coordinate 533,797 of JAJHPC010000011.1, forward strand.
ACATTTAGCTAGTTTCTTAACCCATTGACCATTGACCATTGACCGTGAATTCAAGTCCAAAAAAACATTGAGCAAGAAATGTAGTAAGATTTTTTAGAATTTTAGAAACATAATAAAATCATTTAATAGTTAAATTGTATACAAATATGACACATGAAAAAAATTGAATATCTCATACATGACATAATTGATTCTCTATTTTTTATTGATAAGTGTAAGTGTGCCCTATAACTCTACTCTCTTATATTATAAACTTCTAACAATTACAATTCCTGTGTGATGTATTCATATCTTATTTTAGTACCAGACCCACACAATATCCAACTTCCCACTCCAACTTTGCAAGAGCAACTTTTACCTTTTTAGCTTTCGCAATACCATTTTACTTACATAACCCCACTTTTTATGCTCCATTCAATATCACTATTTTATCATGCATAATTTCATATACTAGAAGGGCCAAAATATATATTTTTTTCAAATTTCTTTAAAAAACAAAAAAAAAAATTCAGGGGCTTCAATTAAATAATAATTTTCAGATTTAATAGGGGACCGGTCTAAATCCCCTGCTTGCCGCCCCTTCTCTCCGTCCATGCTTTTGAGGGCAGCAGATAAATTGCCCGTTACATTTAATCTCAAAATATATTTACATCAGTTTCGAAGAGCCATCAGCATAAAACAACACCCAACTAAAACAAGTTTCTAATTCCCCCCCAATGATATTACATCAAGTTTATAAATGAAGAAGTATTTGATCTCCACCAAGAACTAATCTCCGACTTCAATTGTGAGTAACATCGTTCCGAGTTCGCTGTCTCTCCTTGGAAGATCACTTTGTTACGAGTTCGCCAAATGCACCAGCAGGTCCAAAACCACCAGATATCCCATGTTTTACACATCTGATTGTTGAGCGTTCTTCGATTATTTATCCACAAATCCTTTAGAGACCCCGTTGAATGCATTGCAATATTAAAGTGATTGAACACCATGGTCCAAATACTTTGAGAAAAATGACATTCCCATAAGAGATGGAAGGTAGTTTCTGTTCGGTTTGCGATACACGTGATGCAAGAAGCAGAATCCGCCATTTGTCTTCTTAATAAAGAAAAACAGTTTTATATTATTTAATTAGTTATAGTAAAAATAAGTAAAGGATTAATTTATTTTTGTTTTGTTTGATTGAAAGATAATATTGAACGATTTTACTTACTTACAAATAAGTAATTATTAGGTGAAAATAACACCTCAACCTATCATTTTCAAGTCAAGAATGAATTTCATGAGATTTCAACCAACTTTTATTTTTTTTGAAGGAGATTTCAACCTACTTGGACCTTCTTTTCTCTCATCCTCGACAGAATTGTCTTCTTAATTGAAAATTGTTTCATTCATGAAAAAAATCAAATATTAGTTGCACAATTGAAGACTCCAAACATAAATTTCAAATAGTAAGGACAAGTTTATAAATATTTTTCAACTCAAAAAGAATATCTCTTCTTCTTCTTCTTCCAAAAAAAAATATCTACTAGTGGTGCTTACGAATTTTTGTATTATAATGATTTTACTTGAACCACCTGAACTATGTAGAATTCACTGTATATACACGAATAAAAACGGAATTTCCAAAATGTACACCTTCGGAATAAAATTCCAATTTATAGCATTTCTGCACTTCTAAAGTGCGGTTTGCAATCTTTTTTTTTTTGGCTGAATCCACATTTTAGAAGTGCGGTTCAGGGAATTTTTTTTTTTCTAAAACCGCACTTCTAAAGTGCGGTTTTAGATTTTTTTTTTTTTTTGTAGTTTTTTAGGATGAATTTTATATGTTTGGAAAAAAGAAACATATAGGTCTTTTTTATCTATATGCTAAAAATGAATGTTTATAAACATTTATTTCAATATATGTTGTCAAACATATATTGTAGGATAAATATTTATATAGGTCTTAATTTATTATCATGATATAAATATTTTTATTCAATTTCAACAACATATAAAAATGCACTTGTCAAGTATTCATTTAAGGACATATAAAAATATATGTTTGAAAAAAAATATATAAGTCTTTATCTATATGCTAAAAATGAATGTTTATAAACATTTATTTCAATATATATTGTCAAACATATGTTGTAGGATAAATATTTTTATAGGTCTTAATTTATTTTCATGATATAAACATTTTTATTCAATTTCTATAACATATAAAAATACACTTGCCAAATATTCATTTAAGGACATATAAAAATATTTTTCATTTTGATCAACATAAAAATACACTTGCCAAAGATATTGAAATAAATGTTTATAAGCATTCATTTTTAGCATATAAATAAAGACTTATATATTTTTTTTCAAACATATATTTTTATATGTCCTTAAATGAATATTTGGCAAGTGCATTTTTATATGTTGTTGAAATTGAATAAAAATATTTATATCATAATAATAAATTAAGACCTATAAAAATATTTATCCTACAATATATGTTTGACAACATATATTGAAATAAATATTTATAAACATTCATTTTTAGCATATAGATAAAGACCTATATGTTTTTTTTTCCAAACATATAAAATTCATCCTAAAAAAAAAAAAAAAAAAAAGTGCGGATTCAAAAAAAAAAAAAAATTGGAAACCGTACTTTAGAAGTGCGGAAATGCTATAAATTGGAATTTTATTCCGAAAGTGTATTTTTTGGGAATTTCGTTTTTATTCGTGTATATACAGTGAATTCTACCCCTGAACTACTTGGCGGATGGATATTGTCAACTTGTAGTTTCAATACAATACAACACAATAGTCAGTAACAATGAAATGAGTAAAATTGCAAAAGAAAAAGCCAGATTAAATTTCTAGAAGATAAAGATGGGGAAAATAAAAATAGAACTATCTACCACAACTTCAGAAAATGAAAGATAATTAAGTTAAAAAAAAACCGAAAATGAAAGATGAGGAAAAACAAAAATTGAAGTTGTGCAACTTAGACCATTAATCAAGTCATGAAAGTCACGCAAATTTTATAAACTCATTGATTAGATGTTTTGTCTATTTTTTTTTTGAAAGGTAGATGTTTTGTCTATTGAATCTATAGTATTTACCGAACTTATTTTGCAATTGAAAAAAAAATGAATTATTGTAACAATTATTTAAAGATATTGTGTGCTCCTTGCACCTAAAAGAAAATCTTGCATAATCATGTTTGCCTACAAAAAGCAAGATTTTCGTAGGTTCATGCGTGCAACTCTTGAATAATGATTCTTAATTGCTAGAAAACTCTTGTATGACAACTCTCAGATCAACTAATGATTAAATTTTTGATAAAATAAACTTATCTCAAGTCATCACAAACCACTGCACCATCATGTCATATGATATTGGCTGCTAGAAGATTCTGAAGAAAACGACTAATCAGAGCAAAAACGTATGAGAGAAAAGGGAGCTAAATTTTAACATGGATAAATATTTATTCAATTATTTTATTTTCCAGAAAATAAGACTTTGAATGACATTTTCAATTATTTTTTTTTTTTGCTATGCAAGATTTTATATTTTTCTTCAGGTATGTTACGTAAGGTATAAATGAATGGGCTTAGATCTTTGGAAAACTTGTGTGTTCTAAAAAATGAGCTCCGAAGTACTTTCCTAAATAAAATATTTAATCCAGCATAGTAGTTTAATTTTGGGTGCTAATTAGGTAAGTGTCAGCATGCATTTTATTTTTGTTTTCCTTTTATTTTTATTTTTGTGTGATTGTGATAGCATATTTATTTTCAAATTTCTTTTGATTTGGTGGGGGACAGCTTAAAGTATTTACAATTGATAGAGCAGGTAGGAAACATAATACATGGATCTCGTTCATTTAATAAAAACAAGACCATATGAAAAGAACAATGAAAGGTATATTGATCTAAAAATCAATTTGAAAGGAATATTAACTTTAACTGTCACAAGAGTTTACAAAAAAGAACTCCATTCTAAAAGAGATAAAAAAAATAAAAGAATCTAAAAGATTTGGATTTTTTAATATTTAGAAAAGTTTGGAGGCTTCTAAAATTTCCCAAAAAATTTAGACCATATAACACCATACACAAACCATAGAGAACTAAAACATATAAAATTAAATTAATATTTTACTCTTACAACAAACAACACAAGTTTATTCTTCCACAAATCTAAACACTCACCAATTCCCCCTCCAATTTTCCTTTAAAATATATCCTAAACTCATTCCTTAAAACCCTATTATTATTCCTTTAAACCCACAATATACTCTAAATTAGTACATCTACACTCAAATCTCTACTCAAATCAATCCAACTCCTTCCTTTTCTTCCCTTTACTTGATGACTTACCACTTGCACTAACATCACTTAACAACTCAGAATTAATACTCGCATTATTAGCAGAATCTTTGATATAAATTATACAATCATCAAGTGTATATATTCTCAAAGCAAGTGAAGCTAAAGAAGGCGTTTTTGCTGCAGCACTTAAACTCGACCAATGAAACCATTTGTTTTTTATAAACTCTGTTTTTATCATACTTTCTAGCAACATGATAGCTTGCACCATCTAAAAACATCAAAAAAAATAAATAAATAAGATTATTAATTTTCATGTTAATGATTTAGCAGGTTTTTAATAATTACGTAGATTAATAATAATTACCTCATAGATAGAGTTAGAAGACTTGACAAAAGAACGCCATTTTTGTCTTTGAACCGGGTCGGATCTGACCCGTTTCAGCACCTCGTCAGGCAAAGCTGCTTCCATATCCAATACATTTATTTTAAGCAATTTCAAAATTTCAGAATTGTTTCCTTTGACAGGTCGTAATGCCGCAACAGGAACTGTGCACCCAACCTGTTAAATATTGTCCACAAATAAAATAAATTAATAAATCCAAGAAAATATACATGTATATTGATACTTTAAAGAAAATTAATAAACTACCTTATGATTATTATTATGATCTGATGTTTCTTCTTTACTTTCCAATTGTCGTTCATCATTTGAATTCAAAACATCAACTTGAGTATTTTGAGAACTTTCAGAAATGATATTTTGAGAAACAATATCATTTCTTGGATTATTTTTTTTATTTAATAAAAATACAGCTGGATGGTCCGGATCCAGATATTTATCGGGTCGGGTTATAAAAGTAGGAACGCCATTTGATCCAATAAGCCCGATTTGTTGCACATCTTCTTTTATAGAACCTTTTACTACCATTTTCTTACAAATTTCATCAAAATCAAGCGGGCATTTCATTTGAATTTCACCCTTGTCTTTTTCCAATTTTGCCCCTCTGTTTGAACCTTCATCTCCAGTTTTGTTTTCCTTTTCTGGAACACATTTTCCGTTATTATGAGTTTCTAATTCAGATTGGGTCGAAAAGGAAATATGACAATTCAAACAGTGATTTTTCGAGCCCCAAATCAATTCCAAACACTCGCACCGATGAATTTTCTCATCATTATTCAATTTCCCCTTCTTTTTGGGCCTTTTTGGCACCTCATTCACATTATTCTCCTCTGAAAAAACACCGAATCGGCTCTCTAGTACAGACAGAGCCTTGGTTTTAACTGGAGACACCAGTTTTTCCCCAAAAAGTACACCTGAATTTTCCATCAAACAATCCTCTTTGCGAAAAACAATTCTTTGCAAGCTCAAAATCGACTCTTTCAACTCTTTCTCTCTAAAATCGCCGTCACTCAACCAATTCACAAGCGAATTCACTTCCTCGTCAGATTCATACAACACAAAAGAATCTCGCGTCTCCTTTTCCTTCTCAAACCGGGATTTTGAAAATCCGGTATTTCTAAATCCAGGATTTGAATTCCCGGATTTTTCTTCAGGAATTGGAGAGGAACCGTCAACTACAATAGAAGGCTTCTTATCGGGTCGGGTTATGAACCAATATAACCGACCCAATACATCTCTACCGATAAATTCTCTTCTTAAACAGACAGCTGAAAGTTGGGATTCTAAATCCATTATTGTATCTTGCATTGCCAAAATCTCGTTCTTCAAATTATCCATTTCCACATTATTATTATTACTACTATTTTCATTATCATTATTATTAGTATTAATGATAGTATTATTATTTTCATCGACTGACATTTCTCCTGTTTCAGTCATGCTCTCGTCATTAGAGATACTAATATTATTATTATTATTATTAACATTTCCGAAATTATTCATCGATTTAAACGTGAGCAGATCCTCTCTCACTTTTAAACTCCTCATTTCAAAATTCAAATTTCGTAACTTCTGCTGAAAATCGTTCGATTTCTCAACGCACTGCTCTATGTGCTCTCTCAACACAGAATTCAACAGCTCGTCACACAAGAACTTCATCAAGAACACCCTCTGCACAAAAAAATAACATAAAATCTTCCAACAATTCAAACATAAATAAATAAAATAAACTAATTAAATAAATAAAATAAACAAAATAAATAAAAAATAGAACAAATAAAATAAATAATAATAAAAAAAAGCTTTTTTACCTCATCAAGACTAAGTTCCCAATACTCTCTTTTCTCCATACTTCCCACAAACCGGCTCAAAACCTCCCTAAATCCACTCAACTGGAGATCTCCATTCCTCCTCTTCTCCATCCCACTGGACGCCTCCAGTTCCTGCACTTTCCCTTTCCCCTTCTTCCTAACGCATCCCGGGCAGTACCAGTTTCCCTCGGGAATCCTGGCGAGGGGCGGGCTGAGACAGTAAGTGTGGTATTCGGAGTCGCAGGTGTCGCACAGGAGGACGGACTTGTCGTCGCGGTCCACGCCGCAGACTTTGCACACCCCGTCTTCCCACGGCGCGGGTTGGAGGGGTTTCAGGGAGTCTAGGATCTCTAGGATTTCTTGGGTTTCTTCGGGTTTGGGGGTTTGGGAGTAGGAGGAGAGGGTTTCGGCCAGGGTTAGAACCTGTGGTATCAGAAAAATAGATAAATAAAAGAATGAATGAATAAATAAATAAATAAATACATTAAAAATAAATTAATATATAAATAAAATTCATTAACAAATAAATAAATAAACTAATTAATACATTACTAAATAAATAAATACCTTGATAAATAATTAAATAAAAAAATACATTACTGAATAAATATATTAATTAATTAATTAAATGTGAATAAATAAATAAATTATGAGAGTGAACCTCAGTTTCATAGAGCGACTCAAAGCTCGCCGATAGCGTATCGATCTTTTCCAACTTGCTCGTTTTTTCCGCACAAACCGTTCGCAAATTTTTCAAAACCTACACACAAAAACACAATTTTTACAATACAGTCCACACAAAACAAAAAACAACAAACAAACCTACCTCTCTGACATCCTCCAAAAAGGCCTGGTGGGACCCATCGTAAGCGCCAGCTGTCAGTCTCAGATCAATCGTCCTAAAATCCAACGGTCTGGAAACGCCGCACGGAAACCCAATGATTCCTTCAAACTCCTCCTCATCGGAATTAACCAAAGAGGTCCCCAAAAGGTTGCATAAATTCTTCAGCTTGTCAGAAACCGTCGCTAGCGCTTTTCGCAGAATGATCCGGCATTTTTTGGTTATCGCGTCAGAGACGGAAAGAGAGGTTGTTTCCTTTTTGGGGAGTTTTTTCTCTTGTGATTTTGGAGGTTTGTTTTGGCTTTGGTTTGGGTTTTGGGTTTGCTTGCCGCCTGTTGAATCTGCCAGTACAGATAAGGCAAGTTTCTGTTCTCCAATAAAAAAAAATTAAATTAATTTAATTAAATAATAATTGGGTAACTTTTAATTAAATAATGGGATAAATGCACCGTTAGTCCCTATACTATTGATTTGAAATTTGTGGTCCCTGTTCTTAATAGAATTGCCGACTCAAGGACTAATCATGCATGTTTTCATAAAGTATAGGAATCGAAAAGTTCAAATTAATAGTACAAGGACTAAATGGCAATTCAATCAAACTACATGGACTAACATGCATTTATCCCTCTAACAAATAAGTCAACATTTCACAATTCATACCTTAGTGGGGCCAGAGGCGTTGCCTTTATAAACCTCCTTACTGATAGAATGTTCTAGAAGCTTCCTTGCCCAATCAGGCGGGTTCCGCTCCAATGCTTCAAAAACACACTTCCTGATCCGGGTCCCCACATTGGTCGGAAGCTTCCGCACGTTCTCCAACGGCCGGGCCCACTCCGGCACGACATTTACTTCTGTCGCGACCGGCGGTTCGGGCGAAGCTGAGGCCGCCACGTCAGCAGCGGGTGATGAGTCATCTTTGTTTTCGATTATTATGATTTTTTCTGAGTTTGATGGGTCGGATATTTGTCTCTGCGCCTCCACAAGAATCTAACATAATAGAATTTACAATTAGCCGCTTCAAAAATAAAATAATTTTAAGTACGTATATTAATTTAAAAAGGAAAATGTCCAAAACAACCCTATATTTTCTCATATTTAGAGAAAACCCTATATATTTACATATTTTTAAGTGTGTCTATTTATAATTATATAAAAAATCCAGCTCGTTGAAAGAAACTTGATTTTACATACGGTGATTAATTTAATATAACACCAAACGTTAATCAATAAGAAAATTTTCCAAAACAACCCTATATTTTCTCACATTTAGAGAAAACCCCCAACTTTCCGTAAATATTCCAAAACACAGGGACTTTTTCACAAATAAACCAACTTACAGAAGCGTCAGATTCAATTCCAGCAATACCAGAAGCAGCACCAAAGACCACACCGCCGTCGCCCTGCAGGCAACGGAAGATCTTAACACCCTCAGAACAGGACAAATCCATCAGATCCCCGAAACTCACTACCGCCAACGCGTACCGCCTCGCCAGCTCAGGCCACGTCAGCATATTAAAAGTCAACAAGTCAACCTTTGAAAATTAATAAATTAATAAATGATTATGTTAATGAGTAGATACATTAATAAGTTAATAAATACGTTGATAAATAAATAAATAACTACTTTAATAAATTAATAAATAAATGAATAATAAATAAAATAAATAAATAAATACAATATAAATTAATTAATTAATTAATTAATAAATAAACTCATTAATAAAACGTAAATTAATAATAAATAAATAAATTTATTAATTAATTATGAAAGCTCAGGCCAGGTAAGCATATTAAAAGTCAACAGGTCAACCTTTGACTCTTTGTTGACCGAGCTCTCAACCTCCTTTCTTCTCCCTCTTCTTGGCTTTGACTCTTTGACTTCTATCGTGGGGTCCACAAAACAGGCGACACGGGAAATTACTTCATTAATTAATAGCTTTAATAATGAGGTGTGGATTTCGGCCAATAGAGAGTTGCCAGCTGGATTGACTGGAGCGGAGGAAAGGTTTCTTGCGGATGAAGTTTCGATTGGGATCAATGTGGGCGTCGATGAATTATCGTCTCCAGTTCGATCCTCTCCAGTTTGAGCGGTTTGGGTTTGGGTTTGATTGTTGGTTTGAATTGAGTCTGATTTGGATTGATTAAGATTTAGGGTTTCTGTTTCTGGCCATGGATTTAACAGCTCGGCTTCTAAATCCTCAAATGAGGGGACTGATTTTAGACCGATTGGTTCTTTAAATCTGTGCAAAAAGTCCCAAATCTGCATAATTTATTATATTCATTAAAAAAAGTCAGAATAAAATAGACGAATAAACAAAGAGCAAAAGATGAAATAATAACTAAAAATTGAAAAAACAAATTAGTACCTGAAAGACATCGCCAGCTAATTTTGCTGGAAGATTTGTACTTAAAGATTTTCCCAAAGGCGGTTTTAAATCGCCGTGAATTTTCCTAGATCCATACAAACCTTCAATTCCCCCTTTGTCACTGTTTCTATTTACGGCGACTAAATTCTCACTCGCGACAGTAAAATATTTTACAAAATCGCCCCTCTTGTTTAACAATTGGTACCTCACTAAATTATTACAAGCTGGAAATACATTTTCAATTATTTCTTGTACAAATTCCAAGTCCAAACCTGATCTGTCTCGATCCAACCACTCTTTAATCATCAAACTGGACGCCTCCAGTTCTTTTCCGTCCCTTACAAATTTTCTCACTCCTAAAGGCCCATAAGCACTACTAAATCTCGCCAAATTATTCAAATTTAAACTTTCTATATTAAATTTGTGACTCTCGTTTGCATGATTGCAACAGAATTGCACGTAACCAGAATTTCTGTACATTTCACAGATCGCATCGATAAGTGTGCAGGTCACTTTACTCCAAACAGAATGCACACTATCACCTTGAACGAAAAACTCACCGATTCTATCCACTGCAATTGTTTCACCAGTTTTTAATCCGATTTGTGTATTTACAAAATCGCCCTTGAGACAATCATTCAAATCCAGATCAGACTGACAAGGCTCATCAAGCAAAATCAAAATATCTTCTGATTCTGAGTTAACTGTCGTAACGCAACTCGCGTTACTATTACTATTTTCCCCTTTTTCATTATTATTATCTGAATCTTTTGAATTATTGTTATAAAGAATTGTGGAGGAATTTGGGAGGGGAAAAGCGGAACAGGGAATCCGTCTGACAGTAAAAAGCGGGAAATGATTTCCCGAATCTGAAACTACAAACTCGAAAAGCGAGCCTGTGATTTTATCATGAAAATATGATGTGAAACCGATCGGAAATATTTCATTATTGGTGTGAAAAGCTATACGGGAATCTAGTTCTCCCAATTTTACGATGTAATAATCTTCATACTGAATTGGAAATCCAGTCTATCAAAAAAAAATATATATATTATTAAATATTCATTTAATTAGAAATTTAAGTAAAAAAATTAGAAGGGTGACTCATGTTTAGATTGAACCTACCAACAAATAACAAAAAGATGTAACATATTTAAATAATTAAACCTTTAAATATAATGACATAATTGGATTAAAGAATATAGATTGCTTACTTTAAGATCTAGTTGAATATATCGGCCATTTTCTTCGATTAAATATTTGGGCAATTTTGGAGGGGTTGATGAGTCAGCAAAACGAGGCTGTAAAGCTTCTAAATCCATAATTGATTGATCTAAATTTCTGTTTTGATTTTGCGAAAAATAAGCGGTGGTAAAAATATTCGTTCGGACCCTTCTTTTCCGTCTTGAAGGTAATCTTTGTGCCGCTAAATTATTATTATTAATATTATTATTATCGTTAATTGAGTCGATATCCATTGGGAGATACATTGAACCTGGAACCGCATTAAATGCTGGCATGAATTGCTTCATGTCTGGATTAAAAAATTTTAAATGTGGTTAGTCGGATTAGTGAGAAATAAACTTAACTTTTATGCTTTGGTATTTGCAACTTTTAGAACATATTTCCTTGTAAGTCATAACTCATGTTGTTTCTCAAAAAATTTGAATTTTGAAATGAAAATTGAACTGAAATTTGAAAGTTGGTAAGTTTGAGAACCTGGAAAGTAAAAGCTTGAGCGGCTTGAAGACTCGGGTAATAATGGCGGATTATTTACGACAAAAGTTGGCGCTATTGTGGCGAAATTTCCACTTAAAGGAGATGCATCAGAATTGTTTGGACTGCATTAGAGTAATTATATGTGATTAGAAATTTGAATTTAAAATTTTGGGTTAGATTGTATTTGGGCAGTGAGGATTTCGGAGCCGCAAATATTGTCTGCGGTTGTCATGGAAATGATATTCTTTCGCTACTATTTTTCCATATTTTGATGTTTAATTCACTATTTGAAATTTAGGTAGCATTTGAAATTGCAATTATACTATTATTTAAATTTAAAAATTGGGGTTAAACTATCAGCACCGCAAATATTGTTTGCGGTTTTCATGGAAATAATATTCTTTCACTACGATGTTTCCATATTTTGTATTTTGATGTTTAATTTACTAATTAACAAAAATAAATCAAAATCAAACAATAGTATAATTCTACATAACTTGAGATTTGAATTTACAAAATGACATTAAATTATATTCGGCTACTGAGAATTATCAGAAATACAATGTTTGCAACTTTCATGGAAGTAATATTCTTTCACTACTAATTTCCAAATTTTGAAGTTTAATTTACTATTTAACGAAAAATAAATCAAAATCAATTAATAGTATAATTGTACATAATATGAAATTCAAATTCCAAAATTGATGTTAAATTGTGTACGGCTTTCATGACAGTAATATCATTTCACTACTAATTTCCATATCTTGAAGTTCAATTTACTAATTAAAGAAAAATAAATAGAAAAATGAATCAAAACTAGTAAAAAAGGACAAACTTTGGAATTCTGGAGAGAACACCGAACTGCAGTTCTTCAACCGCTTCAGTCTCAGTAGGAGGCGGAGCATTTATATCCAACCCTAAATTTCCCTCTCTCCATCTCCACCTCTTCGCCGGCACACCCGCCACCTGGCACTCAGGGCAGACCCACTCGTCAATCCGGCGAAGACAGATGGCCGGAGGCACAGTACACGCCAGGTGGAACCCTCTCTCACACCCATCACAAATCATGGTCGATCCAGCCAGCTCAGGCTTGCCGCAGTGCCCACAGTTAGAAGAAGCAGCGCCAAAACCAGCTTCTCCTGGGAACTCCGCCGGAGCGGGGGCTCCTCTGGGCGGAAGCTGCGGGCCGTGGAGGCGGCAGGCGATCATGTAAGCTTCGTACGGGAGGAATTGGAGTTCGTCGGGCGGAGGCGGAGGCGGCGTCGCCAGACCCGCATCATGGTCGGAGGGAGGCGGAGTGGGAGTCGCGGCGTCGGAGGGAGGAGGCGGGGGCGGAGTGGCGCCATCGTCGGGGGGCGGCGGAGAATCGTCGGAGGGAGGCGGCGGAGGAGGAGGAGGAGGAGGAGGAGGAGCTTCGTTGAGGTCGATGTAGAAGTGCAAGGGCCGGTTCACGTCTTGATCGCCCTCCATTTTTGCATCCTACTGAAACTGAAACAGTCTGATAGAGAGACAACTCTGAGAATGAGAGAAAAGCCTTTGTTTTAGGGTCTGGAGTGAAAGAAACGGGGCTTGGCTTGTTTCATGTGATTTTTTTTTACCTGTGAAAATTGGGGAATGACACTGAGGGGTTTATATATCGTCAGATGGAGGGTTATTTTGTGATGGTTTTTGGGGCTTGATTTTGGTGTTTTGAGAGGGGGTGATATGGGATGAATTTTTGGGTTTTGTAACGGCAAAGAAAAGATTATGACCAGGATTTGCCATTTGGACATTCAGTTTTGCTTCGTGGAGGCACGGCAAGCTTTTGTCTTCACCCCTTGCATATTACAAAAGTTACAGTTTGTTTGGATAAGATGGGCCAGTTTAATATGCCTGGGTTATTGTGGACCGGGCTCTATACAAATGGCATGAGAAAAGTTACTTTAACATAGATGGACACACCAAAAATTACTTGTATCACCAAAAGGATCAGCAAAATCCAGATTCTTAAGACAACATTTTAATCATAGGTCTATTTTACCCAAGGAAGTGCATACAACTTACCGTGCAAAAGACTAAACGCAAGCATAACCTCAACACCATTACCAAACTTCTAGACACAAATAAACATCATTCTACAAATGCACCTCAAATCAATCCATCATCAACTACACTCATCATCATACACCACTACAACTCGACAATTTAAAATCTCCATTCAAACAACACAACACACCATTCCATAAAAATCAACTAACTGAACTCCAGCCTGTCAGGCATCTTACACGTGGCCTTATTATGCCCATAAACCTTACACTTCCCGCACCGATTCGACCTCTTAATGCTAATCCTCGGATCGGCCGGCTTCTCCTTCGGCCGTCCGGCCATCCGCCTCGTCCTCGACGGCGGAGCCGGACTCCCATGCACCAACTCAGAGCTACACGCGATCGGCTGGCCGACATCAGGAATCGGATTTATAGAGGAAGAATAAGTCAGCTTGTAATACTCGCTCGTGAAGTATTTTGAGCAGTAATCGTAGAGGCAACGGTCCGTCCGTTCGAAGACGGCGAGAGCGTGCATGCATGGGAGTCCGTCGACTTGCCATCGGTGGCAGCTGCACTCCCATATCTCGGTTTTCACCACGTTGTTGACTGTGTCGTCACGAACCTCAAACACGTCACCTGTTTAAAAAGAAATTTTATAAATGTTTAGGGTTTAGGGTTTTCTTTTTTAGGGATAAGCGCACCGTTAGTCCTTTCTTTGCGCTTTAATTGACTGGAAATCAAGTCCCTGTACTATTGATTTGAATTTTTTGATCCCCGTACTTTATGAAAACATGCACGATTTGTCAAGTCGGGGACTAACCCTGCAAAATTCAATATAAAGTACACGGACCAAAATGTTCAAATCAATAGTGCAGGGACTAGATTGCAAATTATTTAGTCCATGTACGTTAATAGGAATGCAATTTAGTCTTTGTACTATTGATTTGACATGTTATGTCCGTGTACTTTATACAATTGAGCCTGGCAGGAACTAATCAAAACCATGCACGTTTTCATAAAGTATAGGTTCCAAACATGTCAAATTAATAGTACAAGGACTAAAATGCAATTCAACTGAAATACAAGGACTAACAGCGCATTTATCCCTTCTATTTATACGTAAACTAAAAGACGAAAAGATAAATTACCGGCAGAACAAACAACATCGAGCGTGCGGGCCCGATTCATGAGCTCCTGAACCTTTCTATTAGCCGACGGCGTCAGCACATCAGTCCACCCGTTCGAAGCCTCTCTCCTATTATACATCATCTCCATCACCTTACACCTCACCAAATCCACCATTTGCACCACACTCAACTCATACCGTGTCGTTACCCAATCCGTAAATATTTCAACCGCGTTGGAAGAATACTGACCGTATCTCATCCCTTTAAAATACGCGTCAGACCACCTTTCCGGTTTCGTATCCATCAGCCACTCAGCTAATTCCTCAGACTGAGCTTTAATACTCTCTAAACATTGGTTAAACTCCTCGATTTTGAGAGCGTAAATCGCCTGCCGTAAATGATCCACCATGTTATCCTTCACTTCCTGCGTCCACTCCTCCTCCAACTGATTAGTAAAATCCTCAATCAATTGATTCACGCAATATGCAGGATATCCATAATCCTCAAACACAACCGCCACCTCATCGAGTAACCCGTTATGTCTATTAGTAACAAACGTTATAGATCTCGTCACAGTCAAAGCCGATTTCAACTGTTCAAGAAACCAACGCCAGTTCTCCTGAGTATCTATTTCTACAACTGCAAAAGCCACCGGAAAAATCTCTCCTTCCCCGTCGACAGCTGTCGCCGTTAGCATTTTCCACTGACGAGTCGTTTTTGAAGAAACCGCGTCTAAAAAGAGGAGCGGACGGCAACCATGCTCGAATCCGTCGAGCGACGCGCGGAAGGAGACGAAGAGACGGCATTTGGAACCTTTCAAGTTCAAAATATAATAATATCATGAATATTTTTTGAATATAAATATCACGAATAATGTTATTCTAATATAAACCTTCTGGAGTGTCCATTGTGGCTACGCTTCCTGGATTTGTTTGGTGGATTCGGTCGATGAACCACGGGAGTTGATCGGTTGCTTCTTCCAAGGAGTCGTAGAGCTCCTTTTTCGCTATGTGTTTGCCCCTCCATGCCTTCAAATAATCAAAATCGTTAGATTTTCATTAATTAATATTTACTACAAATTGATCAAAATCAGTTTACGAGTGTTTATTATCATTATTTACAACCTAAAATTAATAATGTTACACCTTTCATTATCTTTTACCTTTGTTTCAATATATTAGTGATATTTTTTTTTACAAAAATCACCCTTCAGAGTTCAAAATAAAAAATTTTAAATTTCACTCACCTGCGAATAATTAAGACTGAGCCCATACTCCTTCTCCAAATCCGTGGCAATCTCCCTGGGCTTATAATTGGGCGAGTCCTTCAACTTCTCCTTAATCACGCTCGCAACCCACCTCTGACTCGCCAATCTATGCCCCTTACTCATCTCTTTCCCACAAGTATGCCCTCCAACCATCTTCTTCACCATGAACTCCCTCTTCGCCGGACTCTTACTCGCATGAATCCGCCACGGACAATCCTCCGCCGTGCATTCTGCAGTTACTCTGGTCGTGTCGTTTTTGACGAACTTGTAGCTGAATTTGTTGGCGACGGCGAACTTGTGGAGAGTGTCGCGGAAGGACTTGGGGGAGTCGAAGACCTGGCCGACGCCGGTTATGAGGTTTGCCCAGTCGGCGGAGATCCGGCGGCGTTTTGAGGACGTTCCGCCGTCGGCGGTGGCCAGGGTGGTGGTCGTCATGTCGGTTGTCGTGTCGGAATCGGCCACCACGCTTCTTATTATCCTAGGTTGAGAAATAATAATAATAATAATAATAATAATAATAATAATAATAATAATAATAATAATAATAATAATAATAATAATAATAATAATAATAATAATAATAATAATAATAATAATAATAATAATAATAATAATAATAATAATAATAATAATAATAATAATAATAATAATAATAATAATAATAATAATAATAATAATAATAATAATAATAATAATAATAATAATAATAATAATAATAATAATAATAATAATAATAATAATAATAATAATAATAATAATAATAATAATAATAATAATAATAATAATAATAATAATAATAATAATAATAATAATAATAATAATAATAATAATAATAATAATAATAATAATAATAATAATAATAATAATAATAATAATAATAATAATAATAATAATAATAATAATAATAATAATAATAATAATAATAATAATAATAATAATAATAATAATAATAATAATAATAATAATAATAATAATAATAATAATAATAATAATAATAATAATAATAATAATAATAATAATAATAATAATAATAATAATAATAATAATAATAATAATAATAATAATAATAATAATAATAATACTACTACTACTACTACTAATAATAATAATAATACTAATAATAATAATAATAATAATAATAATAATAATAACAACAATAACAAATTTTCAAAATATTACTACTACTAATAATAATAAAAAAATTCAAAAAAAAATAATAATAATAAATTAAAAAAAATAATAATAATAATGGTTGGTTTGGTTAATTAATAATGGGATGAATGTGTGGTTAGGTCCTGTACTTTAGTTGGATTGCAGAATTGGTACTTGTACTAGTGATTTGAACTTTTTGGTTCCCGTACATGGATCAAAAAGTTCAAATCAGTAGTACTGGAACTAAATTGCAATCTAATTAAAGTAATAATGGTGTGTATTGTTAAATAAAGGGATATATGTGCGGGTAGTCCCTGAACTTTAGTTCGATCGCAATTGATCCTTGTACTATTGATTTAAACTTTTTGTTGATACTTGTGCTTTATGAAAATGTGTAAGGTTAGTCCTTCATTCAGGGACTAACTGTGCACAATACTTTAAAATACAAGGACCAAAAAGTTTGAATCAGTAGTACAACGACTAAATTGAAATCCAATTAAAATAAATGGACTAACCCTAAAAGATCAAAGACCTTTCTTTTTTACCTATTCTCGACTTTCTTCACAATGAACAGATCCGTCGTATCCGAATTGGCATGAAAATCCACCATCCGCTTCAAATCCTTATCATTCGACACGGTAATCGGCGTCTTCTTATTATTCGGCAGGAAATACTTGATCGAATTCGCCTCCATGCTGCAACCAAACATTCCTGCAATTTCATTCCTCAAATCATCGAGAGTCATGTCCTGTTCGATATCGACTGCATGTGCTTCCCCGCCGGCGTAGGTTAAGGTCCCGTCTTTGTTCTGCACGAATTCGCCGCCCATTTGGCAGATCGCCAGTATTTTCCCCATTTTGTACAGCTGAATAATATAGTAAAAAGATGTTAGTATTAGACGAAACGAAAGTTAAGAGAAACTAAATACATCTGAAGCACTCCAATTTCAGTTCTATACATGGCTCATATGAAGTCTCGTGCAGCTCAGTTAAAGCTTAATAGGTACTGATAATAATACTAAGGCAGAATAGCTGTCACTGTACTAGTTATGATTTTTCTTTTTTCAACTTGATCATGAAAGTTAGTTAATTCTGAGCTACCTATGATTATCTAATTGCAAGGAATAACAGCATAACAGCTAGAGTTTACCAATTGCAATAAGAATTAAAACTCTCTCAACAGAAGAAACGGAATTAGTTAAAACTAACAGATTAATTCGAAAAAGACGTTGATCACTGAACTACAAAATGAAAACTCTGACCCTCAATTAAGCCCTTTAATTTTCACAAAATTAGCTCAACCACCCTAGCACAAAAAATTCTTTTCACAAAATCATAGATCGGGAGAGACGTTACCTCGCCGGAGATGGCACCGGAGACGACGAGATCGATCTAGGGTTAGAATTGCAAAAGAAAAATAAAAGTTGCGGCTGGATAAGGACCAAGGAGAAAGACCGAAATTACTAGAAAACTTTGCCCCCGATACAAAATACTTCCTCCCTGCACCCGGAATTTGTCTCCTGCATTCGTTTTCTATAAGACACAAATAGTGGGACCCACTTGCAGGGAGATATATTAATTTGCTCCGGGTTTATCCAACTGTTAAAATTCTAAAGTGAGGATCACGAGAGGCCCCTCAAAGTACAGATATTTACATTCTATAATAAAACTGAGAATTCAACTCTCGGGTTCTTAAATAGAACTCCAGAATTTGAACTTCTGAATTTCACAAAACTACATCTTTAAATTCTTGGATATTGAAAAAACCGATAGTTGTTTTACCAGTTATTGGAGGAATTGGATCCTCTGATCTCACTTTGTCCATGTAAAGACGATATTCTAAGAGCTTATTTTGTTATTCTCAGAGCTGAGAGTATGAAGTAAACAGGGCCGCAGAATATATTCCTGCACTCAGATTAAAGAAATATGCTCTCAGAATATCACTAAAACCCCGCCATCACATCATCATCTGACGTCTCATCAGTTCATCATCTCCATTACATTCAAAACTGAAGAAATTCGTAACAAAACCATAGTACTCAGTAATACTATAATATCATGTTCGTCTCCGTTTCTAAAGCTGGAGAGATTATCTCCAAAGCATTGAATGCAATGCAGTAAAAAGCTCGCACTAAAAAACCCAGCAAGGAAAGAGCACTGAGACCATTTCTCTCTTTGCAGAGCAACAATGGAGAGAGCGGTGGAGGCTCCGCCGGTTAGGGTTCGGCTGCTCTTCTCCGACCGGCATCTGCTGAGCAAGGATCAGCGAGCGAAGGGGCTTCGCCGCTGCTGGGCTGTGCTCCGCCGTGAGACCGCCACTGTTGGGGAGTTTGGGGAGCATGTTAAGAGACTCTTCGGCCTGCGATGTGGGTCTGCCGATGAGCTCTTTCTCTCTGTGAGTAGAATTTAGATCTGGTTTGGGCGATTGTTTGTTTGGTTTATGGAGTTTTCTTTTGTTTTGTTGAGAATGTGGTTTGGTTTTGGTTGTTTCTTTGTGTTTTCATTTCGGCCATTTTTGGCCTTCTGATGGGTGTTTGAGAAATTTAGCAGATTACTAGGTCTAAATGGTACTTCTTTGAGGTTTTTGTTTTGCAATGCGTTGTGTTTTACTGCTGTTTTTAATTTGGGTTCCTTTTTAGTGCATAAAAGAGTCGAACTTTTAACTGGATGTCACCAAAGTTTATATTGCTAGAATCGTTGAATATTTGGTCTTTCTTTTCCTAAAATGTCTCACTTTTTGTGAAATTTTTTTATTTCTTTGTTAATAGCTGAACTTAAATTTTAATTGCCTCTTTATATGCAGATGGGTGGATTTCTTTTACCCCCTTTTGAATCTACATGCATGTTCAGAGACAAGGATCTAATAAGGTAATATTTGTCAAATTATCATTTCATATATTTTCTCGCACAAATTATATTAATCCCTGGTTTCCAAGCTCTAATTTCTAAATTTGCTGCTTTTTAGGGTTGAGACAAGTCTAAGTAGGAAAAAGAAGAAGAAAATTGCCATAACTGATGGTTCACAAGCCAAAGAAAAAGAGAAAATTGAGAAACAAACTATTCTCTCTATTGATAATGGAGAGAATTGCGAGCATAAAAAAAAAAGACAAAATGAGTCTGAAAAGAAAAAGAGTTCCAAGTAATTTCATTCTTACCATATTATTATCTCTTCAAAATGTTGTGATTATCTGTTTTATAATGTTTGAAGATAAATACCTTGCATGACATTTTTTATTTTAATTTAGGAAAAAAATGAAACTGACACCTCATGAAAGGCCAGTTGTGATAAATACAAGCAACAATAATAGATCTTCTGTCACAATTGCTTCACAGAATGGCGGTCCTATTAATCCTGTTGTTCTAGCATCAGATAAGTATGTAAAATATACACTATTTTCACATTTTTATATCAACAAAACTTGCAAACTAAATATTGTTTATTTTATTTTATTTTCTACTTGTATTTCCTCTCAGAAACCAGCAAATTTTTGTTCATGCTAATGGTTCAAATGAAAAGGTATGTTTGATCCTTCTTTTCTTTTGTTCGGCATCCATTTATACTTGGACAATTAATATTAAGTTAGCTCTGCTAATTAATTATATTTATATTTTTTGAAATGTTTATAAATTTCACAGAATGAGCATGTGTCCACTTTTGGAAATAGCATTTTGAGCCCGCTACCAAGTCATTTAATGCCTCAAGGTATATAAACATCTAACGTTCAAACTATAGTGCTTGCAAATACATCCATATCTACATTTTATCTAATATTTAATCTGCGTTGTTAATAAAAAATCTGCATAAATATTTCTTGAAAAAGATATTTTTTTACCTTAAAAAAATGTTGATCTGTAGGTCCAGGACCTAGTAATTGGCAAGCTGGTCAAACAAAGGTACTCCTTTAAATGAATAAATAAACAAAATGTATAATTCATAAACTTTTACACATATTTATTTACTTTGGATAACTTTACAGCACAATAATTCAAATTTCAAAAGAAACAATTGGAAGCCTAAGAATAATTACAACTCCCAAGACGGATCAAACAGAAGAAACAATTGGAAGCCATGGAAAGAATCTAATAATCAAAACGCAACAAATAATATTAACAATATAAATGAGGAAAAAAACAAAGGAAAAAATATTGTTGAAAATAAAGAGGAAGAAGAATCCGATGATGATGAGCTGGATCTTGAAAGATTTTATCCTTTGCTTCGCCTCCCTAAGGTTTGAAAGTTTATTTTTTTATGATTATTTTTTAAGTTTATTATAATTAATTATTAATATGAGAATTATGTCTTGTGTTTCTAAAGGAAGGTGATATAATAGCTTACCGCTTAATGGATAGTTCCTCAGCCTGCCTTGAGCTCTCTCCATTCAGAGTATTTTTATTTTTTCTACACTTTACTATATATTTAATTTATTTCAATAAGGACTTGTGTAGTACTTGTGTAGTAATAAATATTTGTTTATTTTTTATTTTGATAGGTTGGAGAGGTGTTAATATTTGATCCTATATTAATGGAGATAGTTTTAGGCTCTGTTTCTGAATATCCAATCTTTCCAAATGGGGAAATACCCAAAAATTCTCTCTACAATGAAGATGGCACTTTAGGGGTAATTTTACTCAAATTTTTGAATTAAAATAAACATATAGTTCTGAATAATCAGAATAAATGAATAAACAAACATATAGGGACAATATAACCTAATATTGTTATTATATTATTTTTTGTATAGATTGATTTTGGGGCCCTTGTGGATCTAAGGTTAGTTAGAGAGAGCCGGCTGAAACTTCCGCCAAAAGGAAATTATAAATCAGGAAAAATGAAAAGTAAAGGCAAAGGCAATAATTGGAAAAATGCAAATGGCAATCCTGATAATAATTTGGAAGCTGGTACTGGAAATGACTTGGCAAATTCAGGTACCATTTTACAACAATTAATTTGACGTTATCATATATCTATGGAGACTAAGTATTTCTTCATATTCATATTAAAATATGGGCTTTTTAACCTATACATATGTCTTCATGGGTAAAAGATACAAAAAAAATAGTAATAATTATGTATATGATAGGAGGAAATATGAATGCAAACTCAGCTTGGGAAACAGGAGAGGCTTCAAACACGAGAGAAACTCAACAGGCAGAAGAAAGCGGTTGGGGAACTTGGGCCCCAAGTAAGAAAAGGACCAATACATTTAGGCCACACGTGCAGCAAACTAATGATAATAATGGATTTAGCTCTCGTGGTGGCTTTAATAGAAGAAACACTAACAGAGGAGGTAATTAATCATTACTCCAACCCTAAATAATAATTTTATACATTTCATTAATATATCATAAGATTGTTTATTATTATTTTTTAGGGGGGAATAATCAGAGGAATTCAGGTTGGGAAACACAAGAGGCTGCAAATGGAAATGAAACAGGTCAGACTCAGACTCAGACTCAGACTCAGACTCAAGAAAACGGTTGGGATACTTGGGCTCCAAGCAATAGTAGAGCTGGTGTGACTAGGTCTAGTGTGGGGCAAAATGGTAATTTTGGGGCTCGTGGTGGGTTTTCTCATAGAGGAAGGGGAAGGAATGGTAGGGGCGGGAAATATAACAATCCTAGGTTTGGTAATTGATGTGGTTTAGTAGTTGGTAGTTTTGTGAAATAGTTGGTCGTGACTCTTTTGTCAATGGTGGTGGGTTTTTTTGTTTTGTTTTGTGAATTAAGTGAAAGGGCAGACTTGTGGTGGAAAGTATGTTTTGTTGTAGATATGTTGAATTTCGGAAGAATATGAATTTGGAATGGAAGTAATGATTAGTAGCTTGGGTGTTTAACTGTGCTAGTTTTTTTGGTGTTATGACTTGAATATTGTACTGTTTGGTTGTTTACTAGAAAATGTTGTAACAATGTTAAGTTCCAATTAGTTATTAATTTTCTTAACCTAACCATCCATTTGTGCCTTTGTACATGAAATTAGTGTGACGTAATTTATTATTTTCTTTTCTTAACCATGCTTTTGGTGCATTTGTACATGAAATTAGTGTGATCATACATGGAAGTTCAATCATAACATTCTGCTAGTTGTGAATCTGGAGAAAATCTAGTATAATTATCTCAGCGTGTCCCTGGTAATGTTACTAACCAAAATTTATTTGTTTGAATTTTCTGCAAGTTTAATTGAGCATCAAAATTTAATAATTTGTTAAAATTAAAATAAATACAATAAAAAAGATATTCTAATTTCGAACGTTAATTTGAGCGGCCACTTCCTTCTTCATATAGTGGTTGAAACTAGCATTAAAGAAGAAAAAAAAAGAAAAGAAAAAGAAATATGTAAGCAAAGCATTGCCTTTATAACTTTTATCCTACTAGTGAAATAAAAAATATTAATATAAGTAACCTTTATAACTGTTATCATGTTGATATTATGCGAAATCTTGTCCCCTTCTTCTTCATATGGTGATAGAAACTAGTATTAAAGAAGAAGAAGTAAAAAAGAAATATGTAACCAAAGCATTGCCTCTATAATTTTTATCCTAATATTGAAATTAAAATAATTTAGGTCTTACCGTGATAATATTATGCTGCACTACGGCCTCTGCATGTGGTATTGCCATTTCCATTTGATCAACAACACTTGTGATACCTTCAAAAGAAATTGTAATAAGTAAACTACACGTTATTTTGCAACAAGGGTCTTCAGTAATAATTTCATCAACCACCTAATAAATAAATTCTAATTTTTCAGCAATAAAATGTTACCTCTAAAAAAATCAAGAGAAATTGAAAATCACGCTGAGGTACCGCAAAAAAGAAAATTAAAATAAAACTAAAAAGAGAATTATGCTCAAATTTCATGTATAATTTCTACACGCCAATGGTAAAGTACAGTTGAAATTATACCACAAAATTGATGTTTACTTTCATGAAAACCTTAGAAATTAAAAAAATATATATATTAAAAAGAGTACCAATGTGATCATCAGAGCCACTGCTTGTGGCGGCCGATACTCAGTATGCTCAAAACCAAGTGTAAATTAGAAAAAATATTAGAAAACTAATAAGAAATTATTAAAACCTTCAAAAACTTCAAAGCTATATATGAAAATGCTTATTATGAATCAACCACCTACTAAAACCATTAGAACAGTCTCCCTCAAAAAAAATTAGAACAGTCACAACCCACGATACTATAGTTTTAAGGCGAACGAGACAATAAGATTGAAATTAAATGTAAAAACATTATTAAATCCAAATTAATTAATTAATACTTTGAAATAAGAATGGGTCAGAAGTGAATTTGTTGGAAAGTCACAAGCAACAAACCGACACTAGTGTTGAAGACCAACAACACAATAAAGTTAATTAAAAGTTAAATCTTTCAGTAGTAGTTTCGTTACTTTCATACTATTGAAATAAGAAGAAAAAAAAATTACCAATGTGATCATCAAATTCCGCATGACCATAACGGGCGCCTCTGCTTATGGCAGCTGATTCTTAGTACGATCAAAACCATCTGTAAATTCAAGGTTAAAAACATTCAAAACCTTCAAAGAAATATAAGAAAATATTTATTATAAAGAAAAAACAGATTAACTACCTATTGATAGAACAACCAGACATGATAATATTAGATCAGCTTCCTCTAGTATCTTATCCGAAATCAACCAAAGAAAAGAAATTTCGTTGTAGATTTCCTAATAAACCTTGACAATTCATATACCGAATTTATATGGGTGCATAACTAAACTTGTTATCACTTCAACATGATATAGTATTTTTTTTATAAATGTAATATGAAATATCAGGGGAAATAATGAAATATCAGGGGAAATGTATGCAATCAATCACAATACTCTCACAAGTCACATGCATCGATGCAGATGTCAAAAGTGCGTGACACTCAAATCAATCGCACTATTTTTTTGAATTTAAAATCAATCACACTTCCTGTTAGTATATTTCAAAAAAGTGACACCTAATTAAACAGAAATATCATGCATAGTCTGTGCATTCAATCACACAACTTGCTCAATATTTGCAACTGGTATTTGTAGGGATAAATATTTAGGTCATATTTTATTTTTATTTTTCTTTAGTGTAAAATTATAAATATTGTTTTATTGTAGAGAACATTATTTGAAGAGTCAAAATAAGAATATTTTGTGACATTACGTTATTTGAAAAAAAAAATTATGTATATACTTTTCTCGCACTCTTTAGGCCGCATGAGCATGAGTCATGACTTACCATTGAGAATATTTTGTGCCTTTATAGCGAGCCAACTCGTTACAACAGATAATGTTTTATCAAATATTTTGTAATGCAATATCTTTATAACATCATGGAATTAATAGGGTACACATGAAAAGCTAACTTCAATTCATGTGCAAAAATAAGCCAACCTGTGCCTCTGTCAACTACTCGTCAAAAAAAGCTATAAAATATAAGCAATGTATAAGTTCTCCACTACAACAAAATCATATAAAATCATATAATAGCTACAGGAAAACTTATTAGCGACTGTATGCAGAGAACCGTAGCTATTAATATATATATAACAGACGAAAGAGACGGAAGAGAGAACCGTCACTATTGCTTGATCATGCTGCAATGCTAGATCGAGAGACGGAAGAGATTGAGGTTAGACTATGGGTAAGAACTAAGAAATTTGGTATAAAAAGTCTGTATATATCCTCTCTCATACCAGCAATGAGGAAATATCAAAAAAATCTCCATACAAAGAAGATAGCATTTAGGGGGAATTTTACTTAATTTTTAAAATCAAAATAACATATAATTGATACTACTCAGAACATGATAGAAAACTAACTTCAAATCTCTTTGCAATATGACACTATGTCTACATAGTCAATAAAAATAAAAATGTTAAAAATAAGAAATAAGAAATATCGACAAATCAAGCTGAAAAAGTCATTACTCACTGCGGAACCACTGATTAAAAGTCTATACAAAAAATAAAAATAAAAAACATTTAAATGAATAAACACAGATTGTTTTTGGGACAAAACTCCCATGCCAACAATTCATCCTCTGCCTCCCTCCTTCCCTCTCTCTCTCTCCCTCATTTTGAACGGACGGTAGAGTAGGCGGTCAGGCCTCTCCCTTGTGTTGGGAGGACAGCACAGTTCCCGGTCAGGCCTTTTTGACCTGCCGGAAGGTCTTGATTGGGAAGAGCTGCTCAGATGATCAAGCGTCAGTGTCTCGGTCGGCACGGCCCGTGGTGGTGCAGCGGGAGGCGCTGTTGATAAACCCAAGCCAAAAGAAATAATATTTATGTTTTTCTATGCAAGTTCATCTAGAGAATTGTAATACATGTATCCACCATCTAGAAATATGGATCATATACTTGGATAATTGTGTGAGTTTAATATTAGGGTTTAATGTGATTCATGTATGCATGAACAATTTAGCCTATAAATAGAACTCATTTTGTTTTGTAAGAAGAAAGAAATATATTAAGAAAAATTAAAAAAAAGAAAATTGTTCTTCCATTAAAATTGTGAATTTTTGAGGGTAAATCCACAAATTGGCATCAGAGCCGATAGCAAATCCCGGGAGAATGTCGTTTGGGGGTATGACACTGCCACGATTGACGAGAGCTAACTACGACAATTGGAGCATCCATATGCGAGCACTACTCGGGGCCCAAGATGCATGGGACGTAGTCGAGAACGGCTACACCAAACCAGAGAATACCGACGATATGACAGTAAGTGAAATCAAGGCGTTGAAACAAAAGCGAATGAAGGACAAGATTGCGCTATACATGATGTTCCAAGCAGTTGACGAGTCAGATTTTGAAAAGATAGCAAGCGCGGTAATGGGCAAGAAAGCATGGGATATATTGCAAAAAAATTTCAAAGGAACCGACCAAATAAAGCAAGTAAGACTCCAAACTTTACGCGGCGAGTTGGAGTGTATGAAGATAAAGGAGTAAGAAGGTGTATCCAACTACATCACACGTGTGCAAACTGTGGTAAATCAGCTCAAGTGTAATGGTGAAACTCTAAAAGACTCGAGGGTCGTGGAAAAAATTCTGCGGTCGTTAACCGACAATTTCGAGAATGTCGTGTGCGCCATCGAAGAATCGAAGGACCTAGAGGAGCTAACTATTGATGATCTCTCTGGGTCGCTAGAGGCACACGAGCAACGCAAGAAGAAAAGAGCTCGTGTGATTGGAATAACAAAGATGAGATGACACATGATGAGGCCGAGTTAGGTGATGCTGAGAAAGGAGAATCACCGATATCAACCTTTGTACCGACTAGCCCCGTACCCTCTGATTTTGAAGATGAGCCAAGACAACCAAGTGAGGTACATTTAATTTGTTTTTTGGCAGATGCCAAAACAATTACATTTGAGGAAGCGGTACGAAATGAGAAGTGACAAGCAGCCATGAATGAAGAAATAAAAGCAATAAAGTGAAATCAAACTTGGGAGTTGGTTGAATTGCCAAAAGGAAGTCAGCTCATAAGAGTAAAATGAGTATACAAAAAGAAGATGAACGCTCAAGGCGAGATAGAGCGGTACAAGACAAGGCTAGTTGCAAAGGGCTATCGACAAAAGACGGGGATAGACTATAATGAAGTCTTTGTCCCGGTTGCAAAAATGGAGACGATTCGCCTTCTCATAGCTGAAGCAGCTCAATTCAAATGACCAATTTTTCAAATGCACATCAAGTCATCATTTTTGAATGGCGTGCTAGAAGAAGAGGTATACATGGAGCAACCACCTGGGTACATAAAAATCGGGGAAGAGAAGAAGGTGCTGAAATTGAAGAAAGCACTTTACGGGTTGAAACAAGCACCTCTAGCTTGGAATACCCACATCGACACTTACTTCAAGGAGAACGAGTTTACTCAATGTCCATACTAGCATGCACTATACGTAAAAAAAATAAAGGCAATTTGCTCCTTGTCGCTCTTTATGTTGATGACCTCATCTTTATGGGAAAGAATGGTGAGATGATAGAGGAGTTCAAAGGTGTGATGAGTCGGGAGTTCGAGATGACGGATTTGGACTTGATGAAGTATTTCCTTGTTCTGGAGGTTAGACAAGGAAAGACTGGGATTTTTGTGTCACAAGAAACACATGCAAAAGAAATTCTGAAAAGGAACAAAATGGCGGATTGCAACCCGGTATTGACACCGATGGAACCAAGGATGAAACTTTCTAAGTTTGACGGTGGCGAACGAGTAGATGCGACCAAATACCGAAATCTAGTTAGGAGTCTCCGCTATCTCACATGCACAAGGTCGGACATTTCTTATAGTGTTGAATTTTTAAGTCGATTCATGGAGGAGCCGGTCTATACACATTTGAAAGCGATAAAGAGAATTTTGTGATATATTCAGGGAGCTGAATCGTTTGGGTTATTCTATTCCAAAGCCGAAGATTTCAAGCTACTGGGATATTCCGATAGCGATTGGTGCAGAGATGTTAATGATCGTAAAAGCACATCGAGGTATGTGTTTTACATGAGAGATACGGCATTCACATGGTCCTCAAAGAAACCACCAATAGTGACATTATCGACGTGCGAGGTGGAATACGTAGCAGCATCTTGGTGTGTATGCCATGCAACTTGGCTAAGGAACTTGTTGCATGAGTTGAAACTGACGCAACACGAGGCGACTGAAATACGAGTCGATAATAAATCCGCAATCGAGTTTGCAAAGAACCCAACACATCATGAGAGGAGGAAGCACATTGATGTGTGTTTTCATTTCATCCGAGAGCAGGTGAAGAAAGGTGATGTGCGAGTGAGTCATGTGGCAAGTCCTGACCAAGTGACTGACATATTCACAAAACCACTTCCGATGGCGTTGTTTGAAAACTGTAAGGCGATGATCGGGATGAAGAATAGGCTTGAGCTTAACGGAGGAATTTGTTGATAAGCTCAAACCAAAAGAAATAATATTTGTGTTTTTCTATGTAAGTGCATCTAGAGAATTGTAATAAATGTATCCACCATCTAGAAATATGGATCGTGTACTTGGATAATTGTGTGAGTTTAATATTAGGGTTTAATGTGATTAATGTATGCATGAACTATTTAGCCTATAAATAGAACCTATTTTGTTTTGTAAGAGACAAGAAGAAAGAAATATATTAAGAAAAATTAAGAAAAAGAAAATTGTTCTTCTTCTATTAAAATTATGAATTTGTGAGGATAAATCGACATGCGCTTGTATCTCGGTCGGTGGCAAGGTTTTTGCCTCAGACCTTGTTCTTCTTTGTGTGTGCAGCACGAGGAGGACAGCGAGGCATCACCGCTTGGTGGCGGAACATCTCTTCAAAATGGTTCAGAAGGGTTGCCATGCTCAGCTGGGCGGCCTCATCTTCTCCATTTAAAACCTATTAAAATAAAAAGAAGAAAAGGAGAATAAATTACATGGTAACCAAATAAGATGATAAGTAATTCTACTAATAAAAATATAAAAATACCGTTTTAATCAAGTTCACGTTCGTATGCGGCTCGGTGTGTGCCTCTTCTTCTCCATTTAAAACCTATTAAAATAAAAAGAGGAAAAGGAGAATAAATTACTTGGTAGCCAAATAATATGATCATTAATCCTAAAATTAAAAATATAAAAATACCGTTTTAATCACGTTCACGTTCGTATCCGGCTCGGTGCGTGCCTCTTCTTCTCCATTTAAAACCTATTAAAATAAAAAGATGAAAAGGAGAATAAATTACTTGGTAGCCAAATTATATGATCCTTAATCCTATTACGAAAAACAAAAAATATATAAATTTGTACCGCTGTTATCATGCTCACGTTCATATCCGGCTCCGTCACGTGCCTCTTCTTCTCCATTTAAAAGCTATTAAAATAAAGAGAAATTCTTCAAAAACCCCCTAACTTTCTCAATATTATCAAAAACCCCCTATCTTTTTTGATTCTTCAAAAAGCCCCTATAATTTGACTTGAATTTTTTTATAACCCCCTATGGGGTTAACTCTCACATTTTCCATCCAATAATTTTTCTTTTTACTAAAATGCCCCCGCTTAAATTATTTTCATATTTATGTTGAATATAAAATATGAAATATTTTTCTACATAATATTTCATAATATTATTTTGATTATATTTTATGATATTATTTCATGATTCATTATTTTATTTTATTATTATATTACTTAAAATGTTTTTCTCTTATTTTATACGTAAATTCAATTCTATTTTTAAATTAAAACAAAAACAATTTATTTTACATAAATATTATTTTCTTGATTATTATTTATTATGATTTTATTTTTATTTTAGTACTCATTTATTATATTAAATGTAAATATATAATTTTTATTTCTTATTCTGGTTTTGAAAAAAAAGAATTTTGAAGAGGGTATTTTGGTCAAAAAAAAAATTATTGGATGGAAAATGTGAGAGTTAATCCCATAGGGGGTTATAAAAAAATTCAAGTCAAATTATAGGGGTTTTTTGAAGAATCAAAAAAGATAGGGAGTTTTTGATAATATTGAGAAAAGTCAGGGGGTTTTTTGAAGATCCTACTATTAAGGATCATATTATTTGAGCGGACGCCTCTTCTAAGAAGTTTTATTGGTGGATCTGTTTAATCAAACACAATGCTCAACAAAATTTCGTTAGTGCAGTACAAGTATCTTTAATTTTTTTTGCTTTTTCGTGTTTTAACTTTTGAAAATGGTCTATGATCTTTCCGAAAAATTGGCCCAAATTTCAACCTGATGCATGGCATAGATGAAAAATAATATTATTAAAACAAAAGGTAAAGAGTTTCTTACCTTGAAATGATTATATATAATTAGTTTTCTCTAATATCTTATTCTAGATCAAGCAGTGTTAGAAATGTAAATGTAGCTTTTTTTAATTTCCTTAACAATTATTATACTCATGTTGTATATACGTAGCTAATATATTTATGGCATTCAGATTTATATTCATGGTGAAAAATAAAATATATGCTAAATCAATCACACTATTTCACTATGACTACATGCATTTCGTGTTCTCAACTATCCAACTTGCTCATGCAGAGATGCTACGGTCACATTTTATTTATTTATTTTTATTTTTTTGATGATGCAGAAGAAGAAGAACAAATGCTAATATAATTTTAGAAATATAATTATACTCAAAGCAATATTTGAAATAGTGAACTTTAAAACATTCACCTTGTGCATGTGAAAATTTATTCACAAAAAAGCTATCAAAAGATAAGCAAGAACAAAAGAAATCTATCTAAAAATAGGTGTATAAATAATAAATATTTCAAAAAGATTAAATACTGAGCTTGAGAATGGATAATGAGAAACAGAACACAAACAATGTCAATGAAATTCCCAACAAACATAAATGTAACTTATATCTGACAAAATACAAAAACCAAGAAATGCAATTTTAATAAAAAAAAAGGTGTGAGAACCATTTCTGTATTTGCTCTATATAACTAATAAAAACAACTTTTCTATACTGGGCTGGCTCTGGAAATATGGGCCCATATTGCCATCTAAAAATATATTTCACTATGAGGCATTTATATAATTAATGATGACAAAAACTACGCTGATACTAGCATAAATACTAACAAAGGTGTTAATCAACCTTAAAAACTAATTGTATTTTCCATATGTTGGTACTATAAGAATTAAGAATGTCATTCTATTTTTTTTTTGGGGTGGTAATCAGAGGAATTCGGTTTAGGAGGCAACACAAGAAAGAGGATTCAAATGGAAATGAAACAGGCCAGACTCAAAAGAAGGATTGGCACACTTGGGCGCGAAACAATATACAATGATAGAGCTGGTATGACTAGGTCTAAAGTGGGGCAAGAGAAATAGATAGAGAGAGACGGAAGAGATGGAGGTTAGTCAATGTAAGAAATTAGTGTAATTTACTCTGCTTCGACTTATATTTTAATTATGGTAGACCATGTAAGATACTTTCATGTAGATCTTTTAAATGAAATAACATATTATTACATGTACTTCTTTCCTGGAATATTATCTTTCCAATTTTTTGATGTAAAATGTAAATATTATCTATTCCCTGCTATATGAATGTTTAAATTTTTCATCTATTGTAAAAATATTCATGAACAAAAGAATAAAGAATTTTATGTTTTATAAGAGTGATACTTAATATTTTGAACTTGTAAGGACTTACATGATATATATCAATATATAATTCACCTTTTTAATGTTTTCTAATTCTCTTTATTGTTTTGATCAACATCTATCAAGATTTTGCATTTTAGTTGATCCAATAGATGAATATATTTTTTTTAGATATAAAACTTTTAGAGAATTTTGAAAATTCTATTGTTAATTTTGAAATCAAATTAGTTTTTAGAAAGTTATATGAATATATATTCATATTTTAAATAAATAGTCCAATTCATATTGTAAAAATTTAAGAAAATTTTTCAATAAATATTTAATTTACATTAAAAAATTTGAAGACAAAAAAATTAATTCTATTTATATTTTGAAAAAAGCTCAAACAAATTAAATGGGGAAAGTAAATGGCTGTTTTATAAATAGTAAATCATATAGGGTTTATTTGGTAAATATTCTATATACATTCCACTCCAGCTATTTTCCATGTGAACATGAATAGAGGCCAAACAATTAACTTTCATTTTGATAGAAATCACGATCATGCCAGTATACTTTAAATGTGTAAATTATATAATGGCATATATCGTAATATTATTGAAGTTTGAGGGTATATATTACGAAGGGGTATGGCCACAAAAAATCAGTGTAATAACTTATCATATGGCTTATTATGAACTGAATAATATATTCATTTCAGAATAACTCATTTCATATATAAAAGTATAAGATTTGTCACAGAGGATCCAAGAATTGAACACGTGTCAATCTTCTGTTCAAAGTTCATATCGATGTTATTCTGCAAGAAAATTTGGTATAAAAAGTCTGTATATACATTGTTAAGTTGGAGAGGATTTACAATTTGATCCTGTATTAATTGAGATAGTTCTGTGAATGAGTATCTTTATCTCTCCAAATGAGGAAATACCAAAAAGAATATTCATACAAAGAATATATCATTTAGGGGGTAGTTTTACTTAATTTTTAAAATTAATATATAATATAATTCAAACTACTCAAAACATGATAGAAAACTAACAACTTCAAAATTATAACAAAGAAATACAAAAAAATATTTACTCAATCATATCCCTTTGCAACATAGTGATTTTTTAAAGCAGACGAAGAAATGACACTCTCTGACATAGTAAATAAAAATAAAATGTTAAAAACAAGAAAAATTGACCAAATCAAGAAAAAGTCATCAGAGAAAAATTTACAAGTCAAACAATAATCACGAAAAACATTTGCGAGAAATAAACACATTCCAAGAACAATAACCGCTGGCTAATCTAATAACATTCAATAAAAAAAAACATAGCAAGAATTAAAGTTATTATACTACATACTCAAATAAATTAAAATCATTCATAACTTAAAATTACGATATACGTACTCAAATAATTAATGTTTTTCATATTTTATTTTTGCGTACATTGATCCTCCCTCAACCTCACCCGCTCTCTTAGCTTGGGTGGGCGATACAATTTGCGGTCAGTCCTTTTGGGCCTGCCGGAAGAACTTGATGGGGATGATGACGAAGTGCCCGACGTGATCTACACGAGGCATTGGTATCTTAGTCAGAAAGGCCTGTGGTGGTGCAGCGGGAGCCGCCTGATCATACCTCCACGATAGATCGTAATGCGGAGGCTGAGGCATGACCCGTGGTGCAGCGGGAGGAGGACAGCGAGGCGTCTTCGCCAAAATGGTTAACAAGTGTCGCCGCGTTTGCGATCACTCCCCCCCTTATTCTTCTTCATCAATCTCTTGTTTGTAAGTCAACTAATGCAAAAGCAGGAAACAAATTAAGGATGATAATATTTAATAATATCATCCTAAATTTAGGATGATAATATTTAAAACAAAAATGTCAAGTTTCTCTTGCCTCGACATGACTATATTGAATTAGTTTCCTCAAATATCTTATTTAAACCAACCGCGGTAGTAGAAATGTCACCGTAAAATTTCTCCATACTCCCTTATCTGTGTAAATTGCTAATACAGCTATCAATTTATATTTATTGAAGAAATGATTTTATCATGTATAATGCATTTAAACCAATCACACAACCCACATTCCATATATAGCTGATGTCAAGAAAGTGTGCCACGCCTAATTTACCAAATGAAGATATATCATCCATAATGTGTATTGTTCAATCAATTGGTGTAATTTGATGATTGTGCATGGTAGCATTCATTCAGCATGAATGCAAATTGATTAGGACAGAAAGTTTATGAATGCTTTAATTACTATATCTATAAAACAATAATAATATGATACTTTTCTTCATAGAATTTTTTTTTTACTATGTATTTGAGTGTAATAAATGCAACACAATAAAAGAGAACCAAATTATGTTTACAGGTATATTATTACTCCTTAAAATAACTTATTAAATTAAAAAAAATCTTAAAAAAAGGAAATAATTAGTGGGTTCAAACAGGAGATTCATATCATATAAAGTACACAATGAGAGCAAATTGGGGACTCATATCAATAATCTATAGGACACGTGTCAAGAAAGGCATAAAATGCAAACTTTATATATTAGAAAGAACTAGGCTAACTCGCGCGTTGCGCGATTTTCTTAATCACATTGTTAAGTGATCAAATCAGACATAGAGTTAACATGCTCTATGAAAAACTTATTTCAGCTGATCTTGTGCTTCCAATGTAACTTTGTGAGAATTGATATATTAATATCTATATGATGTTGTATGTAAGTTTTGTGACGAATAGGACGTAAACAAATTGTATAATATCTGACTGACCTATGCTCATATCCACCAAAAGTGATATAGATGAATGATTTGGTCGAATATAGTATGGATGTAGATAGTACTTTATATATGTTGGTACTAGAAGAATGTCATTCTGTTTTATGTGGGGGTTAATCAGAGGAATTCGGGTAGGAGGCAACACAAGAGGCTTCAAATGGAAATGAAACAGGTCAGGCTCAAGAAGGGGCAAAGCAGAAATAGATGGAGGTTAGACTGTGGGTAAGAAATTTGGTATCAAAAAGTCAATTAACAATATTAACTTTGTTAAGTTGGAGAGGTTTTACAATTTTATCCTGTATGAATTGAGAGTTCTAGGTGTTGTGACTGAGTATCTTTATCTCTCCAAATGACGAAATATCGAAAAATCTCCATAGAAAGAAGATAGCATTCGGGGGTAATAAATGCTTAATTTTTAAAATTAATATATAATATAATTCAGACTACTCAAAACATGATAGAAAACTAACAACTTCAAAATTATAGCAAGAACAATAACCTGGCTAATCTTATAGCATTCAATCAAAAAAAAATTGCAAGAACTAAAATTATGATAGTTTTCCGTCCATTTATTGTCCCTCGACCTCACCCTCTCTCCCCTCCCTCAGCTTGGGTGGGCGGTATAATTTGCGGTCAGGCCTTTTGGGCCTGCCGGAAGAAGTTGAAGCGAATGCGGACGCACTCGCCTGCTCAACAGGCGCCTGCATCTCGGTCGGCCTCGTCCATAGCATCTTCCCACGACTTATTACCTTTCGCCTCCTCAAAGCATGAAGGTTCACCATCCGACGATCCTGAAAAGAAATACGAATACGTCGACACGAAGTTTTCATCTCTATATCTAGCCGGCCGAGTTACTATCTTTGTCGACCTCCTTAGAGCTTGTGCATTTCCCTCTTCTTGCGATTGCAGTTCGTTGCTCCCCCTGTCACCTTGATCCATCTCACTTAAACTCGTGACAGTCGACGTAGGCGACGAAAACCTCGAATCTTCACTCGGGTTACTCATGTCATTAGCATCCGGGTTTCTCACGTGACCAACAGGTGGCGTCGGCAGATTCGAAACTACCGCTTGGGAACCACCATCACCATATAGAGAAGACGCTTCATCAAACACCACGTCTCGAGAGACAATGAATTTATGAGTTGTCGGATCCATGCATTTCCATTCCTTCTTTCTTTGATCATAACCAATGAAAACACACTTCCGAGCCTTAGCGTCTAACTTCGTCCTCTTCTCATCCGGTACGTGAACAAAGCACGTACAACCGAACACTTTCAAATGCTTCATACTTGGCTTATCATCGAACATCAACTCGTGAAGTGACTTCATGTTAATCGGACTACATGGAAGACGATTAACCATTTAGGTAGCACATGCCATACCTTCCGCCCATAAGGCCTTCGGTAAATTTTTCGCGTACACCCAACTCCTACATACCTCCACCAGATGTTGAATTTTCCTTTCCGCCACACCATTTTGTTGTGGTGTATAAGCACAAGTCAACTCCTTCTTGATGCCATGCCTCTCGCAAAATGAGAGAAAATCATTGGATGTAAACTCGCCTCCATTGTCGGTTCGGAACTTCTTAATTCTTTTACCAAGCCTTCCCTCAACCATTATTCTAAATTCTCGAAATTTAGAAAATGCCTCCCGTTTCTAATTCAGAAAATAAACCCAAATGTACCGTGTAAAATCGTCGACGAGTACCAACATATAACGAGCACCCCCGTACGACGCGTTCTACGTAGGACCCATCAAATCACTATGAATAAGTTCTAACGCACCTTTACACCTTGATTGAGACTTCTCGAAAGGCAGTCGATGAGATTTACCATATTGGCAACCCTCACACACCTCAACACCACTTGCAAAGGAAAGAGACGGAAGCCCGTTAACAAGATTCCTCGAAACCATCGCCTTCAACTTGTCAATACCCACATGGCCGAGTCTAGCATGTCAAACCGACACGCATCATCTTGTCAACATACGAGGAAGAAGCCGAAAGAACATACAAGTCTTTTACCCTCTTACCGACGTGAGTAACATCACCCTTCACCTCCTCCACATTCCGGAGGAACTTCACATCCTTCGGGCCAAACAACACATAGTGACCCACATCAACCGCATTGGCCACTGACAGAAGATTCTTTTTCATACCAGGCACGTGATAAATACTGTCGAGAGTTATCGACCTGTTGTCTTTATCAGAAACAACAACCGCTCCCTCATTCACCACATGGTGAACACTGTTGTCGGCAGTAACAAAGGCAGTATTGCTTTTATACCCGCGAAGTGAAGAAAACTTGGAATCATCACCAGTCAAATGATGACCACAACTGGAATCAATGATCCAGTTATCCTCGTAGTTAACAGAAGCACACACGTCTAACGAAATTCCTTCTGCTACGAAGCCCGTATCCCAAACTTCACACTTCACAATATCCTTTTTACCCGCGGCATTTCCTTCTCTCAACTTAACACGATAATTCTTCCTTATGTGACCGAGTTTTCCACATCGGTAACACTTGATAGTTGACCGAGAACCACTATTAGATGAAGACTCTCCCTTTTTCGTAACCTCCTTCTTCCATTCCTCTTGGTCATATCGAGTTTTTACTTTGTTAGACACAAGAGCGTGACATTCGCCTTCAGAAACCGAAACACCCGCCAATTGTCGAGCCAACGATTCTTGAGAAGCGAGCAAATTTTCAAACTCCGTCAAGGATGGTTGTTGCGCCTACCCTTGTATTGAGGTAACGAACGGGACATACTCTCTTCAAAGACCGTGAATAATATACCGCTTCAACTTTGCCTCCGAAATAGCCTCCTCCGGTTCCAAGATAGAAATTTCAGAACATAAACCCTTTACTCTCAAGAAATATTGAGAGATAGAAAATTCACCTTGTGTGCAACTTGCCAACTCATTCTCCAGAAATTGTAATCGTGCCGTGTTCTTTTTGTTGAGCAACTCATCAAAAGTTATCCAAATCTGAGCCGCTGATTTGCACCCCTTAATATACTCGAATAGATCGCGTGATATCGACTTCTTCAACAAGAACTCCGCCTTAGCATTCATTTTTTACCACTCATTTACTGCGTCTGCATTCGTCACCGTACCATTCGTACCGGTGACAGGCGTCGGTGCAATCTCCGTACCAACAACGATCTCCCATAACCCCTCACTCCTAATACAAGACTCCATACAACTATTCCACATAGAATAATTCGAAAGATTTAGAGCCTCAATACCAAGTCCACTAACCCGACCTCCAAAATCCATGGATGCCGTAATAAACAATCATCTTCTTCACCAAGGGACGAGAACAACACCGTCTCTCGCCAACGTCGTCGTCTATCACCCTTGAAGCTCTTGATACCATGAAAAGAAACCAAACAGTCACACAAGGACTGAACCAGATAACTGCGTCGCTAACAGAGAAACAGAACAATAGTGACTGGATAGTAACACGGCAGCACTAAACCAGCAGCGACCTTGTGATTATCAGGAGCGGAAATAATAGTGCAGCAATACGCTTACACTAGCCCAAGAAGGAACAATAATAGAAGAAGAAATGATTGAACAATGGAACTTGAAAAATAAGATAAATCTCTTATTACGAGAGAAAAAAGAGATACAAAATATTGTTGTTGTTGGAGTGAATAAAACTCTACCCCTACCCCTTTATTTATAGGATAGTGATATCTAATATAAGTAAATAACTCAAAGAATTACTACCCTATTTAACACCTAAACATGGAAATACGAAACCTCCTTGTCAAGAAATCTAATTTATGGTAATACCAAAATTCCTTGTCAAGAAATCTTATTTTCAAGAAATATCTTTCCTAATTTGTTAAATGCCTTCATAATATACAAATGCATCTTTATATTTTAACAATTCATGTGATGTGGGTTTTGTGATAGGTGTTGTAAATATTGTAGTGTTTGTATGTATTTCTATTTTTTTAACAGATCATGAACTCGAAGTTTTGTCTCGTAAATACTTCAAGAAGTTCTAAGGGTTGTTTGGATGTGTAAAATTTTATAGGATAATATTAGAATATTTCTAGGGATTATGTTTTACAAAATCCAAATACTAAAGCTATGTTTGGGTGCACAAGCAATTTCAAGGAAAAATTAGTTTAGGAACTTTTTTAGAGATTTTTAGGAATGTATATTTGGATGCCATTTAGGAATTTATAGGGAGATTTCGGTTTGGAATTTTTAGAGAAATTCTGTATATAAAGTTGGAAGGATTGAAAACTTGACATATTGACAAGTTTTTAGTAGGAATTTCTAGGATTTTGTTAAAAATTATATTATATTATATTATATTATATTATATAATATGGTCATCGGGTAGAGTTTGCCTCCGGATAAACTTGTAGATGAAAGACTTTCTCCCTATAAATGAATTATTGTTTAGAGCTAATAGATATCATTATAGAAGAACTTCAAATAATAGCATAATATAATTACTCATAATGACAAATCAACATTCAAAAATTATTAATGTATTACAATATCATACTATAACGCGAAATATTAATCTAATTATATAATAAAACGAAAATAATCGCAGCGTAACGTGAACATGATCCTAGTTGTACTAACATCACGTTGACATAATTCTTGATTTAAAGGTCTGTATCAAACTAGCATTAAGAAGGCTAATATACAAGTTAATATATATTCCAGCACGTAGCATATCAACTGTTATTAAAATCTATGATTATAATTCTTGATTGTACTAGAACATATCGTCTGTACTCATTCGTTTACCAAATAATGTCATCCTACTTTTGTTCATGTAACATTTCCACACTCATTTTTGTCATTGTTGTCTTTTGAATTCAACAATAAACACATGCATTGCACGTAATTGCAGATAAGCCCCTTCAATATTTTATGAAAATAGGAAAGAAGTCTCTAGATAGTTTTTAATTCATTAAAAAATGCAGGGCTTTATGCAATTCAATATTGCACAATAGTTTTTTGAAATTTAGATACAATATATCGAATTTTCTGTTGCAAATGGCTTTTGCCACATAGTGCCGCGATAGACTGCAGGCGATCGACAGTTCGAAAATTTAAATGATTATATTATAATCCTTTTATTTTTATTTATTAAGTGTACAACAAATTAATGTTTACAACCACCCGGACCACCAAAATAAAATCCTATTCCGTTGTTATTGTACTGGAGAGTGGATACTTTGTAGCATTTAGGGCGATCATAAATTCGAAAACATTCGTCTGTTTTTGGGACAATCAAGTTTTGTCCATCATAAATAACTTTGACATCTTGGTAGAAAGCTGATTTTCCGAATCCTTCGGATGGAAAATGTCCACTGCCCATAGGTGGGCTTGGTTCATCTGGAAGGGACTGAACTGATCCACCCCAAGAAACCTTGCTGGCACTGTTCTTCATGTGAGGTAAGATTGACTTCTCCCAATATCCAATCGGTTTATTATTGTCACCGTATGTTAACCACCAATTTCCAGTTTTAGAATCCTACATTTATTTAATTACAAAAAATTCATTGTTGAATCTGTTACTTCAAATTGAAGAAATGTTTTAATACATAAAATTGAAGTAACAAAACAGAAGTGACATCAATTTTAAGAAATATTTAATAAGTTGCACTAGATAAAATATTTACTACAAGAGAAAGAGATTGGGTGCCTAAAACGTCACTTATCATTCACTAGATGAGTTAACTAAAATCTGTAAGCATTGGAGAGATGTTGAAAGTAATAAATGTATAATATAATAATCTTTATATGCTAATATTATTTGGCATACCTTAAACATTTGAATTGTCATCTTATATTGTTTCCCTCCATATACGGAAACTGGTTTCAGCTGAGATCCAAGTGCAATATCTGAACTTACTTGAACAAAACCAGAACAAAGAAGATTGAGACATGCTTTGTGTCGGTTACTATCTTTCTACATTGAAACAAAATATGATTTACTCAACCATTTCTATAAAACAACTATAAATAAATCAAGGATAGTTAGAAGTTTGATATTTTACCCAGAAAGTGAATAAACGAACATGATTGTCATTGGAATATTCTGGCCATACCTGGAGAGAAGCATATTAACATTATTAGATAGTTTGGAGAGAACCATTTTGGAAAAATCACATCACAATAGTACAACTGTTTTTTACACAATATGTATGTATATGCTTCAAGGGTTCAAAATAAAAAGTGCAAAATAATAAGAATAGCAAGATATACTAATGGCAAAACTTTATGCGTCTCCTCAAGTGTTATATATATATATATATATATATATATATATATATATATATATATATATATATATATATATATATATGTCTCAAAAAATACTAAGTCGTCTTTGTTTTGACTATAAATAAAACTAAGCTAACAAGCAACAACACTAACAAAAGTATAATGTGAGAATTGTTTTTGAAACAAATGTGAGAATACATTATGTAGCGGTTTTATATATATAACTATGTCTCTTCAATTTTTTCAAAAAAATACAAAGTTGTCTTCTTTTTTTCTTTTTACTATAAATAAAATTAAGCTAACAACACTAACAAAAGTATAATGTGAGAATTGTTTTTGACTATTGTTCAATCATCATGTGGTGGTTAAACATACATATGTATAATATATGCATGTGTATGTATGTATGTATGTATCCATGTTTAATTTTACAAGTACACACATCATGAAGTACAAACAAGTGACATTTTTACTAATAGAAAATTAAATTCTTGATTTTTTACTTACATACCACCCAGCTGATATATAATCCAAGTCATCAAGAGAGGGTCCATTTGCTAGTAGGCTTGTTGATCCACTATGACCAGCATTTTCTTTCACCTCCATATGAGGTTCATGAACACTTGTTGATGCTCTTGTTCCAAATACTTGTCGTCGTACTAAAATAGATGCGGTCTGCAGAATAATTGAGTGGTGAAGTAAAAAGTAAAATTCAAGGAAGCGTGCATATTTTCTGTTGGAGAAAAAATGTTTTATAAATAAATAAGTCAATTCTGGCGAATAAACATTCTATTTTGATATTGATATATTTGTTTATTCTTTGAGAACATTAATGAGTAACTAAAAACATAACACATGCTTGTACTAGGAGACTAAGAGTATTGAACCACTTCCATATTGAAGTCTAAGTTTCAAGTATATATATATATATATATATATATATATATATATGTGTGTGTGAGAATTTGCCTTAGAAAGATGTAATATAAACTTACATGTGTACCCTCCATATTTATTTTTTTCAAACTTTCTCCTTCCATCAACTTAGAAGTGAGCAGTTCGATAGAAGAGAGAGGAAGGGGTTTTCTGTAATTTCTCCATATCGGAACAGTACCGACAGGACATCCAATCCTTTCAATTTCAGATTGTAAATTAACATCTTTTGATGAAAAATTTCCAGAGTATGGATATGAGCTAGGACTAATCTGCAATATTGAAATAAAATGGGAGTTGTGATTCAAAACTCAATCATTAG
This sequence comes from Juncus inflexus, assembly GCA_024447665.1. Taxonomy (NCBI): domain Eukaryota; kingdom Viridiplantae; phylum Streptophyta; class Magnoliopsida; order Poales; family Juncaceae; genus Juncus; species Juncus inflexus. The sequence goes on from JAJHPC010000011.1 coordinate 576,242, forward strand.
TTTATAAAATGTTCATAGTTATGTGGCGAATTGTGCTAACCACACTTTTTCTTTCTAATTTTGTCAATCAGTCAAGGGAACTTGACCATTATCTGAATAGAATCCTAAAAATGAGGAAAAACTAAAATAGATCGCTTGCTTAGTTATCTTATTCGGTATACTCATATGCCCTCACATAAATTATTAAAATCTAGCTAGACCGGAACTCAACTTCTCGCCTATAAAAAAGATAGGCAGACTATTGTTATACTACTAGACTATTCTAGTATTAGTGAATAGGCTCCTTAAAAAATATTGTTCAATTTGATCCTTAAAAGTCAAAAAGAGTTTTTTTTGTCTAGTAGAAGATCAATGTTTTTGTAAGATCAATGTTTTTGTATAAATTTTTATTTTTAATTATGCATAGTTGTGAGTTCGATACAAATGCCACAGAAATTAGTCAAACACTTATTTCGATTCGAATCGACCAAATGGATTGCAATTATGCCATGTATATCAGTTAAATTTCAAATTATTGACAGAATGAAAAAAAAATCACATTACCTGAATAGTATGATTCTTAAATAATGGATCTTGAAAAGTTGGTTGTAATCTGAAGTCAACACAATCAAAGATGTCACCATTAGCACCCTGCTTTGCAAAGTGTCTCTTCATGATTAGCAAAATGTATAGCCTAATTTATTATTTTCTTACACCAAAAATCTGGTCATGCTTTAAAATATTTATTTTTATCTAACCCTTTCTGCGAAGTATTAGGTCTTATTTTCCCAATTATCAACATTTCTTGTAGAAATAAAATATCTTACTTTAATTGTTATAGTTGCCATACTTCCAAAGTGCTTATGATCCACAAATTCTCCATTACAACTAAGTGAAGAATAAAGACAAAGGAAAAACACTGTAAATTTCGTACCAGAGACCTTGTATTCCATGGCGAAGTGATCTATATTTTTTTATTTTTAAAAAGATGGAAGAGTTATATGACTATGTCTCATATTTAAACATAATGCACATTAATTTCATTTTAGAAATTGATTCACTTATTAATGATAATTATTTTCAACTCATATATTTGCATTAACTACGAGTTAATAGTCTTAAATATAAAGATAAACAGTAAATGCATATCTATGTTTCACGCGTAGGGCCCTATTTTTGTAAATAAACCAACAGTCACACAGGGATTGAATCAGATAACCGCGTCGCTAACAGAGAAACAGAACAACAATAACTGCACAGTAATACAGTAACACTAAACCAGCAGTAACCTTGTGGTTATCAGCAGTGAAAATAACAGTACAGTAATAAGCTCACAACAACCCAAGAAAGAACAATAATAGAAGAAAAAATGATTGAACAATGGAACTGAGAAAATAAGATAAACTTCTTATTACAAGAGAAAGAAAGAGATACAAAATATTATTGTTGTTGGAATAAATACAACTCTACCCATACCCCTCTATTTATAGGATAATCATATTTAATATAAGAAAATAACCCAAGGAATTATTACCCCAATTAACACCTAATACATCAGTATCAAGAAATTTTGTTTCCAAGAAACTTTTTTCCTAATTTGTACACTGTCTTCATAACATGCAAATACATCTTTATATTTTAATACTCACCCTTAAAATGCATTTGGCCAAGAGCCCCAACTTGGCTCGCAATAACTCGAATGATCCCTTGGAGGGAGACTTGGTAAAGATGTCAGCCACGTTGTCAACGCTTCTCACCTCCTCAACTCCAATAATTCCATCAAGCACCTTTTCACGAATGAAGTGATGCTCAATCTCTATGTGCTTGGTGTTGGGTTTCTACTATTCATAACGCAGCGGAAAAAATAAAAACGAAATAAAATCGAATTCGAAACCCAAAAGAAGGATCCGTGAATTAAAATTAAATCAAAGAAAAAGTTCATAATTTTGTACCTTCGGATTACGCTTAATCCGTCATGATAGAAAGCGAATTAGGTTGACGCTTTTCTTTACCCGATTCCAAACCGGTCCTATGTATGTTTCGCCTAACCGGTCTCACAAACCGATCTCCAAGCGATCTCCAAACGAACCGATTCTCCAAGCAAACCAATTCTCCAAACAAACCGATTTTCAAACAAAACCACGGTTTCAACCCAAATCACAAAGACGCCGCACTTCGCTTCGTCCTCTACCAGTATCCACACGAACAACCCCTTTGAACGGATAAAGAACGATATATGCTAGTATTCATTCTTCATTTCTCTCACGGAAACAACAAGAGAATAATTTTCGGATTTTTCTCTCCTTTTGTCTCACAAAAGTAGGACGAAAATAATATGTTTTTTCTTTTTACTTGGGGTGTCTCTTATTCCTATATAATCCATAAGTTTCATATCCTATGTGCATGGTAACTATGTAACCATATATGCAACACATCTTATCATATAAGATGTAGGATTGGATGTGTTACTTGACTATGTAGCTCTTCATACAACTTATCACATAAGTTATGATTTTTTCTGTGTACGTCTCAATAGTTGTTCTTTGTGTGTGACCCTGTAGGTTTACTTAATGTTGGCAGTAATCATAACGGATTATAAATCATGAGCGGCCTCTAGCAAGACATCATAATTACCCAAATTAAGCAAGTATAGATGATTCGTTCAAACCTAATTTATGTTCATTCATTGTATCCTTTTTACACGATATCTATATCATCCATAAGGCATGGTATGTGTCAACCTTACGTTGGTCGATAAATATTTCTTGACACCAAATTTGATTGAACATGAAATGACATTAATAACTCCTTATTAATTCATCAAGCATGACCGTGCGTTTCTTCAATCAAATCATCAAGAGGCCTAAAGATATATCTCTCATTTTATGAGAGGAACAAATCCTATCTTAATTAAATTCTTTCCTCCGCATAATTTATTATATACATAATTATAATCTTTATGACCGCCTGGTTAAAGACGATGTTAGATTATAGTAATCTAGTGGCATGAAAATATAAGTTGATCAGGAATAGTGGGAACTTATGCTTGATCTATCTAGTCAAAGAGTTACCGGTTGTATAAGTCCTTTGCTCGGCAAATGCACAAGTGGGAGATGTTGGATTTGTTTCCATGTGTGCATTTTCCTCTCAAAGGAAAGTTATCAATCGGGATCAATTATATTTAGAAAGGGGATCAATCTGATTGAGGCGCAGCTGGAGGATATAGATGGCAACAAATCATACCATGATATTCGAGTTTCTTGACGGCCAAGTTACGCTGGCCTATAAATAGAGAAGTATACCTCTTGGCAAGAGATAACACATAATAGAAACCTAATCCCTGCCTCTAATAGCCCAGCTTCAAATCTCTCTTAACCTTAATCATTTTTCTTACATTCAAATCCCGAAACTCTAACTCGTTTCCCACAGTAAATTATGCGATGAAGTTTGATATATAGGTCTGCAGTTGGATTCATAACAAAGCCGGCGACTCAGCTCGACACAAAACCGGCACCATTCATGGCAGCATTTTCTACTCAAGGACCAAACACAATAACACCTGACATCCTAAAAGTTTGTCAATTTCTCAACAGCCCCTCGAAATTCTTCAAATTGAATTGTTCATAATATATTTTTTGTTTTTTTTTGTTATAGCCGGACATTACGGCACCAGGTGTCAGTGTAATAGCCGCATACACAAGAGCATCCGCTCCAACCGGCCTAGCATTTGATAAAAGACATGTATCCTATAATTCCGTATCCGGCACATCTATGGCATGCCCACATATATCATGTGTAATCAGCCTTTTCAAAAGTCTGCATCCTGATTGGAGCCCCGCTGCTATTAAATCTGCAATAATGACTAGTGGTATGTTGATTTTTTATTCCAATTTTATACTTTATGAAATATGTTCCTTATTTTCTAATATATTTTTTTATTTTTATTTTGCAGCAATAACTATGGATAACGTGGGAGAGAATATACTAAACTCATCATTTGTAACCGCTAATCCATTTAGTTACGGGTCGGGCCATGTCAATCCAAACGGGGCAATGGATCCAGGTTTAGTCTATGACCTAACAATAACCGATTATTTGAACTTCATTTGCGCTATTGGTTACAATTCGACTCAATTCGCAATATTTGAAACTGAGCCTTACAAATGCCCTTCAAAACCTCTAAAATTTGAAGCTTTAAATTATCCATCAATTACCGTTACGAATTTTACAAGTTCGGTGAGAGTCTGAGTGGGTCAGCCTGGCACATATACAGCTCGAGTCATAAGCCCAACCGGAGTTCGAGTCAGGGTTAAACTTAAATTTTTTGAAGTTTGAAAATGTGGGAGAAGAAAAGAAGTTTAAAATCAAGTTTAATAAGATAAATAATGGCATGATAATGTCAGACTATGTGGAAGCCTCACTTGGTCTGATGGAAAGCATTATGTGAGAAGTCCTTTGGTTGTGAAGATCAATGGATAAAAAATTAATTACAAGCTTTTTAATTTTTATGTAGATTTAACAGTGGATATTTTCTTCTTCTTTTTTCTAATTATTGTAAGGAATTATTGATGTGTGATTCATCATGAAATAAATTATAAGCTACTGTTCTGTGACTTCTGTCATTTGTTAAAGCTTAACTGTTTTATGTTTAAGTTTAAAGAGTAACTGTAATATTAACTGTATTATTATTCTGACTTGCATACAATGAAGGCAACTTTGTCAAAATATTAAGGGCAAAGCCGCAAAAGAATATACATGAATTATTTCTATAAGTATTTTCAAAAAGGGAAAAGAATAGAAAAAATATCTTTTTGCTATCAAGGAAAAAGGAATAAATCATTGTGTACTAAACTTTGAGCCAGAAATGAGAATCACTTGTTTCAAAAACGATATTGCTTCCAAATGAAAAAGCAACCAAATCCAATTCCTCTGAGACTATTTTTCGTTCATCACTACATGAATTATAGAAACGAGCTGTTGTGTTGAAGCTCTTTACCGACTCCCAAGCAATCAGGAATCAAATTACCTTGCCTTGATAAAACGGTATTTCATAGGAAAAATCCAGGATTTGAAATACTGTAGTAAATAAAGAAGAAGAAGAAGAAGAGTGAAAAAGGAAGCCAAGCGACAAAGTGAAAGTAGTCCATCTTGCCTACTTACTCTACAATCAAAACTAATTCGACGAAGATTCTCCAAATCGAAGCTCGATTCGGTCTGATCCGACTGAGAAAGACGAGATGAAGTCACCGTGATGACTTCCGACGAGCAATTCATCACGCTGGATGTCGATCGGGAAGAATCTGTACCGTTTTTATCTTAATTCCTTAATTTATTCGCAATTTTTTTGTTTTTTTTGTATTTTGGTTCGTTTTGTATTTTTGTATTTTTGTCGATCGGGAGGAATTGCTCGTCATTTTTGGTCAATTTTGGTTTTCAGGTGGAGAATGTGAAGGCTTTACTTGAAGTCGAGGTAAATTTTCATTCTTTTCAGAAAAAGAAGAAAAAAAAAAGTGTGATCTGATTTATTATTTACTATAATATATATATACATTTTTTTCTTTTTTGATAGATAAAAGTGACTATACGGCAGCAGCAGTTGCATTTCAATGGAAAAGAGATGAAAAATTCAGATCTTTTGAGCTCTTTGGGAGTCAAGAGACGGCGATTTAATCACCATGCTTTCAATTTCCGACTCATAAAATCCTTCTTTTCCCCCAATTTTCTCTTTATTTCACAATGCAGTCAATTCCAATATAATTTCATACTTAGAACCTAATTGTATCTATTAATTTCATCTAAACTGAAAATTTTCAGATTATCGCCAGACCAATTGAGAATAAACACGGATGGATCGGCTGTGAATCCTCAAGCTTTTCAACAGCACATCAAACGTGATTCTCAAATCATGGCTCAGCTCCTTCAGGCAATCAATTATTTCCTTTCTTTTCTTTCAAAATTCAATTAAAATTCATTCATAAATGAATTTAGTAATTAATTTATACCTTTTTATTTCCTTTTTTAGAATGCTCCTTAATTAGCACAGGCTATTTTGGGAGAGGATATGAATGTGCTTCAGAATATATTACGGTCGCACCATCAGCAACGCCTCGAAGTGCGTAGAAAGCAGGAAGAAGAACTTGTAATAACTACCTAAATTAAAAATTGTGTGTCCCACCTGATGAAAGTTCCTGATTAATCCACGTGAGTAGGCTCCCAATATGGTTTCAACCTTGGGCAATAGTGAAAATAATTCCATCAAATTTCACCGCACTCATAAGTTTTTACTTGTTATTGATGGCTTAGTGGACTGTTTAACGATGATTTGCAGGTTTAAATGGGTTTACAAGATTTAAAATTTCAACTGTGATTGTGTTTGTAAGTAATTTAACTGTTTAATATTTCTAATAGTTAATAATAATAAAATTCTTCCTTTTAGGGTATTAATTGTTATAACTGATTTCCTTGGATTATAATTTGATTTTTCTGTTATTTGGTACAAGGTTACAAATTAGGGTTCAAACTTCCCATTGATTGATTGGCATAATTGGAATATATTTGGGCTTTATTTTGATTTTATTTTTTTTTATTTATTTATTTTTTTTTTGAGGGAAAACTATTTGATGGAATAAAAGTTTGTTACAATGAGCTTGTGAGGAGAAAGCTCAACAAGAAAGCATTTAATCAGATGATCTAAGTATCCAGTTCTCTGTGAATCCCTAGCTTCTTCCTTGAACTCTTGTGACATGTCAGCAGTTTTGTATTTCGATTCTTTTTTAAATCTGATTGATGATTGATGTTATCTTGGATTAATCTTGTGATTTGAGAACTGCTCAAATGTTGTCCAACTAATCTAATTTAAGCATTTTTTGAAGTGGTAATGAGATAGGTTAATGTAGTAATAATAGTTAATGTATTTTTCACCAATCAAATATTGGTTACTTATTTTCATATCTGTTCTTAATATAAGGTATAGATTATGACTATGAGGTGGTACAGTAAATGCGTGCATTAACAAGTGGATCGGAGAGGGTTGAATAGTAATCTAACCCTTGTGGTTTAACAGTAAAATTGATATCTGAATTAACATGTAGCTATTTATAGATGTAGCAAGAGACTCATTACATTTGTCCATATATTGTGGCAAATTTGCTCCAACTAAACATACTTCGAACTAATAACACACACACACATTGAGTTCAGCCCTTACAAGTATTTTTTATTACAAACTATCAAATTTGTAACACATATCAAGCTAAATCTCTAAATCTTCGTGGGAAAAAAAAAACTTGATTGAGTCGCACAACTGATGTAACTAATCAATATCTATTACAGCTTCCTTTCCTTTTCCATCGTTATTTCTTCTATTATACCTACAAATTAATATATATTTTTTCTTAAACCTAGCACAATTGATGTAATTAATCAATTGAAGCACTATATTATCACCTTTTGAAGCTTTCTCCTCCGCTTTTCTGAGTCCACTGCTTTTTGCCATCGTGATTCATATCGGTAGTCTCAGCTTCTCCATCATCTTCGGATCTAAGAGGTGGAGATGACATAAGAGTAGAAGAATCAGAGGACTGAGTAAGAAAATGGTGTAGCTTGAAGAAGAAGAAGAGAAGAAAGAGCTGTCTTAACAGAGACTTTTTTTGGGCCGAATTTGGGCCGAATTTGAATGTTCATAGTTTTTTTTTTGAAAGATTATGGCCGAGTGATTGTTCTAAGTTATCCTCTTGTATTAGTTGTTCTTTCAATTTATAGGGGTAGGAAAAATAAGAACAGAAAATGTTTGAGCAAAATGAGCTGTAGATAGTTCATCTATGTACATGTAATTAATAGGGATGAACGATTTACATGAAATGAAATACACAATTGGAAGGAGGGAAATCAAACCCTCTCCAATTTTCTTCAAAAGTAATAAAAGAAACAATTAAAAAAAAAAAAAAATAAAAGAAATATATATAGAAATTGACCTGTGGTGGCGGTGTGAACTCTCTGCCGAGCCCGATTCTGAGCCACCTTTCCACCCCAGCTTCAAAAAAAAAAAAAATTAGTTCAGTTTCTCAAACTAAACACTTGCTGTAAAATCTGAGAGAGAAATGAGATTTGGTGGTGGGAGAAAAAGAAAAGAATAAAAGGACTTGGGCCTTAGAATCAGACAAAGAATTTACATTGCATTTGCAGAGATCGATCAGGTCAACTGACCAGTCCAAAGCCCGAGAATTTTTTCTCTTTATGGTTTTGTAAAAAAAGACATGCCCCTATACCCGTGACTATTACCACTCCAAAAACTATCAGAAACCACTTAATGAAGTTGTTCAGGTCGAACTTAGAGGGAATCCTGTTCTCTCCGTCGTTAGCTGGGCTGGTAGCCATGGGTCTCATGCCGATCAAGTGATATGAGAATGAAAGAGTATTTTACTGATCCTGAGAATGATGGAGGGTGAAATGAGTGTTCTTATATAGGCCTGGGTTTTCAAGAGAAATGAGAAGGGTGGAGTGTGGTGGTTCGTACGGTTCGTACTTTTTGTTTAGATGACGTATTGACATGATTGAGACTTTTTTCCTATTCGTTCAAAAGTGTTCTATTTTCTAATTTGGTAAATGGAAAATGCTAAACAACGTAGGTATGTTTACGTTGTTTTTTTAAATATTCTTAAAGTGATTATAAAAAGTTAAATTCGAATTTCAACCGTATATATGTAATATATATATTATGAATATATTGTGGATTAATTTTTACATAAATCGAATAATATATCATCATTGTCGTAATGTATCATCAATCTATTATTTCGATATATATTTTGAATAGTATTGTATATTTTGATGATATATGATCGCAATGATATAATATTCTTATTCTTGTCAAAATTAATTTACAACATATTCAAAACATATATATTACATCCGTACGGTTGAAATTTGAATTTTTGATAATATACATATATTTTTTGGGCATATATTTTTCACCCCAAAAATATACGTATGTTTTTTAGCCACGCACTTCTAATTTCATCCAACACTCATGAAGTATAAGATATACACACTATCATTCTCAACTTTGGCAAATCTCAACTTTTTGTTATGTGTCAACATCATATTGATGAAAAACGGAGTCAGTAGTGACTTTTTCTTTTTCAACTGGCTAAAAAAATTAATATTAAGAGAATAGCCAAATTTTTAAAATATTCGCGAAACTAGCCATTTCACCCAGGTACTGGGTGAAACAGTCAAATTTTCATTTTTCCCTTTAATTAATTTAAAAAATACTGTTTCGCCCCATGATGGGGCAAAACAGACATTTTTTCTTTTTTTGCACTGAATTAAAGCAAAAAAAAAAAATATATGGGCGAAACAGTGTTGTTAGCCTAAAAAAATGAAAACAAAATTACCTGTTTCACCCAGTCATGGGCGAAACAGTAGTTATCTAATTCAATCGCAAAAATTGAGAAAATGAATGTTTCCCCCAATGGCTGGGCGAAATGGCTATTTTCACAAATATTTTAAAAATTTGGCATCTCCTTAATTAATCTTGCAGTTTTGGCCAGTTCAAAAAAAAAATCGTCAGTAGTTCAAATCAAGCAATTCAACAAGCAATCTCCAAAATTCAAGTAAGCTGAAACTAGCAAGTTAACTACTACATAACATCCAATACTTATTGGCTGAAACAACAGTTAAAACATTTAGACTTTTTATTTATTTTAGCATTATTTTGAAGAATAATTAATCAAGATAATACTGTGAAAATAATTAATCAACTAGCATTTTCGCCAGACCCTCTGGCGGAACTGGAGCGGCGGAGCTGATTTGACACCCTTAATCATGATTAATTAAGGAAAAAAGTCAGTTCCGCCAGAGAGTCTGGCGGAGCTGCGTAAAATTTATTTTTTCATGTTAAATTCTCAATTTAGAAGGTCAATTAGTTCAAAAAAATTATGAATTTAGCAGTTCCGCTAAACCGTCGGAACCGCCTATGTTGGTACTATAAGAATTAAGAATGTCATTCTGATTTTTTTTTGTTGGGGGAGGGGGGGCCAACACAAGAAAGAGGATTCAAATGGTAATGAAACAGACCAGACTCAAAAAAAGGATTGGCACACTTAGGCGTGAAACAATATACAATGGTAGAGCTGATATGACTAGGTCTAAAGTGGGGCAAGAGAAATAGATAGAGAGAGACGGAATAGAAGGAGGTTAGTCTATGTAAGAAATTTGGTATAAAAAGTCTGTATATACATTGTTAAGTTGGAGAGGATTTACAATTTGATCCTGTATTAATCGAGATAGTTCTAGGTGTTGTGAATGAGTATCTTTATCTCTCCAAATGCGGAAATACCAAAAAGAATATTCATACAAAGAATATATCATTTAGGGGGTAATTTTACTTAATTTTTAAAATTAATATATAATATAATTCAGACTACTCAAAACATGATAGAAAACTAGCAACTTCAAAATTATAGCAAGAACACTAAACTGGCCAATCTTATAACATTGAATCAAAAAAAAAAATTGCAAGAACTAAAATTATGATAGTTTTCCGTCCATTTATCGTCCCTCGACCTCACCCTCTCTCCCTCTCCCTCAACTTGGGTGGGCGGTATAATTTGCGGTCAGGCCTTTTGGGCCTGCTGGAAGAAGTTGAAGCGGATGCGGACGCACTGGCCTGCTCAACAGACGCCTGCATCTCGTTCGGCAGGACGCGTGGTGCTGCATCGGTACCCGTCTGCTCAACAGACGCCTGCATCTCGGTCGGCAGGACGCGTGGTGCTTCATCGGGACCCGTCTGCTCAACAGACGCCTGCATCTCGGTCGGCAGGACGCGTGGTGCTTCATCGGTACCCGTCTGCTCAACAGACGCCTGCATCTCGGTCGGCAGGACGCGTGGTGCTTCATCGGGACCCGTCTGCTCAACAGGCGCCTGCATCTCGGTCGGAGGCAGGACGCGTGGTGCTGCATCGGGACCCGTCTGCTCAACAGACGCCTGCATCTTGGTCGGAGGCAGGACGCGTGGTGGCCGAGTGGGAGGAGGATGGGCAGCCTCTTGGCGCCGCGCGAGCTCCTCAAAACGCCTAATCAGTTCTGCCACACTTGATGGCTCTTCTTCTTCTTCTTCTTCTTCTTCCTTCATCCCGTTTTGGTAAGTCACCTATTGCAAAAGCAGCAAATTAATATCAATTATTACTTTTTCAAATAAAAATATATATAAAATTCAAATTAATTGTTTTACGCACATTTTGGTTCGTGTCGCGAGATATTGTTACTGCCCCTTCTTCTTCTTCATCTTCTTTATTCAGCACTTGTTGATAAGTCACCTAATTAAAAAGCAGGAAATAAATCCCCTTATCAAATTAATTTGTAAATTAAAAAATAAAAAATTCAGAATTATTATTATTCATACTGTGTGTCTCATTTCTCGAGCGATTATTACCGCCCCTTCTTCTTCTTCCCCTTCATAATGTGCTGATCCAAACTATTCAAAAGAAATAAATTTGCATAAAGGACGGCACAAAGAGAAAGGAGAAAATGAAAAAAAATATAATACAAATAAATGGACTAGTAGAAAGTAGAAACTAAGTTCGTTTTATTCTTTTTTTTGAATGATTAACAATCTGTCAGGTAAGTTAATTACAGGCAAATTTTTTGTTTGTACTTCAAGAAAAAGGTTAGAGGAAGTGGGAAAGGATACCGTAATACTGTCATGATCCAGTTCTTCAATTGAGACACCTAATAACATTTTTAAAAACTGAAATCAATTAGTATATATTTTAACAAATCATAACAAAGAGAAATTATAATAAAATTAGATGGAGATATGCCTGATTCTGATGGAATCCTCATGTCAAATATCACAAAAATGAATATCGTGCCATCGTAAAGACTGACGAGAACCAGTATACTAATTCTAATACTTCCAAAGTCAAACCTGTAAGAGTAATAATCGCGCTATCAATAACAGAAATTTACAAGTTACAAAATTAAATAAAGTTCGAAAGAGAATACATCACTAAGAAAAAGGCAAAGGCTTCCTCATCCCCTTCTTCTTCGTATAGCGGCAGAAACTAGAATTAAAAAATAATACCAAAAGAAATATGTAAGCAAAGAAAGCATTGCCTTTATAACTTTTATCCTACTACTGAAATAAAAAAATATTAAGATAAGTTACATTTATCACTGTGAGCATGTTCATATTATGCAAATTCTCGTCCCCAGTCTCTTCATATTGTCCAACCTATTATAAAAGAAGAAAAAGAAATAAGTAAGCAAAGCATTACCTTTATAATTTTTCTTCTGATATTGAAATTAAAAAATTAAAAAATTTGGGTCTCACCGTATTATGCTGCATTATAGTCTCTGCTTGTGGTAGTGCCATTTCCATTTGATCAATGTCAGTTGTGACTCCTTCAAAAGAAATTTTAGTAAGTAAACTACACGTTATATATTTTGCATTAACCGCCAAATAAATAAATTTATCATTTTATGTTACCTCTAAAAGCATCAATGCCTCTTGTCTGACCAATAAACCAACGTGAGAAATCAGCGCTACCAATAATCTGCAAAAAAGATAATTAAAATAAGAATAAAAACGGAATTATGCTCAAAATTCATATATAATTTCTACACGCAAATGGTAAAGTACAATTGAAATTATAACACAAAATTCATGTTTATTTTCGTGAAAACCTTAGAAATTTAAAAAATAAAAAAAATTATTAAAGAAAGTACCGATGTAAACATGAGAGCCTCCGTTTGAGGCGCCCGATCCTCAGTATGATCAAAAGATCGAAAACCAACTGTAAATTAGAAAAATAAAAAAATAGAAAAATGATAAGAAACTATTAAAACCTTCAAAAAACTTCAAAACTATATACAAAAATGCTTATTATAATATTTAACTAAATGTTCAAACCTTTTGAGATTAATTAGTAAAAATGTTGAAATAACAGTTCAGAATTGAATTTGAGCATAATTAGTCCGAGATTAATTAATTCTTTTTTATTTTAACATTAAAATTTTTTTTTAACTTTAGACATCACGAGATAAACAAGTTGAAATAGAGACGAACAATATAATAAAGTTAATTAAATGTTAAATCATATCAAGATTAGTTACAGCTAACAGGGTCAGAACTGAATTGTTAGTTTGTTTTAGTTTTGTGAGGGTGGTTTTGTTTTTCATAGCAATATTTTGGAGGGTTTGTTTCTAAATTTTCCTATAGAATGGTGTGCATGAACGAACCTGTTTGGTTAAGTGTCAGTGTCATTTCAAGTTCCTAAACAATAGATAAAGAGAAAAAAAACATGAAATATAATGTTAGTACACAGAGAAATGATAAAATAAATAAAATAAAATAAAAAAGTGAGCTATTAGAAATTAGAAAGTTAGCTTCATTCTTTATTTTCAGTGTTATTAATTACTTGGAAAAAAAAGGCTAGAATAAAAATAAATAAATAAGGTATACCGGAATAGTGGAGGAGCTCGTTGTGCCCTCACCCAAATCGATTATGGTTACCCCTAATAACAAGTTTAAAAATCAGTTTATATATTAATGGGTAAACAAATAAATATTAGCAATTAAAAAATAAAGAAACATTAGAATAAACTGGATGTTAATTTACCTGATGGCGTAGAAGAATTAATGTTAATATTGGCAAATAGGAACAAACGACTCCCATAAATACAAAACAGGTAGAAAACATCTACTGCGACATTCCCGCTGTAGAACCTGTACAAGAATTATATTTTAACTTTGAAATTTCAACAAAAAAAAAAAAGTTAAAAAAAAGATTACCTTTTTTCGAATAGAAAGAAATCGTAATATATATCCTCGTCTTCCTCATCTCGGTTTGATGATTCAATCTGCGAGAAAAGAAAAAAAATTAATAAGCATAATTGCCGTTATCAGTTTTAATCCTACAACTAAAATAAAAAAATGAAAGATATTTTACATTACCATTGCAATCCAATTCATGTGTAATAACACCACCGCATTGATGCCACTTTGATTGATACCGTTTTGAGGACCTTTCAAAAATAAATAGAAAAAATTAAATATCCCTCATGTTGCAACAATGGAACTAATAGTCAATTCATAAGAACAGACAGATGAAATTATTCTCATTATTCGAAAAATAATACCAGTGGCAAGATGACCTCCTGACCAGCCAATGTATATCAGATTTAGCATATGGGTCACACCATCAATCTGCAAAATAAATAAATAAATAAAATAAAAAGGAATTATCCTCAATTTTCATCTACAATGTTCTTTATTTTGAGTCAATTTTTTTCGTTTGCTTGTACTTGGAAAAAAAAAAAAAAGGCAGAAAAGGAAAGAAAAATAAATGTGTACCGTAACTGGAGAAGATTCGGTACGGTCCTCACCCATCTCTACTATTGTCACCCCTAATAGCATGGTTGAAAAACTGAAATTAGTTTATAATCTAAGGAATAATAACAAAGATATATTAGAATAAACTGGCCGATGATTTACCTGATTGGTGATGTGCCTTTATCACAATGTTCACAAACACAAATATGTCGTTTGCATAAATAGAAAATACGTATACGATCTCTACTGATATGTTGCCATCCGTGAATCTGTGCAAAAATTATAGTTTTAATTTGGGCAAATAAAACAGAAACTGAAACTTTCATAAAAAAAATGAAGTCAAAGAAAAATAATACATTTCTGTGAAAACAATGAAATCAGCTGTATCCTCTTCCTCTTGCTCATCTAGACATAACATGTGAAGCTAGCACCAAAATTTTTTTTAATAATGATAAAATTGCTTTATCAGTTTTAATCTAACAATTAAAATAAAATAAATGATTTTTAAGTAAAAAAAATAACATATTTTGCATTTACCAATTGCATCATACTCATCATCTGCACTAAAGCTAGTGACTGTGATGATATCTCTTCACTTTGATCTCTAAAACCTTCAAAGACTAAATTTATAAAAGTAAATTGATCATTCCTCAGTTTGCAACAAGGATAGTAAAATTATTTTATAAATGGCCTACAAAAAATATTTTCATTTTTCAAAAACATTACCTCTACCAACAGCATAGGCCGTCATAGTCAACCTTAAAAGATATAATATATCAGATGTGCCGTCAATCTGCAAAATAAATAAATAAAATAAAAGGGAATTATTGTTCTCAATTTTCATCAATAATTTTCTACATACTAATGTAAAGTACCAGCTGAAATATTTATATATTTATTATATAGAAATTAATCACACAAAAACTGATACAACATACCAGAGCAAATGCATGGCCGTTTTGCATGATGATCATCCTGCTGTTCTGATCAGCGATGATCAAGAACCCTGCTTCACCAATCGGTGCTTCATCTTCCAACAGATCGGCACCTTCAAAATCATTCAAAACAAAAAAAGAAACAAATAAACATCTCTTTCAATAAAGAAGTAAATAAAAAATAACTCTCGTACGATAGGTACACGAGATGGTACCAGTTCAAGTGTAAATTTATCAAATCGGAATCATTTAGTTCAAAAAACATTCACATTTACAATAAAAACATTCAGATCAAAGGATTTACAGTCTACATTGAACAAGAAATGTGTAAATTTCTAAAACAATAACAAGAAAGAGGAAGAACGAACCTGGATCGTGTAGATCGGCCTGGATCGGATCACGAATGTCGTAAATGATCCCTATCAGCCCAGGCCTCATGATCCGCCCTCGCTTGATCGTGTCAAATGTACTGCGACTGTAGAGGGCGGCCAGAATCCCTGGTGGAGACTCAGGCGGGCGGCTCCGCCGAGAGGTCGAGACGTTTCCCATTTTCAAGTACTTTTTTCTGTAGAGAGAAATCGAAAGGAGAGAAAAATTTTGGTTGGTTTGAACTTTGAAGGTAGAGAGAAGAGAAGAGAAGAGAAGAGAAGTTTGGAAAATGACAAAGAGAGGGAGTAGTAGTCTCTGCATGCTATTTTCTGCATGCAGGACACTTGTCAGACGATCGTTAATCCTTCTGTTTTTTTTTCTATTTAAAATCATTTTCCAGATTTCTTTTCTTTTTTTTTTCTTTTTCCTTTTTTTAGTTAATGACCAAGATAGCAAGCAGCTGAAATATATTCCGTTACATTATTATTTATTAATATATTATTATGGTAAGTTAGAGCATTCTAAAACAAACGTTAAATAACACCGGACATATCAAGCAAGTGTGTGATCAAGTTCAAGATATAACTTGGACCTGCAGCCTGTGACTTGTCACTCATCACCATCAGTCATCACTAGTCACTAGGCATGAATCATGATGATTTCCTCTATTCATCGTGTCACACTCACATATGTCAAAACTCAAAACATGTGCAGAAAACAAGGGAACAAATACCTGGTTACCCCCACGTGGCATACGGGAGTAATATAGAACAAACGGTCACGCCTATTTTACAAGCAAATTTGCATTTAAACCCTATATTTTCAATAATTTCCAAAATTGTATTTTCTTCATCTACATGCATGAATAGTCAGTTATATAATTTATATTCAATTATATTCATTATTTATAGTATTACTGATATATTAAAAGTTACATTCGTAAGGTTTATCGTGGCATTTAAATCTATTAAGTCGCATATTTGTTGGAGAAATTTTTTTTTTTTATTTTTCAAATATTTTATTATCCTAAAAAATATCGAGTGCCTTCAAAAATAGCTTGGTTATAATGTTATAAATTTATCAAATATATTAAGGCTATAATCTATATTAGGAAAGAGCGTTCTTTTCAGTTGTGTTCTGTTAACTCATCTTAGACATGAATGAAAACAACCCACGTTGCTGCCTATATGGTTTTGCCAAAGACAGGAGAGTATTCGAAATAACTAAGAAATATTCGAAATGGAAAAAAAAAATTGTGCTCGTACTAAAATTTGAGAGCTTTTAATAAAAATAAAATAACAATTTATATATTTAAATTGCCGAATAATCTAATCTTAACAAACGAGTTTAAGTCTACACCAACACCAACAAAAAGAAGTCTACACTACATTTCAGAAAAAATGCCCACCAATCTTTGCATAGCATTTTTTGTTTTCTTCACATAAATGTGAGAAGAATACTTGCATAATCATTATCTCTCACTCCACACGGGCATATATATTATAACTTTTTATTCCAATTCTACATTCAATAGTTAAATTTTATATACACCATCAATTGTGCCAATTACTCAGGTGTTTGTAAATTGATTATTTTCAATGACAGATTGCTCTTTATTAGATCATGATTTTCGAGCATACAATATACATACAATTTTTTGTTCAAGAAATCTAACTATTTATAAATCTGGCAAAATATCAACATCAGCAAAGATTCAATATTAACCCAAAAAAAGATTTCAATTTAATTTTGTATTCATTCTCTCGTTGCAGCTTTCCCCAAAGCAACTGCATTTTTCATGTGTCTACTAGCTAGTTGAATCAAACAAAGGTTTCAGAAACTCTAATATATGTCTATAACACAGGCATTTCAATTTGTTTAAATAATAAGCCAACTTGTGACTTGTCAACAATTGGTCAAAAAATTACTAAAATTAGGGTAACTTTCGATCCGCTTCGGATTGTATATGATTTAAGAAGTAAATTTTTTTAATATGATACCAAATTGCACAAAATGCAAAAGAAAACATAAAATATTTTTCACAAATTTTGGAAAAACAAAACTTAAAAAAAAATTGAACATTATTTTCACAAAAAAATTCTTAAGAAATTATATTTATAATAATTTTTTATTATTATATATTTTTTAAGTGATCAAAATGATATTTAAATTTGGAGGGATATATCTAAAATTATAAATTAAATCTCTAAAAATTTAATGGGGTACAATTTGGATGTATATAACGAATCTCTATATAATTTATATTGTGGGATATAATTTGGATTAACAAAATTTCTACCAAAAATTTTACACTTATCACCATGAGAAAAGAGGTCTATAATTATAAATAGTATATATGTAAGCAAAAAAAGAGGATCTATTAGTCTATGATTTACAATTTATTCAGACTAAACATCAAACGTTTACATACCAAAATTATCTCGCAAGACAGAGATCAACCACTCTATAACAACATTTTGCCCCCAAAAATATTCTTAGAATTCATACTTATGGGAATGAGGTTTCCCAAAAATTGCAAACTAAATAAATTTTAATTAATTGCGGTTTTGAGATTATTTATTTCTTTCTACTTGATATCTTGTCTTGATTATATGGATGTTCAACACGACCAATCCAAATGCCCCACAAAATAATTACATGTATGCTTAAAAGTTAAAAGTAACAATGAGGAATATAATGTGAAAGGATAAATATTCCAGCATATTTCCACTCCAAAAAACAAAATTAACCTACAAATAAAATATCATAAATATATTCATTAAAAAAATGATGATCTATCATACATATTGTTGCATAAGATGAATACATTTACGTTATAATAGTAGGGAAAACTAGTCTTCCACAAATGACAAGGCAGAGAATAAAAATACCTAAATATCAAACTTAAGAGGCTGCAAATGGTAATGAAACGGCTCAGACTCAAGAAAACGGTTGGGACACTTGGGCTCCAAGCATAAGTCAGGCTCGTGTGACTAGATCTAGCATGGGCAAATTAAACGGTAATTTCGGGCTCGCGTTGGTTTTTCTTTTAGAGGAAGGGGAAGGAATGGTAGGATCCGGAAGTATAACAATACAAAGTTCGGCAAGTGATGTGGTTTAGTTATAAGTAGTTTTGCGAAATAGTTAGTTGTGACTTGTTCTGTTAATGGTAGTTTTTTCTTTTTGTTAATGGTGGGTTTTTGTGTTTGTGAATCAAGTGAAGTGCTGACTTAAGGTGAAAACTATGTTTTGTCATAGATATGTTAAATTTCCGAAGAATGTGAACTTGCAATGAAAGTAATGTTTTTATTAGCTTGGTGTGTCTTGTGCTTAGTTTTATTGGTTTTGCGACTTGCATATTATTATGTTCGGGTTGTTTATGCAAATGTTTTAAGAAGGATTTTAGAGAAGTTTTTAAAAAAATTTCAAATAGAGTTAGATGTGATCTCGCAGCGTGTGTACGTGTATTGTGTATGGCTACGGACTATTATCAGAAAAATGCTTTAGACAATATTGATGAGTGATATTTATTATTTTCATATTATTAACCGTACAATTCTACATGAACATTAGTGTGATATAACAGGATGTACACCTTAGTTCATTCAACATGAATGCATGGGGAAGGACAAAAAATGCCAAGTTAATGAATGCTTTATCACTACATGTATAAAACAAACAAGATGTGGTAGAATGTTTTCAAACATGAATAACCATTGTAGAAATTGGAACACAAGGAAAAGAGTAATAAATTGTGTTACTTGGCAATGTGGGTTTATGTCGAGTAAGATATTGAAGAAAATCAAGCATAATCATGTACAATTGTACTTGTAATATTACTGACCTAATCAATTTAGGCTCAGACACTATACTAGTTGAATACGAACAAGATACTAAACTTGAACTTAAACATTATCAAATCCAGATCAAATATCAAACTTTGAAATGACAACTAAATAAACTCTCGAATCAGATCTCGCTATTTAACAAGAAAGGACTACATTTCACAAAAATAACAAGAAAAGAAAGCAGACCTAGATCAAGAGATCGAGTGATCTTGAACTGATCGTCGTAGATCAGGGCGAGAAGGTATGGCCTTATCCGCCATTTTAGACGACTCGAAGTGATCAAATTTTTAGTGCACAACAAAGCAAGACCTGAATCGGGCAGATGATTTTTGAAATGTGCGTTTTTTAATAGGGTAAATGAATATTTTAAGTGAAATTGTCACATACATGTTTGATGGCCAACCTACAAGTCGGATTTTGAATATGAGAATTATAAAACATACTTTCGTATATATTTTTCTTATTTCAACCGTTAATTTTCTTACTTTTTATATTACAATGATGGACAATATATAAACTAATGTTAAAACATTATAAAGTTTTAATCAAGTAGTAACTAGATAGAACTGTGATTAAGTCCAAGATATGACTTGGGCGTGCAGCCAGCTACTGGTCCCTCGTCATTAATTAAAGGGAGGTATTTTTTGAAAATATTCAAAAAAGTTGGGGAAACTTTTGAAGAAGCTTAAAAAGATAGTTTTTTTTTAAGAAATTTAAAAAGATAGGGGTTTTGATAATATTCAGAAAAAATAGGGTTTTTTTTGAAAATTTCCCAATCTTTATTTAAAATCATGAAATTATATAAAATAATAAGTTACACAAAGTTGACTTCAATTCATTTGCAAAAAATACGCCAACATGTGCCTTGAGCAATAAAAAGAGAATCTATCAGTCCCCTATTCTACAATTTATTGACAACATCAAATTTTGGGGAAAAAAAAACTATTCTATAATTCATACTTATCAAAGTGAGGTTTTCCATTAATTGCAAACAAAATAATATTTCATTAACTAAATTTTTTAAATATTACAATAATTTATTTTTTTTAATTATTCTTCCTTTGTAATTGATCTCTCTTCTTGAATATGTGGAAATTCAACACGGCCAATCCAAAGGCCACACAAAATAATTAAATGTATGCTTAAAAGTAACAAAGAGGAATATAATGTCGATGGAAAAATATTCCAGCATATTTCCACTCCAAAAAACAAAATTAACCTGCAAATAAAAAAATCACAAATAGGTCCATTAAAAAAGATGATTTATATATAATACATAATGTTGCTTAAGATGAATATATATTACCTTATAACAGTAGGGAAACTGGTCTTCCACAAAAGAAAAGGCAAAGAATAGAAATACCTAAAAATAATTACAAAGATTATTATATATAATTTAAGTTAAAATACTTGTATAAATAAATAAAAAATGTTTCAAGAAAGATGAAATTCAAACCATGAATAGAATTGATAATGGAGAGACCGAGCAAAAACTATGCCAATAAAATTCCCAACAAACATAACTGTTATTATATCTGCAAAATATCAAAATCAATATTATTCAGTTTTAATATAAATAAAACAAACAATTCACATGTACAATTTGAAAAACGAAAAAGAAAATAATTGTACATACGTTCTTTATTGAGTGTCTTTATT
This sequence comes from Juncus inflexus, assembly GCA_024447665.1. NCBI lineage: Eukaryota > Viridiplantae > Streptophyta > Magnoliopsida > Poales > Juncaceae > Juncus > Juncus inflexus. The sequence continues at coordinate 597,367 of JAJHPC010000011.1, forward strand.
CTTGATTTGCATGAAACTAATTGAAAAGATAAAATCTTTGATATAGAATCATTCAACCAATTTCTCAAAAGACGTAAAAGCCCTCCTTCATGCCTGTTAATCATTATTGAATATTTAAATTAAGGAAAATTTTCATGTGTAAATTTGTCAAAAAATATTAATATAAATATATATTTTATAATTGATATAAAACACTGACTTGGACCATTTGTAGTGTGCAAAAAGGAGAAGAATTAAAAGATGAAGAAACAACAAAGCACTTGCAAATTCTTTCGATACAAATATTTTTTCTGGTACAAACTTGAAATTCACTGACCTGAATTAAAAAAAAACTGTTAGATATGAATTATTTCAAATTATGTAAATAAAGGTACAAATTTTGATGGAAATAAACTTACCAGAAATGTATAAATACGCGGCCCAAATTGAAGGCTCTTGAAATGTATTCGATTGGATATGATACTAAAAATGGCAAACCCAATATAACCTACAATTTCACATAAACATAAACCCTAATTATCTATGTGTTTCTAAAATAATTATATATAATTTTTTGATGAAATATTTCCGTAATTTCAAAAAGAAAGCACAAACCTGTAGCAAAGCAGCTCCAAACAAAGCTAAAAATACGCCTTTAATGCTCATAGCCTACAAAAAACAAAAATTTATGTAAATTAATAATACAAAAGTTAGACAGAAAAGTTAGTTATTTAGTACCTTAAGCATTAACAGAAGCAAAGAGGGAGCAAACAGAAGCACATTCATCTTAATTGACACAGCTGCACTGCAATAAAACCTAATTTAGCATAAAACCCTAATTATTGAGTTTCACCCCAATAAAACCCTATCAAAATATTAAAATTTGGGCATTGATTAACCTGAAAATGATTAGAGCTAAGTACCACTTTTGGTACAGAAGAAATAATAATGAAGCGTGAAGAAAAGTCATTGCAAAACAATCATTAAAAAGACGTAATACAAATATTGAATGAACTCTTTTTGACAAACTTAGTAACACAATAGCCCACCAAGGTACCTGTAATAATAAAATTACGAAAAATATCAAATTAATATACATCATATATTAATATTATTCACAAATTACAGTACATACCACGTCAGTTTTCAAGTAAATTAGCTGCACAATTCCCAGATTGATAATGTATAAAACCCCAAATAAAATCTGAAATGATTAAACGCAAAAAATCAGTAATAAAATTACAAAAAATACAATAATTTTTAATGTGAATAAAATTCCGACCTGAGCAGGAAAAACTTGCGCGCCAGTAATAAATTTAATTAAAGAATATAAATATAGAAATCCAGCTGGATAAACTAAAGGCCCTGTATCGCCTTTTAGCTCTGTGTAGTCTCTTTCTCCATTCAGAAATCCATCTACCTGTTTTTAAACAAAACAGGTTCAGTTTTAAGATTTCAAAGTATTGAAATTGTGAGAAATTTAGGGGGTGTTTTGTAAGATTTTCTTTCACCTGAGACATGTATGCGTCCCAATCGATCTTTGTATCTGTCAAAAATGTAAGTAAATTATCAAAATTGAGTGTTAATTGTGCAATTGATTCGAGTTACTAATATGAAAGATTTCAATTTGGTCAAAAAAGCACTGAACTTTGGAATCATTTATCGGCCAATTAACTAAAAATTAACTACAATGAGCAACTCAAAAAACTTAAGCGAACAATTCACTGATTCCTCCAATGATAAACATATAAAAAACAATTTTACACTGAGAGTAAAATATAATCAAAACAAATCTCTTACAGGGCACAAAGGAGATGATGAGAGTGACCAAAATCGCATCGAACAAAAGCACGAGGATCGCAAAAACGGGTTTCGAAATCTGAAATCCGTTGTTTGGAGTCTCGGCAGATCGAAACGAGCTCTTAGTTCTCGCCATTTTTCTTCTTCAGATTTTCATCAATGGAGGCGCGCTGCTAAATGCTACGGGAAGAAAGGTATTAATCGGATTCCTGCGTTTCAATAGAATTCGAAATCTGTTTCTGTATAAACTGAGAATTGAAATGAATATAAATATAAGAGAAAAACTCACTTTGCTCCCTGAATTTTTTAAAATTGTTAAACTTGCCCCCTAAACTTATTTTTGCACACTTTTGCCCCCTAAACTCTTCCAAATGTTCAACTTACCCCCTCCATCAAGTTAAATGCCCAGTCAGCAGTTAACTGATTGCGTGGCATGCTGACGTAGCAAATATATTATTTTTTTATTCCACGTCAGCAGTCTCTTCCCTTTCTTCTCTTCCCATTCTTCTCTTTGCTCATGACTCTTCTCCTTCGCTCCTGACTCTTCTCCTTCGCTCTCTTCTCCTTCTCTGTCTTCGCTCTCCTCTGTCTCTTCTCCTCTTCGCTCTCTTCTCCTCTCTCCGCGCGACACCAGACCCGCTGACGACGCCAGCCCCCGCCACCGGACAGCCAGATCTCCGGCCCCAGTCTCTCGCCACCGCCAGCTAGCCCTTCTGGACGATGAAGCAGCTACATTCAGGTCAGTAGGTCGTAATTGCTCGCACAAATCTAAATTTCATGACTGATTTTGGATTTTAATTTGTTGAATTTATTAACTCTTGAAGTGCTTCTTATTCTTTAGGGGTTTAGGTCTTGATGTTGTTGGTACGTCTGATTTTACTGGTACAGTACCTACATTCCGTCCAGAAGCTTTGATTTAACCACAAAATACAGCAACAATTTATGAAAAATATGAAAAAAAAATTTCCGTCCAGAAGCTTGTCATGAACAGTAGCGGGGAAAAAAACCCGGATGTAATAATAATAATAATAATAAGGGTGAATATGGGTGGAGTTATTGTAAAAAAAAATTTCTTACACATATTATTTGTAGATATTGGTGATTATGGTGAATATGGGTGGAGTTATGAAGAGGGGAATGCATATATGTGTCCTCATTGTGCTAGAAAATGTTTCTTGCTTCATGCAAAAACTCAAAAAAATAATGGTCGAGCATTTTACAAATGTCAACTTTGCGAGCACTTTGCTTGGTGTGACGATATTGCCTTCACATCAATCCACCTCAAGTACCAAGTTCAGAGCTTCGAGAAGAGATTTGAAGAATTTGAAAAGAAACAAAGACAGAGATTTGAAGAAATAGAAAAGAATTTGAAAAAATTAATTATGTTGTTGTTTATGTTGTGTGTTATAATTAGTATTGTAATTATGCGATTTGGGAATAATTTATTTTAGGGTATAGGGTTTGGAGTTTAAGGTTTATGTGATATTGTATGTTTAGGGAATTATGCGATTATGGGAATAATTTATTTTAGGGTTTAGGGTTTGGAGTTTAAGGTTTATGTGATATTGTATGTTTAGAGTTTAATGCGATTATGGAATGTGATGTTGTATGGAAATAATTTGGAGTTTGGGAGTTTTTTTATTTTTAGCATTATTTCCAAAAATAATTCAGCAAATTAGGTAACTAGGCCACTTTAATAACGATTCTTTTGTAAAAACCGTGACTAAGTTTCCAATTTAGTATCGGTTCTTTAAAAAAAGCCGTTACTAACACGATTTAGTATCGGTTCTTTCAAACAAACCGTTACTAAGAGGATTTCGTATCGGTTCTTTGAAAAAACCCGTTACTAAGACTATTTAGTATCGGTTCTTTCCAAAAAACCGTTACTAAGCGGATTTAGTATCGGTTCTTTGGAAAAAACCGTTACTAAGGCGATTTAGTATCGGTTCTTTGGAAAAAACCGTTACTAAGCCAATTTAGTATCGGTTATTTCAAACAAACCATTACTAAGCCGATTTAGTATCGGTTCTTTTATAAAAACCGATACAATATTAATATTTACTATCGGTTTTTTGTTAAAACCCGTTACTAACTCCCTTAATTTTGAAATTTTTTTCATTTATTTTTGTAAACGGGTTGTATATGAAACAAATGTTGTATATGAAACACAAATAATGCATACAAAAAATATGCAAAAAATACATAATTAAGTCCTTATAAAACAAATAATAACATAGACCAAATGTCACGAAATAAAAACATAGACCAAATGTCACGAAATACATAATTAAGTCCTTATAAAACATAAAAATATGTAAAAAATAAAATAAAATTCAAGACTTAACATTCAACAAATCTAATTGTGTGGCGTCTGATTCGAAGATTCTCCAGTAGATGACGTCCTAAAAATATAAATACACATTAAAAAAATTGTATATAAAAATTAATTATACGAATTGAATGTAAATATTAATACCTGCTCTTTTTTATAGGACAAGTACTTTTATTATGACCCGCTTCGGGCAAAAAAATTGTATGTATATTGTATGCTCGAAAATCATGATCTAATAAAGAGCAATCTGTCATTGAAAATAATCAATTTACAAACACCTGAGTAATTGGCACAATTGATGGTGTATATAAAATTTAACTATTGAATGTAGAATTGGAATAAAAAGTTATAATATATATGCCCGTGTGGAGTGAGAGATAATGATTATGCAAGTATTCTTCTCACATTTATGTGAAGAAAACAAAAAATGCTATGCAAAGATTGGTGGACATTTTTTCTGAAATGTAGTGTAGACTTCTTTTTGTTGGTGTTGGTGTAGACTTAAACTCGTTTGTTAAGATTAGATTATTCGGCAATTTAAATATATAAATTGTTATTTTATTTTTATTAAAAGCTCTCAAATTTTAGTACGAGCACAATTTTTTTTTTCCATTTCGAATATTTCTTAGTTATTTCGAATACTCTCCTGTCTTTGGCAAAACCATATAGGCAGCAACGTGGGTTGTTTTCATTCATGTCTAAGATGAGTTAACAGAACACAACTGAAAAGAACGCTCTTTCCTAATATAGATTATAGCCTTAATATATTTGATAAATTTATAACATTATAACCAAGCTATTTTTGAAGGCACTCGATATTTTTTAGGATAATAAAATATTTGAAAAATAAAAAAAAAAATTTCTCCAACAAATATGCGACTTAATAGATTTAAATGCCACGATAAACCTTACGAATGTAACTTTTAATATATCAGTAATACTATAAATAATGAATATAATTGAATATAAATTATATAACTGACTATTCATGCATGTAGATGAAGAAAATACAATTTTGGAAATTATTGAAAATATAGGGTTTAAATGCAAATTTGCTTGTAAAATAGGCGTGACCGTTTGTTCTATATTACTCCCGTATGCCACGTGGGGGTAACCAGGTATTTGTTCCCTTGTTTTCTGCACATGTTTTGAGTTTTGACAAATGTGAGTGTGACACGATGAATAGAGGAAATCATCATGATTCATGCCTAGTGACTAGTGATGACTGATGGTGATGAGTGACAAGTCACAGGCTGCAGGTCCAAGTTATATCTTGAACTTGATCACACACTTGCTTGATATGTCCGGTGTTATTTAACGTTTGTTTTAGAATGCTCTAACTTACCATAATAATATATTAATAAATAATAATGTAACGGAATATATTTCAGCTGCTTGCTATCTTGGTCATTAACTAAAAAAAGGAAAAAGAAAAAAAAAAGAAAAGAAATCTGGAAAATGATTTTAAATAGAAAAAAAAACAGAAGGATTAACGATCGTCTGACAAGTGTCCTGCATGCAGAAAATAGCATGCAGAGACTACTACTCCCTCTCTTTGTCATTTTCCAAACTTCTCTTCTCTTCTCTTCTCTTCTCTCTACCTTCAAAGTTCAAACCAACCAAAATTTTTCTCTCCTTTCGATTTCTCTCTACAGAAAAAAGTACTTGAAAATGGGAAACGTCTCGACCTCTCGGCGGAGCCGCCCGCCTGAGTCTCCACCAGGGATTCTGGCCGCCCTCTACAGTCGCAGTACATTTGACACGATCAAGCGAGGGCGGATCATGAGGCCTGGGCTGATAGGGATCATTTACGACATTCGTGATCCGATCCAGGCCGATCTACACGATCCAGGTTCGTTCTTCCTCTTTCTTGTTATTGTTTTAGAAATTTACACATTTCTTGTTCAATGTAGACTGTAAATCCTTTGATCTGAATGTTTTTATTGTAAATGTGAATGTTTTTTGAACTAAATGATTCCGATTTGATAAATTTACACTTGAACTGGTACCATCTCGTGTACCTATCGTACGAGAGTTATTTTTTATTTACTTCTTTATTGAAAGAGATGTTTATTTGTTTCTTTTTTTGTTTTGAATGATTTTGAAGGTGCCGATCTGTTGGAAGATGAAGCACCGATTGGTGAAGCAGGGTTCTTGATCATCGCTGATCAGAACAGCAGGATGATCATCATGCAAAACGGCCATGCATTTGCTCTGGTATGTTGTATCAGTTTTTGTGTGATTAATTTCTATATAATAAATATATAAATATTTCAGCTGGTACTTTACATTAGTATGTAGAAAATTATTGATGAAAATTGAGAACAATAATTCCCTTTTATTTTATTTATTTATTTTGCAGATTGACGGCACATCTGATATATTATATCTTTTAAGGTTGACTATGACGGCCTATGCTGTTGGTAGAGGTAATGTTTTTGAAAAATGAAAATATTTTTTGTAGGCCATTTATAAAATAATTTTACTATCCTTGTTGCAAACTGAGGAATGATCAATTTACTTTTATAAATTTAGTCTTTGAAGGTTTTAGAGATCAAAGTGAAGAGATATCATCACAGTCACTAGCTTTAGTGCAGATGATGAGTATGATGCAATTGGTAAATGCAAAATATGTTATTTTTTTTACTTAAAAATCATTTATTTTATTTTAATTGTTAGATTAAAACTGATAAAGCAATTTTATCATTATTAAAAAAAATTTTGGTGCTAGCTTCACATGTTATGTCTAGATGAGCAAGAGGAAGAGGATACAGCTGATTTCATTGTTTTCACAGAAATGTATTATTTTTCTTTGACTTCATTTTTTTTATGAAAGTTTCAGTTTCTGTTTTATTTGCCCAAATTAAAACTATAATTTTTGCACAGATTCACGGATGGCAACATATCAGTAGAGATCGTATACGTATTTTCTATTTATGCAAACGACATATTTGTGTTTGTGAACATTGTGATAAAGGCACATCACCAATCAGGTAAATCATCGGCCAGTTTATTCTAATATATCTTTGTTATTATTCCTTAGATTATAAACTAATTTCAGTTTTTCAACCATGCTATTAGGGGTGACAATAGTAGAGATGGGTGAGGACCGTACCGAATCTTCTCCAGTTACGGTACACATTTATTTTTCTTTCCTTTTCTGCCTTTTTTTTTTTTTCCAAGTACAAGCAAACGAAAAAAATTGACTCAAAATAAAGAACATTGTAGATGAAAATTGAGGATAATTCCTTTTTATTTTATTTATTTATTTATTTTGCAGATTGATGGTGTGACCCATATGCTAAATCTGATATACATTGGCTGGTCAGGAGGTCATCTTGCCACTGGTATTATTTTTCGAATAATGAGAATAATTTCATCTGTCTGTTCTTATGAATTGACTATTAGTTCCATTGTTGCAACATGAGGGATATTTAATTTTTTCTATTTATTTTTGAAAGGTCCTCAAAACGGTATCAATCAAAGTGGCATCAATGCGGTGGTGTTATTACACATGAATTGGATTGCAATGGTAATGTAAAATATCTTTCATTTTTTTATTTTAGTTGTAGGATTAAAACTGATAACGGCAATTATGCTTATTAATTTTTTTTCTTTTCTCGCAGATTGAATCATCAAACCGAGATGAGGAAGACGAGGATATATATTACGATTTCTTTCTATTCGAAAAAAGGTAATCTTTTTTTTTTAACTCCTTTTTTTTTTGTTGAAATTTCAAAGTTAAAATATAATTCTTGTACAGGTTCTACAGCGGGAATGTCGCAGTAGATGTTTTCTACCTGTTTTGTATTTATGGGAGTCGTTTGTTCCTATTTGCCAATATTAACATTAATTCTTCTACGCCATCAGGTAAATTAACATCCAGTTTATTCTAATGTTTCTTTATTTTTTAATTGCTAATATTTATTTGTTTACCCATTAATATATAAACTGATTTTTAAACTTGTTATTAGGGGTAACCATAATCGATTTGGGTGAGGGCACAACGAGCTCCTCCACTATTCCGGTATACCTTATTTATTTATTTTTATTCTAGCCTTTTTTTTCCAAGTAATTAATAACACTGAAAATAAAGAATGAAGCTAACTTTCTAATTTCTAATAGCTCACTTTTTTATTTTATTTTATTTATTTTATCATTTCTCTGTGTACTAACATTATATTTCATGTTTTTTTTCTCTTTATCTATTGTTTAGGAACTTGAAATGACACTGACACTTAACCAAACAGGTTCGTTCATGCACACCATTCTATAGGAAAATTTAGAAACAAACCCTCCAAAATATTGCTATGAAAAACAAAACCACCCTCACAAAACTAAAACAAACTAACAATTCAGTTCTGACCCTGTTAGCTGTAACTAATCTTGATATGATTTAACATTTAATTAACTTTATTATATTGTTCGTCTCTATTTCAACTTGTTTATCTCGTGATGTCTAAAGTTAAAAAAAAATTTTAATGTTAAAATAAAAAAGAATTAATTAATCTCGGACTAATTATGCTCAAATTCAATTCTGAACTGTTATTTCAACATTTTTACTAATTAATCTCAAAAGGTTTGAACATTTAGTTAAATATTATAATAAGCATTTTTGTATATAGTTTTGAAGTTTTTTGAAGGTTTTAATAGTTTCTTATCATTTTTCTATTTTTTTATTTTTCTAATTTACAGTTGGTTTTCGATCTTTTGATCATACTGAGGATCGGGCGCCTCAAACGGAGGCTCTCATGTTTACATCGGTACTTTCTTTAATAATTTTTTTTATTTTTTAAATTTCTAAGGTTTTCACGAAAATAAACATGAATTTTGTGTTATAATTTCAATTGTACTTTACCATTTGCGTGTAGAAATTATATATGAATTTTGAGCATAATTCCGTTTTTATTCTTATTTTAATTATCTTTTTTGCAGATTATTGGTAGCGCTGATTTCTCACGTTGGTTTATTGGTCAGACAAGAGGCATTGATGCTTTTAGAGGTAACATAAAATGATAAATTTATTTATTTGGCGGTTAATGCAAAATATATAACGTGTAGTTTACTTACTAAAATTTCTTTTGAAGGAGTCACAACTGACATTGATCAAATGGAAATGGCACTACCACAAGCAGAGACTATAATGCAGCATAATACGGTGAGACCCAAATTTTTTAATTTTTTAATTTCAATATCAGAAGAAAAATTATAAAGGTAATGCTTTGCTTACTTATTTCTTTTTCTTCTTTTATAATAGGTTGGACAATATGAAGAGACTGGGGACGAGAATTTGCATAATATGAACATGCTCACAGTGATAAATGTAACTTATCTTAATATTTTTTTATTTCAGTAGTAGGATAAAAGTTATAAAGGCAATGCTTTCTTTGCTTACATATTTCTTTTGGTATTATTTTTTAATTCTAGTTTCTGCCGCTATACGAAGAAGAAGGGGATGAGGAAGCCTTTGCCTTTTTCTTAGTGATGTATTCTCTTTCGAACTTTATTTAATTTTGTAACTTGTAAATTTCTGTTATTGATAGCGCGATTATTACTCTTACAGGTTTGACTTTGGAAGTATTAGAATTAGTATACTGGTTCTCGTCAGTCTTTACGATGGCACGATATTCATTTTTGTGATATTTGACATGAGGATTCCATCAGAATCAGGCATATCTCCATCTAATTTTATTATAATTTCTCTTTGTTATGATTTGTTAAAATATATACTAATTGATTTCAGTTTTTAAAAATGTTATTAGGTGTCTCAATTGAAGAACTGGATCATGACAGTATTACGGTATCCTTTCCCACTTCCTCTAACCTTTTTCTTGAAGTACAAACAAAAAATTTGCCTGTAATTAACTTACCTGACAGATTGTTAATCATTCAAAAAAAAGAATAAAACGAACTTAGTTTCTACTTTCTACTAGTCCATTTATTTGTATTATATTTTTTTTCATTTTCTCCTTTCTCTTTGTGCCGTCCTTTATGCAAATTTATTTCTTTTGAATAGTTTGGATCAGCACATTATGAAGGGGAAGAAGAAGAAGGGGCGGTAATAATCGCTCGAGAAATGAGACACACAGTATGAATAATAATAATTCTGAATTTTTTATTTTTTAATTTACAAATTAATTTGATAAGGGGATTTATTTCCTGCTTTTTAATTAGGTGACTTATCAACAAGTGCTGAATAAAGAAGATGAAGAAGAAGAAGGGGCAGTAACAATATCTCGCGACACGAACCAAAATGTGCGTAAAACAATTAATTTGAATTTTATATATATTTTTATTTGAAAAAGTAATAATTGATATTAATTTGCTGCTTTTGCAATAGGTGACTTACCAAAACGGGATGAAGGAAGAAGAAGAAGAAGAAGAAGAAGAGCCATCAAGTGTGGCAGAACTGATTAGGCGTTTTGAGGAGCTCGCGCGGCGCCAAGAGGCTGCCCATCCTCCTCCCACTCGGCCACCACGCGTCCTGCCTCCGACCAAGATGCAGGCGTCTGTTGAGCAGACGGGTCCCGATGCAGCACCACGCGTCCTGCCTCCGACCGAGATGCAGGCGCCTGTTGAGCAGACGGGTCCCGATGAAGCACCACGCGTCCTGCCGACCGAGATGCAGGCGTCTGTTGAGCAGACGGGTACCGATGAAGCACCACGCGTCCTGCCGACCGAGATGCAGGCGTCTGTTGAGCAGACGGGTCCCGATGAAGCACCACGCGTCCTGCCGACCGAGATGCAGGCGTCTGTTGAGCAGACGGGTACCGATGCAGCACCACGCGTCCTGCCGAACGAGATGCAGGCGTCTGTTGAGCAGGCCAGTGCGTCCGCATCCGCTTCAACTTCTTCCAGCAGGCCCAAAAGGCCTGACCGCAAATTATACCGCCCACCCAAGTTGAGGGAGAGGGAGAGAGGGTGAGGTCGAGGGACGATAAATGGACGGAAAACTATCATAATTTTAGTTCTTGCAATTTTTTTTTTTTGATTCAATGTTATAAGATTGGCCAGTTTAGTGTTCTTGCTATAATTTTGAAGTTGCTAGTTTTCTATCATGTTTTGAGTAGTCTGAATTATATTATATATTAATTTTAAAAATTAAGTAAAATTACCCCCTAAATGATATATTCTTTGTATGAATATTCTTTTTGGTATTTCCGCATTTGGAGAGATAAAGATACTCATTCACAACACCTAGAACTATCTCGATTAATACAGGATCAAATTGTAAATCCTCTCCAACTTAACAATGTATATACAGACTTTTTATACCAAATTTCTTACATAGACTAACCTCCTTCTATTCCGTCTCTCTCTATCTATTTCTCTTGCCCCACTTTAGACCTAGTCATATCAGCTCTACCATTGTATATTGTTTCACGCCTAAGTGTGCCAATCCTTTTTTGAGTCTGGTCTGTTTCATTACCATTTGAATCCTCTTTCTTGTGTTGGCCCCCCCTCCCCCAACAAAAAAAAATCAGAATGACATTCTTAATTCTTATAGTACCAACATAGGCGGTTCCGACGGTTTAGCGGAACTGCTAAATTCATAATTTTTTTGAACTAATTGACCTTCTAAATTGAGAATTTAACATGAAAAAATAAATTTTACGCAGCTCCGCCAGACTCTCTCGGCGGAACCGACTTTTTCCTTAATTAATCATGATTAAGGGTGTCAAATCAGCTCCGCCGCTCCAGTTCCGCCAGAGGGTCTGGCGAAAATGCTAGTTGATTAATTATTTTCAAAACAGTATTATCTGATTAATTATTCTTCAAAATAATGCTAAAATAAATAAAAAGTCTAAATGTTTTAACTGTTGTTTCAGCCAATAAGTATTGGATGTTATGTAGTAGTTAACTTGCTAGTTTCAGCTTACTTGAATTTTGGAGATTGCTTGTTGAATTGCTTGATTTGAACTACTGACGATTTTTTTTTTGAACTGGCCAAAACTGCAAGATTAATTAAGGAGATGCCAAATTTTTAAAATATTTGTGAAAATAGCCATTTCGCCCAGCCATTGGGGGAAACATTCATTTTCTCAATTTTTGCGATTGAATTAGATAACTACTGTTTCGCCCATGACTGGGTGAAACAGGTAATTTTGTTTTCATTTTTTTAGGCTAACAACACTGTTTCGCCCATATATTTTTTTTTTTTTGCTTTAATTCAGTGCAAAAAAAGAAAAAATGTCTGTTTTGCCCCATCATGGGGCGAAACAGTATTTTTTAAATTAATTAAAGGGAAAAATGAAAATTTGACTGTTTCACCCAGTACCTGGGTGAAATGGCTAGTTTCGCGAATATTTTAAAAATTTGGCTATTCTCTTAATTAATTTTTTTTTAGCCAGTTGAAAAAGAAAAAGTCACTACTGACTCCGTTTTTCATCAATATGATGTTGACACATAACAAAAAGTTGAGATTTGCCAAAGTTGAGAATGATAGTGTGTATATCTTATACTTCATGAGTGTTGGATGAAATTAGAAGTGCGTGGCTAAAAAACATACGTATATTTTTGGGGTGAAAAATATATGCCCAAAAAATATATGTATATTATCAAAAATTCAAATTTCAACCGTACGGATGTAATATATATGTTTTGAATATGTTGTAAATTAATTTTGACAAGAATAAGAATATTATATCATTGCGATCATATATCATCAAAATATACAATACTATTCAAAATATATATCGAAATAATAGATTGATGATACATTATGACAATGATATATTATTCTGATTTATGTAAAAATTAATCCACAATATATTCATAATATATATATTACATATATACGGTTGAAATTCGAATTTAACTTTTTATAATCACTTTAAGAATATTAAAAAAACAACGTAAACATACCTACGTTGTTTAGCATTTTCCATTTACCAAATTAGAAAATAGAACACTTTTGAACGAACAGGAAAAAAGTCTCAATCATGTCAATACGTCATCTAAACAAAAAGTACGAACCGTACGAACCACCACACTCCACCCTTCTCATTTCTCTTGAAAACCCAGGCCTATATAAGAACACTCATTTCACCCTCCATCATTCTCAGGATCAGTAAAATACTCTTTCATTCTCATATCACTTGATCGGCATGAGACCCATGGCTACCAGCCCAGCTAACGACGGAGAGAACAGGATTCCCTCTAAGTTCGACCTGAACAACTTCATTAAGTGGTTTCTGATAGTTTTTGGAGTGGTAATAGTCACGGGTATAGGGGCATGTCTTTTTTTACAAAACCATAAAGAGAAAAAATTCTCGGGCTTTGGACTGGTCAGTTGACCTGATCGATCTCTGCAAATGCAATGTAAATTCTTTGTCTGATTCTAAGGCCCAAGTCCTTTTATTCTTTTCTTTTTCTCCCACCACCAAATCTCATTTCTCTCTCAGATTTTACAGCAAGTGTTTAGTTTGAGAAACTGAACTAATTTTTTTTTTTTTGAAGCTGGGGTGGAAAGGTGGCTCAGAATCGGGCTCGGCAGAGAGTTCACACCGCCACCACAGGTCAATTTCTATATATATTTCTTTTATTCTTTTTTTTTTTAATTGTTTCTTTTATTACTTTTGAAGAAAATTGGAGAGGGTTTGATTTCCCTCCTTCCAATTGTGTATTTCATTTCATGTAAATCGTTCATCCCTATTAATTACATGTACATAGATGAACTATCTACAGCTCATTTTGCTCAAACATTTTCTGTTCTTATTTTTCCTACCCCTATAAATTGAAAGAACAACTAATACAAGAGGATAACTTAGAACAATCACTCGGCCATAATCTTTCAAAAAAAAAACTATGAACATTCAAATTCGGCCCAAATTCGGCCCAAAAAAAGTCTCTGTTAAGACAGCTCTTTCTTCTCTTCTTCTTCTTCAAGCTACACCATTTTCTTACTCAGTCCTCTGATTCTTCTACTCTTATGTCATCTCCACCTCTTAGATCCGAAGATGATGGAGAAGCTGAGACTACCCGATTCATTATGTGTCGGATTGTTTTAAAAAAGAAACTCACCGCGCAATTTATTCTCATTTTATGGTACCGGTTATCGGTAGGCAAGATTGGCCCAAAACAGGAATTGATCCTCCGCTAAAAAACATGCCGGGTAGGCCTAAAAAACATGCTCGACGTAAACAAGGTGTAGTGCCTAAACCATCAGCTTCAAAACTATCGAAATCAGGTCAAATAATAAAGTGTAGTGTTTGCCGCGAAACGGGTCATAATAAAAGTACTTGTCCTATAAAAAAGAGCAGGTATTAATATTTACATTCAATTCGTATAATTAATTTTTATACACAATTTTTTTAATGTGTATTTATATTTTTAGGACGTCATCTACTGGGGAATCTTCGAATCAGACGCCACACAATTAGATTTGTTGAATGTTAAGTCTTGAATTTTATTTTATTTTTTGCATATTTTTATGTTTTATAAGGACTTAATTATGTATTTCGTGACATTTGGTCTATGTTATTATTTGTTTTATAAGGACTTAATTATGTATTTTTTGCATATTTTTTGTATGCATTATTTGTGTTTCATATACAACATTTGTTTCATATACAACCTGTTTACAAAAATAAATGAAAAAAATTTCAAAATTAAGGGAGTTAGTAACGGGTTTTAACAAAACACCGATAGTAAATATTAATATTGTATCGGTTTTTATAAAAGAACCGATACTAAATCGGCTTAGTAACGGTTTTATAAAAGAACTGATACTAAATCGGCTTAGTAACGGTTTGTTATATTGGCTTAGTAACGGTTTTTTCCAAAGAACCGATATTAAATCCTCTTAGTAACGGTTTTTTTGAAAGAACCGATACTAAATATTCTTAGTAACGTTTTTTTTCAAAGAACCGATACGAAATCCTCTTAGTAACGGTTTGTTTGAAAGAACCGATACTAAATCGTATTAGTAACAGCTTTTTTTAAATAACCGATACTAAATTGGAAACTTAGTCACGGTTTTTACAAAAGAACCGTTATTAAAGTGGCCTAGTTAGCTAATTTGCTGAATTATTTTTGGAAATAATGCTAAAATAAAAAAACTCCCAAACCCCAAATTATTTCCATACAACATCACATTCCATAATGGCATTAAACTCTAAACATACAATATCACATAAACCTTAAACTCCAAACCCTAAACCCTAAAATAAATTATTCCCATAATCGCATAATTCCCTAAACATACAATATCACATAAACCTTAAACTCCAAACCCTATACCCTAAAATAAATTATTCCCATAATCGCATAATTACAATACTAATTATAACACACAACATAAACAACAACATAATTAATTTTTTCAAATTCTTTTCTATTTCTTCAAATCTCTGTCTTTGCATCTTTTCAAATTCTTCAAATCTCTTCTCGAAGCGCTGAACTTGGTACTTGAGGTGGATTGGTGCGAAGGCAATATCGTCACACCAAGCAAAGTGCTCGCAAAGTTGACATTTGTAAAATGCTCGACCATTATTTTTTTGAGTTTTTGCATGAAGCAAGAGACATTTTCTAGCACAATGAGGACACATATATGCATTCCCCTCTTCATAACTCCACCCATATTCACCATAATCATCAATATCTACAAATAATATGTGTAAGAAATTTTTTTTTACAATAACTCCACCCATATTCACCCTTATTATTATTATTATTATTATTATTATTATTATTATTATTATTATTATTATTATTACTACTACTACTACTACTACATCCGGGTTTTTTTCCCGCTACTGTTCATGACAAGCTTCTGGACGGAATTTTTTTTTTCATATTTTTCATAAAAAATTGTTGCTGTATTTTGTGGTTAAATCAAAGCTTCTGGACGGAATGTAGGTACCGTACCAGTAAAATCAGACGTACCAACAACATCAAGACCTAAAATCCTAAGGAATAACAAGCACTTCAAGAGTCAATAAATTCAACAAATTAAAACCCAAAATCAGTCATGAAATTCAGATTTGTTCGAGCAATTACGACCTACTGACCTGAATGTAGCTGCTTCATCGTCTAGAAGGGCTGGCTGGCGGTGGCGAGAGACTGGGGCCGGAGATCTGGCTGGCTGGTGGCGGGGGCTGGCGTCGTCGGCGGGTCTGGCGTCGCGCGGAGAGAGGAGAAGAGAGCGAAGAGGAGAAGAGACAGAGGAGAGCGAAGACAGAGAAGGAGAAGAGAGCGAAGGAGAAGAGTCAGGAGCGAAGGAGAGGAGTCAGGAGCAAAGAGAAGAAAGGGAAGAGGTTGCTGACGTGGAATAAAAAATTAATATATTTGTCACGTCAGCATGCCACGCAATCAGTTAACTGCTGACTGGGCATTTAACTGGATGGAGGGGGCAAGTTGAACATTTGGAAGAGTTTAGGGGGCAAAAGTGTGCAAAAATAAGTTTAGGGGGCAAGTTGAACAATTTTAAAAAGTTCATGGGACAAAAGTGAGCTTTTTTCTAAATATAAATATAACCAAACTAGATCCGTTATCATATATATGTTTTATGTATTGTTTTTTTAGATGCGATAGCAATAGCATGCCATTATATTCTGATTTGAATATTATGTAAGTAAGATTTGTTTCGACTATTTAAGCAAATATACTATACTAACATGTAAAATAATTATTTTTCTTTCTATTAAGTGTTAGTAACAAAAAATAATGCTTTTCAAAAAAAAAAATAATAAAAGTTAAATGAAATAATAAACCATATTGATATGGATAGAAAAAGAATAATAATTATATCTGAATCTAACTTCATTCATGTACTAATAAAAATATTAATGTCTATGTTTTTTATCCAGTTTGATATATATATAAATATTTGGGATAAAAATGTTATGGAGTAAGTGGGGTTTATTTAGAGGAAATGACTTATAACCGAAAACTACCGTTCGTGACAAAGTCACTGTCTTTGAGACTTATTTGTCGCCACTGGATAAATAATAACTGGTGTGCACAGGTACAACGAATAGTCTCTCAAGATACAGTAGCCTTATCTGATTGCATATGCACAAACGAAATCAGAACCAACACCTACTTTGATAGTACATAATTATCGTGGTACTTGACTACAAATTTCTGCAGTAATTTGAGTCAAGCAGATCGTAGGAAACTAGAGAAATATTTGAATTGATATTTGTATAAGAGAGAGAGAGAGAGAGAGAGAGAGAATGTTTTCGTAATTTTTTGTGTGTACTTATTTCTCTTACTGAATCATGTATTTATAAACATGAAATCATGGCTAAACTTAATCATCATGTTTGTCAAAACTTAACCGCCACACTTGGTTATATTTGGCTCTTATTCATGCATCCAACATATGACACATTAAGCGCCACATATTATATCAAATTTAGATTTCAATTTGATAAAGAAAGCAAACCGTCTCAATGAGATGCGCCTTGTACTTGATCATATCCACTCATTCAAATTATAAACAATCCAAATATTTATTTTATTTTTCTAATAAAATAATATTCATTTTGAAAATCCACCAACAATAAATAAATTATTATTCAGATATAAATATTTTATGAATATATATATATATATGGGAGATGCTAAACAACATACGTATGTTCGAACATACGTTTTTTTAAAATATCCGTAAAGTGGTTATAAAAAGTAAAAATTCAAATTTCAACCGTATGGATGTAATATATATGTTATGAATATTTTGTGGATTAATTTTCACAGGAATCAAAATAATATATCATTGCCATCATGTATCATCAAACTATTATTCTGATATATGTTTTGAATAGTGCTGCATATTTTTGATGATATATGATGCCAATGTTATATTATTCTGATTTTTGTGAAAATTAATCTCCAACATATTCATAACATATATATTACATCCGTCCGGTTGAAATTTTTATTTTTATTTTTTTAATATATATTTTGGGTATGGTAAAAAAACGTATGTTGTACATACGTATGTTATTTAGCCACACCCATATATATATATATATATATATATATATATAAATGGGTCGAATAGCATTCATTTTAATATGGGGTTTTACCCGATGGTGGAAGTTCCCCATTTACAGCGCAGCACGAGATTTCAAATCCTGGATTTTACGGAGACGCCCCACACGCAAGGCCACAATACCTCGACTCGGCTTGATTCTTCCTCCAACTCCGAACGAATTTCAGTAGTGACAGAAAGAAAACGAGAAGGGTTCCGTTTCTTCTTCGCTTTCTTTCCTTTTCCTTCGGTACTCTTTTCTTTCCTTTTTCTTCTCACAAAACCTGACCTCATCTCTGAATAATCCAATCAATTCGTAGACTAGATTTCCACACACGAACCATCTTTCACAATCCCAATAAGCCCTGATCGATCAAGCAATTCAATTAACCTCAAATTTCGATTCTCAGGTTCAATTCCCCCAACAAACCAAATGTCAAACAAAGGAAGAATGCCGGTGCCCACACAATACCAACAACGCCATCATCATCATCATCCCGTCCGAGCCGGCATACTACACCACCCGGACCCGTACGGACCCAGGCCCGGCATCCACCGCCCTCTGCCGCCAGGCGCCGCCGCCTTTCCTTACGACATGATGATGCCTCCGCCTGAAATCATGGAGAGAAAGCTCGAAAAACAGCATGTGGAGATAAAGAAGCTCGCTTTTGAGAACCAGAGACTCGCCGCCTCTCATAATTCCCTGAGACACGAGCTAGCAACCTCTCAGCACGAACTCCTAAGGCTCCAAGTACGATTCGAATCCCCAATTTTACAATTTCACTTCCAATTTGGTGAAATTACACTTCTTTATTGACGAATTTGGGGAATTTTTATGACCAGACGCATATGGAAGGGGTGAAAGGGGAAGAGGAGCAAAAGATGAGGGGCATGATGGAAAAAATGGCGAAAATGGAGACGGATTTGAAATCCGGCGAATCTATAAAATCCGAGCTTCAGAAATCTCACGTGGAAGCCCGAAGCCTGGTTTCCGTCAGACAGGATTTGATTTCCAAAGTTCAGTCCATGAGTCAGGATTTACAAAGAACCGTCAGTGAAGCTCAACAATTGCCCGGTTTAGTCACAGAGCTTGACTCACTTAGACTTGAATATCAGAATTACAGGTATAAGACTATAAGTAAATATTTTGTAAATTTCCCTATTTAAAAATAAAATATTTGAGTTGGTTATGTTTATAATGTTTTTAATATTTAGGGTGAATTATGAATATGAGAGGAAATTGAGACTGGAGCATTACGAATCGTTGCAAGTAATGGAGAAGAATTATGTGTCCATGGTGAGAGAAATGGAGAAGCTACGTGCTCAGTTGACTAACTCTACTGGTAATTAATTAATTTTTTGAATACTTCAGCTACTTTTTAAGATATAAAATAATAATTAATTTAACTGTTGAATTTTATTGTATTGAATTGAATTGTAGGTGTGGCTTATAATAATGCGCTCACTGCTCAAAAGGAGAATGATTCATCTGCTCAAGCGTCTCAGGTTAGTTTTTTTTTATTTTATTTCATATATTTTGTGCAAGTAACTAGTGCTTATTTTTTTTAATTCTATGAGATTTATTGCGCGTTTTTTTGACAAATAGGTGCATGGCATGCAAAGTGGTCAAGCAACGAATAATCCTGGACCGAGTCCAAACTCAAACCCTAACCCTAATTCTCAATACGACCCTACACAAGCACAAGTAGCTTATTACGGTACCGCTCAGCCAGCTCAGCCCTATTATGGAACAAACACCCAGGTACTATAAATTATAAATCCATAACTTAATTTTATTTTTACATTTTTAGTTACTTTATTTTTGTGAATTATTTTAGGTACAACAGAATATATATGCAGCGCAACAGTACATGTATGGAACTGCACAAGTTCCAGTTAATCTGTATGGAATAACTCAAGTGCCAGGTCAGCAACAGGTGTCGAACCCCTATGGGTCGGTGCAGTATGGATCTGCACAGAGTCAAAACCATGGACCAAATACTCAAGGGCAAAATCGTAAATAGACAGATATTCTAGAGTTATTTGTTGAGAAGTTGATTTTATTGGAGAAATGAGATGGGAGGAAACATTGATTTGTTTGGATAGAAGGGTGTTTAATTAATTTTGGGTGGCTTATGTTGTAATCATTGAGTTATTTTTATTTGCTTGTTATAGGCTCTGCATAAATTATTTTTGGCTTATAGAGGATTAATGCTTTGCAGTTCAGACATAGTTATTTAGATTAGTATTATGTATTGTTTTCACAAAACTGAATTTTTAATAATAAAGAAACAGATGCTGACAACTTGGTAGGTAGTTATAATAAATCCTTTTATTATTATTTTATTTATTTTCTCTCTTTTGCTTCTTCGCTTTAAATGTAGCTCTAAACAATATAAATTCACTTGTTTTGTTGGTATCCATTCAATAATCTTCCAACCAATATCCCCCCCCCCCCCTTCCCAATTCTAGCATCCAAAGAGGCCACATCATTCTCTTTTGGGAACCATTGGATGGGGTGATGTGGTTCGATATGGACCGTTCGATCGTTTAGAGTTTTTGATATTTTATGGCGGTTTCTGTGTAGTTAGATGTTGTCAGAATAAGATTGGTCGAAATTCGGTGTTCTGCGTTATATCATGATTTAGTGTGAAATGTCAAATCAAATATAATTAATTATTTTGAAAACTAAAATATGTAACTTATGTGTTGTGAGTTATAATATCAATAACCATCGAATACTCACTACACATAATTCATTCCTAAATAATAATAAAAATAATGATTTATCAAAAAAAAAATGGGCCCTCATGCCACTCTCTTTCTCTCTCCCTCAAATAAAAAAAAATAATGATTTCCAAAATAAAAATAAAAGGTGGGGCCCTCTTTCTCTCTCTCTCAAATAATTAAAAAAATAAATAAATAATTTATTTTCCAAAAAAAAAATGTGGGTTCCATGTGTCTTTCTCTCTCAGGTAATTTTTTCCCAACGTTTTATTTCAAAATATGATTTTTTTAGTAGCTCATTTTTTTGTGAAAAAATGAAAAATAGAACAAGAATGATGAGATCTTTCATTCAGGATCTCAATTGTTATACTTTCGAACGCACCATTATGTTTTCTTATAATGACTTTCAATATCTTGTGTCTTCAATCGACATGATTGAATATCACAATGTCAGATGACATTATGACTCATTCCTAAATAAAAATAAAAATAAAAATAATTTATCAAAAAAAAATGTGGGTCTCATGTGTCACTCCTTTTATCTTTCCCTCAAGTAAATAAAAAAATAGATTAATAATTTTCAAAAAAAAAAAAGTGGGCCCTCTCTTTCTCTCTCCCTAAATAATTAAAAAAAAAGAAAATAAATAAATCATTTAAAAAAAAAAAGAATGTGAGCTCCATGTGTGTGACTCTCTCTAAGGTAATTTTTTCCTAACGTTTTCTTTCAAAATATAATTTTTCAATAACTCAATTTAAAAAAAAAATGAAAAATATAACAAGGATGATGAAACCTTTCATTCAAGACTCCAATTGTTATACTTTCGAACGCACCATTATGTTTTCTCATAATGACTATTATAAATAATTTATATAGTTTTTTTAAGATTATTAATTCATAAGATAAATTTAATGTATTAATTATTAAACAATAAAAATGATAAAAACCGCAGCAGAGCGCGGAAATTCTCCTAGTTTATTCCAAAATCTTCACATTTATTCATTATTCACCAACACTATTTATTCAATCTTCACAACCCAAATAAACTCTCAATCAATTCAAACTTCAACTTTCGGAACCGCGGCTAAAGAAGCTCGTAATTTCTCATGAGAATATGACAAATCGACCATTTTTCCTCTCAAATACTTCTCATAAGACGCAAGATCAAAATGGCCATGGCCACACATTGCCATTACGATCACTTTCTTCTCGCCCGTTTTCTTGCATTCCAAGGCTTCTCTTATCGCAGCTGCAATTGCGTGAGTTGGTTCTGGCGCCGGTATAATTCCCTCCGTTCGAGCAAATTGAATCGCAGCTACATTAATTAAAGATAATTAGGGTTACAAAATTAATAAATTTATTAAAATAATGCAGTCAATCTAGTTATTAATACCTTCAAAACATTCAATTTGTTGTATTGCGATGGCTTCCATGAGCCCCAACTCATACACATGGGAAATTAGAGGCGCCATCCCATGATACCGAAGTCCACCTACATTAAAAAACTCATATAAACATCTATAAAACAAAGAGAGATATTAAAAAAAACTTATTTCTTACCAGCATGAATTGGGTCGGGAATAAAATCATGACCAAGAGTATGCATTTTCATCAAGGGCGTCAATCCGGCTGTATCTCCAAAATCGTACGCATAAACCCCTTTAGTAAGCGAAGGACAAGCGGCCGGCTCGACCGCCCTAAAAACCGGGCTCATCTTTCCCCTCAACTTCTCTCTAATAAACGGGAAACACAATCCCGCAAAATTTGACCCACCGCCCGTACATCCAATCACCAAATCTGGTATTTCACCAACCGCTTCAAGTTGTTTCAAACACTCTTCACCAATCACGGTTTGGTGTAGCAACACATGGTTCAACACGCTTCCCAAGCAGTATTTCGTGTCCTCATTTAATGCTGCTACCTCAACCGCCTCGGAAATCGCGATTCCGAGGCTTCCAGGGCTTAAAGGGTCGGATTTTAAGATGTTTTGTCCCGCTTGGGTTATGGAAGATGGAGACGGGTGCACTTTTGCTCCCCATGTTTCCATCATGAGACGCCTGTATGGTTTTTGGTCATACGAGGCTCGTACTTGCCATACCTTATAAAATATCAAAATGATGATTATTTATATAATTAGTATTTTTACCATAAATATTTCGGGCTACTAACTGCTGAATAATTATATTGAATCAATATGTTGTAACATGCACCTCACAATTAAGGCCGAAGAGGCTGGAAGCGAAGGATAAAGCGCTGCCCCATTGGCCTGCGCCGGTTTCGGTCACGACATTTTTGACTCCTTGTTGAGCATTATACCAAGCTTGCGGCACAGCCGTATTAGGCTTGTGCGATCCAGCCGGACTTGTACCTTCGTACTTGTAATAAATTCTAGCCGGTGTATCTAAAAACTTCTCAAGTCTTTTCGCCCTGTCGTTTAATTAATCAAAAAAAATATTAAGAAAATTATTATATAGAAAATTATAATTTTTTTTTTTTGAATTTATTGGGGAACTCATATGCCTCTCATCTATTTTCAAAGAAATCGGTTTTGCCGAGTTTCGAACCACAAATCGGTTTTGCCGAATTTCGAACCCACAATTTTTAGATTGGTGGGGTGGTATCTTATAGAAAATTATAATTATAATAAAAAAATTATAAATAGAAACCTAATAAGGGGAGTTGGGCGCCAAAGACGGTACACGTCGATGACCTCATCAGGAATTTCTATAAACTCTTCAAATGAAATCTCTTGTTTGATCAACTCTTCCGGAAAAAGAGGCGATAAATCACTCGGATTTAGTGGTTTATGAGTTCGAGGATTTAGAGGTGGAGGTGGTTTTACATCTAGATCTGCTACAAGATTGTACCACTGTTTCGGTATTTCGATTGGTACAGTACTGGTACCAGAAACTACTCTTGAGCTGAATGGTTTTTTGGAGAGTGTAACTAAATTTGGTTTTTTAGCGTAACATGCTGATTGTTTGCTATAACCTGAAAAAGAGAAGGAAAAAAAAAACAAATTAAGAATGATAATCTAGCACGGTAATTAAGTCAATAACAATGGAAGAAAAACGAGAAACAATAAAGAAAGAAAAGTATACCAAAGAATGAGGATCGGAGAGAGGTGGAGTGAGAAGAAGCAACAGACTCCATTGAAGAAAAACAAAAACAGAGTGATTCCTTCAAGGAAATTGTTTAAGTATTTCAACTAGAGATGACTTACTGAGCATGGAGGCACGAGCTGTGCATTGATGGTTTTTTTATAGTTTTCTCTCTTTGAGAAGGAAGGAAGAGAAGAGTATTGAAGTTGCTGTGTTGTCGGTTGAATATTCAAAAGATAAAAGAAAAATGATAAAGAAAGGAGAATCTGAGCAGATTGATTATCCTCAAGTTGACCGCTATCTATTGTGCTCATGGTTTATGAGACGATGTACTCTTGCACTGTGGATGAGGAAACAAACTTCAAAACACAAAGCAATGTTCATTTCTACAGTTGCATAATTTTTTGAAAAAAGTATGTATTTTAGTTTCGAAACAAGAATATGTGAGCAACGAAAAAGAACACAAATTATGCTTGGGCTTTATTAATTACTGTATCTTCAAATTAGTTTCTTCTGGGCTTTACATTGGACTAGGCTTTCCTTGATCTGAGCGGAATTGTTATATGGGCTTTATAAGTAATGGGCCTAACATTAGGGTCATGAAAGTATTTTAGTCGTAGAAAATAAATAATATTTTAATAAGGTAATATTTTAGTAGTAATCTAATTGACGTTTCAAGTTAGCCCAGGAAAAGAAAAGGTAAACGCAATATATAACTTTTTCCAAAAAATGACATAAATATCTAAGAAATATTCTTCAATAATACCATTAAAACACGTAGGTCAACCCCAAAATAGAGCATAAATTCATACAAAAAGATATACGAAGCCTCTCTAAAAATAGTTGAATTAGTTATCTACATATGAAGAGTTTAGCTAGCATCACATTTATATTTGTGTTAGTGCTTTCCAACTGCATGCATGTATCATGTATGTATCTATGAAGAGTTTAGCTAGCATCACAATTCATGGTCAACTTTTTGTAGGGCATCTATTTTATGGTCAACTAATTTTAGGGCATGATTTCAATTTTTTAAGTCCTTTCGGAAATTGGAGGCCAGCCAGGATGAACCCATAATTAAATATAAATAAAGATTTTTTATTCGAAAAGAATAAAATATATAAATTCAATTTTAATAGAAAAAAATCAAAAATTGAAAAAAATCAAAAATAAAATATACAAATTTTCAAATTTTTCTGAATTTTTCTTCGATTTTTTAATATTAGTTATTTTTCAAAGAAAAAATTGAAATTTGTGTGTGAGAATTTTGTAAATAACTAGTAATTTTGGACCATGATGCAAAATAATAAAAATGATTTTTTAAAACCACACTAAACTAAACTCAAATTCATAGGGTGAATATGTGGGAAAATTAGAAGGCACCATATAAGAACTCAAACAATATCGCTGAATTAGGTTTTAGGTTTTAAAGTACAATGGCATTGGTATAATACTATTTTGTACCCGTTAGTCTAAAATCTCAATATTAATTAGCAAGTCTCTCTCAACTCGAATAAGCTTGTCTCAAAAAAAATCTCACTACTATAGTACTATTTTTGCCTAATATATGAGATAAAAAGCTTTTAAGTATTGATTAAGTATGATAGATGTATTTTGACTAGCTAGCAGCACACTAAAATTCTATAATATTTAAGTTTTTTTTTAAAATGGTATTTTCACATTTCGTTTATTATTAGTAATTGATCAAAATTTTGCACTAAAGGATCTGGAAAAAGAAAAACTGAATCTAGACTTTCTTGAACAAATTCGGAGCTATCCTAAAAAAGGTTAAAAAAAAAAAAAAGTATGCATGTGACAAAGGAATATTTGTTTGTTTCAGTAATTAGTCAAAACAAATGAAAAATAGAATCAAACAATTTAGATGCCTTCCAAATTGAATAAATGCGCGACTCAATTAATATAAATATTTTAATCTAAATAATAATCCAAGTATTTAAATTAAGCTATATATATATAAGACACAAATTGGAATTTAGAAGGTTGCGCAAATACTGATTGGTCAGACGAGGGATTAAATCAAGAAGAAGATTGAGAGCAAGAAAAGGGATGATCCGAGGATAATAAGGACTAAAATCTCATGTGACGTAGCAAAATCATTTTTGAAATGCAAAATTGGATGATTTTTACTGAGTTTTACTTTAGGTTTATCTTTAATGTAGTTTTAGCTAATGTTTATATTTTATTTATTTATTTTCGGATAGTTGTACCAAATGATGATATGGGTCATATAGATCCGAACTCTTGGAACTTTTTATTTTAATTAATTAAAGTCTTTAGCAGACAATTTACCTACTACCTCAAAAAAAAAAGTAAAAGACAAATTATTTGAAATCAGCCCTTTTAATATTAGTTATGTGCATCTTATATATCTTTTTCACCCATATGTACTCTTTTACCGTCTTACATATTATTTTTATGTTATGCATATGATTTTTATTTTTTACACATATTTATTTATTTATTTTCGGATAGTTGTACCAAATGATGATATGGGTCATATAGATCCGAACTCTTGGAACTTTTTATTTTAATTAATTAAAGTCTTTAGCAGACAATTTACCTACTACCTCAAAAAAAAAAGTAAAAGACAAATTATTTGAAATCAGCCCTTTTAATATTAGTTATGTGCATCTTATATATCTTTTTCACCCATATGTACTCTTTTACCGTCTTACATATTATTTTTATGTTATGCATATGATTTTTATTTTTTACACATATTTAAACATTTATATTCGTTTTGGTTATATTACCCACCTAGTTGTGGAGTATTTGGTATATATATTAGAGGTTGGAGTACAAATCACATATCACTACAACAAAATATGACATCAGTCACGGAGTCCAATAAAAGCCACGGACCGTGACTAATGCTAAACTCGTGACTATTGGTAGGTTAATAGCTACGGTACTCATGGCTATAGGCTATACCGTGACTATTGGGTAACCAATAGACACGGTGTGACTCAATAGCTTCTCGTACCGTAGCTATTGGATACCCCAATAATTTCAGCCCCGTCTGCCCCTTTCTTTCTCTGACTCTAACCCATGACTCAAAAAACAAAATAAGAAGGGAAGAAGAGAAACGACAAGGCACCGATCATGGAGGTAAGTTTTACAATAAAATTTGGAGTAGAGTATATTCTCTGTACATTTTTACAAGAATTTCTTACTTGAGAAACTTCAAAAAAAAAAAGTTAGTGACTCAAATATTTATTAAATAAGACCAAAGGTTGTGGATTTGAAACTCAACGAAACCGGTTTCCTTCAAAAATAAATATTTATTAAATATTTCAGATGAAATAAATAATCTATTTTAAGTGACAAGAGTGTAATAAAATAGTAAATGTTAAAGAAAAAAGTGCCTTAAATCTCAGGAAACTGACTAGGATTCTCATAAAAACAATATCTTCAAACTATGCATGATAAGATCAATAATAATGTTTTACTCAATCTCCACACCTAGAATGTCCTATTATATACCTGCTATATATATAGCAAGATTCACACCCCATTATATCAAGTTTATCACTAAACATTAGTTTCTCATGAAGTATGAAATGATCTTTATCTCCTTGAACAGTACAAAAAAAGGACAATCAATTAAGTTGCCATCAATCACTATGAATTTGATTTGATACATTAATTAATCAATAAAATGATGATTGATCAACAACCACTTAAGAGTTTAACTTAATTATCGTGAAAAGTTCAATTTTCTTTATCTTTTTTTATGAGCTAGGGATAAGATAAATAATCTAGGGTAATTTTATATCATTTGTAGCCCAAAATTTGTATTATTTCGAATGGCAAGTTGACACATTTTAAGATAAAGAGGAAGGAATATTGTAAAAAAACAAATGGGA
Organism: Juncus inflexus; assembly: GCA_024447665.1. NCBI lineage: Eukaryota > Viridiplantae > Streptophyta > Magnoliopsida > Poales > Juncaceae > Juncus > Juncus inflexus. The sequence goes on from JAJHPC010000011.1 coordinate 625,172, forward strand.
GGAATCCAAAGCACAACACAATCCCATCACCAAACTATAAAAAGACGTATTTTCTTCTTCTTTTTTCTTTATTTTTTTAAGGAAAAAAGGTTTTTTTTTCATGATTAAGATGCTCTTTACACTAATATAATATTAATCAGTGTGATTACAGCAAGCAAGCCAAAATGGATAGATAGTTCCTAATTAATTAAACAAAGGAATATATTGCGTATTAATCAGTGTGATTACAGCAAGCAAGCCAAAATGGATAGATAGTTCCTAATTAATTAAACAAAGGAATATATTGTGTGTTTATACCTTCAAAACTTACATCTCACGACTAATTAAATTATGTATGAATGCATTTTTTTGCTTGAGCAATAAATGCATTTTTTGTTACCCGCATTTAATTTGAAAAATTGTTTGTTTTATTTTTTTAAATAATAGTTGTAGTACATTGTAAAGACCAAAAAAAGGAAATTAAACAAGCTTCCATTTTATCTTTTTGAGGGGCGTAATCATATAGAAAATCAAAACTTGTAGGGGCAGTCTCCTACAAAAAAGGCAGGGAAGGGACAGTGGTCACAGCTTGCATTAAGCTGTCACTGAATAATACATAATACCAATGGACTGAAGCTCTCTAACACTAACCAATGACTCAATACCAATTAACAGTAATAAAAGCTTAAAATACTACCATCACCTTTTGACCAGTCCTAGTAAAACGAAAATAATTTTTTTAATCATTTGATTTTTGATATTTTCTATTATGACTTTGTAAGACTATCATGTATATATACTTTCGATTTATGCATGTTATGTTGGCACTTAACGTCTAAGTAATTATTTAACTAATGGAAATCGACTTGACCAAAGAAAATTGAGAGTTGAGAGGTTAATTAGACCGAAGTATCTATTTTTATTTTTATATGTGTTTATTAAAGAACATAAAATCTCTACATGACAAAAAATATTGCATAAAAACGTATTACAAATTATATAACTTCCTTAAGGTTTGACATCAGCGGTCTTATTCCCAATCTTTAGAATTTTTTTAACATAAGCAGTCTTCTTCTTCTTAACTAGTTAGGTATGCACCGAAGTTTTCTCAAAATATTTTAATATTAATATTCCATGAGAACTTTTTTAGGTTGTAAACGTGTTTACAACTCTTGTAAAGCTTATGTTCTTTACGAAACAAATATTAAAATCACAGTTGCGAGCTCTAGTAAATATACCAAAACTCATTTCTCCTTTTAGTAAAATAACTATCTACAATAAAGATTGTAGAATTTTTAAGTTTCTTCCCCTTTTTTTGGCACTTTCCTTAACACGTTAATTAGTCATGTAGACTTGGTAGATTCTCTAGCTACTTATGAGTCGTTTGGATTGTTCATAATCATATTACTTAGGTCGGAAAGAATATATATGAACAATTCAAAAAATATAAGCCATGAATGAAAATTTCAATTGGAAAGATATAGTGGAAGTTAGTCTATCATCATATAAACATTGGCCTTTCATGCTAAAAAGAAAGAAACATATTAGCATGCAGGTCGCAGCCATACTCCTTTAAATCAAAAAGAAAATCAAATATTAGAAGTAGCGAAAATTCAAGTTGCTTGGCAATAAAAATATATTTTTTTCCTCAAAATATGATTTATTAAAAGAGGAAATTTTTATTAACCATTGTCATGCACATTATTATTATTCTATATGTGTTACTAAGAAATTTCTTAGAAACAGATTATTATTCTATATATTTTACTAAAAAAAAAATCTTAGAAATTGATTCAAAGGTTCTGTATGGAAATGAATGAAGAATATGTAGGTTTCTTTTGAACTGTATCTCACAACAATTTTTGCTCCCTGAACCATCCTTTTTTGTTATCTCACATCAATTTCATGAAATCTCCACCGTTGAAACTCGTCAAGACGTACAGAATCTAGCCCTTTGTCTTTTTCTCCTTTCTCTAGCCTCTATTTGTGGTTCTTATTGGATCTGCCTAGCTATTAAACCCGAACCAGACAGTAAATAATAATTGGAGAAGTATACTATAAAATGCTAAGTAAATAATGCGAAAATGAAGAAATTTAGCTGGTTACATAATATTATTTTTTTTATATAAAAACGGAGAGATTATATCTCTCGCGCAATTCTATCAATCAAAGTTGATATAATATTATTTCTTTTGAGATTCAAATATAATATATTTTTTATTTTTTTTTATTACCTATAATTTAAGACTCTTTGTCAGTGGATCATAAACCAGACCTTTAATGGTTTTCTTTTCAGTAATACCTTAATTGACCTGGATCCGAAAAAGACCCACTAGCTAATTAACAGCTTGCATACAATACAATCCCTCACTATAAATTGAAGACCAACACACCCCGTCTTTAGTAAGAAAACCCCCCTCACACATCGAGAAACTAAACCCTCTCACATAAACCCTAGTTATTCAGAAAAAAAAAATCATAAACCTTAGTTATATGGGGGGCAGTCAATCTTGCTTCTCCTTCAAAACACAAAACTATAGAGATGATGAGATGTATTCTGAGCAACAAAGGTGTACTTCAAGACGGGTCCGACCGAGCGATGAAGACCGAGGGCAGTATGTTGGAGATCCGAATGTTGATTGGAAAGCGTCCGAGTTCATCACCAAATTTCATGAGTCGCGATTCATGGATCTTGAGACACAGACTGGCTAGAATATCCTTGCGTAGTTGGCTTAGCTTGATCCGTATACTTATTGCGTTTTATATATTGTGTAATTTTCTTTGTTTTTTTTTCTTGCTTTGGTAAGTACTAATTTAGCATGTAGTCTCTTTGTGGAAGCAAATCTATGTTGTATCTAAATTAATTTCATTGGACCTAACCTTCACTTATATACCTTATTAAATTAATTTTATTTCTAATTTATTGACAAAACTTATATCATAATAATTTCAAATGAATGGACTGGACTCAAAGTTATTTGATGAACTTTAGTTATATATCATAGCAAGCAACTGCTTAATTACCATTGATTTTTAGTTTTATTTGATTAATAATTTGTTATTTGCTACATTATATTTGATAAATTTTTTAATAGACATTCTCTTTCATTTTCAAATTCACACATTTTTGTATTGTCTCCTCTCTATTTTTAAGGTTACTTTTGGACATGAACCCTATGTATCATCTTAAGTTCTCAACGTTGTTTTATGTTTTTTTAAGTACTTACCATTAAATTTTAGCTTGATTTTGATTAGTTATTTGCTATACGTTACATTTGATTAAAGTTTTGAATAGATATTCTCTTTTATTTTCAAATTCACATATTTTTGTATCGTCTTCTCTCATTTTTAGGTTACTTACAGATACGAACCCCTATGTATCATCTTAACAATGTTTATAAGTTTTAATATCTTTTTTTAACATAACAAATAATAATAACCTTTTTTTTTTCAAATTGGAAACATATATTAATTGTGTTTCTGCAAGCTTAATCGGGGTAAAGGAATCCTACAAGCTTAATTATGTCTATCAAATAATTCTCTTTTTGTTCTTATGCTAAATATGATTAATGAAATTAATCCCAACCTCTAATTTTTCACCTCCTTTTGAGTCTTCTCATTGAGCCACATCATCACTTTTATCTTGACCGTTCGATCAAAAATTTTGTTAAATTTTAGTTATTCATTTTCCCAAATTTATTGATATTTTATGCCAAAATATGTAGGATTTTTAAAACATAGTCATATAATTGGTTGAATTAGTATTTTGTGTTCCAGACTCGATTTAGTGAGGACCGTTATGATTTTATTTATGGTCATCGGATCGTAATAAGATTGTTTTAACGAATTATAGTGCAAAGTTATATTAATACAAATAGAATATGAAAAATTAACTCATTAAAATATAAATAATTTTTCTTTTCTTCTTTAAAAATATTAATTCTTAATGAAATATTTTATTTCTCATGTAAAAGTCCAAATATAAATTTGTTAGAATTTTCTGTTTATTTTGAATTTTATATTGTTATGGTCCCAGTTAATTTATTCTTTTTAAAATATGTCAATGTAGACTATATAAGAAAACATGTAAAAAGATACGTTTAATAACTTCTACCTTATTTTACATCTCTCCATGTTAGCATTCTCAAGAGACTTATCATTTTTCTCTCGGCCATCGGATCAAAAAATTTCACAAATCTTAGTTTTTAACATAAATCATTATCACAATATCACATGATCATTTAGATTAACATTTCGTATTATATCTCCAATTATGTGAGAACTATCATATAAAAATATTAGTGTACAAAGAACAATATTATTTTAACAAAATATATTAAATATAAAAAGTTGGTCATATAGAAACTGTGTCGTAATATAACCGGTTACTTAGCTAAATTATTTAGCTAATGATTTCTACTTGTTTTATTTTTTTCTTATCGGCGTAGGTTTTTGACTTAATGTACGGGCGATCGTGAGTGATGATTCCTCTCGAAATGACTTGAATTTGGTGTGGATCGATTAGCATGACTAATAGGTCGTGTCGCAGTTACATCTGGGATCAGGGTGTAACAAAATGGTATCAGAGCCACATCATCACTTTTATCTCGACCGTTCGATCAAATTTTTTGAGCCTTCTCATTGAACCACATCATCACTTTTATCTCAACCGTTCGATCAAAATTTTTATTGAGATCTTAGTCATTCATTTTTTCAAATTTATTGATATTTTATGCCAACATGTGTGCTATTTTTAAAGCATAGTAATATAATTGGTTGAATTGGTATTTTGTGTTCCATACTCGATTTAGTGAGAACCGTTATGATTTTGTTTGTGGTCATCGGATCTTAATCAGATTGTTTTAATGAATAATAGTGCAAAGTTATATTAATACAAATAGAATATGAAAAGTTCACTCATTAAAATATAAATGATTTTCTTTTCTTCTTTACAAAATAATAATTCTTAATGAAATATTTTATTTCTTATGTTAAAGTCACCAAATATAAATTTTTTGGAATTTTCTTTTTATTTTGAATTCTATATTGTTATAGTTCCAATTAATTTTTTCTTGCTGAAATATGTAAATATATATTATATAAGAAAACATGTAAAAAACGATACGCTCAATAACTTCTACCTTATTTTACATATCTCTTTCGAGCATTCGCAAGAGATCTATCATTCTTCTCTCTCGCCATCGGATCAAAAAATTTCACAAATCTTTATTTTTATTATAAATCATTACCACAACATCACATGATCATTTAGATTAATATTTTATGTTATATTTCCAATTATGTGAGAACTATCATATAAAAAAATAAGTGTATAGAGAACTATATTATTTTAACAACTAAAAAATAAGAAAAATTGTGGTGACAATTTTTTTAAGAAAATGAGTCATGATCCAATATATAGTATACATATTTTTCCATATATATAATATCATATTTTATTTTTAAACATCATGTTAAGTATAATAATTATTTTTTTTTATCTTTTTTAAAGTTAATTAATTAAATCATATATAGTTTTAACTAAAATCTATGAAATAAATTAATTTTGTAATTTTCTTTTTCGATTTCCTTTATCTAAGCCTTATTACTACTTGATTTATTTTTAATATAATATATCAAGAGATAACGGTAATAGAAAAGAAAAATCAAAGAGAATAAAAAGTGATGACCTTTTAATCTTAGAAATCTTAATGCAAACGTAAATTTAGATCATAGATTAATTATCGGGAGTTGTTATTTTTTGTTTTCTTTAATTTATCATTTGTATTATTTTATTTCTCATATTTAAATTTTTTTGTCCTTACAAAATTAGATGTAATATAAAAAATATTTTTAAATGAGTAATAAATACTTGACATAATTATTATATATTATTTAAATAGTATGAATCATTTCAAACTTTTATTTTGAATTTTCATAATTATAATCTATATATTATAGATTGAAATAAATAATAAATTTAAATACTCGTAGCGAGGCGCGAGCGTTATCCTAGTATCTATAATGCTACATGTTAAGTCCCAAAAATATACTGGACTTTTGTGTACCATGATGCTTCATTGAAAAATATATTTGGAGCCAACAATATGTACATGTGATTGAATTTATTTTTAAATGTATTTCAAGCATTTTTTTAGATTTTCCCTTTACTTGATTAGCAATGTTGAACTAATTGAAAATTTTCCAAGTTCCAACAATCCGCTAGATTGAAAAGTATAAAATATTGGAGCTAAATTTCATCTTTCCATGTTAAAATGTGGCTCAAAATCCTGTATATTTCCATTTTTCATCATTTGAAAGTATATTTACAAATGCGAGAAGATGAAGTCCTACATCCTTGATACAAGAAATTATTCTATTTCACAGCACATAATATATCTCTTCTTTTACTAATTTCGCATATATATACGTTATACGTTGAGATTGCTCTATCTCCATCATTCAGTCCAATCACGTAGCAAAGTCGATCTTTCAAGTTGTTCTCTAACCAGTCGATCTTCCGAATCGTATGCACAATATCTATGTTTTGCCGTTATCAAGATAGTCTTCCATAAAATTAATTCCTTTTGCAAGGTCAAGTCCATATCATTTGCAAGCTGTAACTAGAATTCTTAAGGGTTAAGCCTGACCATCTTTCTGTCTTTGTAGCTCTCAAAGTAAATTATTCCACTCATCATTCATATCTTAGCTTTTGCCAATAATTTCGTATTCCTTTCTTTCTCATGTTTTTTTACAGTAGTAAAAGATAAACATAAAAAAAAGGTGAGGCTCGATAAGAATTAACAACGGATCGGAGTAATCATTTGGAACCATTCAAAGAACCTAGTTAAAAGGTTTCATGAAGAGGACTTAATTTTTACTTCTTTTTTCCTTTTTTGACCCTGCCACTACCAAAATCTAAAGGTCTAAGTCCTGTAGAGAGATATTTCTAAGAAAATATCTTCAATAGAACATACATATTCAAATAATATTAGAATAATCTTGAAAGAAGAAAAAAAGGAAAGAGTGTATCCCAATTAGGATAGGGGGAATCGAAAGGGTTGGTTGATATATCTTATTCATGGAAAAAAGGTAATACCTCTTTGTCCCCTTTAGCATATGTCTCATCTACCTAAATCAAGGTTTGTTTGTAGGGTTTATTTCGCTTTGCATTTAAGTGCTTTTCTTGAAATTCTCCTCTTTTTACCAAGTTTTTTGCCAAAAAAGCAAGAAAAAAGACGGCTGGCTTGTTATGTGTAAATGCTGGATTAATACCTTGTGTAGGTGCTGGTAACTATTGCATGACAATTTTAAAGTTTGATGAAAAAAACCGGAGAAATCATAGTACAATTTCTCTGTGGCAGCTGCATACGTAGTTGTCATTATGGCCACACATCAGGTGGGATAAGTTATGATGGTCATCTGATGTGTGGCGACGATGATAGCTAATGGTCACACAGATAGTTGGTCACAGGAAACACTCATTTGAGAAATTATATTGAACTCAAAGAAAATTGAATTCAAAGAAAGATCTTTTTTTGTATTTTCAAACGAAAATTTCCACACGATTATGTATCAGTATTATTTGACGTCTTTCCTACTGTTTAATCTCAGTTAATCTATAAAGCCCAAATGTGATTGTAGTTATCAATGTACAAAAAATGTCCCAATTTGGGAGACAATTTATTTTCAATTTTCAAATTTAGTCCCTTTGGAATGCTTGCTAGTACATCACTACATTGTACTACAAGTGAGGTACAATTTACAAATAAAATGACACACATGGACGGAGGAGAAATTGGTCAAGAGCTTCGGCTTCTTTTTCTTCTATTTTTTTTCCAGAGAATATTTTTATTCCTTTCCCATTGAATCTTGAATCAACTTCCTCTGTTATTGATACATACATTTCAAATTAACTCAACTATTAAAGATATATACAGATACACATTTTAAGCCAATCATTTCAAGAGTAATGACACAGACTATTTTTAAAATTTCGTTAAAAAAATTCCTTAAAAATGAAAGAAATTTTTTCAGAACTTCGGACAATAGAGATTTTCAATTTCTTGTGGGCCTCTAATTTGCAAATTGTATTTAATCATTTTGGGCCAATTTTTTTAGATATTGTGTACTTAATTCGCAAGAGGTCTCAAAGGGGCTTTATATATCGGATAATAAAAAAATAGTAAGCCCAGAACAAATTAAAACCCAAGAATACTAGACCGTTTAATTTATTATTTGATTATAAAAACGGGCATCGATCTTTGTTTCCTGTCAAGTCTGGTCAGAGAGACAGAAGGGACTTGACACAACAGCCATGTCATTTCACTTTACTCCTTCCCTCCCTTGGAATGATCTCTCTTAGATATTTCTATGTTTTGAACTTTTGCGTTACCAAATTTGTTAATGGCGATTTTTGGTAGTTCAAGTCGTTCCTTCAGACCTCAGTTCTTCACGAGTTTACTTCCTTCTGACCTTCACGAGCTGGTACGTGGTACCTATCATTTTTCTTTCTATTTTGACCTATAAATTCATTTTTTTTTCTATTTGGAGGTTGTGGTATTTGTTGGATCCTTTTGTTATATTTGAAATATATGGAAATTACGTAGACAAAATCAGATTTCCTTTTTCAATCAATTTCTTGTTCTTAATATCATGCAAATTGTGCAGAAAGTACCATTTGCATTTACGAAGAATTTGCCCAATCGAACTAACAACGGTTGCATTGCAAGTATATTCAACCGTTTATCTAAACTTTGGCACGTTGTATTATGTCAAGATGGATCAGAGAGGTTCTTTCGAAGCGGCTGGCCTGAGTTCTCAAAATATCATCACTTAGAAACCGGATTCATGTTAGTATTTCGTTATGAAGGCAACATGGTTTTCACTGTCAAAATATTTGATTTTAATGGATGTCTCAAGGATTACAATTCAGGATTTTCAATAATTGAAGGGAAACCAGGATTTCATATTTCGGAAGATGGATCTCCGATAAGTAGTACAGAAGGTAAGTACAAATTAAGGTTTGCCATATATATTACATTAATGTTATTCTTTTGTACAATTTTATTAATTTGCATTTCATATGCAGATGCGTCTTCTTCAAAACTAAAAAGGAAGTTTGATTAGGTTCATACAATAGAAAATAGGGCACCTCTTGGAGTGAAATTGGTAACCACATCAAAAAACCCAGCCAAGAAGAATGAAAAAGTTATTTCTTCATCCCTACTAACTTGTGAGATAGTAATGACTAAATATTATATTTCTCACACTATGGTAACTAAGGATTATTTTTATTTTCTCTCTATCGCTCTTATGATTCATTCTAAATTTCTTTTTAGGCAATTTTTTAGTTTCATACATCTAAAACCTCAAAATATCTTATTAAAGGGGAAGTGTTACAAGTATCCAAAGTTATTTTTCTTCAACCAAAATAATTTGTTCTTTGGTCAATACTCAATGGTGACCATTTATCATAGAATTTGTCTTTTCTGAATTATAAAAGGATTTATACATTTTTGATAAATGTATATTAGGATCTGATAATTCACACCTTATATTTATGTATAATCACGTTCCTTGTTTTAATCCCAATCATTTCAGCCCTTTCCAAAGATATTTGGTTCGAGCTCTGAGAAAAGTTTGGAACGTGGAAATATTTTACTGAAAAATGAGAAAGAACAAACCTGGCCGGCACGGTTCAACTGTTTTGTTAGTTACAATTACCTTTGTGGAGGATGGATTAACTTCTGTGCGGCGAACAAAATACGAGTCGGAGACAAATGCAAGTTTGTTATTGTGGGAAAGAATAAAATTCAGGTTGTAGTCTCTAAATCCATAAAGTGATTTTGAGCATGAATGATAATCGCAGTTAGTTGTTTCTAATGTAGTTCTTCGAGGGAAAAAAGTTGTTGTTTTGAAGCTAAGTATGGACTATGGCTGGTACTTAAGTAATGGTAAGCATAGTATTTTTGTTTAGCTTACCAATTTTATTTCCATGTAAATGTATGTGGCTTCCTAGTTAAGATATCATGTAATGAGAATACCTCTAGGTGGCCATATTTATAGTGTGTTCTTGAACATTTTAAGGCATATCTTTTTTTTTGAAGTACCATTTTAGATGTACATAAACTGGTTTGTATGAAAGGGTACACTAGAGTATTGTGTTTTAAGAGGTGTATATAAGAATGTATCCTGGAGATGTATTTTGAAATGTAAGTTGTCGGATGTACTTAAAAAGGTAGCTGATATTGTACGACGGGTATTGTAGCAATTATGTAGTGACGGTATATATAGATTGAAAAATACATATAAACTGAAAATAAACAGTACATAAAAAATTCATTCGTTAAATTGTATATACTTTGAAAAATGAAAGAAAGTATATAGCATATTTTAAAATGTGATAAAACAGTATATATTTTCAATTCATTGCTATAAGGTCGCTACAACACTCCTATCGTGATTTTTCATTTCTCATTTGAAAGTATCTTTTGAGATGTGAAGGGTGTGTTCAAGTTCAAGGGCATCTTTGTATAAGCATTTCATATGTGGAATATAATATGCAAGCAAAAAAGAAATAGAAATAAATAATGTTTGTGTTAGTATTATTCATAAGAAGAAATTATATTTGTTAGTATAGTTTATTTTACTTTTCTTTGAAAACCTGTCCCCATTGGCCATTACTCAGCAAGACACGGTAAATCAAAATATTAATGGATTTCAATTTTATTTGAATCATTATTGAACAAAAGGGGTCAAGAATTTTGGGCCTATCATGGGCTTTTTATGATATTTTGTGCTTAATTCACAAGGCATCTAAAAATGTCTTTATTTTTTATGTTTTGATTATTAATTAATTAATACGAATGAAACCTTAGTCTCGATCTTCGTTTCAGCTCAGGTCTAGTCAGACAGACAGATGGTACTAGGCACGAGAGAGCCGCTTCATTTCACTTTTACCTTTTCCTCTCTTGGGAAAGAAAAGAATATTTCTCATTGATATTTCCTATGTTCTCAAGTTCCATTATCAAATCCATTAATGGCGAGTTTTGGGTGTTGAAATCGTTCGTTCAGACCTCAGTTCTTCACGATTTTAGTTCCGTCTGACCTTCACAAGCTGGTAAATACTTTAATAGTTTATTATCTTTTGACCTGTAGTTTTAACTTTTTTTCTATTTTTAGTAAATTTATTTTTTTGTTTAGATTGTTGTACTGGTTTTTGGATTTTGATTGCATGCAAAAATTTGTACAACTAATTTGCAGGCAGTTCCGTCCGAATTTATGAAGACATTGCCCGATCAAACCAGCAACACTTGCATTGCAAGTATTTTAAGTCCTCTGTTTAAATTTTGGCACATTGAATTATATCAAGATGAATATGAGACATTCTTCCGAAATGGCTGGCCCGAGTTCTCAGAATCTCATGACTTACAAGACGGATTCATGCTGGTGTTTCGTTATGAAGGCAATATGGTTTTTACTGTAAAAGTATTTCATTCTAATGGATGCCTCAAGGATTGCTATTCCGGTTTTCCGAAAATTCAGATGAAACCAGGATTTCATATCCTGGAAGATGGATTGCCTAAAACCGGTACAAATGGTAAGTGCAGGTCAAGGGTAATATATGGATTGGTAGCATTCATTTAGTACCAAATTTTGTTAGCTCTTATTTTTTATGCAATTTGTATTTGGTATGCAGATCCTTCTTCCTCAAAAAGAAAAATGAAAAGGAAGCTTAGTGATGCGAAAGAAAACGAAGCACCTATTATACATGACGTGCATTTGGCTGGAGATAAATTGGTGACCATAACGAAACCTACTACCAAGAAGAATACAAGTGTTATTTCCAAAATCCACCCAAACTTATGAGGCAGTTATGAGAGAATCTTTCATTTCCCATTAGGCCATTACTTTATGGTAATTAGCGAATATTTTTAATTTTTGTAGTTATCACTTTGATGGCTCATTCGTAAATTATCCTTTAGGCAATTTTTCAGATTTAACCTTCTAAACTGTCAAAATATCAGAATTGCCAGTCTAACTACGGTTTTTTATCAACCCTCCTTGTGGAAAAACCAAACCCTAAAAAATATGCATTCACAAATGCCCTCCCACGTAATTTTCTTGTATGAAAATAGTGTAGTTTGGTAATTGGTGGCGATCTTTTTCAAAATACATTGTTTGATATTTCAAACTTTTAGTTTATGTCTAAGCCATGATCTTTTTTTATCTCCATCATTACAGCCTTTACCCAAGATATTTGGCTCAAGCTCTGAAAAACGCTTGGAACGTGGATTTATTACACTGTAAAATGAGAAAGGACAAGCTTGGTCGGTAAATTTTTCCGATTCTTCTAGTTACAATTTCCTTTCCAAAGGGTGGAGTACGTTTTGTCAGGAGAACAATATACAAGCCCGAGACATATGCAAGTTTAGTATTTTAGGCAAGAATGAAATCCAAGTTGTTGGTCTCCAAGTCGGCATGTGTTATTGCTCTTGAATAATAATTGTATTTTAGGGTTCCTTATCTTTTGAAGTACCATCCATACTTAGCTTCAAGACTATGTCTTTTTATTATTTTTTCTTCAAGAACAACATTTATTCTTGAAGAAAGCAAAAGATGTTGTTTTGAAGCTAAGTATGGACGGTACGGTACTTCAAGTAATGGTGAGCTTAGTATATATATTTTGGTTTAGCTTACCAATCCTATTCCGTATGACTTAGCTTTTCTTAATTACCATGTTGATGTAATATTAGTTGTGTTGGTACACATTTTTTTCCGGTAATTACTATGTTAAGTAAGATCATGTGGTTTTGGGGAGGTGTGGCATTTCTATGACTAGTGGCAGGAAAGAATTCGATGTGCTGATGGATCAAAATGGATTTTATATTACTTCTCTTTTCAAGGAAATATTTGGATAATTCAGCAACCTGATCTTGAGATATCAAAATGCGAATCCCAAAAGCTCTCTTTTATTATAAGCTCTATATTATCAGAATTAGATTCATCTAGATTGAGCCAATGCTGACTTTTCACAAAGAATTTCCGATTATAATCATTAATTATTTCCAAATCTAGTTTGAAGATCTCAACCATTTTTTAAATTGCCAAAAAGGTCTCTTTAAAGCCTTTGTAGTTTGTAGTACAACTACAATGGATGGTTATCACCATTGTACTTCAAAAAGGATTAATTAAATAGCATATTGCTAAGACATTTAGAATATGCCATGCATATATGCGAGATTTATATATCTAATTTGTAATCCAAAGTCCACCTTCTTTCATCTATAAATTCTCATATCCATCTTTCATGCAGTTAATCACCAACTAATTACTTCATCACACGTAGAACACAATTTCTCTCCCTCTCTCAAACACACTAGATGACATCAAACTTTTGGAATTCACCAACTCCATATCTATTAGGAGGAATAGGAATTATATTGGTCATAATTGCACTTGCATTAGTTATGTTACTTTGCTCACACCAAAAGCCGCGCAGTCGAGATGTGGATCTTGAAAATGTTTTTACAATTTCTAGGGTATGTGAGCTTCAAATTGTAGTTGTGATGGCCGGAGATGAAAAACCATCGTTTCTCGCAAAGCCGGTCTCCATTGCATAGCTAATGAAATTTTCATAACTTCAACTTTTTTTCTGTTCTTTTTTATTATTTTATAGAGGAATATAAGGAGGAATATGATCTTTTTTTTTTCTTTTTTGAAGTCAGAATGTGAAAGAATTTTTTTTTTTTTGCTTTCTTCATCCATCAAAAATAAATCTGGTCTTAATTATCATAATATTCACTCATGACTGATCTTTTTTTTTCAACAAGCCCGTAGGCACATTTAGAAGTTATTATTACAACAATCAACCAATAATATCACAATACAAAACCAGACATAAACAAAATAGAAAAATTACAAATTCTTAAACTTCATCAGTTGAAAGAAGATACAGATGCATATTCCAGAAAAGTTGCATCCGATGAAATCCTCATAATTCTTGATAAGTTGGCCACCTCATCCACGTCCGCGTTATCATGTTTAAATGAGATTACATGACTAACAAAGTGTTAGTAAGAAATTACACACAATAAACAAAAGAAGTAAAACTTTGTAATAGGGTATTGTCAAAAGTTTGGGATTTTCCCACCTCGGGCAATTTTTCTGAAAAAGAAAATTTGGATTTTAGTAGTGGTAACGAGTCTTGGAATAATTTGGAGCAAATCCACAAAGGATTTGAAGACATGGTATTAAGATCAACCCTAATTATTCCCTAGTTTAGAGACTAGAGGAGTACAACATCATAAATATATAGATAGACTTAGCTTTTAAAAGATACGCATGTTTAAGTGCAGGAAGCGGCGGTGCGAAGTGGGGTTGTTAACAAAATTCCATGGTTTCAACTTTAAAGAATTCAAATTTGGAAAAAAGAATTCAAATTAAACAGACTTATGAGTTAAGACTTCATTCCTTTTCTTATTTTTTATATTTTTTTTAAGAAATTTAAATCCACCTACACCTAAAATAGAATTGCAACTTTAATATCACTAAGACTAAGCATATTAAGAAGCATTATTGATAGAAAAATATCTAGTATAATATCCATGCAAAAAAACATGAAAAACATCTTTTTGGCATTTCGACAATAATCATCTCTTTCTTAAACGTGTAATTTCTTTCATTTGTAGATCAGGTTGTTTCTGTAGCAACTAGACACTATTAAATTCAAAAAAAATAAAAACTAGACACTATTAACTTTTTCAAAAAAGAAAAAGTAAATAAAAAAACTAGACAATGTTAAGACCCCTTTCAATGATGGTTCCCACTACAGGAAACAGAGGTTTTAATTCCATCAAAAGAATATCCATAGAATATGACCCCCAAAACAAGGGGCTATTCAAATCTAAAGAATTTATTTTTCCAGTCTCAAAACCTTTTACTTACCCAATGGCAATGTGATCTAAACACAATTACATAAAATTTATATATTTTAAATTTGGATAAATATATTTCGAGTACAAATTTCATTTTTGTACTTTTTGACATTTTCATATTTTTTTAATATATCTGAAATACCGTCACTAGGATATTTTTACATTTCTCTTAAAGTCACACACTAAATTTCTGAACCCTTCAAACCCCAATCTAAAAACTCGTCTTATCCTTCAAAAAAAACTCTTGTCTAACCCGTATTTGAATACCTCATTTACGTTATGAATACTCTCCTAATCCTATTATTATTGCAATTTGCAAAGGCCAATATAGGCCGGAATATTATTTGCCAACTGAAACAATATTAAACTATAGAAAATAGAGATACGAAACATACTGCCAGTAAATAGACTGCCGGACAACTCCTCTATTGAACCTTGATGCAAATGATGATGAATTTTTTTCATTTGCATAATTGCATTCTATGTATCTTCCTTTTTTTTTCTTTAATCATATTTGTCATGTGCTATATTGTATCGAGCCGGCGATGCGGTCTGTAGGATATAGGAGGTGCAAGCTCCGTAACGTTATTGCGACACCTAATTAACATAAATTGGTTCTTTTCTTTAAAGAGAAGAATGATATTAATGACGTATCGAAACAGATAAGGCTGAATCAGGCTGATTTATGAGTGGAGGCACACTCACATTGCATAACCAACTGCTACATAATTAACTTTTTAAAGTCATTTGAATTATTGCATGAATTAAACAGAATGCTCTCACTATGGAATCTGAGTTCAAATTTTCTAGACCAGATCACCCATATGAATTATATAACGAGTTAATGAATCATTTGGAAGTGAGTTGATGAATGAAAGATTATAGACGAATGGTGCCAGAGGAATAAACTTTGTGGTGAAGTGCAAGGTGACTCGTGAATCACTTCCAATTGATTTCGTGGTACCAATCTCTACTTTGATTCCTTGCTTGGTATGGTGCAACCTCCTTTCAGTTAATGAATTCGCCCAAACTGACCCGTTAAGAAATTGATGGATCTACATATCAACTCCATTTTCGACTAGATCAATATACTAGATTAAAAAAGATCGATATAAACCAACAATAAAAATTCTATTAGTTTAGATTCAACATAGTATCTAAACAGAAAATCTTGTCAAGGGATTACATGTCATGACATGATTATTCAAAATTAAGGGCAATCTATTTATTTCAATTAGTACCAATTAATTCGGATTCAAATATAATCAGACCCGTTAACTCAATTGTTTAATGATCCGGATTCAACCTCCTTCCATATAAACCCTAGATAGTCATTCTCATTACTCCATCACCTTCAAAAACAAATCCAAAAAAAAAACTACAAAAAAACCTAATTAAAGAGAGATTATAATGAGGCCAATTGGAGACATGACAAGCTCAAACTCAGGCGGGTCGCATGCGTGGGCATGGCCGAACCCGATTCTCTATGGAGGCATTTTCCTTCTTCTCGCCATCATAGCTGTTTCTCTTGTTGTGCTTGCGTGCTCTCATTGGAGATCTTATCGAAAGACGAGATCTAATCAATTGTCTACTGATCATCAGTCTGTCGGCCCGAAAGAAATGGAAACACGAGTTGCAGTTATCATGGCTGGGGATGACAAAGTCACTTATTTAGCAAAACCCATATAATCCATTAATAGTTGAGACTTATGGAAAGTTTATGTTAACTAATTATTGATCCGGTTGTATGATCTTTTTTATCTTTGTCTTTTTTTTATCATGTAGATGAGATGTAAAAAGGTTTTTGATCTTTAGTTCTTTTTCAATCTAATTTTGAAAGGTGTGATATTGAATCATGAATGTTAGATCTCTGTTAATGTTGAGTACATTATATGAAGTTTTTTATAAAAGAAATGAGAAATCACGATGGATACTGTAGCGACCCTATATCGACGGATTGAAATTATATATCGTTTTCTCGCGTTTTTATATACGCTATATATTGTTTTCATTTTTTTAAATATATACTGTTTACCGAATGAATTTTTATAAACTATTTGTTTTCAGTTTATATCTTTTTATATATTGTTTTCATTTTTTAAAATATATGTTGTTTTACCGAATGAATTTTTATATACTATTCGTTTTCAGTTTATATATTTTTATATATTGTTTTCATTTTTTAAAATATATGTTGTTTTACCGAATGAATTTTTTATATACTGTATGTTTTCAGTTTATATGTTTTTTTTTAGTTTTTATATACCGTCGCTACAGAATCGCTACAGTACCCGTCATACAGTATCAACTTTCTTTTTATAATGAGTGTCATATTTAGATTAAATAAAAAGAAACAAAGACAATTTCGACAATTAAAAAATATTTTTGTATGATGTATTAATTGAAGAAAAGAAAAAAACACAATTTCCGTGGTGTAGAAGTGTGAGTGGATATGACATACAGCTCGAAAATGACAAATATTTAATTTTCTAAAATTAATAGGCTTTATCAATATTGACGCATGACTCCACCAAATATGTCTATTGGCTGTCTTAACAAGAAATTTATCTGCTTTTAAACTATTCTCTTGCTTTAACCGTACCATTTTCAATTAAGACATGCACCACATTGTAATGGTCTCTTCTGTGTATTGAATATTTAAGACATGCAACACATTGTAATGGTATCTGTGTATTCGGTTGAAAGACTTTACTAAATATATGTTATATTGCGTTGTCAGGAATTGAATTCATGATCTTTTTCTATATATGTAAATGCTTTAACCAACTAAGATACAAGTCATTTGACTGTGCATTAAATATTAAATTGGATAATAAAGAAGATTAGGCAATTAAATTATTTTATAATTTTTTATGTTCAAGTTATTGGGTTGAAAAACTTTGCTAAATATGTGTGCTATATGATTAGTTTGCCGGGACGAACTCATAATTTCTTATTACACATACAAATGCTTTAACCAACTAGTCTGTAAGTCATTTACGATTTTATAAATATTAAAAATGAGATTTTTCAGATTTTCGTTGGTATTAACAGATATAATGTGTTGAATCCTTAACTCAATGTTAGATTTGTGTATAAAATAATTATATGTTATATTATGTCATGTGTTAAATATGTACTAAATTTTTTTAACAAATGACATACAAAAAAATTGAACTAATGAAACACATGCTTTTATTTTATTATCAAATGGCATGCTTATAGTTAGCTTTTTTTTAATGTTATGCTTGTTTGGAAACAAAAAACATGGCATATTTCATTGCATTGGGTTGGTAGAATTCGAGAGGATCGATCATTTTTCCTAGTTAATGACTTCATAAATCCCCATAACTTCCCATGATGCTTCCTCCTTTCTTCTTCTTTTTTGCACATTCAACCTAAAGATAATGAATGAGGCACAGCTAGCTCTTTATAAAATTTTCTCAAGAAAAAAGAAAAGTTCTTTGTTAATTGGTTGTGTGACGCGGTGTCTCGTTAGTGGAATTTATTGTAGGGTCAACAATAATTATGAGAATTAATCCCTGCTTTCCTCTACAAATTCTCCACCTAAAATCTCATTAGAATCATTAACTTGAACATTTCATTAGCCCAATGTTTTTGAGTTTACGTTTTCAAATGAATAAGTTTATAAGCTTTCTGTCCTAATTGTATGAATCAAATCTACAATTAAAATAGAGATTCTAATTGCAGATTGTAGAGGACAGTTGACATGTCGTCATTGTATAAACAATGTGTTTAAGCTGATAATGATGAAAATTTTCAAAATTTAAAAAGTAATGATGAAAAATCCACTCTTTTAAAACTAAATCTTGCATTCATACTAGTTTCAGGTTTTAGGCTTTCACATTAGCAAGCATTATTTTTTCTTATATATGATTGATTTGTTAGTCCCTTCATACATGTACTTACTAAAAACAAAAAACAAAATAAAAGTTGATAATAATTTTATAATGTTTTTAATCAAGCAAAAGCAAATTCCTAGACAGAAAGCCATTTAAGGCCCCATTTCCATTAGTTGGAAATTTCTAAATTGCACTGTACCCACCTGAGACGCTTTACCCTTCATTATCTAGAGGAAAATTTTCCTTCATTAGCCCTGCACTTCACCAAAATTAGTAATTATCGCCTCTTCTATTTTCCTACTCTTTAAATGATTATGTTGCTATTTAGAGATCTTAGAAGGGTATACAAGAAACATTACCTCTCTATAAGTACCACCAAACACCCAAACACCATATCTTCTCAACATTCCTCATACACCAAAACAAAACAAATCTACCCAGAGAGACACAAGAAAACAAATCAACAACAAATAAAGAGAGAGAAATCAAGAAATCTTAAAACATGATACCTGTAACGGACTCATACACCAACTCCATTCATGGAAAACCTTCAATATTCCATTCTCCCATTCCGTATCTCTTCGCCGGAATAGGCGCCACGATGATTCTCATAGCGGTAGCTCTTGTAATTCTAGCTTGTTCACACAAGAAAAGAGAAAATAGAGATCCTGAAAAAGATGTAGAAGTCGGCATACTACCTGTTGATAGGGAGCCGCCGATTTTTGTTATGGTTCCAGGCGAAACTCGACCTTCTTTCTTGGCTAAACCTCTTTCTTTGTAGAGAGATTTTTGTTTCTTTTGTTTTTGTTTTGGTTTTGGTTGAGTGCTGGCTTGAAAGTTCAAGCAGAAATTTTGTAGTTTATGAAGGTATAAAGAAATGTTAATTTAAGTTTAACTTTGTCAATGGAGATTTTTTTATGATTTCTGTTATCATTTATATTTATATGCATAAGATATATTTTTCACATTTTCTTGAATCGATATATAACAATGAAGTTTAATTACTTGCATGTTCTAAACTAACAGTAAGTTATCAATTATCATTATTATGACATCAGTAATATATAATTCAATTGAAACATTTTGAATATTTAGTATTTATTACAAAAAGACACATTTCCATTTATTTACCTAAATTTGAAACATTTTGAATAATTGGGCGGGCAATAATTAACAACACAAATTTATAAGATATTTAGAATATTAAGGAGCATTATGAAAATTAGGGTTTTGTTTTTAAGTTGGTAGAAGTGGAGGCTCGGTGGTGCATTTCTGAATTTCTGATAGATGCTTCTTTAGTGCGTCAATAAAAAAAAAATAAAGTTATAACCCTGTGTCCATTTTACAAGAACTAGAAGAAAATTTACCCACTGTTTTCACTTAAAAAATAATATTGCACCGCTGTAAAGATTAAAAAAAGAGATTGTTCCATTATTCTACAAGACTTTCGGTGAGGTAAAGTAGTAAAAGCCAACGGGTAAATTAGTATTTAATATTTTTAATTTTTACTGAACTGATTTTTTATTTTTCTTGAGCCAAAATGGAATGATGGTTTCCATTCAGTGGAGCTACCTTTATATTTTTTTTGGAATATTCCAAAATAATATACTTCCCCACCATTTCTCATTTGTATTTATAATCTTTCCCTAATCTTGAAACATTTATTAATTATTAATAGCAAGCTTCACAATAACTCTTCCGAAAAAAATATTTGTTTTATCTAGATAAACTTTAAAATATTTTTTGTTTTCAAGTTTATTATATATGAAAAAAGATATTCTTTTTCATGAAGGTGAGAAAGTTGCACACTATATTTTAAGGGTTATTTTTTCCAAACTGAAGTATGGGCTGGGCAGACTATAGAGGCATTTTCTTTATCTGAAGCCTATAACTTAATTTTGATGTTTTTAGTGGGCTGATTAGAGAAAACTCAGGCCCATTTTTAGCCCAAAAGTAAATAAATAACCCTTTACCCCTCAAGCCTACATACATTTTTTTTTTTTTTTTTTTGCTTTTTTAAAGCCTAAAGTTACACTTTATTTACCAATAAAAAATGCCACTCAATAGTTTTTTTGTATTGAAAAAAGAATAAAATTAGAACCACAGGACTGAAATTCCAGCGCGTAATATTCTTTCGCATTGAAAAAACAATCAAATCAAAAACCGTTTAAACCTCAAAAAAAAAAAACACAAAAAATTAAAACAAAACAAAATACTCCTCTAAACTAAATCATCATTAATATAATATATAAATTCCAACAAAACAAAGGGCACGAGCGCAAAACTCCAACTTTTAAGAAAGGGAAACAAAGAACGAGGGGATTAATTTCCTTCCCTTTCTCTTTCTCTTTCTCTATTCATTTCTATATCAATGGCGGAAGTGGCGGAGCTGTTCCTCTTCCACCTCGACCACCTCGACGAGTTCCTCGACTCCGCCATGTCCTCCGTCTCCCATTCCCACGACCCGGAGTCCGAACCCGAACCGGATCGCGAGGAGGATGAGTTCGAACAGGACGTTGAGGAAATCTACGAGGCCTCCTTCTTCTTCCAATCCCACAGTTTCTTCCCGCCCACGGAAGAATCCGAGCCGTTTGAGGTTGATCCGCCGCCGCAGGAAAGCGATGGCTTGGAAGGTTTGGAAGGATTGAGGGTTATTGGGTTGGATTCGGATTCGGGCTCGGAGGCGTCGGAAATTGAGCCGTTCAGGTGGGATTCGATCGGGATTGAGGAGGAAGAGGGCAGGAATGATGGGATGGCGGATTTCGACTGGGAGGAGGTCGAAGGGGGGTTGGAGGTGGACGACCGTGATTTGCTGAGCATGATGGCCGGAAACACCTATCTTGAAACCTCCGACGAAGAAGAAGAAGAAGAAGCTCAGAATCAAAACCCAGGTCTCCAAATCGAAGGAGAAATCCACGTGGATCTGGAAACTGTGCGAAACATCGGGTGGGAAGAAGTGCTCTTATCGGACGGCCTGGACCAAGAATCCGAGTCCGTGGTGGACTCGGTCCACACGTCAGAGTACGAGATCCTCGCCGGCCAGATCGAGACCGCGATCCAGCGCGGCTGCCCTCCTGCGGCCAAGTGTGTGGTCAAATCTCTCCCCTCAATCACTCTTACGGAAGAAGACCTCAACAGAGACCAATCGTCCTGCGCGGTTTGTAAAGACGAGATGGTTGTCAGGGAGAAAATTACCAAATTGCCCTGTAACCATTTGTACCATAAAGATTGCATCTTGCCTTGGCTGAAAATCAGAAACACTTGCCCGGTTTGTCGGTACGAGCTGGCGACTGACGATCCTGATTATGAGAATTGGAAGGCTTTTAGGAATGATGGGTCGGGCTCGGATTTGATAGCTGGTTTGGTCGAATCGATTGACAGCTTTCATTTAGATTGGTCGGTTTGATTGGTTGAAAATGGTTGTGTTTTTTTAGTTTGTGAGGGGAAAATTGGGGTTTTAAGATTGGTTTTTTCCCCTTGTGTGGTGATGTGTAATGGGTTCTTTTGTTTTGGTGATAGAGGATTTGGAATTTGGGTTTAAAGAATGGTGAAATGGTTTTGTAAATATTGTTGTTTTTAAACTGAATTATTATAATGGTAGAATGAATGCAATTCTACCGTTTTCTTTTCATTTTGTTTGTTACATGTTTGATTGTGTGTTAAGTTAATTTGCTTTGTCTTTGGTTATTATATTACTGGAGTGTATATATCTACAGCCTCCGTAAAATTATCATGAAATCATATATAGTAGATTGTAAAATTGATGAAATTTGGCCAAATTTATGTCATGAAGCATGGTATATTTAAGTAGCATGTTCATTTTGATATATGAAGTAAAGAATATGCTGGAAAAAAAAATTACATCCTAACGAATATTTGTGTTGCATTTCTGTTTGTAGAAGATGGTACTGGTACCAGTTGTTGAGTTTATAACACAAATTATTTCATGTTAATTAAAGGCATTTATAATGTTAAAATTGCAAGCAACCTATACCAAAAGAAATAAATTGATTGATATGGACTCTTATCACTAGTTTATCAACTTTTGTTTGGTAGATTGTATATTTTTGGTTGCTTTGACTAGTTGTTTTAATGTATAATCAGAGTTTTCAACTATATTTCTTGGATATTTTTTGGAAGCTTAGTTTCTGGCAGATAAATGAACTAATGAAATATTTTTTGAATTATCATGAGAAAATATATAATTAAAGAAACTTGGGCACAAAATGGAGAATGCTAGGTCTATTATATAAAATAGACACAACTTTGTTTATAAAAAATGCTGATGAGTTATCATTCCAATAATTATTTGATGAGAGAATCGCATTGCTGTTTTTTTAATACTTTAGATAAAAAACACTTTTACATAATTAAGGGATAAAAGAAGTCTATGGAACAAAATCATCTTTTAAATAATTAAGAGACCAATTGGTCCTATAAATAAATTACATACGAAATTGATTATTTCCAAATAATTTTATCTTTTACATAGTTGATGAGCCAAAATTGATTCTTTACAATTAGTTTACAGAAGAAACGTGTACTTGAGCTGAGCCTTTGGAATAAAGGTAAGAATCCACTTTTGTTCTGGTAATAGAAAATTGAAAATAAAAATGTTCAGCATTATACAAAGGAATCAGGAACTTCAATATAAGAATGAGCTTAAGGCCCATAGTCAATTTTTATAGGCCTATATTAGGGCCATACCATCAATTTTTCCTCCTACATACAATTCTTCGAATTTGGGCATATGCTGACACGTATATTTAGTAACTTTTTTTGTAATATTTTCCGCATAACATTTAGTGTAGTGAGTCAAAGAGTCATACTAAATCAAGTTTTAAGTGCAATCCGTTTGAACTTTTTGTAGCATATGGGTGCAACAAGAGATCCAACAAAAACAATGGGGCCCCTAATTAGATAAAAATAATATGGTAATATCTATATGATTTTTCATATAATGAGTCATCCCGCATAATAATAGACTCGTTAGAAGGTTTTGCTTATCAAAAGTGCCACAAAAAAAAAAAAAAAATCCTACCCATGAATTGCATAAGATCAATTCTATATGATATTTAATGTAATGGGTAATTTGTAAATTAGATTCATATGATAATGATTCGTTACATATAATAGATAAATTTTTCGTCCACAATTTGTTTTACAATCAACACTAGGGAATATAAAATAAATGTGAACTTTTTCAAAGACCCCTTGTTTTTCTAAATATTTGAACAAAGATCCTATTTTTTTTATATTCTCTTCTTAAATCCTTATAAAATGAAATGAGTTTTTACTAGGGTTAAACTTAATATTTCATACAACTATTTTTTTTACCAAAATCGCACTTACAAAAAATTTGTTCATTTTTTTAATTTTTGTCAACTCAAAACAATAAATAAATTAAATATTATTTGCAACAAAATAATTTAAGATTGTTCTTATGGTTTTTTATGATATTATTTTACTACACATTATTTTATTTCTCGATTCTTAACTAAACAAAATCTTATTTTATCTACAATTTTTAATTTTTTTTATATTTCTTAAATCACATTATCACTTTTATTTTCTTTTATATTTTGTTTATATTTGATTCTTCATTATTTATAGATTACATAAAATGTTACGTATTATTTATTATTCGATACAGTATTTTATTTCACTACTTTTAATTAAGTAAAAAAAATATTATATTTTTCTGGAAAATTAACATGTTTATTTTATTTTATTCTAAGATTTTTCTTTTTCTTTTTTATATATTACATAAAATATAGTCTATTATTTAATATTCTAGGTTAAAGAAAGTAAAATAGAAAAAGAAAAAATTGATGATAGGTAATTTTATTTAATATCTTGAGTTGAAAGTGATAAATAATAAAATATATTTTACTAGAAAGTACTCGATGATTGTGTTTAGGATACGCTATGTTATTATTTTATATTTTTATGTGAAATTTTTTTTTGGTAAAAATCACATTTTTTTTCTATTTATTTTTATGACTTCAATTTATTCATATTTTCATTGTCTTTTATTTATATATTACATAAGATATTAATTTATATTTATTATTTTGTGTTGCATAAAATAAAATACAGCCAAATTTGTTTTGTTTTGAATAAATTTTAGGTTGAAGAAAAATAAATATTTAAGATATAAAAAAATAACGTATCATAAAATATTTTTTCTTCTTTATTTTTTTTTACTTCTCTTTATTTGCTATTTTAAGGAGAAATCCACTCACACAACCCAATCCACAACTATTCTCAAAAGGGAAATGTGCAAACACGACGGCACTATAGCATGGCTGTAGCACGACGCACTATAGATATACTGTTTTTTTCATTTTATATATAATGTTTTCGCATTTTATATACTGTTTTTTCATTTAATATACTGTTATTTATTCTTTGTGTATTTCTTATTTTTTTTTACTTTTATATACTGTTTTCCCATTTTATATACTATTTTCCCATTTTTATATATTGTTTTCACTTTTTATGCAAGGTTGTCAGAATCGGGATTCTACCTTGAATCGTGGAGGGGATGGAATCGAATCGGATCGTAAAATCGTATTTGAATCATAAGATTCTACGGGAAATATAAATTGACTACAAAGTAATGTTCTAAAAAACTATTTTGTAAATAAATGAATATCAAATAATAAGGCTCATTATTTTGATTGAAATATGAAAGATTGATGAACAAGATCAAAATCATGGAATGTAAATAATAGTTATAGGTTGCCTAGTAATAAAAAAATAATATCCATAATTGAACAAACATGTAGTAAGCATATTCAATCTATAGTAAATCATGGAATGAAAATAAAATTATTTAGTGCACTAACAAATTTAAAGTCATTCTATTCTCAATAATTCATAACAAACTTGACATTCGGTTCATTTTTCCTATATATATACACGTTAAATGTATAAATTGTTGAAGCAAATATATTAAAACTCAAAATTAATAATAAATATTTTATATGCTATATGTTGATTACTAAGATATTGTACATAATTTGGTTTGTAACATCAATCCAAAAATATACTTAATTACTCACGGGACCAAGGCATAATAACCCACTGTTATTGTTAGGATTTAATTAAAATGTTTGAAATATAGAGGTTATCTTTATTTTAGTAGTTATATGCGTATCCTAAATAAGTTATTTTGAGTCTAAAAATATTTTTTTCTGCATTATATTTATATTTCACGACTATCACATATCATAAACTGTAAGTCTGGTGTAGAATCGTAAAATCGTAATGAAAGTGAAATTCTACAAAATTCTACATGTTAAATCGAGATTCTACCGGGATTCTACCAAAATAAGATTCTAAGTGAGAGTCGAATCGTTTTCTCAACTCAAAGTTGTAGAATCTTAAGATTTTAGGAGTTGAATCGAGATTTTAACAACCATGTTCTTATGTATATACTGTTATTAGAAAAAAAAATTATATATATTGTTATTAGAAAATAAATTATATATATTGTTATTGGATCCCGTCATGAACAGTCGTGCTACAGTGCGTCGGACTGTAGCAGGTCCCTTCTCAATAAATGATGAGTTCTACAGAGATTTATGAAAAGTTAATAGTTAGCAGTCTCATATGAAAAACCAATCATCTGAAGAAAAATATTTTGCTTTGAAAATTAAAAATTATTAATTAAAGCAAACAAAATTTAGATATTCTTTAAAATATTTGCAATCAAAATATGTTTAATGAAGTATAATTAACTGTTCTGAGCGAAGATACTCGCTAGTTTCTTAAAAGAACAACGTAAGATTTTCTATGGCGAATATTACACTCACAAATATGTAGGGGGTATTTGAATTAAATATATTCAATATACATAAGGGCGTTTTAGTTATTTTTAAAAAAATTAATTTTGGAATGGATGGAATAGTGATGTAGGGAGGTATTTGAAAGAAAACTTCTTCTGACAGGGGGTTTTTTGTAATAAACGAAAATACAGGGGGTTGTTTGTAATATTCAGAAAAGATAGGGAGTTTTTTTGTAAATTTCCCTTCTTTAAAATGTTTATGTTTAATGAAGTATAATTAACTGTTCTGAGAGAAGATACTCGCTAGTTTCTTAAAAGAACAACTTAAGATTTTCTATGGCGAATATTACACTCACAAATATGTAGGGAGTCTATTTTAAATAAATATAATGCATAATGCACAATTTTTCATATGATGTTTTAGTTTTCTATGATCATATCTTTTTAATAAATACTCACAAATTTCAATATTATTACAACATATAACATTAGATATTTTCTCTTCGAACAGTCAAATGGCATTGTTGTGATTTACAAAAAGTATTATGGGCCTTTATTTGCCTACAAATATGTGGGTCCCATGACTATTAAGAAACAAAACAAAACAAATAACTGAATTCATTTAATTCAAGACCAATAAAAAAAAGGCAAATATGCAAAACAACCCTACATTATACCGAAATTAATAATTACAAAAAAAACCTATGTTATTGCTGAAATTTCAAAAAAGACCTTGCTGTTAGTTTTTAGAACTTTAATTATCATTAAAGTATATTTTAAATATTATAGATTTATTTTTTTCTCTCTTATAAGATTTTTTTAAAGATTTTTTTTTAATTTAATTAAGAAATTCAATTAACCTAATCAAGTCAATTAATATATCTTTATTAATTTGGAAAAAGTTAATGAACTTTAAAAAATCTTAATAACGTTTAAGAATTTATAATATATACCTCTCCAAAAATTTAAATTATCAAAATTTATCCTTAATGAAATAATATATCTCGAAGGGGAGCGAGGATTACAACTAGTTATAAAAATAGCTAGAGCTATAGCTATGATATTTTTATTTTTTTGAAGTATATCGTTCTTTTAAGATTCCGTGTAATTACCCCACACAACTAGCATTCTCAAACAACTTGGAAAAAAGAGAAGAAAGATATCATCATGTAAATAGTGTGATCGTGAGAACTTAAATAAACTCCTCAGATTTAAATACATGATCGAAAGAGGAGTTAAGAGTGGTGTTCCTCATTCTCTTTTTTTTTATTGTTTTTGGTTTTAATGATGATCTCTTACAATAAAGGAATTCATAAATTAGGAGCTTATTGGTTTTTTAATCAAAGATATTATTGAGATGTTAGAGCAAACTGAATTTAATGAAACAAATAATAAATTCGCGCGAACAAATATTGATTATTAGTTCAGAATAAAATAACACGGAAGCACAAGCACTAGGAACTTGCTGAAAAGTTTATACTGGCGTAAATATTTTAGACAAACAGGCTGAATGGTTGACTTTTGAAGGCACACTATATTGAGTAATTTGGAAATCATGTTGGCACTAACAAATTATAGTTATAGTGTGTTAGAACTCTAATGAAAAAGAAAATATAAGAAATATCATGGATGAAATTTGTGATTAAGTAAATAACAATCATATTTGAATTTTGTTGTCATTTACCGAATAATTAAGTTTATGCAACTTGTAGCTAAGAAATATCATGGATGTAATATGTGATTAAGTTAATAACAATCATATTTGAATTTTGTTGTCATTACCTAATATTCAAGTTTATGCAACTTGTAGCCAAGATGAGGTCACAAACTTTTGTAGGCATGTAATAATCGATTCAGAAGCTCATATGATAGTAAATTCTTTTTGCAAGTTTTGACATTTTAGTAAAAAAAATGGATACCGAAATATTGGGTAATGGTGTATGCTCAAGCTTCAAAAGATAAGTTTCAAAAAAATTAACATGACAAACATGGAAAGTGAAAAAGAGACTTTTTTTTGAAATGGTCAAAAAAAAAAAATTAATTAAGAGAATGGCCAAGTTTTAAAAATATTTGCAAAAGTAGTCATTTCGCCCAGCCGTCGGGCGAAACACAAATAGTTTCGTCCAGTAACGGGGGCGAAACAGAGCGCGATGACATTACGGGCGAATTTGCTTAATTAACAAAAGACCATATTTGCGAAAGATAAGCTTTGCATGAAAATGAAAATGACGGAATTCTTTATGAAATGATTTAAACCTCAAAATATTTAAAAGGCACCTACCTTTGATACTAAATATTAAACCTGGCCTGAGACCTAAATCACACTAAACAGTAACCATAACAAAATACATTCTAATTCAAACAAACACACTGAATCGAGGTCATAGCACTCTAATTAATGGACATAACACTATAATTCAAGACATAACAAAGAATTATGTAGACTAAACTCAGTTAACATTTCTTAATCAAAACAAAACCTCTTCTACAAATCCAATCTAAGCATCCTTTTCAATTGCAGCTCCATTCTGCTCCGGGTTTCCAGCTCCGTTCTGTACCGG
Organism: Juncus inflexus; assembly: GCA_024447665.1. Taxonomy (NCBI): domain Eukaryota; kingdom Viridiplantae; phylum Streptophyta; class Magnoliopsida; order Poales; family Juncaceae; genus Juncus; species Juncus inflexus. Next base: position 654,306 of record JAJHPC010000011.1, read on the forward strand.
ATATGATTCGATTCTGACGGAGAAAGAGAGAGGGCGACATAAATTCAGGAAGACAAGTTGGTACTTGGGAGGCAAAGATTTGGGAACTGAAGCTCAGGTTTTCCAAAATGGGGACTTGTTTTCTCGGTTTCAAAGATTACGGGAGAAAAAGAAAGCAAAGAGACTGACTATTCCATTCCGGATTTACATGAGAATCCACTAACTCATTGAATAAAAGGCCCATAGTCAAATTACAAAGGCCTTTACCATAAATCGCAAAATAGCCAGCACAATTGTCATTTTTTCTTCTTCTTTTTCATTGACATGTCAACTATGTACCGTTTACTCACACATTAAGCATTCACATAAAAAGGAAGAAAGATTTGAATGGAATTATCATGCAAATAACGTGTTCCGTAGTGAGAGCTTTAAGTAATTCCGTCTTATCAAAAGAGAAATTCAGAAAGTTCTTCCCCATCCTCAATTTTTTTATTTGAGATTGATGATCTCTAGGTGCTTAATGGTTTTGAATCAAGAAATATCGAGATATTAGAAGGATACTGAATATAATAAAATGGTACTTCCTATATGTATAAATTATTTCAATTTTTATATGTTAGTTTTCTTATTTATTTCTCTACGATTGAAATGTAAGGTAGTTTAAAGATTAACATGAGCATAATTTATATCATAAAATTGTATATTCTTCAAATATATTTAAAATAGTTGAAGTTACAAATATTTCGAAAAACTAGCTCATTTAATTGATAGAACTTTTGTTATTTTGTTTATAGGATCTAAACTTGTTATTGATTTGTTGCCCCATTAGGCAACTTTAGTTTGAGATAAATCCTCATTCTAACAAGTGGTAAGAAATTATGATATAATATTGGTATTAGCTTGGATTTTCATTTTTTAACAATTTTTTGTTTCTTTGCAAGGGTACCGGCAAACGATTTAGTACATTTATTCATATCTCAAACGACATGTATAATCACATGATGTTTGGTCTTTCATTGTTTAATTTCATGGACAAAAAAAAAAACAAATTCACATCAAAAAAATTTTGGGATGAAAATATTAAGTGAGGGAAGTACTAGAATTCGTTTTTTTTTTTTTTTTGAAGGAGCTTAAAATTCCTTCTTTTATTAATATGATGTTACTTGGCTTACACTTTTGGGAAACTAACTTTTAGATATGTTATATTGACATGTCATCTGGGTGATTGTGATTCAAGAAATGACATTTTTTTGTCAAGTCTAAAGAGTTCTATTTTATCGACTTCATCATTCGAATTGCAATTGTAGATAAATATATAATGTATATTAATAATTATAGACACATGGATATTCTAACTTAACAATAACATAATTATTCATGTATTATAAATGGTCCAAAATATTTCGAATACATTGACAATTTCTTTTTGAAAAATAATTTAATGAGGGATAATTGTCGAAACAATGAGTTGTTAATGGTCTTATCACTTCATTTTAACTGGGTTTTATCCAATTACACTTTCTTGGCGTTCGTTATAACTTTCTTGCAAAAGTTTCTTAAAATGTATAACTGAAGACTCTTCAATTAAGAAACCAATAAAATATTTTGAAAGCATCTACTTATATTTGAATTTTTTTTTTGTTGACAGAAAAACTCGTGTTGGTTATGTTTTATTAAATAAATATAATTTACAAAACTATCAACAAAAAGTAAAATGTAAAGCATAAAAGCATAATTAAGCACAAACCATATATAATAAAATAGCTATCCTAAAGTTTCAAACAAATCATACATCAATATCATTGATAGTTGATACGCCAAAAAACAACCCAGAAAAAAAGAAGCAAAAAGCTAATAACATATAAAACAGATTGAAATAAAATAAAACTATTTTTTTATTAAAAAAACTTTCTTTTCTCTCTCAACATGTAAAATTTGGCATACACACATACATATACATATACTTGATTGAATTTCTTTTACCCTACAAAAACAAAGAAAATCAGGGAGGAGAGGTAAAACATAATTAAAAAAACGATGTAAAATCAACTATGTTACGCGGATACTTAAAAAACTGAGAAGTATTCTGAGGATATGCATATCCGATACAGATACGGCTGCGATACAGCTCAGATACGTATAGGATACGCCACGTGGCATATCCGATTATTTTAATAATAAATAATTTTGGATCCGTTCAGGATACAGCATGATACGTCAGGATACGGCTGGGATACTTCTGTCAGGATACTTCTGGGATATTTTCATTATACATTTTGATCCATTATATTTTTTTAAACATTTTTTTCCATAAATTAAATTTTAACCCACATTCAAACTAATAAAAAACTTATTTTCATTTTATAAGTCACATTCTTTTTTTTGCCTACAACTAACATAATTAAAAAATAAAATAAAAATCAATTCCTGAGAAAGTCGGAAATACTTGACTTTCCTTAAATCAAATCTTGAATTTTACGAACATTAAGTATCAAGTATGTGTTTAATTTCATTAACATATTTTGATATTAAATTTGAAATGTTGATTATTTTATTAATTCATTAATTTTTTATTATTATTTTATATAAATATAATTTAAAAATAGATATATATAGCCGTATCTGTATCCTAAATTTTTTGAGATTTGTCGTATCCGTATCGTATCAGATATGCTACCCGTATTCGTATCCGTGCAACATAAAAAATTAATTATTGATAATTTTTTTCAATTTAGTAAAAAAAAAACAACTCAAATATTTCAGATATATGTATTAAAAAAAATCACATCATACATATCCAACTTGTGGGAACAAGATTATAGGGCACTTTACCCTATTGTCCCTACAAAATAATTTACATAATAGGTCATAAATCAGAAAATTACAAGACAAGGATTCAATTCAATTTTTCAAGTCATAAATCCATCCTTAAAATAGCATTAGTCCTCCCATCACTAATCAAGAAAAGATAATTGATAGATACAAGAACATATCAAATCCACAAGTCATTTTCAAATAGCTTATTTAAGGAAAACTATCAAGGCATGATCCACAATGGATTCAGCCAATGAGAGCATGGCACATCAGCGAGTAAAATGATGTGGCATGTTCTCATTGGTTGGATGCATGAGGAATTGATCCAGTTAATGTATTTTTCCTTAATTAGGCTTAATAGCTTAAGTCTATTGTTTATAGCATTATTGGGTTCAAAATATCCATAATTGATTTTTAGCACATGGATTAAATTAGTGCATTTTGAGCACGTTGAAATTATTTGATGCATGTTATATTTTTTGCTTGAGTTGGACACAACAAGATTTTGTTTGCAAAAAAATGAGTTTATGATATTACCTATTTCTTTTGTAATTTTTGAATTTTTCATGATATCACTGGTGGATATTGGTACAAAAATAATGTACGAAATAACTAACCTGAATAGAATGAGAACACCAGTATATAAGCAGTAAACCAAAAAGTTTGACATGATAAATAATTATGAAACATCTGAATTATGGTGCAGGCCAATTGGCCCAATATATAGGTTTTCAATTTCTTGAAGTAAAAAGGGGAAATTTCATAGTTTTTTTTTTTTTTAATTCTGAAAAGAGTTCATATATAGTTGATTCTGAATTTCTGATTAAACAATCTACATTGTTATTAGTAGTTAATCTATTCCCAAGATTAATAAATTACATCTTTATATTAAACTTTCAACTCCTTCGTTATGAATAAACTTGAACTTAGTTCAAATATTTTGAATTACTCTATTTAAATTCAATGGCCAATATATATAATAATATTAACAATAAGAGCGGCTCAAATTAATCTTTTTACCACATGGATTTATATACAATTTTATCACGGTATAGGCTATTTGAAGTTAACCACTTTATTATTTTATTATGTCACGCTGGAGATAATTTTTCGTACGAATATGTATAGATAATAATCCAAGATTATGTGGCTAATTAACAATTAGTAAAATGCAAAGTAGAAAAAGTGGTCACATCACATGGATTGTGATTAATATAATGTAATCAAAGGGTTGGCACTGTCAGTATGCCAGCTGGGTGCTGTCATTAACAAGTCAAGTTAATTGAAAATAATTATATTTATCACCCAAACTTTGCCTAAAGTTAAAACTATTCAATTAAAGCTAATCATTTTGTTAATTAATCAATTGAATAAACAAATAAATATACTCTCTTGCTTCTTTTACTTTCATCTCTTGTGCTGTGCATTTGACAATTCCATTGGCCTTGGCCGGTGCTTAACTACTTGCTTAAGTCCAATAAGTTAATAACCCTCCATCTATTACATATTCTTATGTACAAAATATTATTTTCTTTTATATATGTTATACAATTCTGAATATATTATTTTTTCACTAACATAAAACATCATCTACTAATTAAGTAATTTATTGTACAATGTGAGGTGCCATCTCAAGTACTAGTTTACTATTTGTGATATAATTAACTGAATTAATAACATTAAAAGAACCTTAATCTCTGTTAACTGGCCCATCAAGGAAATTCTTCAAGGCAAGTTTAGTTTAGGGTAATTAAAAGGTTTTGTGAGCGAATCTCAAGTGGGTATCTTTCCTTTTCTCTACTTTTTCTCACTGTCTCCTCTCTCTCTCTCTCTCTCACAGAGCCTCTTCTCTTCTGTGCTTTCTCTCTCATTAGGTTGGGTGAGTGGTTGAGGGTTTGGGTTAGCTTTTAAGCCTTTAAGCCTCTTCTTTTTTCTCTATTATTAACTTGAGGTACGTCTTTGCCTTTTGGAACGCTCAGATTTGGACTTCATTTCTTTTCTCTGCCTCTCACTTCCTTTGCTCACTTTGGGTTCCTTGCTGCACAATGCACCGTTCTGACCTGGTTCTGGTGCCGTTTTGAGGTTTTTACGATTTGGGTTCTGATCAATTTCTGCTCTCAGCTCCGAAGACCAGAGCTTTGTTTTCTTTTCATCTCTTCCGAACTGATTTCAGAAAAAGAAAGCAATAAAACCTGATGGATTTGAGTGAAAGCAACGGGCTTCAGAAGAGAAACGGAGATCAAATAGACCCCCAACAATTGATCCCTCAATTTGGGGCTCCAATCGGAATGGTACCAGGTACCAGTACCGGTACCAGCTCGCCATTTCCTCTCTGGCCCGGCATGCCAAATCTCTCAGCTCCAATGGTGGAACCCTTCAATTCATCTCTCCTAAACCAATCTTCAAACAAATTCCCCTTTCCAGCCATGATTCCTCCGAACGGTTTGCCGAATTTCCCGGCCGAACCCGGTTTCATTGAAAGAGCTGCTCGGTTATCTTGCTTCAGCACTAATGGCGGTTTTACAAGCTTGATGAATAGCTCGATTTTAAATCAGACTCAAAAGGGGGAAATGAATTCCCTCCCCATTGGAGCTGGATCCAGCCATGGAAACTTGGAGAAAAACAATGAGATTTTCAATGAAGAGAAAAATTCCAAGGATGAGAATCAAAATACTAATGGAGATTCTTCACAAAATGATACGGGTGGAAAGAAGAGGAAAAGAATCAATCAGGTAAATAAATGCAAATGATTAAATGTTCTAATTTTGCAATTTAATTTTCAATTTGTTTCCTTCCAATTTATTTTCTGGTTATATTTTTTATTTAGGATCAATCAATGGAAAATACAGAAGCAAATAACGAAAGATCGCCAGATGAAACTGCGAATCAGAATAATAGCGAGGGTAAAAAAGAGGCAGAAAATAAAAATAATGGAAAAAACAATAGTAATAATAATAAAGAAGGATCAGATTCAAAAGGGGATTATATTCATGTCAGAGCTCGGCGTGGTCAAGCTACTAATAGTCATAGCCTTGCTGAAAGAGTACATATTATTATTATAATTATTTCTGCAAAAAATATCGGATATAGAAATTAAGTTTTTTTTTGTGATTTTTTAGGTGAGAAGGGAAAAAATAAGTGAGAGAATGAAATATCTCCAAGAACTCGTGCCTGGTTGTAGCAAGGTTAGTTATTTTACCATCAATTTTATTTATATCATATTTATTTTGAACTATTGAGCTTTAATTTATCTGTTTTATTTTTCTAATAATTTTAAATTTTGGGATTCATATAGGTGACTGGAAAAGCAGTTATGCTGGATGAGATAATAAATTACGTACAATCTCTACAAAGACAAGTCGAGGTATTAAATAATAAAAAATTGCTTAAAATAAACATTATATTAATCTCATTTTAATTATAATTTATTCATCAAATTTTATTATTATATTTTAGTTTCTGTCGATGAAACTCGCCGCTGTGAATCCCCGACTCGATCTAAACATCGAATCTCTTCTCTCCAAAGATGTAAAAAATACCACTTATTTATTTACATATTCACACATATATATTTTTTTAACTTCTATTTTAATTTTTTTAACTTTTGTAGATTTTACAAGGGAGAGTGGGTTGTTCATCAGCAGTGGGAGGATTCACACCAGAAATGTTCCACGCTCAGCTAGCAAATCCGGGATTTGGAATACCGGGTTTGTTAAACCCGTCTGACCCGTTTAGGCGGCCCATTAACACTTCACAGCTCTCTTCCATCAATCCTTTCAAAGACCCCACGACTAATCCTCAGGTACTTTTCCGGGATTTCAATTCCCGGATTTTGATTCCTGGATTGTAATTTTAATGCTGCCTCTTTTTAATGATTGTAATAATAATTTTGGTGCTGCAAGATCAAGATTGAAGAGTATTAATGTTTGCCCACAAATACTGTTTCATTAATGTATTGGCTGGCTGGCTGGCTTTTGTACCTCGCTTATTTAAGTGCCAATTTATGAATTTCCGCCTTATTATTGCATTTATTATAGAGCTTTGATTAATTAATTAATTTTATTTTATTGATTAAGATGGGGAATGCATGGCAAGATGAGTTGCACAATGTAATGAGCATGAATTTCAATGCAAATCAACCAATGAGCTCACAAGATGCAAAACCGGGTGATGGATTCCAGATTTAAAAAAAACAAAAGTTAGTGTTTGACCAGGTCAAAGGCCTCTATGATTCAAAGAGTAAATATGAAAGATCGTCAAATTTGCAAAAAGAAGATTTAAGGGTAAAATGTTATGGATGAATTTACCCTTGTGAAATGTAAATTGGGGCGATATTTGGTGAAAATGATTGTTATGAGTTTAGACAATGCCCTTGTATGATTAATTAAATAAATAGAATAGCTATTATTATGATGATTAGTGTTTATTTTTATTAATTAGGTGAAAATAATAATGGGTGTATTACTTTCGAGTTATATGTAACCTGATTTAATAAGATTATATAGGCTAAAATAAGTCTGTTTAGCTTATTATTCTGTTTTTCCTTTGGATCTCCATTATTTGATGTAGTTTGAGGTTTCGTGAATAATGTCTTTAAACTGTTTATTCCATTTTTTTACTTGATAAAAGATCAGTTATTTAATCATTTTTTTTTGGTAAAAATGTGTAATTCGGTCCTCTTTTTGATTAAATATCTATTAATTGATCCATATAGTAAGTGACATTGTGTTGCAACTTGCAAGTATAACAAATTGGATCTATCATATATGACGGAAAAAAATGTTCCTTTGAATTTAACTTCCATAAAAGTGCAAATTTGAATTGAGAAATGGAGAAATAAACATAAATTCGATTCAATCTCCCAAAAATAGTAAAGATAATTTGAATTTTTACTTCAATACAAGGGTAAATTCGAATTTGAGAAATGGAAAAAAAAAAAACTAAAATCCAATTCAGTCTCACAAAATTAAAATCCTTGGCTGGAATTACATCATCCTTATCCAAATCGAATTCAAATCCAATAATAGAACAGACCAAATCCCCCTTTCCTCTGTTTTTCTTCCTGTTCAAAACTAGATCCCATACTGTCGGTCTGTAGCTGCTCCAAATATGATGCACATTTTGAACTTTATAATTTGCAAATTAAATTTCTCCCAATCACAAAATATCCTCTCCGTTTCCACAAAAGCTGGACAGATATCTTTTATAATCAGAACAACATGATTTTGATATTAAAATTTTGTATAGAACTGGAGAGGGGATGAAACAAATGAATATCTCATTCATGACACGTCACCATCGAAATGTGGTAACCACTTGTCCGACAAAGATCCACTGGCTGTTCGTTGCTCTGGACCTAATAGTAATGTAAATGGACAAACCAACCAAAGAATTATTATCACTTAGCTATTTATATCATACACCAATTTCAAATTATCAAAACAAGCAAGGACTAAAAAACAAATAGAAACAAGTGAAACAATAACATAGATGTTTTGAAATTGAACTCCAATGTAATTTTACACAGTACAAAATAATGTAAAGAGCCTTGCAGATCTGACTTGACTCAGACATCTTGAGACAGACAGACAGACAGAGATTTATTTTTTACAGAACAGACCTCAAAACAACAATAAAAATCATTCATTGAGGCTGTGAAACATCATATAAACATCCAATAAATATTAGGTATACAAAACGTAGCATAATGACATGCATCCCTTCATTTCCTTGTGGAGAAATAATTAAATAATTAAACCTCCTTTTTCTTGTGAAAAATGGAATAGGCATCGCTATATAAAGCTACCGCGTTTGACAACACGGCCAATACAATCATAAATATCGCCAATATTTTATCCTTACCACTCGCAATTCCATGCGGATCCCTAAAAAATAAAAAATAAAAAATTAATTTCCATTTACTACAACAAGATACTTTCAACATTTTTCAAAAACCACCAACGTTACGAATATTTCAAGAAAATCTCTATATTTTCAGATTCCCTAAAGATCCTCCATATAAAGTTTAAATTGAATAAAAAAAATAAAATAAACTGATGAGGGCTATTTTGACCCAAAAAAGAAAAAAAAAATAGATATAATGTTAAACACTAGCAGGAAGGTAAAAACTAAAAAACATCCAATCCACTTTATAATGTTTACTTCTATCCAAATCTAAAAAACTCAGGGTCATTTTCGCAAATTCTCAACAAACAAAACACTTACTTAAGAGCGATCGAGGCGGGAAAAATAAACCCGATACAAACCGCGGCCGTAGCGCCGGTTATCTGAAACGCGTCCCAAATACTCGGCACGAAAATCGCGACCCCGTAAATCACCGTCAAAAGCACCGCCGTAAAAAAGTAAAACCTCTTATCGTCCTCGATCAACGGACCGTGCCTTCTAGAAGGAAAACAAAGTCCGTCTAAATTGACCCTGACCGCGAAAAAGACGATCGGGAAGACGAGCATTATGTGGAGCACGTAGCTGACGCGCACGAGGTCGCACAGGAAGCTGCTGTAGCGGATCCCGAGATCGGAGCTGAAGTTCGAGAGCACGTCTTCTTGGGTTGATTCGCCGAATAAGAGGTAGGAAAATACGGATGTGGCTACGTATACGGTCGAGCAGAGAGTTAATGAGGTTCGGATTATTGGTTGGATTTTGGACGAGTCTTCCAGTTCGCTCAATATACTATGCACTGTTGAGAAATTAAAAAAATATAAAAAAGATTAAATTAGATAATAATTAATTAATTAATTATTTTTTATTTTTAGGCCAAATTTCACGTGTACAGACAACAGATCATAATTTCATGTATACCCCTACAAAAAATGAAATATCACCAATATCATGAATACCCAAATATCATGAATACCCTTATGATATATTTAGTGTTAAGATTAAACGTTAATTTTTTTTATTTTTTTCTCTATGTAAATATGGTAAGGGTTTATATTGAGTCATTTTATGTTCTTTTTAGTTTAGATATTTATATATGGTAGGTTCAAAATGAATATATTTTGAGAGAAAAACATACAATTCTTTAAAAGAAATTAATAAAAAAAATAATATATAATAGTTATTTTATATTTTTAATAACGTAATTAATAATAATACAATCATTATAGATGTTATTTGACTAACAGATTTAGACGAAATATTAACGGCGAGGGTATTAGTATTAGTGATATTTTAAGACTTATGTAGGGGTATGCATGATATATATATGGTTTTGTAGGGTTATTCATGATATTTGAGTAATTTTGTAGGGGTAAATGTGAAATTATGAGGTTTTGCATATGAAATTTGGCTTTATTTTTATTACGGTTGAAGTGGCAGATGTAGGCGGTGGTGAGGACGGGGACGGAAGTGAAGAGGCGAAAGAGGGAGTGCAAATCGGTAATTTCAGGGAATAATTGGGGCGCTTGTATGGATCCTGTGAACATCTTGTAAATAGCGATTCCTGCTGTGACTACAACGAATACGATCGCTAACGCCACTGATAATGCAGATGTGTGTCTCAACGAATCTGAACATTACAAAAAAATAAATGAAATTTTGCGTAATTAACTTAAGAAGGGTTAATAGATGGGATTGGTTAATTGTTAGTTTACCGATGCGTTTGAGACAGGTGAGAGGGGCTAGAATGAAAATAGTCGTGATCAGAAGGACGACAACGCGAGAATCCCACCAATTATCTCCGAACCAACTTTCCAACAATCCTGCGTGGTGGACCCCACTCGACGACGTCCCCGACAGCACATCACCTTTAAAACAAACCAAACAAAATATATCACTACAAAATACTAAGAACAATAATAATAACATATTAAAGTATAAACAAATACCGATCATGATCATATAAACAACCAGAGTCCCAGTATTATTCAAGACAATCGAGCTCTGCAGCAAAACCCGCCCGCTCCTCCCAAAGGCGTCCCTCATGACCTTCCCGTACGTGTTCATCTTGCTCGCCTTGGTAAACCTCACTAAAATCTCCAAGGAAGAGTCGGTGAGAATTGCAAAGAGTACAATCATGAAGATTGCGGGGACGAATCCCAGGACCTTCATGGTGGCGGGCAGGGCCATGATTCCGGCGCCGACGATGGAGGTCGAGAGGTTGAAGACTGCGCCGGTGAAGGAAGCACCGGTTGAGGGGAGCTCCGTCAGACCTTCTAGAAAGCTCCGCTCGTCGTAGATTGGGAGGAGAGGGGCTTTTAGGTCTTTCGGCTTGCTGCGGCCGGAACTCGACTCCATCTTGAGCTTTCTGAAAAAGGAAAAATCAATTTGAGAATTGAAATAAATTTTTTTTTTTTTTGAATGAATTGAGGAGGGTTTATAAGAGAATTGAAGTAATTTTTCTTTTTTTTTAATGAATTGAGGAGGGTTTATAAGAGAATTGAAGTAATTTTTCTTTTTTTTTTAATGAATTGAGGAGGGTTTATAAGAGAATTGAAATAATTTTTTTTTTTGAATGAATTGAGGAGGGTTATAAGAGAATTGAAATAATTTTTTTTTTTAATGAATTGAGGAGGGCTTGTAAGAGAGTTGGAATGATTTAAGTAAGTTGTTCAATCGTGAGGAATTGAAGTTTGAGACTTGTGAGATAGGAGAGAAAAGAAGTAGGATTTTGTTTCTGATTCTTTTGAGTTGCGAAAAAAAGCTGACAGGTGTGCTGTTGAAAAATCATAAGTGGATATATTTGCATCAACATTTAGCAAAATTGACTCCGATTTTAGTCTGTGCTTATAGCTTAATCCTAATTCAGTATACTAAAGCTGATTCACAAAAACTAATTAGGTACAAAATCATAATTTGGGATTTAGAGATGGAAATAAATTGAGGGTATACATCTTGTTTTTGCAATAAATGAAGCCCGAAATAGTTTCTCAAATAAAAGAGGAAAACTTGAAAATAAAACTGCCATAAACGCAAATTCTGAAGATTCTGCAGACTGACATACATCAGAAAAGAAAAATGACCAAACAGCGACTGATCAAAGCGCATCAATATTTACCTTTTCTTCTTCTTCTTCTTCTTTTTGTTGAGAAATAGAAAAGATACAAAATTTGAGCAATTAAGAAATAAAAGAAGGTACCTTACAAACAAAAATCAGGAAACAGCAGAAGAACTGAAGCTCAAAAAAAGAACCAACAAACCAAATATTTAAGAACCAACAGAAGAATTGCAATTAAAGAAGCAAAAAAACAAATAGCGTACTAACTTTTCTCTCCCAGCTGTAGATTACTACCCTGTCTCTTTCAATCAAAATACTCCCAATCTTCGCAAAGTTTAACTTGATTTCTCCTCTGATTTCTTCTATTCCCCTCTTTAATTGGCCCAATTCTACAGAAAATTCCAATAATTAATAGATTAATAATGGGATGGAATTTGCCTCGTGCTTTCTAAAATATAATGAATGGGATGGAGATAGATTTTTGGTTATTTATCCTCCTTTCTAAACTAAGAAGATTTAATATATTACGCGACGAACAGCATACGTGTGTGTAATCAGTAATGTAATGTCTATCAACACAAATAAAAACACGTGTATTTCCACTATTGCACCAAAATGGAATTATTAAATTAAAAACGGGAAAAGGACGTGTTATTTTGTTTTATGCATTTTATGCTCCCCCACTAATCTTATACAAATATCCGGAATTCAAATACTGGTTTTTTAATAAATCGGAAATTACTTTCCTGATTGAATCGGGAATTCATTTCCGTCTTCTCTTTCGATAAGTCTAGGAGAGGATCGATCATTCGGCAACAATGGCGGAGCAGAGGGAGGGGAAGGAGAAGACGCCGGATCGAGACGAGCTGGCTGAATCGCTAGCAGATCTCTTCTCCAATGTCTCTCTCATGGTCAAATCCGAACTGGAGGTCTCCATCCTATTTTTTTTTTCATTTCACTGTTTGATATCAGAAAAATTAGCGTTTGGATCACTTGAGATGAAAGAAAACTTGATTTTTTAATCTCAGGGGTCGAATAATCAGCTGGTGCTGATTGAGAAGATGAATCGAAGGGTGACAGAAGAATACGATGGATTCGGAGACATGGCATCTGGTCTCAGGGTTTTTGTGGAACAATTGAGCAACAAAAATGGGGGTTTTGAGGAGTATGTTGAGCAAATCGACGCGATAGACCAGCAAGTTTCTGAATTTGAGGCTGTTGTTTCAATGCTGGATAAATATGTTTCTGATTTGGAGAAGAAAGTGCGATCTGTTTATCATCATAATACTCCTTCTCCTGCTTGATAGTTCTTTTTGATCTATTTTCATGGAAAAATATCGGATTTTGGGGTTTTCTTTTTCTTTTCCTTTTTGGATAAATATGTTTTTGTGTTATTACTTATTACAATCTTTTTCTTTTTCTGACAGAATAGTGCTCAATGATTTTATCATTTTCTATTTTCTGACAGAATAGTGCTCAATGATTTTATCATTTTCTATTAACCATGTTCTTTAGTTTTGTTTTTCCTAAATGTTAGAACTTTTGAAGTTCTATTTTTTTAGTTTCATGTAAATGTTTGTGAAAATACAGTATAGAGAGAAAATAGACAATATATAAAATTAAAAAAATTTATAAAATCTATTTTTTCTAAACAATATATGAAGCCAATAAACAATATATATTAAACAGTAGAATAATATATAGAGAAAAACATGGTCTATTAAAAAATGTAAAAAAATAGTATATACAAAATTTTATCTCGTTTTGGACGTACTATCCTTCGAGCTTTTTTATTTCCCATTAGATAAAAGTAGAACTAAATTAGAAATGATTAACAAGATCCAGTACAAATGGAATACCACACATGACAACAAACCAATATTTAATATCTCAATCTCTAATTTAATACACAACAAATTACCAAAATATCTACAACAAGACAAAACTAGCGCACACACACACACCCACCACCACAACCATTTTGATTGTTTATATTTCTCTCTTTTTCTACCAATTTCAAAACCTTACATTACATACACACTTATTGGAACAAAAAAGAAAAAAATAAATGAAACAAACCCAAAATATCACTCTTCAATAATTCATGCACTTTTAGGGTTTCTTTCTTTCTTTCAAGCAAACAAATCAACCATAAAACAAATGCATACTCTAAAAAGGAATCCACATCGCCCTCATATAATTTTCTCCCATATAATCTCTGGAAAAAACACAATACATTAAATTAAAAAAAATAATAATAAATAATATAACCAATACAAAACAAATAAAGAAAATTAACCTTTTTTCATTTATCACCCAGTATCTGTAACTTTGAAACAGTCAATTTTGCAAACATTCCTCATCATGCCTCCAAAACTATAATAAAAAAGAATATTACATTCAAAACTTTAAATTCAAATTTATAAAGTAAAAAACAACAAAATAATTATATTTTCGTACCGATCAATACTCTTTCTAGGCCGGTCAGACTGGTCAACGCTAGACCTCGGTCGATCCGCCACATCAACGCTCCGTCTCGCTTTCTCTCTCCTATCCACACTCTTTCTCTCTCTAGAATCCACGCTCGACCTCGGTTTCTCTCTCATATCCACGCTCTTTCTCTCTCCAGAAAGATCTGTCATCTTGTCCAAATCGGCCCTAACTGGAGCCTCCAGTACCTGACTACTGGACGGAGTTTCTTCAGGGATAGAATCGTCATTTTGCTTAGGTGGCGGTTGTTTTTCAATTGCCGCCACGAATTTCTTTAAGTGCTTGATATATTCAGGATATAATTCTAAGTTGCAGTGATTGCCACCTTTTATCCATAGAGGTTCGTATTTTTCTTTGCATAATTCCCAGAGCTTTTTGCCGTGAGTGCAATCTACCACCTCGTCAGAAGTACCCTTTTTTTTTTAATAAAAAATAATAATATAAAAAAAAATAATCTCAGAGAATAATGAAGGTTGACAAAGTTTAAGTATAAACCGCAAGAAATTGTACACTTACATGAATTACCAACACCGGGCATTTGACCAAAGGAATTTTGTCTATGTTCTGCACAAAAAGAAACAAAATAAATAAATAATAAACAAATAAAATAATTAGGGCAAAATCAATCGTTTATTTTTTCCTTTTTCATTTGCATACCAAAGCAACACATCTTTCAATTAAATTATTTAACAAAAATAATCAACCCATCCAAAATATTCCTAAATCCATCGGCAAAGCAAACCTCGTACACCGCTTAATTACCTTACTAATGAATATTTCAATTGAAATAGGCAACAAAACAACAATAATAACATAATTTGCAAAAAGGCCCCTACATTACGCCGAAATTGCAAAAAAGCCCCTACCGTTAGTCGTCAGTTAATTCACCCCATCAATTAACGGGTTCTCACAATCTCCAACAACCCAGGGGCCTCTCCAGAATTGGGGCATAATGCAGGGGCTCTTCCGCAACTTTCCGTTTTTATGAAAACACAACTGACCTTATAAATATCGAACCAGTAGGTGGTCTTAACAGGATACATGACCCTGAGGCCCGACATGATGGGGCTGTGTAAAACGACAGCGCGCAGACGGTTGAGCCGAGACGCCAGGTCGCACGTGGGCCCGCTGCCCACTGATTGGCCGTACAGAATTATATCATCCTCTTTTGCGCCGTACTTCTCTATCAAACAGCGGTACGCCGCCTCGATATCCGCGTACGTGTTCTGCTCACTCGGCTGGGAAAATAAAATAATAATAATAATAATAATAATAACAAAATGTTATTGTGATTGAATGGCTTCTTTGTTTAATGTTACTTTTTTGGTTAAATAGGGTCTGTACTAGCGGAAAATGCAATGTTACTTTTTTAATTGGATATACTCAGTTCTTTGCACTATGGACCTTATCGTCATGTGTGGTATTTTTATATTCGGATGCAATTATTGAAAATAATAATAATAAAATGTTAATAACGATGAAAATGCTATATATAACCCTGCAAAGTGTAGAAATAGCATATGTAGCCCTACGGAACGATAACTATCGTGATAAGAAATAATTGTTTGTATAGGTCGTCTTTCAGCATTTGTGTTAGAATGTCTCTGAGTTACTTTTTCTTCGTTATTTTTTATTTATTTATACAGGAGCAAGTGAAAAACGGATTGTTCTTTGTGATGGTTCTTGTGTTTTGTAGGGGTATTTAATTTATGATATTTCATGTTTTGGACGGGTATGCATGATGTTTTGAAGTTTTGTAGGGGCAAAATGTACATGTGTAAAAAATTAAATTTATACCTTTCCAGTTGATTGCCCGTATCCAGAATAATCATACCTGGAAAAAAAGGTAACGAATTTATGAATTATAATGTAAAGAGTACTCAAAACAAATGAAAATGAACAGAATAATGACAAAATAGTAACGTGTGAATCAAGTTTAATAACATAAAGTTAGCTTTGAGTAACGCATAAGAGTACTATTAAATGCTCATAATTGATAATTAGATGCATAGCTAAGTTTGTTAGGTGAACTAAACCACAAACAAAGAGAAAAAATAAATAAAAAAGTTTGGAGCTACATGCAAGGTTAAGGAAACAAAACATTATAAGATTTACTAAGGTTGGCATAAAGTTAAGAGAAACAACAAAATGTATCATATTCATTACTAAAATAGCTAAAAACCAAACTAACAGACCAATCAAATCAAACATAGCGAATCTTAAGTTATACACATACAATTTATGATATTTCACTTTCTTGAATAAAGTATAATTTGCAGCCTTGTCTCTATCATGAATCAAAACTAACTAATTACGCCTCTATACTAACATATATGGATACATAAATCATGCATGCATACATATGTTTTACATGCATATCTATAAAGTTCAAAATATCCAGCTTTGTAACGGTATAATTCAAACAAAATACAAATTGTTTACTTACCCCATGAGATTCACACCAAGATGAGAGCTAAGTTCGACAAAAAGCTCATACATTTGACCCAAATCAGCGGCATTTCCATGCGAATAAAGCAAAGTTAATTTCGCGCCAGGATTTTTCACATGCATGGCAATAATTCCATTTCCTCTTTTGGTTTTCAATCTTCTAGCCTCGACATTCGCTCGTCTCGGAACCTCAGTCAGCTCAATAATGTCGCCTTCTTTTTCAGTTACTCCATAAGAAGGTGGAGTTGGTGGAAAGAAGGCGAATCGAGCTGCTACTGTAGATGTTACTCCTCCCATTGATTTAAAGGCGAGAAATTTGAAGGATTGAAGCTTGATTTAAGAGGAAGAATGGGAAAAGAGTGCGATTTGTGCCTGATCTATTCGAATTCAGCACGGAATGAAAGAGGAATTTTGAAAAAATGGGTAAAATTGGTACTTTCGATGGAAATAACACATAATATTGAATTTTTTGGAGGATGGCGATTTGGGTCCGATCAGGTCGAAGGTATGACGAAATCCCCGAATTTGTGCATCAAATTTGAATTTTCAAAATCGGGGTGGAATTGAGGAAATAAATAAATAGTCCCTATATTTTCACGAAAGACAAATCAGAAAGGACTGAAAACAGGGACTAAAATCGGATTTAAAATTGGAAAAAAGGACAGAGATTGGGGGCCTGATCCGCCCCAAAATCAGGGATTCAACGAGGATCTAATCCGAACAAATCTCCTTCGGGATAGACTCGTGATTGCAACCGAGAAAAACTGAATAGAAATGGCGACTGTGATTGTGAAAGAGCAAAAGGGGAATGAATGGAATGGAATGGGTTAGAGAAGAGAAGAGGATGGCTGCTGTTGAAAGAGATGAAGGAAAAGAAAGGGCAGATGAGAATGAGAAGGAGATATGGGCAGCCGGATTTATTTTTGTTTTTTCGTTTCTTTTCTTGTTTTTGTTTTTGTTTTTATATTTATTTATAAATGGAAAGATATGAGTTGAGCATAGGAGGGGATTTTATTATTTTAATAATTTATTATTGTCATAACTTTATTCTTTAGCTGGCAATGTCAAAATAAATAGAAAAAATATCAATTTCATTGTTCTTCTTTTTAGTTATTATTTTCAAAATAATTAATATAATAATAATATAAATATAAGAGGTGAGGAGGGGACTTTATTATTTTCATTACTTTATTCTTTACTCTTTAGCTGGCAATGTCAAAGGAAAAAAAATAAACTTTATTCTTTTCATTTTTTTTTTTTTTTGATAGATTCTTTTTATTTGTTAAGCAAAGTATGAAAATGGAATATTGAATCGAATATATTTGTGTGCTTTTTCCTGAAAAGAGAATATTGATTAAAATGTATTATAATTCTTCCGATTTTTTAATTAGATAATGTTTTGTTTGAGATATTATGCAGAGCTAATTATTGTATGCGGTATCATTAGTGCATGAAATTAGCAGATTTAGTAACTCATTGTTTGTGTATAAACTAGTTCTTTTTGTATCTATCCATTATAATAATTGTAAATATTATTGTGGTTATTATTAAACAACAAAAATTTGGGGAGTAATTATTTCAATTATGTCCCGAAATTTATATTATTATATTAAAAAAATTATATTATTGAAAATATACAACTATTTATGGGAAATGATGTGTCCAAAATATTGGAAATTATTTGTCCAAAATTTGTGTAAAGCCCAATTGATTTTCAAATCCATAGCTAATCCACAATAAGTTTTGGGCCAGGCTTTAGCCTTTAAATGTATAACAAATATAACTAGAGAAAAGTCTAAATTTGTTCATCAACTATTCAATAAGTTTGTTTTTTGTCCCTTAACTTTTTATTGGTCCAATTTTAGTCTCTCAATTATTTAATAAGTTTATTTTTAGTCCTTCCATCCATTAAGTGCTTACGTGTCAGTTAAATTTGACACGTAAGCAATGATATGACATATATTCTTGACACATAAGCAATAACATATTTTTTAAATAAACACGCACCACAAATATGTACAATAAAATAATATTTTAAGAAAAGAGGAAAATTAAGAAAATTTTATTTTTTTCAAATATGTCACAATTGTCTCGTTGGAATATGCATCAAGAATATATGTCACGTATTGCTTACATGTCAAATTTAACTGACACGTAAGCATTTAACGGATGGAAAAACTAAAAATAGACTTATTAAATAGTTGAGGGACTAAAATTAGACTAATAAAAAATTGAGGAACAAAAAATAAACTATTTGAATAGTTAAGGGGGCAAATTTGGACTTTTCTCATATAACTATAATGATTTTAGTTACCCCGAATAACTACTACTTAAAAAATCACTGATTACTTGGTGTAACAAATATATATATATATATATATATATATATATATATATATATATATATATATATATGATAATTTACAATATTAATAATGGAAATAAATCAATTAAGATAATTTACAATATTGATCATGAAAATAAAGTCTGTTTAGCATCTAAATATATTTTCATTAATACACCAAAATTTATAACACACAATACATAAGATAATATTTATCCTATATTTAAAACGAAGATTACGAGAGCAATTAATAATCAAACATCAATTGTGCTTTGGAGTATGCCTTTTGGGCGCACTATAATCTGATGTAAACGGTATTCTGCCATCAAAATCAATCTTAGGATTATTTAAATTATTAGGTTTAAAGTCACTGTTTATTCTTGAATAATCTTTATTGTATTTTCCATCAATTGGTTTTTCTTCTTTTTGACTGGAGTTTACACTCTTTGCTTCAAACTTCTCTTTTCCAAAAGGATGTTGAGAAATCATTTTTCGCCCTGGCCTGAAGTGTCTGGTAACAATACTGGTACCAGTAACTCTAATATTTTCTATATTTGGTACCTACATTTAGGAAATATACAACATGACATATTATGCTAATTGGTACAATATTAGAAAAATCATATTTTTCTCAACTCACTAGTGTTCGACTCGATAAAAACTCAATAACAGTTTGCTCGACTATAGTTAGAATTAATTTCGAGTTGAGTTCGAGCCAAGTCCATCTCGCTCGAGTTAAACTTAAAATAGTTTCAAGATGGGCCAAAAATATTAGCCCATTCATTAATATAGATGGGTCGTAAGACATTAATACTTTTGAACCTTGAAATTATTTTATTTTGTTGATGGATAAAATTATTAGAACTTAAAATGATTCATTTTGTTGCGAGATGCAATTTCGAGTTGAGCAAGTCAGGCCGAATCGAGCTATTTTGTTATCAAGTCTTATACTGGCTTGAGCTGAAATCGATTTGAGTTCGAGCTTGACATTTAGCTCAAAACCGTATAACAATTTCGAGCCAAGCTAGCTCAATTTGAGTTTTAAGTCAAGTTCAAGTTGGGTACATCTAGCTAGAACTAGACTTTGGTTGCGGCCCAAAACATGAGGATTAAAAAAAAAAAATTCCTTACATTCCGGCTTTTTGTAATTTCTTCATCATCGCCGTTTACAACTATGGGAATGTGATCTGAAAAAGATTAAGATGCAATAGCAAAATTAGCTCTCAATTTACATAAAAAATCGCAATATTATGTATTTGGTAATTAGGAGGCCCTGAGTTTTAAATGGATTTAACACAACTAAACTTCATAGAAGACAACAAGCTAGCCAAATTAACTTTTGCACTGAACCGAACGATAAAATTGTACTTTATCATAAGAACACAAGTATAAATTATGAAATAAAAGATATTTTACTCCAAATCAGCACTCATAATCCCTATATCAAAGCATTGCAAACTAGTAGAACAAAATATAAATTTGATTAGTTCGGCATGTATATGTTTTTTTTTCTAAAACAAAAACGATAAGAGAACTAGTAAAAAACGGAGTACAATCTTAACTTTTAAACTGAAACTACCAAGAAATGACTCTGAACAAACCAAATTTAACAGGGTTTAGTTCAGCTTCATAATAAACTGAATGGAATGTTCACCACTAGTTTATTATGTTGGTGAGTAAAATAACTCATTACATACATACCTTTAAGAGCGTATGAGAAAGAATCATGCAAAAATACAGAAGCAATCGCCATCCCCACTATGAATTTCTTTAAGTACGACTGCACCATTTTATTTCACTCCGACAGAAAGAAGGGAAGAATGTAATTAGCTAACCAAACTAGGTTTTATAAGCAAGAAAAAAAAATATAATATTGACTGAAAAAATAGAATATTAAACTGATTCTTCCAAGAAAAATATTGTAACTGACATGTTGACCAATAACCAATAAAAGTCTTGGCGTTTTTCAATTGGCCTGACTGTTATTATGTACTTATGAGTACACAGATTTATATGCAAGTGCAACTGAGTTGCTTGACATACAAGTTTTAAGTGTTTTGCGCCTGTCTGTTCATACATTTTTTGATTTAGGACATCAATAACTAAGTATATTATGAGATAGAAATCATTTATTAATGATTCTATACATAAAATTTATATATTATACTCCTGCCATCTAGTTATAGTTTCTCACATTTTGTTCCTTCAAAAAAGAAAATCATAATTTTTCGCATGAATTCACCTGAATGTCTTCAGTTCTGACCAGTATTATTTTAATTCAAAAGTTTTGATATATTTTCCAACTATAACAACTAACTAATTAGTAAATTATTTTTAGGAATGTGGGTCGCATCTGTAAAAGCAACAAAATAATGATTCTTATAACAGAAACCAAAGATTCTTTTTGAGTACTCCAGTGGTAATTAAGTAAATAATTCACTATAAAATATTTTATTTTTCCAATTAATTTGAAAACTTAGGCACAGGTTACCATGATAGTGGGAAACAGAACAGACCACAGATTTTCTCTTCAGAGTTCAGACTCAAAATCCTAAGATTTCCTGATTTCATTTTTTTTTTTGGGCTAGAACATTAATTAATTTCACACAAATCCCCACAATAATTTCACACAAATCCCCACAGATATCCTAATATTTCTCTCTCCAGAATTTTGGGTATACCATAACCATACCACTAAATAAACTCAAAACTCAATAAACCAACAAGTGCAAATCAATTAACAAAAAACGTATCAATGATCGGACAAAAAGTCGTCCAAAACCTCTTGGACCCACTCCTTCCCAATGGCCAAGTTGGCTTGACACTCCCAAAAATTATAAAAACAGAGAAGGGAGAGAAGAGCGTGAAATGGAGAGCCGAACATGGGCCGTCGTACGGATCGTCGTCCTTCACCTTTCCCCGCGCATTGTTTATTTCTTTGAGGAGCACGAGTCAGTGCGGCCTAACTCCTCGCTTTAAGATTCGCGCCGGCTCGGTGTGCTTTTTTATTTGCTTTAAGATTCGTGCTGACAATTCTGAAAATTTCTTATTGGGCTTTAAGAGCGGATTAAAGGCCCATTATATTGTTAAGCTTGATTGTTGCACACGAACAGTTCGATCAAATGCTGCAGAGAAGAAACGAACAGTTTTTTGTTTGTTGGATTGAATGATACGAGAGAGAGAGATGAGGTATTCGTTGTGCAAGAGGGGTTGCATCACTGTGCGAAGTTCTCTCCAAAGATTAAGGCACGGGTCGAGCTGGGGAGCTAAATTTTCTGGTAATTAATTATCACTTAATCACCGTTAATTTTTTTTCGTAATTATTATTATTTTTTTCATGGTGAATTCTTTTTCGCATTGGAACCAAATTGGTACGTACCTGACTCAACATCTTCTTTTGAAAAATAGGGGGATTTAATGGTCTTGCAAGGCAATATTGGACTCATTTTTTGCTACGGGACGTGGAAATTGATACAGAAAATCGAAAAACAATTCAGAAAAATAATGAGAAATCTATTTCTCTTGCCAAGAGCTTAGCAATCCTTTCTGACGAGTCATTATTAAATGAAGAAAAAACAAAAAAACCATTTTCACGAATTGAGCACAAGAGATTTTTGGAGCTTCAAATCAAGAAAAGAGTAAAGAATCAATTTTTAAATGGGAAATTTATTAATTTAATGGATAATGTGATAGCTAATAAAGATACTCTTAGTGATGCTTATGATATTATAAGACTCGATTCAAACCTTGATTTGGAATCAGAAAAGGAATATTCTGATTTTGGTTCCTTGTCAGAACAGCTTAAAGACGGAAACTTCAATTTTGAAGAAAATATAGTGAAATTGAACAAGAGAAATGAAAATTTGGATCTTCCAAGGCTGAAGTTGAAAATTGTGCAAGAGGCAATTAGGGTTTGTCTTGAGGTGATTTTTAGACCTAATTTTTCTAAAATTTCGCACGGCTGTAGAGCTGGAAAAGGGCACAAATCAGCCCTAAAATTCATTTCGAAAGAAATTGGAGTACCAAATTGGTATTTTACTATTCATTTAAATAAAGAGGCTGACGAAAAAATTCTGTCCAAAATTATTTCTCAAATTGAGGAGAAAATTGAAGATAGTAAATTAGTTTTGTTTATAAATCAGAATTTTGAGGCCAAAGTTCTTAACTTGGTTTTTGGAAATTTTCCGAAAGGATATGGATTACCACAAGAGGGAATTCTTTCGCCTATTTTAATGAATATTTATCTTGATTTATTTGATCGTGAGGTTTTTAGGGTTTGTATGAAATATGAAGCATTAAATTTGGAGAGAAATAATAATTTGAATGAGTGTGATAATAATGGTACTTCAAATTTACGCAAATGGTTTAGGAACCAAATAAAAGCAAAAAATGAAAAAGAAAAAGAAAATGAAAATGGAAAAATAATTTCAAACCCTAATTTGGAGACAAAATTATATGCTTGTAGATTCATGGATGAGATTTTTATTGCAATTTTCGGATCAAAAGAAATTGCAGAAAATATCAAATTTGAATTGATAAATTTCCTAAATACCTCTCTTTATTTGGACTTAAACGATGAATTAAATCTAATTACAGCAAATAATAATAATAATTCGGAAATACAATTTGTTGGTACGTTGGTACGAGTTGCTCCAAAAGATTCAAATAAAATAAGAGTGGTACATAAATTAAAAGAAAAGGTAAGTCTTTTTGCTTCACAAAAAAAGCAAATATTTGATAATTTGAATCTTAGAATAGGGAAAAAATGGTTAGCGTATGGTTTAAAAAGGGTAAAAGAGTCCGAAATAAAATCTCTCAATTTAAGCACTCCTTTACTGGATAAAATTTCGGAATTTCGCAAAAATGGAATGAAAACAGATCATTGGTACAAAACTCTACTTAAAGTTTGGTTGGAAAATATAATAATAAATGCTAAAAATGAATCAAATGAGGAGGCTTTATTAGCTAAATATATATCCGAACCGGCTTTACCTAAAGATTTAAGGGATTCATTTTATAATTTTCAAAATGAAGCAATTAAATATATTAATTCAGAAGAAGCTTCTTGTGTCGCATTGTTGAATAATTATGATAATGATAATAATGAAGAGGAAAAATATGTTGTGAAAATAGAAGCGCCATTAAATTTTATTAAAAGGAATTTAAATCGATATGGTTTGGTTAATTTAGAAGGGTTTTCTAAACACGTTCAAACTCTTATACTACAAGACGATGATTTGATCATAAGTTGGTTTTTAGGTCTAATTCATAGATGGAATAAATGGTACTCTAATTTAGACAATTTTGAAGAAATTCGGGTTTTAATAACCGAAAATGTACGTAAATCATGCATAAGAACCCTTGCAGCCAAGCACAAAACTCACGAGATAATAATCGAAAAGAAATTTGAACTCGATTTAGATTTCGGTACCTCTACTGGTACCAGTTCAGATGAACTGCTACCAATACAAGACGAAATGTACGGAATTTCTTATAGTGGGTTGTGTGTTTTGACTCTTTCTAGTGTTAGGGTTCCAACTAGGGTTTCTTTGAAGTGTTTTGTGTTTGGTTGTACTTGTGGAGTTGAATCGATTAGTATTTATACGATTAATGTGAGAGAAAAACAGAGGTTTCCTGGATTTAAAACGGGGTTTTATCCCTCAATTCATATGAGTTTGAACGGGAGAAAAATTGGGTTGTGTAAGAAACATGTGAAGGATTTGTATTTAGGGTTTGTTTCACTCCAATCTATTGAGTTTGGTGGTTTCAATAGATGATTTTATTTTCAATTTTCTTTTGATAATTTTTGAGATATATATTTTATCGTATGTTTACAATTTTAAGAAAGTTCAGGATAGATATTAGATTATCTTTGCATCTATTTATGTCTACAACAAATGTTATTTTTATTTTATTCTATTTTCTTTCTTTCTTTCCTTCAACAAACTGGTGGCAATTCAAAGGAGGGAAAAATTAGTGACACAAACAAGACAGAAAGGAATTTAATATGGAACAAATACAGAGGAAAACTTTATAACTCCCAACTTCCAACTACAAAAAACCCTAGAAAAATAATTACACCTCTCTGTAAAAAAGAAAATAAAAAAAATTCAGCCAACCGTTTTTGGATTCAAGAGGCCCACATAAGAATCCACAGTATTTCTTCCTTAATTAAAGAAATCAAGATCCATCCAGCCCATAGACTAAACAAAACAGCAAATTCTTCCCCTCTCCAGTTTTAATAATAAGCTGTAGCCCTCCTCTTAATTTAATTTGACCATACAAAGAATGATTGGACATGTCAATTTAATTATAACTGGAGATAATATATTTCAAAACTTCACCGGTATTTGAGGCTGGTGAGAATCCAGCTATGCAAATTTAAAGCAAGAGAAAACAATCAAACAAAACCAAGTGCTCAGCTCAATCTTGTCTAGCAAATTTATGGAATTGCTTAATCCAAATATAAATAAAGTCCAATTCAACCATATTTCTCCATTCAACTTCAAAAAAGCGAAGAGAAAAAAAGAGAGAAAATCTGAGTAATCTGTTTAATTGTGTCCTTCCAATGGCTGCTATAGTTCTTCTCTTGTATGAGCTCATGAAAATGGAGGATAAAGACTTGCTCGCGAGTTCTACTTATTATTCAAATTCAAATTCTTCAAATCGAGCTTTTCAGGTGGAATCTTGTGCGCAGGAGATGAAAAAGGGTGGTGGACTTTATGTGAAGAAGGATTTGAAGAGAGAAAATGTGGAATTTGTTGAAAGTTTAGAGGAGTTGAAGGTTTCTGTAGATTTAATTTAACCTTGATTGTAGATTGATTGTTTGGTAATGTAAGATTGTAAGTAAGTAATATGTGATGCTCAGAGAAATTGAGTTTTTTTTTTTTTTTTGAAATTTCTTGAGAGGTGAGAAGTTGAGTTTTGTAATGGAACTTCTAATGATGATTGTTATTCATAAGAATGAAAATGTAAAAACAAATGAAAATGTTGAGATGAATGAATTCCTCCATACATTATCTCTCCAAGAATAATTTGAAGGACTTAATTCAGAAAAAGGAAGAAGAATTTAAGGAGCAG
Organism: Juncus inflexus; assembly: GCA_024447665.1. Taxonomy (NCBI): domain Eukaryota; kingdom Viridiplantae; phylum Streptophyta; class Magnoliopsida; order Poales; family Juncaceae; genus Juncus; species Juncus inflexus. The sequence continues at coordinate 680,417 of JAJHPC010000011.1, forward strand.
TAAAATGGACAATTAAATTCACTTATTTAACTGGGCTAAGTTATGATTAAAAAAAAGTGGGGGAATGCGGTTGTTCTTCTCCCCTTTTATTTTTTCCCCTTTGTTGTATTTTATTATTTTCTTTTAGTCAATTCTCTTGGCAAAAAAACTTGTAATCGAATTTCTTCATATACATTAATTGTAGACTACCAGGTATAACCTAGGTCTAATTGTAAAAAATAAAAAAAAATAAAAAAAAATTATGATTAAAAGAGCTAAATATTAGGCCCAATAGTAAAACAATTTCGACCCACTAAAAGGCCCAAAAATCATTAGTTTTTCCCCTAAATGTAACCCTAACCCTAGCCGCCTTATTTCTTCAAATCACACCTATAAATTCCTTCATTCTTTCTTTTTTCTCGTCAATTCGTCTAGCTTCTGGTAATTTCTTTTCTTTCATTTGAATCGATTTTATTTGTTTGTAAAATTGAAAGGGCAAATGAGGATTAAGTGTATAAATGGGTAATTTGCATCTGAGGTATTTCTATGATGCTACCTTACATCACCTTGGAGATCTGATGCTCTTTTTTCTCCCAAATTCAATATTTTTCCTCTGGTTTTTTCTAAGTTAAACTGTAAATTACTAGATTATTTGTTGAAATTTGGGGAAAAAGAGAGGAAAATGATGAACGAACTTAGATTCCCTATTGGTTTGATTGCCGGAATGATGGCTACTTGTATTAGCTCTATCTGACCCCTCTCTATTTTCTCCTTTGTTTTGAAACTTCTGGTATTTTACTAATTTCGTCCTTTTATATATGTGATATGTTCCTTTTATTGATTTTTGATATCTATGGCCAAACTAGAATATTTATCGGTTAATTTTCTTTTGACATTCTTGATAAATTAAAGAGTTAGAACAAATTAACAAAATATAAAGAATATTCTAACCAAATTTAATGAAACCAAAAAATTCATTAGTTAAACACAAATACAGAATCTGTCATCGCCTTACAATACTGAATAATGTCTTGAAAAGTTTCTAATCTTGTAAAATCTTGAATAAGGTTACGTACAACCTGAAAATTTAGTGAGTTTTTAATTCATATTTTATTTGGTATACATGTATTATGAGTATTTTTTTATTCCACATCTTCAATAATGCTGTTTATATGACTATTACATTTATTTTAATGATTCGTGGATATTCAGTCCGGATTGGGATTTTGAAATGTTAATTTCTCAAAATTCTCTGTAATAGAACTTTATAATTCAAAAAATCTCCATCTGTGTAAGCTTTCCTAAACTTAATTCTCTCCCAACTCTAAAATGCCAAAGTGCCACATCTTATTAAGATATTATATTATATTATATTATTTTATTTATGTTAGATTTTATTATTTTATATTGTGTTATATTATTTTATATTATATTACTTGTGTTAATTTATTTTATATTACTTATATTAGATTATATTATTTATGTTATATTATTTTATATTATATTATATTATTTATATTATATTACTTATGTTAGATTATATTTTATTATATTATGTATTATATTATATTATGTTATTTTATGTTATGTTATATTATATTATTTATTTTATGTTATATTATATTATGTTATGTTAGATTATATTATCTTATGATATGTTATGTTATATTATATTATATTATATTATATTATATTGAATTTTATTATATTAATTTGTTTTATTATATATTATTTATGTTATATGTTTTATTCTATATTACTTTATATTATATTATTCCATATTTTATATTACTAATTATATAATCATAACATAATTCCAGATTTTTTTAAACGACCTAACAAGAAATTATGTTTTTAAGAATTTTATTCTTCTAACATTCAAACAAACTTTAGAATTAATTAATTCAAAATTTTATACTTTTCCATCGCAAAATTCAATTTTACTCCCTAATTCCACTTGCCAAACGGGCCCTTAATGAGTTTGCGAATTTGAGTTTGCGAATTCTTTTAAATTGTCTGATTTGGATAGTCTAAAAATGTTGAAAAAAATTAATACACAATGCAACTCAAATAGGAACATAAGTTACCTGACTAGACTTTGAAATCAAAAGCAGTTATGAACAGATCAATGTCAATTATGATTATATATTCCCGGAACTAGTAACCTAATAGGTAATACTTGGTTTTCACTAGTATCTGTCATTAATAAATTCATAATGACCCAGGTTTCTGTATGAATGAGAATGTAACCATATTTTTACGGTTTTATATTAGGTAATGTATTATGATCTTGCAAATATGCATCCATGTTGAATGAAGGACCTACCAAGTTATCAGTTATGTCAAACTAATTTGCATGTCCAAAAACTCCAAACTAATTTGTCACACTTATGTACATGAATTGAAAAATGAAATAATCAACGGGAGGTTGGCACATGTTAAGTTCGATTACCATTAGTTAATTTAGAGTAAGATATTGGAGGAAACTGTTCGATTACCATTAGTTAATTCAGAGTAAGATATTGGAGGAAACTATTTAAAAACTACCCTGTTTAGCTTAGCTATTTTTTTTAAAGTGTGCCAACTCATAGGTTGTAAGCTATGTTGCACGGATACGGACACGGGTGTCGTGTCCGACACGACACGGACACGGCGACACGGCAATCTCAAAAAAACCTCCGGACACGACACGTTTTATATATATATAATATAATATATTTATTTTATGTTTAAAAAATATAAATAATATAAAAAACATAAACTAAATTGATAATAACTTGATTAGTAACGGTTTTTTAAAATCTGTAACGATTTTGGACTACTTTGTAAGTTGTAACGGTTAATTCATAAAAACCGTTACTAAATACACTATTAGTAACGGTTTTCATCAAAGAACCGTTACAGATATTGCATATTATAAACCGTTACAGATTGTATGCACATTAGTAACGGTTTTCATCAAAGAACCGTTACAGAATTGCCAATATCTGTAACGGTTTATTATAAACCGTTACAGATTGTATATTAGTAACGGTTTTCATCAAAGAACCGTTACAGAATTCCCATTATCTGTAACGGTTCTTTCATAAAAACCGTTACAGATCCATATGTAATTTTTTTTAGTAACGGTTTTGTAAAATCTGTACCTATTTAAGCACTTTGTAACGGTTCTTTCATAAAAACCGTTACTAATTACACCATTAGTAACGGTTGTTAAGAAAGAACCGTTACCGATTTGTTTAATAGTCCAAATTCTGTAACGGTTCTTTAATAAAAACCGTTACTAATTACACTTTTAGTAACGGTTTTTATTGAAGAACCGTTACTAAGTACACTATTTTTTTAAACCCGCCGTGTCCAAAACGTGTCCCGCCGTGTCCTGCCGTGTCCGAGCCGTGTCCATATTTTTTTTAACAATAAAATAGTCGGACACGCGATTTGAAGTGTCGGACACGTGTCGGAGGCGTGTCCGAGCCGTGTCCGTGTCCGACACGTGTCCGACACGCCTACGGCTCATTTCGGAGAGCGTCCTCGTAACATAGGTTGTAAGTTTGAATCTTAAAAGAACAAAATATTGGAAACTAATCAAGTATATGTTCGGGTAAAAGTTTTTTGTTTTTGTTTCAATTGTACTTTCAATTATTTACTTAAAAATAAGACATTTTTAGGTTAGTATAAACATTCAGTATTTTCAATTACAATTGAATTTGAATCTTTCATCTTTGTTGATTAAAATAAAGCCTACAGAAATTGAACTTGGTTGATATTGATGCTTTTAACAGATCGTCAAAAGCTTGGCTCATTGAAGATTAAAATTAAGAATAAGGGGCTTGGGCTGATCCGGCTTGGGGAGAATTAATATTGGGAATTAATATTGAGAATTAATATTGGGAATTATGACTTTTGTAATGGATTATTTTGTTGAATATTGAACGAGACCCCTAAATTTTTATTATGTTTCTACCTCTCTTCCTCTCTGACTGTCTCTACTTCTTTCTTTCTTTTCTTTTCCTAATTTCTTCACAAATTATGAAGTAGCAATTTATGGAATTCACATACTATTTTTTTCAAGTGGTTCCGCTGTTCAATAGTCTTTCATAAACGTTAAATAATATAGAAAAATGTGCAACATCTTTCAATATTATGCAGTTTCTAAAGAGAGAATTATTTTTTTATTCACAAGTGTTACTGTACGCGAATAAATTGTTTTCCATTTTATTTGGTCATAAAACCATAATTATGTTTCACAAGGGAGTTCTTGGATTGTAAGTGAGAGATGTTGCGACAAAAGCAAATATCAAATATCAAGATTTGAGACTGAATAAAGTTGAAGAAAGATAGAGGAAGGCCTTTTGAAGGAAAAATAAAATCTGAGATTTAAATTGAAATGAAAAAACTGAGATTGTTCAAATAATTGAAGTCTTGCATCATTAAATCGATTAATTATATTGGGTTATATATAACCAGAAATCAGGTAATACGACACAAACATTCCTATTATTAAATCCTTACAAATATATCATACATATCCCTACAAAGTTAATAAATATAATAAATTATGAAATTATCATATACATCCATACAAAACAAAACATTATTTTATAGTCCAATCACTTGAAAAGGTAAGCATTCCTTTGTTATGACTTCATATTTTCATGAATAAAATAACAAAAACAAAAACAATTCATATCCCTAAAATTTCACAGCTTATTCTCAACAGAAATGCTGGAATCCGATTTACTTCGATCCAAATCTCCTTTATTCACAAAAATAACCGATTTGTTATCAGTAAAAGCTGAAGAAATACTAGTAGGTGAAAATCCAGTATATCCAGTTCCGATTTTCGCCAAACTAATATCAACAATGTATTTCAAAAGCTCATGTTTTTTCACAAATGGTTGTGCTGCAAATTCCTCTATTGGCATCCACTGTATTTGAATTAAAAATAATAAAAATGATTAAATAATGTTGTAAAAAATAAAAAAAAATAAATTAAATGTGAATAGATGTTTACTTTTGCTGCTTCAATTTCTGATTCCTGAATTTGAATTTGGAAAGAAAGAGGTCTCAACATGCAAATGAAGAACAGATCTGACTTATCAAAGAATGACATGTGGCTCTGCCTGCAAATATTATTTATTCACAATTCACATTAAATTAAATCAATAATCATCTTAATTAATTAAAATTTAATATACTTTTGCAAATTAAAACTGAAATAGAAAATATAGTACCTAAATGCTAGAACCTCAAGAAATTCAGCATCAACCTGAAAAAAAATAACAAAAACAATTTAGCATGTTTTTTTTACATAAATAACCCTAAAAATCATATATTTTGGAAATAAAAATTTTACATTACATACATACCCCTGTTTCTTCTTTGACCTCCCTTACCGCTCCTTCATGAATATATTCACCCTGCAAATACAACAAAAATAAATTCTCAAATTTCAAACAGAAGAATCACAAAATAAAAAATCAAATCAAACTTTTACTGCATTTTTAAATTATAAAATATAAAATTTAATTACTGGATCAACAACTCCTGTAGGAAATTTCCAAATTCCAGTTCCACGCAATACTCCACTTTTCTCTTGTACCACCAATACCTAAATAATATTAAAGTTAAAAAATAAATAATTCTTAAAATACCTAAAATTTGTTTTTATTTATTTTTAAATTACCTCACGATTATTGTTAATTACAAAAGCACCCACACCCACTCTGTGTGTGGCATTTACAGGCAGTGTATGTTTCGTTTCAGGAATCCAATATACTAACATTAAATATTTTTCTTCTGCATGATGGTACCAAAATCCTTGCTACAAATAAAAATAAATAAGTAAAAAATATATATATATAAATATATATATATATATATATATATGGAGAGAGGAAAAAGTATGCAATTAGTAGAATAGAAAATAATACTTCAACAGCAGGTTGAATAAGATTTGCAAGATTAATTGGCATTTTTATCCACACGCCTCTAATCCCCTACAAAGGAAAAACAAAACAAATGACCAAAAATAATTAAAAAGAACTCCACACAAAAAGAAAAAAATAATCATAATGTAATACATTAATTATTAACCTGTTTTTTCCAGTTAGAAATAGAAGCTCTCAAGGCAGAAGCAAATGATTCAGAATCCATGGGATTTTTCATTTCCACAATTACCCCTCCGTGAGAATCGTTCACAAAATCCAGGATTTCAGTTTCCGGTTTCAAAACCGGATCTTGAACTGACGAAGGATTTGCTGAGTTTGACATGATTTTTCTACTCACTATTTTTCTTGCGTTTCGTATCTTTGAATCTGAGAATAATAAACAGTTTTAAGATGGAATGATTAGTAGACACCAAAAACATTATTGCTTTTAGAGAAATAGTAAAAAGGAAGATATTTTGATGTGATTGATGCCCGAAAGTATGCCAGATTTAGTAAACTAACATATAATAAGGACATAATTATTGAAGAATAATACTATTAAAATATACTGTAGTTCGAAAAGATAGATCAATTTAGAAATTAGAATAGTTAGCATGATAAAGACACTTACTTAAACAATGAGGTAAGAATTAAGACTTAAGAGGGTGGGTCCAGTGATTTTTACATCCACTATTTCTTAGATTTTCTGGTTTCTGATTACTAAACTGAATTAATATTTAATTACAGACAGATTACAAACCAAAAATCAATCGCCTTTTTTTAAACAAATCAATCAGAGATAGGATAGGACAGCTTTTGTGAGCACATTCTCAACTTTGAGTTTACATCTCGCAATACAAAATTCGCATGCTAACTTACTCCAGTTGAAATTTAACCAAATTCAAAAAGTTGAAGCACGTGACTAAACCACTTCGAATCATGAACCAAATAATAAAAAAAAAAAAACAGCAGAGCGATTGCTAATTGTTACCTCCAGGAATGGCGGAGCAGAAAGGAAGAAGGTCGGATCGGAAACGGAGCCCAGCTGGTCGGAGGAAGAAGCGATTTCGAATGGCGATCGCAAAGAAAGGAGCTCTAGAGCATAGCATCGTCTTCTTCTTCTTCTTCTTTCTTCTTAAATAGAGAGAGAGAGAGAGAGAGAGTGGCTTTGCTGACGTCACGCTGACGTCATCGTCTATTATTTTCCAGTTGAGATTCAGAACGGTAGATGACGTGTCCAAAGTCAAACCATTGCATTTACAGTTTTACATTAGATCTTCTGTGGGTCTTTAGCGTTTTTGCATTTTATATATGTGGCATTGTATGTATTTTATTTGTGGGTAAAAAAAAAAAAAAGATATGAATACTTGTTCACGAAATGTAACAGAAGAGCTATTGAGAGGAAATAAAATGCCAGATATTATGACAAGGATTGAAGAGGCATTATGTGGTATGGCTTTTTGTGGTGCTAAGTCAAGAGATTGTTGTTGTTTTTATTTCTTTCGGCCCGAAATATAGCTTCTCTGCCGACTTGGTTTCATACTTGCTCAGATTTTCTAGTGTTTTATTTCCTTTTCTATTTGTTCTTCTTCTTCTCTATCTTGTATTTTATTTTTTCAGACCATGAAGTTGTTGAATCATATATATCTTCATTTATCGAAATATATTTTGGCCCAAATTTATTGATCGCAATTCAGCCCGTTAAAAAACTTCTATAGAAGGTTTAGTATTATTAGCTTCATTTTTTTTTTGACAATATTATTAGCTTCATTTTGGTACAGTTAAATATGGTACCTTAATTTGGCGCATGGTTAATTCAACAAAAACATATGGCAACTTAATTTGGTGTATGGTAAGAATAGGAAATTTGTTTCCAAGAATAACCTGGGGATAAAGCATAAATCTTTGGACTCCAAACAAGAGAATACAATTTAATCCTTATCATTTCTTTCCATAATCAAATTCAGCGTATCCTCTTCTCCAAAACCTTCCATTTCTTCTCTTTTTATCCCTCAATTCCTCCTGCACAAACCCTAAATTCAAAACAACATTTTCTTTTAGCCGCAAAAAAGAAAACATGGAGACCGTCAAATATTCGTTCAGAAAAGGTCTGAAAGACTTCTCAAACATGCCACTGCACTACCCTAAATACACGAAGGCGATGTATGAAGAAATGTCAGAAAAAGAGCTGGACACATTATTCAGATCATACAGCCTCCCAATTAATGGAGATCTCCAGTCAAAGAGACAAGCTGCCATTGATCACTTTGTATGGCCCTTGCTCGAGAAACTGGACCCACATAGTTTATTCGACAAAATGCCTTTGAATTATCCAAGATTTACAAGGAGAGATTATGAAGAGATGAAAGAATGGAAGCTCGATCTTTTGCTTGGTATGTATGGGATTGTACCGATGCCGAAAAGTCTAGAGGAGAAGAGAGAGATGGCTATTGGACATTTTTTGTGGAGTTGTGGTAAAGAAAATGAGAATGAAGGAGAAAAGGATTGGGGTTTTGAAAGGTTAATAAGTTGTTTTAGATTGTCTTGGTCTATATTAATTGGTGAATGTTAGTTTAAGAGATTTAGAGAATTTATCAAAAGAAAATAAAAGATTTGGTTTATTTGTGTTATTTCTTAATTATTTAGTTCATATTGATGTTTATCAATGGAAGCAAGATAAGGGTTATCATTTTCGGCAACATTTCATTTTTGGATATATTTTGTTTAATATCCTTTATACATTGTCTTTTGAATGAATACATATCAGATGTTTGTGAGCTTGATACACGGAAAATACAAACGCTAAGAAACAAAGTATTAAAAGAAATAAAGAATGATTCATTACAATCAACAAAAGTGCAACATGTCTCTTTTTATCTCACACAATTTACACAAATAGACAACAACATATAGCAGGGCAAGACCAAAACCAAATTACAAAAACAATATACCAATCCAAACCCTTATATAAATTAATACAAAAAGAAAAGAAATTACAAACCTTGGCTAATATATTATTTCATGAAAGATCATTTGTTGGACCACTGGAACTCAATTTCCAGGTTTCGGTTTGCGCCGGATTTGCTTTCCGGCAATAAAGTGTACTCTCCTGCAACTGAACCGAGCATTACTACACGATCGATCTGAATCGTCACTTTTCCAAACGAGCTCTACAATCATAAAAAAATTTGTAAAAAATTAGAATTCAGTATAAGAAGTTAAATAATTACGTTAATATATTTTTACAAATGAATACCTTTCCCATTTTGCTCTTGTTCTTGCAAGAAATATGAAGCTTCTGCCCTTTAGGCGGACTATCAAAAGCCCATGCAAAATCTTCTTCCCATTCTGGCGTGGGCCCAGTCGATACAATCTAAAATAAATATAAAAAAAGAAAATATTAACATTCGTTATACAAAAATTTATATCTAAACCCTCTTTTTCTTAAAATTTATTTCACTACAGTCTACAAAGAAAACCCTCACATTTCCTCCATTCACAAACTGCATTGTGGTGGCCAGCGAAAAGCAGTACAAAATCAGTTACCACCACAACACACTTCACTTACCACCACCCACCGAAAAAAACACAAACTTTCCCCCCTCATACCTTGGTCTGTCTAGGCGGATAATTCCCGAGCGTCAACTTACAAAACGCGCTGGCATTCCCCACCGACTGCCTCAAATTATTCCCCCGCTTAATCGTGACCGTCAGCGTCCCCGGCAAGCACTGCAGCAACAGCTCCGCCTTCTCCTGGAACCTCGGCGGTCCGCTCTGTATCAAATACTGCAGCAACGGAATCGCCTCGGAAGCCGCAACCGACTGGGCTTTGAAAACCTCGACCGGGCAGGCCGACCAGGCCTGTTTTAGTAAATAGAGGGAGTCGAGGGCGGCCTCTTGGGTGGGCTCGGAGCCGGACTTGAGGGAGGTGACGAGGTGGGGGATGCAGAGGGTGGAAGGTTCGGTCACGCGGAGGCGCGGGAAGTTGGAGAGGAGAGAGTTTAGGGCCTTGAGGTACTCCTCGTTCGCGCTGCCGGTCGCCCATATGTCCTTTTCTATCGCGGCTGAGTTGGAAGGAAATAAATAATTAGATGAAGTATTTTAGTTATTTTTTTTCTTTTCTTTTGTGCAGTTTATTGATTATTTTTCTATTTTTGGGGGTTCCTAGTTGGTGTTATGTTCCCTCGTTTGTAATAATTGTAATTTAGTACATCTTTTGATGAATCAATGGAAGTATGACTTTTGAGCCTACTCCATTTATTTAAAAATAAAAATAAAAGTCAATAAAGAAATAAAATATAAATATAAAATAAACAAATAAAAGTAAATAAATAAAATAAATAAAGTAAATAAATAAATAATAAAAAAAATGAATAAATTATGATAGGTATTATAATAAATTAAAATTTCTATATTAAAAAAAAAGGTATACCTGTTATGGCTCTGACAGTCTCGCTGGAAGCATACTCCTGAATAGTATGATTATTAAACAACAGTTTAACAAACATGGCGGCCTGAACCGACGTGTCAGGATTGCTCGAGTTAATCAAATCCAGAATGACCTGGACCCCGCCCGACTCAGCGACAGCTCGTTTGTTCGACCTGCTATACATCACCAAGTTCTGCAACGCACAGATCGCCACGACCTTCATCTCCTCCGTCGGATTGTCTTCCAGAAGGTTCACCAACGCTCTGCAAGCCGCCACAGCGTCAGTCGATCTCGCGAGACTCTCGTTTTGGAATAAATCTCCGAGAGCTAATGCACAAAGGAGTCGGCCTTGTTGAGACTGGGTTTGGGGATCTAATAAATACATGGAAATGGGGGCGATTGCTGACTTGGCGGCCTTGGCTTCACGGATTTTGACGTTGTTGAGTAAAACTTCTAGAAGCCTCGCGGCGGTTTCTTCGCACTGGTGGTTTCGGAGTAAATCGAGCAAGGCTTCTACCGCGCCGGATTCCGCCATCGCTTCTGCGCTGGTTGAATCATCGCTTTCTAAAACAACAAGCGCATTTAATGCCCCAACGATTGTGTGTTCCATTCCTGATCTGAGTAGCTGGACTAGAACAGCGACTGGAACCTCAAGGAAGAATTCGGTGCTGTATTGGAGGATCGTTGATAAAACCGAGGCGGCCGATTCCCAAACGACGTGAGGTAACGGCGAATCGGATTGGAGGATCACTTTTGAGAGCTCGTAAACTCCGCCTTCTTTCGCGATGGTGTTCGGCCAGGCGATCGCCAGGTTGGCGAGCGCTTTTATCGCCTTCTGTTGTAAGGTCGGTAAACCTGAACCGAGAGTTTGAATTAAAGGATTGATTGCTTGTTCGGTTAGAGAGTCTTTGGCTAAGTGGTCTTCTAGAAGGAGGTGGGAGAGTAATTCAGCCGCCAGCTGTTGAACTGCTTGGGTTTGCGAGTGGAGCATGGAAATAACTGGCCCAATGGCTTGCTGAGGTGTCAGCTCGTAATCCGCGCGGCATTGTGGGTGTTCCAAAATATTCACTAGAACCTGGAGAGTGCTGTACTGACCGTCAGCGCTGATGTCAGCTTTGGATAAGAGAGAGAATAACGGTTTGACCACTTTGGCAGCTGAAGGACCTTTAGCTATGCTCGCATTATTAGTTAAAATTCTTAACAATTCGGCTAAAGCGACGCAGAGAAAATCGGGAGCGTCGTGGAGTATTTCGAGTATGCTTTCTATCACGCCGGCCTTAACCATCTCCAATTTGCACGCGGGCCGGTCTTTGCCGAGCTTTACAAGAGCTCTCGCAACGGATTCGTGTAAAACATGGTTTTTACCGAATAGAAGGCCGACAAGTGGGATCACTGCTCCGTGTGCTGATACCAACTCGGCCAACTGATCGTCGTCTAAAAGCCTGTTGAATGGAAAATAACCGTCAATTAATAAAAAAATAAATAATAAAATATTAAAATCTACTAAAAATGATACTAAAACTTAAACTAACCTGTCCAAAGCGCGAACGACTGAAATCTGAGCTGGACTCGGTTCTATCACTAGTAACGAGACGAGCGGCTCGACGCATCGGGCAGCAGCCATAGTGGATCGGATCCTCGTATTTGAAAAAAGCACGCAACACAACTCAGCCGCATCGCCTTTCAACTCGACCGAGCAATTCGACAATAAAATCCTACACAACACATCCACAGCGTTCATTTCCACGTCAGCAACGGCCAAAGCCCTCGACGGATTATCGCTCAACAATCTCACCAAGGCCGATATAGCTGCATGTTGCTCTCTTTCCAAACCGGTATTCAAAATCTCAACCAAAGGTTGTATCGCCTGTCGGGCTGATTCACTGTTTCTCACATGATCAGCGTTGAACAAAATTTCCAACGCTTTGGCTGCGCTGTACCGCGAGTTTCTGCCACCTAGGCGCAAAACCGCGATGAGCTGAGTCACCGCACCGATCGCTGACTCGTGCTTACGAATTTCCGCACTACCAAACAAAATCCCCAATAATTCAGTCGTCGCCTCTTCAGTCTCGTCTTTAGGACTCAACGACAAATACTTAGTCAAACCCTCAAGAGCTCCTGATTCAGCCATTATAAGCATGTTAGAACTACAATCAACAGCCAATTGAGTCAACAGACTCAAAGCCAAGTAAGGCGCGCCAGGTCGGTCCGGAATCGGTTTCAACAGATCCACCAAAGCGGGTATGGATTTCTTACTCGTCGACCCGACCCGTATATCATCCACTCTAAACATCCTCTCAAGCGCGATCTCTTCAGGATTCGGCGGGAGCTTGAACTCCTCGGAAAGTTCTAGAAGATCCGCAATATCAGAATCCGCACAACCGAGTAGAGAAATTAAACCGATCGTAGCGCCGGAATTTGCGACGGAAAGTAAAGTGCCTCGGCTTCCGTTACAGACGAGACTTGACAAGGCTTGGGCAGCGAAATAACGGTTCGGTTGCTCGTCAGACCGTAATAAATTTGTGAGAACTGGGATTGAGTTTAGAGCGGAATTTGAGCGGATCACTTCTCGGTCTTGGAACATTACAGCCATTAATAATGCGCATACCCACGTGCTGTTTTCTTCTTTCGCTTCACTCTGTCGGAAAAAAAAAAAGCTATTTAAGTTGGTATTTATAAAAAATGATTTATTTATTTTTAACTTTTTTTTTTTTTTACCTGACTGTAGACGTAAGAATTCTGAGTGATCAGCTCGTTGAGAATTTCCATGGCGCCATCTTGCAGAATCTCATTGGCAATCTTTGAATCGCGACACGCCAGCACAGCGAGAAGCCACAACGCGACCATGTTTCCGTAAATAACGGCCGTGCAAGAATCCGATTCGCCGTTCCGTAACTGTTCACTGGATCTCCGACAAATGGAGATCTCCATTATTCCCTCTTCCAGCTGATTCTCCTCCTCGCCAGGGTTCGTTGAATGGATCATGTTTACTAATGTGTGGACCAGGTGCGTGGAGAGATTTAATTCGTTGAGTTCTTCTAGAAGCTTTTCCCCGTGTTCTTTTGCGGAGCAGATTAGAAGCGCGCTTCCTCCTGCTTTGACTTTGAGTTGACTCGACCCGATGACCCGCTTCGCGATAGACTGCACGCAGCCTGGCGTTTCGGATATTAAGCCGCCGATTATTGAATGCTGGTCGCGACAGAGTCTGGAAACGACCTCGATTGCCTTGTCTTGTAAATTCGCTGCTGAGTCAGCGATGCATGAAATGAACGGAAGTATAGTGTGAGGCTGCTCAGCTAAAATCGTCCATGGAGGTTTCACGCTCTCACTAAACACTTTTGACCTAGAAATGAGGACTAAAGCGTCTAGAACCTCTGACGTGGCGTTAGAATCTCCATCAGCAGATTCAAGTAACCTAGCGAGAGCTAATACAGATCCAGCTTTGTTCAGAGTCTCTGACAAAGTCAAATCGATAGATCGGTTTTGCAAAAGGCGGGCAATCGCAGAAGCAGCATGAGTTTTACCGTCTAAACTCCCTTCTTTCAGAACGCGAGTTACCGGGAAAACGATTTCCGGGAAATCGACTTGCAGGGAAACCTCGTAGTCCAAAAGCAGGTTGGCCAAAGCTCGAGTCGCTTGCTCAGCAATTCCCAAAATCTGAGAATTTGAAAGGGTAATTAACCGAGGTAAAAGCTCTCTCCCAACTGAAGTAACCTCTTTGTTCTGCTTGATCGAAAGAAAAATTGAGGCGAGACAACTGGAAGCCTCCATTAGAATCTTATCTGATTCGGATCCTAATAATTTAACAACCGACCAGAGAGTTTTGACAGCGATATGAGTCTCTCTCAAATCCTTTCTGCAGTGGAAAATCCCGGCCAGAGCAGAGGCAGATTTGGCCTGAGTCTCCTCTTTATTAGAGCTCAAAATCTTAATCATGGTTTCAATCGCATCGTTAGCCGCGCTGCCCTCATGCAAAATATCATTTAACGGCGCGACAGAAAGAAGACTCTTTAAAGCGTCCAACACGTATACTTTCGACTCGGGCTGCTCGCTGGTCAATAAAGCTGATAACTGACTTATCGTGCCGGTATCGGATTTATGAATCAGATGGTTTAGGGTTTTGGACGCGATTTCCTTTCCGTGATCCGATCCGTTTTTCAACAGCCATAGTAAAGCCGGAACCGCATCGGCTGATTCAACGCAAGCTCTTATATCCTCACTGTGATTGCATAAATTTCCAAGAATCGTAGCGGAATCTTCTTTGGCTTTAGGGCTGCCAGTCTCCAGTATTTGAACTAATGGAGGGATTCCACCAGCTGCAGTAATTGCCCACTTGCTCTCATCATTTTCATTGGATAATAAACAGAGTAAGGCTACAGCACATTCTTGTTGTTGTTCAGAACTCAGACCGAGTAAAGAGATCAAGAGTTGAACTCCTTCGCGGCCTTGTAAAGCTTGCCATAGGCCCGATTCTTTGTGGCAGAGGATTAAGAGGGATTTGAGTAGTTCTTCTTGAACTTCGCTTGAAGCCATTGTGATTAAGCCGACTAACAGTCGTTTCGCCTCGGAATCCGTGAGAGATTTTGATAAAACCGGGTTTCCGTATAGACTCGCTAGAGCTTCGATTATCCTTTCTGTCACCAAAAAGGGTAGTTTCGCCTTGAATTGCTTAATTAGGGTTTTCTCGATGGATACTGGATCAGACAGGCTGATCGACTCGGCTTTTTCATCATAAATCATCAAAGCAGAAGCTAAAGCCCCTAAAGTATCGGCCACTTGAGCGGGCGAAGAGCAAGATTCCAAACTCTCGCCTAAACTCGCAATTACATAAGAAAGCCCGCCTGATATATTAGCTAAAGCCCCCATTGCGTTTTCTTGTAAAGCCTGAGCCGATTCGCCATGCATGAATTCCTTAGAAGGAGCGATCGTCGCGTTAATCAGAGAGGGAATTCCGTTACAATTCGCGATCTCTCTCCTCGCCTCTTTGCACTGAGCGGATAAGGCTTTCAAAGCTCCTGCTGACTCAGCCCTAATGGAAATCTCATTTCCCGGGCCGAGTAGCTTCAACAGAAGCTTAGTGGTTTCACTCGATAAAACCTGATTACAAACCGAAGAATCTTCGGTCATTAATCCGGCCAAAAGATAGCACACATTGGCCAGCGTGCCAGCCTGGCCCGCTCCAGATCCGAGTAATTTAATCAAAACCTCAACCGCGCCAGCCTGTAAAGTCGCCGCCCAAAACCCCTCAGTATTTTTCGAAAGGTTTTTTAACGATCCGGTAAGCAAACCCTGAACCGGCCCCGTTTTTCTCAACTGGGCCCACAAAACCGGCACCACGCCTTCCGTCGAAAAAATCTTCGACCCAACATGATCCCTAATTCTCCCCTCAGAAACCGCGTAAATCGTTTTAGCACTAACCAGTTGACTCTCTGACGAGTTTGACTTTAATAAAGAGAGCAACGGTGGTATGCAGCCTCCTAACAGAACCTTGACTCGTAACTCCTCTTCCTTGCAGAGAGAGCCGAGGACCGAGCAGGACAGGTGGCGGACCGTGATTGGGCCGGAGCGGAGGAGGGAGACGAGGATGGGGACGGCCTGGGAGTGGGACCCGACGGCAGAGAAGGCGGATTCCCGGTTTTGGATGAGATCCAGGAGTTGGTTTAACGCGGATTCCTTTTCCTGGTTTGTCGAGGAGTTTTTGCGGAGCTGTTCTATGCATTGGGCCACGCTCGCGAGAGTTCCGTCCGAGTCTTCCAAGTTGTTTTTGTCCCTGTTTTTAGAGAAAAGAACTGATTTTGTTACTAACAGTAATTCATGGACAAAGACAGTATGGTGAAGAGTGATTTGATTTGATGATAATAATAATTGTGAAGATTGTGATTTTAATAATTTGAAATTTGGTATTGGAAACTCACTTTGAGTTCATCCTCATGACTGAAACTGGAGTCTGAGGCTCTGAATCTGGAATTTTATCCATGTTTCCCTGTGACAATTTCAAAAGGAATAATCAGTAAATACAAGAGAAAAAAGTACACAAATTGAAGGCGAAAGTAAAGATCTAGTTCAAAATTGCACAAGATCCCAATTTCAGATTAACTGAAAACCGAACAGTGAACATTTGTATACTATTGACATAAGCAGTGCTTTGTTTTGCCCAATCATTTTTAAAACCAATGCGAGGCGATTCAGCCAAGGAAAATTGTGTAGTAAAATGTAGTTAAAAGCAAAATAAACAGTTCTGTTGAAAACTCAAGCTCAATTCGTAAAAAAAAAAAAATCCTAACTTCAGGCTAGCTAGAAGAAAAAAGGGACAACCAAATGCAAAACCAAACGAAACAAACAAACAAAAAAAAAAAAAAAAATACAAGCTGAGAAATATAATAATGGCTAATAAACCAACCAGATCTGTAGCTCCATGGCCGTTTCCGTTGGTGCCATTAAACCTCCACGCCAATGCCGCCGCCATCTTTCAACAATACGCAACAGCAGCCGCTCAAATTCCGAATCGCAATCCTAATTCCCAATTACCATACATCAATCTAATTGACACCCATTAATGGTCTGTCAATCGGGGAGAAACTGGCCTTTGGAAAGAGCAATTCAGGATCTGGAGTGAGGGAAAGTGAGAAGAAGAAGAAGAAGAAGAAGAGCAAGAGCAAGAGCAAGAGTGAGAGAATAGATCTAAGAAGAAAGGAAGAAAGAAATAGGATTGTTTATATTATATATTTAGTTTCTTTTCTTTTCTCTTTCTCTTTATCTTTTTGTTGTAATGTAATGTAATAATCCCAATAATATTATTTCCTCACCGACACCCACAACTAACGGTGTAAGGCGCCAAAACTACTGTATACGTACACTCACTCAATATTATCATTTTATTACTAATATTTAGTATTTCAAATATTTAGTATTATGCTAATTTGGTATAGTTTGATTGAGTTTTGCGATAAAATTGTGAGTTATCAAAAAGAAATTATTTCATATTTTGACCTACTTAAAGTAGAGTCACTAAGTATTATTTTTTTTTTCTTCTTGTTTATTCTTTATGTTATGTTGAAATTTTCAAATATTTAGTATTATGCTAATTTTGTATAGTTTGAGTTGTCCTATAAAATAAAATAGTAAGTTATTTCCAAGAAGAAATTAGTTAATATACTAATAACATATTTTAGTATTATGCTAATTTTGCAAATGATTTTTTCAGCATGTGCATGCAGATGAGACAGTCACAGGCAGCTTGACAGTCACTCTCTACGGTAGACATAGCTGTCCTGAAATATACCAAAATACTTTCTACAGAAATTTTCTCAAAAAAATAGTATAAGATATAAAATTTATACTCTATCAGTAAATATGGAAATAATGGAAATAGAATGAATAATAATTAGTCCTAAGTTACTAATTAGTGAAGAAAACTTTCATTTGGTAGTTGATGAGTCACAGTCAACCAGCCTGGAATTGAGTTGAGTTTTTCTCCCCCACCAGACACAGAATTCCTAACCTCCATTTTTTTGGTAATATTTCTGAAACAGTAAATATGTTATTAAATTATGCTTGCTTGTCATATAAATATGATATATTTTTCATGAAATTATGGGGAAAAGATAATCTCTTAAGCATGATTTTAATCAAAGATTCAGATTGAGACTGAGCAACAGATAAATTGAAGAAGTCACTTTGCGTGACTGTGACTGTATACCACAAATATCAGATATCCAATTTTTCTTGCAATTTCTTTGTAGTCATTTGTGTATCAAGTCACCCTGCTATGCTATTTCATTTTGTTATCCTAATTAAATAGTAACTTCCAAAATAAAATTGGACAAGGTTGAGTAATTAAATAATGTTGAAGTGAGCTCATGTGCCTCTCCATGTGCAGTAAATGCTGATTAACTATTTAATGATCAATAATTATATGCACATTAACATCATGATAAGGCCATTATCACATAGAACTATAGTTTCGAACACAATTAAGTTTTCTTTTTAAGGGGCACATGCATGCACTCCAATTTAAGTCACTGGGTGTTTGAAATATAAAAAAGGTAAAGGATGGAATTAATTATTCGAGCATAAACAGGTCAGTTTGGGTGTTTTAGACATATCCACATGGACAAACCACATTCTTAATTGTTCATATTCTACAAGAATTAATTCTTCCACTGAAAGAAAACTACTACACTACAATCATAAATAAAACTTAAATACATTTATGTATGTTTCTATATTTCAAATAAATGAATAAATTTCTATATTTATTTCTCTAGCTAATCCAGTTCATCGTTTCAAATCATGCCTCAAATAACAAAAACAGAACTTCATAGGCTAAATTTTATGCAACGAATTTAGTGCTTTTAACATATGAGTTGTGAAGCAGGATTTGAAACATCCGTTTCTTTTATTCAAGATAGAAGAATGCTGTTTCGGAATTTTTAGAAAGTTGTTGGATATGGAAACTTGTGATGTTATGTATAAAAAAGTGGATGGTACACAGTCAAGTGAAAGAAAGAAGTATAATTAATCATTCAGGAAAGAAGAAAGAATATATAAACACGTTTTATTTCTTTGTTTTCCAATCATGCAAACACAAATAGTTACATTTTTCTTCTCCTTATTCAAGAATCAATTTGTTTTTATTACATCTATGTTTTTTCTATACTGGCCAAACAAATGCCAGCATTGCCACAGCCAATGATACAATAAAAACAGAAATTGGTACGCAACCTTCGTCATTCCGCACAAACATAGCCTCAAAAACCGGTAAATTTATGAAAATAACCCCAAAACAAATAATTATTTGTGTTATAAACGAACCCATAATTCCAAATCCAATCCCTTGTATAATCAACAGTTTCACTAAACCAGCTATCAAGCAAATCGGACTGAGCAAAGCCAATGTGGATATAATCACAAAAGGAAGCGATGTGGATCGAAATTCAATCATCTCTTTTTCATAACTGTTTAAAAACAATGTTATGAATAAATAAACAATGTTATGAATAAATTATGTAAAAATTCTGAGGAACTATATTATGACTTTCATTTATTATATTTCTCAAATTTTTATTTTAATCGTACCGTTTTAACACCTCATCATCGGCAACTTTTGCGCTAATAACAAATGCTGACTTGGCAACGCCGATTTGTTTCAGAAATGTATCAAATAATGCGAATGGATAGGAAGCGAGTCGTTTGTAAAGCCAAATTCTCTGTTCGTTCCACCAGCCTTTGAGAGTGTAGCCTACATTTAATGATTCTAACAAGCTATATATAATTGTAGCTGTCATAATGTAAGCAAAAGGCACGAACCAATAATCATTTACCTGTTCATTGTTATACTCAGATTAAGCTACAGATTAGATTAGAAAACTAAATAACTTAGATTTGTAGAGTGAATTAGCGTAGTATAATTTGATTTAAATAGTTTGAATTGTTTATTAGTTCTATGTATAACTCGGTTTATAA
The DNA here is from genome assembly GCA_024447665.1 of Juncus inflexus. NCBI lineage: Eukaryota > Viridiplantae > Streptophyta > Magnoliopsida > Poales > Juncaceae > Juncus > Juncus inflexus. The sequence goes on from JAJHPC010000011.1 coordinate 700,220, forward strand.
TATAGGTACTAATGAGGATTTAGGTGAAAAAGGATAAATTAATTGGTCTATAGACTATAATTGAAAAAATGATAAATTAATTGGTGTACATATTGTACGTGAAACAAATATTAATAACATCTCTTACATTGGGAAATAAAGAGACACCATGAAGAAAAAACAGAGGCGGCACAATCACGTAACAAATCATAGGGATTGAATTAGGTGCCCAAAGGCAATAATTCGCGTAACACATTTGAAGGCCGAACGATATTTTATTCCTCCCATAAGCAATCGGACTATACTTAGACAGAAATATTTGAAAATCTCCTTCGGACCATCTCTTGTGTTGAATCAGTATTTGTTCTAGCGTCACTGGTGAAACGCCCAAAAATCCCCTTCTTTTTGGGTTGAAATACATCGATTTCCAACCGTTGCATTGGATTGAAAGGCCGGTTATTACATCCTCTACCGGACATCCGTACTTCAAACCGACCTACAAATTTACTCAAAATTTGTTTATTTAGCTTTTAATTATAAATGAAGTGTTTTTTAAAATTGATTTTTTTGTTGTTGAGGAAATTGAAAGTACGGTGTTGCCCCATTGAGAGTTGTCTTCATAAGTGCAAGTTATTAAACTCTTTGATTGCTCTTCAAGAGTTGATACGCTTGATTTGTAATCCCTTTTTGCTTCAATTTGTTGAGATTTATGACTTTTTTCAAATTTATTTCCAAGTAAACTTATTCTTCTATGGTAACAACCTGATCCGATATACATTGGCCCACCATATCCATCCAATCCATGAAAATCAATCTTACGTAAAAATAAAAAAATTTAGTCAACAAATGAAAAATCCACTTATTCCTTTCTTTTATTAATTTATTATTTTATACCTCACTAATGGATAGTATGGAGTTGCCGTAAATATCATTTTTAGTGATATTATTATAATGTTGAGGGAGTTGAACAAACGCGACATTCCTTCCTTTTTCTTCATCCAAAAAGAAACACAACACGTCTCTAATTGTCTCTGAGTTGTTAGAGTACATGTCACAGTCTATATTCAAGATGAATTCTCCGTTGCTTATCTCCGACGAAACCCTCAGCTTAAGATGTTAAGAAATGAAGAAAGATTCAAATATAGTATATTAACACACATACACCTGAATTGCTGGTCTGAAAATCTGAGTCGGTCTTTCATAAAAAATATATTATATTAATATTAATATTAATATTTCAATAAGATAAATTTATGTACCAAAGAATTCATGGCTCCGGCTTTGAAATTATGATGCCGGTACGGCTTTTTCTCACGAGCCATGTACACAAGCGTAGGCAAAACACAACCTTCATTGTCTCTTGCCCCTTCATCTCTTCCATCAATTAAAATCTAAATAAGTCATTAAAAAATATAATAAGAAGCAAATAGTTGATTTATTTATTTATGAGAAATAAAAGATGGGTTAAAATTATACTTGGACAATAGGTGGGTGATTCTTAGGACTCATCTCATCATTCCACTCAGAAAATCCTTTATATTTTTCGCGCATATTTTCAGATATTATACCCGACTTTACCACAGAATTAATTCGATCCTCCATCTCCTCATACAACCTCTTCAAAAAAAAAATCAAAACAAAAAGATGGGTAAGAGAAATTCATTTAATTGTTTGATAATTCAACAAATATCAACCTTTATTTCCAGCAATTCAGTTACTAATTCTTCTTGAGACTCATTTAAAGCTGCCTCTATAAAATACGCAGAAGGAGACCGAGGCTCAATATTGAATTTCTTGCAAACAGGAATCCAAATTTTCGCAAAATTAGAAGCCTCTAACAGAGCGTAGAATGTGAACTCAGAACCAGCATCATCAGAAAGATAGACGCTTAATTTCTCAGTCGGATAATCATACGCCATTACTGATAATACGGTGTTTATTACCATAATTGGAGGCTCTATTTTTGGATCGGCTGTACATATAAATATATCCGCTCCTGGTAGATTTTCCTTGTACCTAATAAAAAAAGATGGTTCAACTTCAAATCATGTATCAACTCTAAACTCTTGGTTTTTTCTTTTTTTTTTTTGCAATAATTTTCCTTACCTAATTGAGAGTTTTTCTTTGAAAGTGGAACGGTACACAAGGTTGGATCGCAATGATTGGCTGATGAGCCAGTAAAGACCGAACCAAAGCTCGCAGAGGAAGAGTCCGATCCAAGCCCATCTCCCCTTTTCTCCATTAGAAGGGATATTTAAAGCTCTGTAAATCCAAACCATGCAAATAGATACAAGTACAGTGAGTGCGTATAAGTTGTACCATATTCTTCTTCCCTGTTTGATCTTTGTTTCAAACAGAGGACCCTCTTCTGCTTTCTCTTTGCTCATGATATGTGTTTGTGTGCTTGTGTGTGTGTGTGTGTGAGAGAGAGAGAGAGGGAGAGAGCGAGGAGAGGTGGCGAAGCTGTAAAGGTCAAAGGAGTGCTGTCATTGTGGAGTAAATGACTTCTTTATTTGACTATTATACTATCCGATTAGCAGCCATTAGTCAGTCATTTGCATGTCCAGAAATATTCAAATGGGACCCTGTGAATTACTTTTGAATAGGCCCTTTTATTCTTCAAGAAATTCTTTTGTCATTGATAGTAATAGAAAATGGTGTTAATTTCTTAAATAAGGAAGGGCTCTTATGTATTAATGCAATGTACGGTTTTTTTGCAACCAGATGAAAACACGTGTTATGTCGATTGTATAATTAATGTTTTTTAATAAGAAGGAAAATATTTTGCATATATATTTTTTTCAATTAGTGCCCGCTTAACCCCTAATACATAAATCCAATCCCCTCCAGATTCGACTTTTTTTTTAAATGGACAAAAAAAAAAGATTAATTCACGGAATAGCCTAGTTTTGAAGTTATTTGGGAAAATGGACATTTCGCCTCATATTTGGGCGAAAATCAGTTATTTTCGCCTAGGTCAGGGGCGAAAAACTCATTATCTCATTTTTCCCTCACTCCGCATGTTAGCGTTAAATCAGCTATTAATTAAGTTATAAAACATACATTTTCACCCAGTTATGGGGCGAAATTTGGAAATTTTAATTTTTTCCCATAATCTCAGGTTAGAAAGAATTCTTAACGAAACGATTAAAAAAATTGAAAATTTTAGTATTTCGCCCCATATCTGGGCGAAAATTATTTTGGCCCAATAATTGAGCGAACAGACTGAGCCCAACATAATTGTGCTTAAAATGAATGAAATAAATTTTTATTGTGTAGTGATTGTTATATTTTAGAATATAAACTGGTTATATTGTTTTGAGATCATAAACTGGTTATATTGACATGGTACAATATTATATATGAAATCATATTTAAATATATTATTTTCATAAAATCATTGCGGTAGGAAGAAGACTTGCATAATATGATATTATTTTTATACCTCGCCATATTAACGAGTCTAAACTATAATATTTCTCTCAAAATCCTTTGCTCCTCAAATGTGGTATTTTTCAAACAAATTATGACTATACTCTCTATGTAGTATTTTATAAATATTTTTATTTTGTTACTATATAATTTATATTATATTTTATAACAAATTTATCAGATTTTAGCTTGTAAAGAAAATTAGATTATTCACATATCTCGTCACATATAAAACTACAACCTAAAAATCACAGATAATAGACACCGGAAGATGAACCTAATTCCATCATTATTTTAAGAGTTCTGCTTCCATACATTAAAGTATTTTGAACCGTTCATTTGAGTAGATTAAATGGTTCGGATTAAACAGAAAATAACTCTAATTTTCAACAGCCCGTAAAATTAATCGCTAGCCTGTTAAATTGTTACTTGTTTACTGCTTTTAGCCGGTTACCGATATTATGGAAAGGGGTACTATGGTAAATTTAAATAAACTCTGAATCTGTTCTCCCAACAATTCACCTCTCTCTCTCTCTCTCTCTCTCTCTCTCTAATGGCGTTCTCATGTTCTCATCTTCTCTCTCTCTCTCTCTCTCTCTCTCTCGTGTGCGTTGCTATCCTTTCTGAAGCTATAGCAAGAACATGGACGGGAGATTTTGGCTTGCTCCGCATAATACTCCTCATTATCCTAATTAAGCTCATATTTAAGCTTACATCAGTTTCGATTAACCCTCATATAAGTATTAATCAGCCTAGAAAACATGAATCATAAATCCTAATTAAGCCTAATCATACAATTAAGCTGCAACTAATCCTAAATAGCAAATAACAGAACCATACAATCCTCCATCTAAAATAACATGTATGTTTAGCAAGAAGAGAAGCTTGGTATTTAGAGAAATGATCCTTTGATGAGAGGAGGTGAACAGAGGGAGAAGAGTCGCGGGAGAGGGTGACAAAGCGAAAATGAGAAAGCGAGTGCGAGTGCCTGACTGGAAAAAAAAATATTATTTCCCATAATGCCCATATAAAACTGGACGGTCAAGATTAAAGAAAGCCACAAATTTGTTGATGTATGGAAGCCGAACTCTTATTTTAAATGGGCTAAATTTGTGTGTTCCCACTAAGGTGGCCACGAAAGAGGGATGTGATAAACCGCTTACGTGAAACTTGGTGAACCAAATTTGGACAAAATAGAGATATTGTTCCAAGGACTTGAATAAATCAAGTTCAGCTAACAATTAACTCGGTCAAAAGAGAAATATAGACGTGGCATTATACTTATTTAGTTACGTGCTGATTGTTGATTGGGTGTGGACAGAAAACTCAAAACTCCCTGTTTTACAGGGCTTCAAGATAATGAAGGGCCGTATGTCTTAAATAGTGTAGGTCTTATCTGCGAAAATAACATCAAAAATAGTGGGCTTTCATCCACACGCATATTTGTATCACTATAGGGGGCTTTGATCGACACGTATATTTGAACTTCATTTTGTTAAACAAAGGGGGTTTAAAGGCCCTCATCTTTCTTCCTTGTATTAAAGGCTGAAGAAAACAAAACCGGGCCTAAACTCAGAGCACTTCATTCTAATAATTATAATAAATAAATTTCAATTAAGAGTAATTTATAGTGCTTACTATCACAATTTTATTGATCCTTCCATATATGCTGAAATATTAATTTAACTTTTCTCTCTCCAATCCTGTGCAAAATTGAATCAGAGTGGAGTTTTCAAAATCCAAAGAAAATGGCCCTTGGTTTTACTCGGAATTCATGTTTTGGTTGGATGTGAAAATGAGGACCCAACACCCCGAATTTGATTCCGCCTTGGCTTTCTACCAAAACTGTGGCACAAACAAACTAGAGAACGGGCCCGTCTTAAGGAGATACACACTTGTTCTCACAAGAAAAAGAAAGAAAAAGAAATAAAGAAAGAAAGCGAAGTAGACAAACTGATTGACTCATGAGTCGTGAATCATGAACCTACTCTGATACATCGCCCCTTTACATAATTGAGCTACAATTCATTATGTTTTCCAAAAGGGAAAATTTACTTGTGCCCTAAAAATCCCCCAAATACTCTGTTTATTATCTTTTTTTCATTAGTGAAAATCAACAAAATGATGGAGCCCCTTTAGCAGTGAGAAAGGAGTGTTGGGGGGAATTTTTTGGGGGGCAGATATATATGGTCCTTTCCAGTTCTCACCTATTTGCCCCTATATAAATAACGGATAACCACAGTACTTGCGCAAGAATTTAGACTTCTCTTAGTTCTCAAATAAGCAAGAGTTCTAGTTCGTTATAAGGAGTTAACAAGAAAAAGCCACAAACAAGGTACTGCCTCGAAACAAAAAAAAAAGAATATATTAGAAACTCTGAAATGGGTTACAACTCTAAGCCAAAAATCGAAGTATAAACCTAATCCTGGAAATGAAAACAAATATAAACAATATAATCCTTGGTAATTTTAATTTTGAGATTAACTCTAGATCTAGTTTCTGAGCTAGAATTGTTGGTCCAAAATAACCATACTGATTTATTCAGTCGCCCAAATATCTACTTTTGAATTTTATTGATAATGTATCACCTTAACTATAGCAAATTTCACTCAATTTTCCTTTCCTAATGTAAAGGGGCCATCAGTTGATAATACTATCGGAGGCGTGCAATGGAGATATTACAAATTATGATACTACTCTTTGCATTTCTACATCCCTCCATCATCGCAGCTAGAAAACCATATACCGACCATGAAACTGACAAACAAGCATTATTAATTTTCAAAGAAAACATGAATGATAACTCGGGCATATTGAACTCATGGAACGGTAGTGTCCACTATTGTAAATGGATAGGGGTATCTTGTAGTCATAAGCACCCACAAAGAGTCTCGGCCTTAGATCTTTCTTCGAGCGGTCTCATGGGTCCTATCCCTGCTTCCATTGGGAACCTAACTTTTCTTAAGAAAATTGATCTTTCCTCAAATGAATTATATGGAGAGATTCCTTTTTCCATAGGTCATTTACACCGCTTGGAATATCTAAATCTAGGAAATAATTCGCTCCATGGTGAGGTACCTGTTCATTTATACAATTGCTCTGAGCTCGTATCAATGAACCTTTCCTACAACCAATTTTATGGCGAAATATTTTCTTGGGTTGGGTCTTTGAGTAAGCTCGAGAGTCTCGATTTTGGATATAACAACTTTACAGGTATTATTCCAATGTCCTTTACTAACCTATAATCTCTAATTGATGTTATCCTCCCTAGTAACCACATACATGGTTCCATCCCTGACGATCTTGGCAGACTTACTCAATTAAAGTCACTCTATTTAGGTGGTAACCATTTGTCAGGTACCATTCCTCAATCATTTTCCAATCTCACATCTTTAGTTGTAGTCAGCCTAGGCCTTAACGAACTTCACGGTCATTTGCCAATCAATATTGGAGACAACATGCAAAATCTCCAATTTTTTTTCCTCAATACCAATATGTTTTTTGGCACAATTCCACCGACACTCTCAAATGCTTCCAAAATATATGCGCTAGATCTTACTGACAATAATTTCAGCGGTACAATACCTCCGGAATTGGGAAAGTTGTGCCCTACTAGATTTGTTTTGGGGTCGAATGAACTAGAAGCAAAAACCATTGAAGATTGGAAGTTCCTAGAATTCTTAACAAATTGTAGTCGTTTGCAAGTAATTGAGCTGAGTTTCAATCAACTCGGTGGAAAGGCTCCTAGCTTTATAGCAAACTTAACAAAACAACTCTTCATGCTTGATATTCAAAATAATTATTTGTCAGGAGAAATTCCTTTCGGTATAGGGAACCTACTTAATCTCAATGTATTAGGATTCAATAGAAACTTCTTAACGGGTAATATTCCACAAGGCATTGGAAAGCTGCAAAAGTTAGAAAAACTAGGATTTAGTGGAAACAAGTTGTCAGGATCTATACCTCCCTCAATAGGAAATCTCACAAATTTGTATCTTCTTTGGCTAGACAATAATAATCTAGAGGGCTCAATTCCTACGAGCATTGGAAACCTAACACAATTAATTACCCTTAATTTAAACAACAATAGGCTTACCAGGACCCTTCCAATAAGCATTTTCAATCTTCCATCACTCTCAATAGGAATCAATTTAGCCTATAATTCTCTTGTCGGTAATATTCCGGAAGAGGTTGGTAGCTTAACAAACATAGCGAATTTGATATTATCAAAGAATAATTTCTCTGGGGAAATACCAGAAACAATTATCAATTGCCAAAGTTTGGAAAACTTATACTTGGATGCAAACTTCTTTATGGGAGTATACCTTCATTTTTAAGCAAGCTAAAGGGTCTAAAACTATTGAATCTTACAGATAATAACTTTTTCGGTGCAATTCCTCAAGAATTAGGTTATATTAATGGGTTGCAAGAGCTATATCTTGCAGACAATAACTTGTCGGGGAATATTCCCGAGGCACTGGAGAACTTGAGTCATTTAGTCAAATTAGACCTCTCATATAATGATATCGATGGGAAAATCCCAACTAAAGGGGTGTTTGGAAATATAACTGGACTTGATATTCTTGGAAATAATAGGCTTTGTGGAGGTATTCCGCAGTTGTTTTTGCCAAAATGTCCAACTCATCATAAGAATAAACAATCGAGGCCAGGCTCCAAGATGACAATCCTGATATCTAGCATTGTTTCATTTTTTGCATTAATTTTGATTTTTCTTCTTATATTTTATTGGAGAGTGAAGTCGAGGGACGAATCTAAACCTAGTTCTTTCAAAAGCAGTAAATATCCTAAAGTTTCATATGCCGAATTGGTAAAGGCAACAGAGGATTTCTCAACCATCAATTTGTTAGGGGCAGGTAGATATGGATCTGTTTACACGGGAATTTTGGACTTGAAAATTGAGGAAAATTTGATTGAAAAAAATTGTGTTGTGGCAATAAAGGTATTCAACCTTCAGTTATTAGGATCTTCTAGAAGTTTCCTAGTCAAATGTGAAGCCTTGAGTAGGATAAGGCACCGAAATCTAATTCATGTGAGAACATGTTGCTCTACTATTGACTACAAAGGTAATGATTTTAAGGCAATTGTTCTCGATTTCATGTCCAATGGGAGTCTAGATGGATGGTTATATCGGAAAATCGATGAAAACGAGCAACTGAACACTTTAAGCTTGATTCAAAGATTAAATATCGCAATTGATGTTGCTAATGCATTAGATTATCTTCATAATAATTGCGAACCGCCATTGGTTCATTGCGATCTGAAACCAAGTAATATTCTTCTTAACGAGGATATGAGTGCTCGTGTTGGCGATTTTGGCATCGCGAAATTTCTCGTAGATCCTACAAGCAAATCATCAATTGATTCACAAAGTTCTGTTGGGATAAGAGGATCAATTGGATACATCCCTCCAGGTAAATATTTCTCTTGTATTTCTTTCTAATGCTCCTTACTCGAATCAAATACATTACACATCATTTTAACTCAATTGATCATTAAATTTTTCTTTGTTGCAGAATATGGAGCTGGAGGTGCAGTTTCGACTTGGGGCGATGTGTACAGCTTTGGTATTGTGTTATTAGAGATGTTTACTGGAAAATCACCAACTGATGAAATGTTCAATAACGGTTTAACACTTAATACATATGTCCAAATGGCATTTCCAGAACGGGTGATGTATATAATTGATCCAACTCTGATAATACCTGATGATGACAATCCGAGTATAATCCATGATTGTTTGGTTTCTGTGATTAGAATCCGACTCTGTTGCTCCAAGCAGTCACCTACAGAAAGAATGTGTATGAAAGATGCTGCAATTGAGATGCATAAAATCAGGAACAATTATCTTGATGCCAGAATGCTTAGTTAGTTGTGTTATATATAATTTGGTTGTGAGGTTCTATATCTCATAAATATATTATTAAATTTGAAGTTTACCTGGGCAGAAAGCTGAGAGGTTCTGTAAGTTAGCTGAGAGGTTCTATATTCTCATAAGTTTATTTTTATTGTATTATATCTGTAAAAACTTGTATCGTGTTGAAGTAATATAAAGACATTCATGTACCATCTTTGTAAAATAGTACCAAGTTAAAAAGGAGATAGAGCTTCTCTATTTGAGAATAAAGGGTTTATATAGTCATATTACTCTTTTTTACAAAGGGAAGAAATATAAGTTCAAGATTAATGCGGAATTTGTTTTGTACGAAACAAAGAAGCTATGCTAAGAATTGATAAACAAAAGCACTACCTAAAAACGAATAAAAAAAAATTAAGCACAAAATAAGAAATAAATAAAAAAAGCTTATGCTATGAATTATCCACAACATAAATACATATAAGCTTAGTGTTTTAAGACAAACCAAAAATGTTCACAACAATTCATATATTAACCATTGGGATTAACAATCTTCATTCTCATTTTGCGAAACTTAGACCATTTAGGGTACTTACATTTCCTTGTACGATTTAATCTTCTCATAACCAATTCAAATCTCTTTTTCGAACTTTTTGAATAATTCTTCAAACAAATCACTCCCCTTTTTTCCAAATCTTTCAAAACATTTTCTCCCTCAAAAAGCATTTTATCCACACAAATAGAATCAATCAAAACACTATACGTTGTAACATTTGGCCAAAGGCCGTTTTTCATCTCTTCATACAAATCAAGCCCTTGCAAAACAAAACCGTTTGCACATAAGCCCGTGATTAGTACATTATATATCATCACATCAAGTTTCAAATAACATTAATTGGGGCAAAAGCGAAATCGTCCCAATTAATCTCTCACCTGATCAACAAACCAATCTGATTGGTTCTTTTAGATGCAATCTTGCAGATTTTCCAATCCTTTACCTTGGAATGCCGTTGACGATAAAAAAGCCTCCGAAATCGAGTTTCTTGACTTTAATTGATAAATTCTCTAAGCAGTTAGGGGGATGGACCCTGTGAATTACTTTTGAATAGGCCCTTTTATTCTTCAAGAAATTCTTTTCTCACTGACAGTAATAGTAAATGGTGTTCATTTCTTAAATAATGAAGGGCTTTTATGCCATTAATGCAATGTACGGTTTTTTTCCCTGTAATGAAGGGCCGTATGTCTTAAATAGTATAGGTGTTATCTGCGAAAACATCATAATAGTGGGCTTTCATCCACAAGCATATTTGTATCACTATAGTGGGCTTTGATCCACACGTATATTTGAACTCCATTTTGTTAAACAAAGGGGGTTTAAAGGCCCCTCATCTTTCTTCCTTGTATTAAAGGCTGAAGAAAACAAAACCGGGCCTAAACTCAGAGCACTTCATTCTAATAATTATAATAAATAATTGTGGGGGGGGGGGGGTTAATTGATTTCACTCCTGCGCTGGAAGTTCCAAAGTTATCATACACACCGAATTTTCTCAAGATAAAACACAAGAAAAAAAGAGAAATATACAAATCCTTTTTCTCATGGCTAAACCTAGACCAGCAACAATTCAGCCAGAGCCTATGGGTCTTTATCTGGAAAAGAAAAACAATTCAGCCAGCCAGCAGCCTACATGATTTTAGGTCTCAAAGGGTCCACGTCTGCTAACAAGGTACCTGTTTTTTTTTTTTTTTTTGAAGGAAAATAGTTGCCGAAAGGCAACTTTTTCAATTTTCATTTATCACAAAAAGTATGTACAATCATTCGGAGGCAAATCTAGTATAATACCCTTACAGGAAAACTCAGAAAAAGAAAGAATCCCACTCCCCCAATTATCGAAATTATGCGTTATTGGTACAAGTATTTAGGTTTGCCCGTCTCCACAAGGTAATCTCTGAGATTCTATAGCCTGTTTTACCAAAACATCGAAGAGATTCTATAGCCGATTGCCCCTGTATAACTAACCACACTATTTAAACAAGCAAGGCATAGTTTTATCTTTTATGTAATCAAGCCGACTGGTAAAAAAAACCAAAGTGGCTGCTGCTCAGGATTGGGAATCGACAAGAACGGAGACAACCCAGGTACTGTACTGACTCAATATAATATATACTCAGATTTAAAATTCAAAATATATTGGCAATATATTACTCGAATTATCACTATTAATTCACTGGTTTCTCTTTCTAACATAAAGGATCATCATTACGATTTGCGGCGTGCACATGGAGTTATTTCAAATTTTGCTATTGTTCATCACAATGCTACATTTTTCCGTGTCCTCAAATAGTAAACCTTATTTGAGTGACCGGAGTGACAAGCAAGCACTATTATCTTTCAAAGAGAACATGAACGGTAACTCGGGCACGCTGAACTCATGGAACTGTAGTGTCCACTATTGTAATTGGATAGGAGTGTCTTGTAGTCATAAACATTCACAAAGAGTCTCGGCCTTAGATCTTTCTTTCAGCGGTCTCATGGGTCCTATCCCTGATTCCATTGGGAACCTAACCTTTCTTAAGAAAATCGATCTTTCCTCAAATGAATTATATGGAAAGATTCCTTTCTCTGTAGGTCATTTACACCGCTTAGAATATCTAAATCTAGCAAATAATTCGCTCCATGGGGAGGTACCTGTGCAGTTGTATAATTGCTCTGAGCTTGTATCAGTGAACATTTCCTACAACCAGCTTTATGGCGAAATATCTTCTTGGGTTGGGTCTTTGAGTAAGCTCGAGAGTCTCGATTTTGCACATAACAATTTCACAGGTATTATTCCAATGTCCTTTACTAACCTATCATCTCTAATTGATGTTGCCTTCTCTGTTAACCACATGCATGGTTCCATCCCCGACGATATTGGCAGACTTACTCAATTAAAGTACCTCCATTTAGGTGGTAACCATTTGTCAGGTAACATTCCTCAATCATTTTCCAATCTCACATCTTTAGTTGTAGTCAGCCTAGGCCTTAACGAACTTCACGGTCATTTGCCAATCAATATGGGAGCCAACATGCACAATCTCCAATTTCTTTTCCTCGATATCAACATGTTTTCTGGCACAATACCACCAACACTCTCTAATGCTTCCAAAATATATGAACTAGATATTAGTGCCAACAATTTCACTGGTACAATACCTCCAGAATTGGGAACGTTGTGCCCTATAGACTTTAATTTGAACACGAATGCACTAGAAGCAAAAACCGTTAAAGATTGGAAGTTCCTAGAACTCTTAACAAATTGTAGTCGTTTGCAAACGATTGAACTAGATTCTAATCAGCTTGGTGGAAAGGCTCCTAGCTTTATAGCAAACTTAACAAAGCAACTTATGATGTTCGATATTCAAAGTAATTATTTGTCAGGAGAAGTCCCTTCTGATATAGGGAACCTGCTTGGTCTCACTGTATTAGGGTTCAATGGAAACTTCTTAACCGGTAATATTCCACAAGGCATTGGAAAGCTTCAAAAGTTACAAAAACTAGGATTTAGTGGAAACGAGTTGTCAGGATCTATACCTCACTCAATAGGAAATCTTACAAATTTGTTTCTTCTTTGGCTAGACAGTAATAATCTGGAGGGCTTGATTCCTACGAGCGTTGGAAACCTAACACAATTAATTACCCTTAATTTAAACAACAATAGGCTTACCGGGACCCTTCCAACAAGCATTTTCAATCTTCCATCACTCACAATAGGAATCAATTTAGCCTATAATTCTCTTGTTGGTAGTATTCCGGCAGAGGTTGGTCGCTTAACAAACATAGCGAATTTGATATTATCAAGGAATAATTTCTCTGGGGAAATACCAGAAACAATTATCAATTGCCAAAGTTTGGAAAACTTATACTTAGATGGAAACTTCTTTTATGGGAGTATACCTTCATTTTTAAGCAAGCTAAAGGGTCTAAAAATGTTGAATCTCACAAATAATAACTTCTTCGGTGCAATTCCTCAAGAATTAGGTCATATTAATGGGTTGCAAGAGCTATATCTTGCACACAATAACTTGTCGGGGAATATTCCCGAAACACTGGAGAACATGAGCCAGTTAGTGAAATTAGACCTCTCATATAATAATTTCGAGGGGCAAGTTCCAAGTAAAGGGGTGTTTGGGAACATAACTGGATTTGATATTCTTGGAAATAATAGGCTTTGTGGAGGGATTCCAGATTTGTTTTTACCAAAATGTCCACCTCAGCATGAGAATAAACACTCGAGTCTAGTCTTCGAGATAGCAATCCCCATATCCAGCATTGTTTTGTTCATAGCCTTGATATCAATTTTTTATTTTGTGATTTATCACAGAGTGAAGTTAAGGAAACAATCTAAAGCTAGTCCATTACAGCATATGTATCCTAAAGTTTCATATGCCGAGTTGGTAAATGCAACAGAGGGTTTCACAACTGCAAATTTGATAGGGTCGGGTAGATATGGATCTGTTTATAAGGGAATTTTGGCATTCAAAATTGAGGGAAATTCGATTGAGAGAAATTGTGTCGCGGCAATAAAGGTATTCAACCTTCAATTAGTGGGATCTTCTAGAAGTTTCTTAGTCGAATGTGAAGCCTTGAGTAGGATAAGGCACCGGAATTTAATTCATGTGAGAACATGTTGCTCTACTATTGACTACAAAGGTAATGATTTTAAGGCAATTGTTCTCGATTTCATGCCCAATGGGAGTCTACATGGATGGTTATATCGGAAAATCGATGAAAAAGAGCAACTGAACATTTTAAGTTTGATTCAAAGATTGGATATCACAATTGATGTTGCTAATGCATTAGATTATTTTCATAATAATTGCGAACCATCATTGGTTCATTGCGATCTGAAACCAAGTAATATTCTTCTTAATGAGGATATGAATGCATGTGTTGGAGATTTTGGCATCGCGAAATTTCTCGTAGATCCTACAAGCAAATCTTCAATTGATTCACAAAGTTCTGTTGGTATAAGAGGATCAATTGGATACATCCCTCCCGGTAAATATTCCCTTGTATTTCTTTCTTATGCTTTACATTTGAATCAAATGTAGTACCGCAAACTTTAAGTTCAACTAATCATTAGCATTTTTTTTATTACAGAATATGGAGCTGGAGGTGCAGTTTCAACCTGGGGAGATGTATACAGCTTTGGTATTGTGTTATTAGAGGTGTTTACTGGAAAATCGCCAACTGATGAAATGTTCAATAACGGTCTAACACTTAATACATATGTCCAAATGGCATTTTCAGAACGGGTGATGTATATAATTGATCCAACTCTGATAATATCTGATGATAAAAATACAAGTATAATCCATGATTGTTTGGTTTCTGTGATTAGAATCGGACTCTGTTGCTCGGAGCAATCACCTTCAGAAAGAATGTGTATGAAAGATGTTGCAATTGAGATGCATAAAATCCGGGACAATTATCTTGATGCCAGAATGCTTAGTTAGTTGTGTTATATATAATTTAGTTGTGAGGTTCTATATTTCATAAATAAATTATTAAATTTGAAGTTTACCTGGGCAGAAAGCTGAGAGGTTCTGTAAGTTAGCTGAGAGGTTCTATATTCTCATAAGTTTACTTTTATTGTATTATATCTGTAAAAACTTGTATCGTGTTGGAGTAATATAAAGACATTCATGTACCATGTTTGTAAAATAGTACCAAGTTAAAAAGGATATAGAGCTTCTCTATTTGAGAATAAAGGGTTTATATAGTCATATTACTCTTTTTTACAAAGGGAAGAAATATAAGTTCCCACTTATGTTTTCACAATTACAGCTAAATTTAGGAAAAGATTAATGCAGAATTTGTTTTGTACAAAACAAAGAAGCTATGCTAAGAATTGATAAACAAAAGCACTACCCTAAAAACCAATAAAAAAAATTAAGCACAAAGTAAGAAATAAATAAAAAAGCTTATGCTATGAATTATACACAACATAAATACATATAAGCTTAGTGTTTTAAGACAAACATTTTGCAAATATTCACTACAATTCATATATTAACCATTGGGATTAACAATCTTCATCCTCATTTTGCAAATATTCACTACAATTCATATATTAACCATTGGGATTAACAATCTTCATCCTCATTTTGCGAAACTTAGACCATTTAGGGTACTTACATTTCCTTGCACTATTTAATCTTCTCATAACCAATTCAAATCTCTTTTTCAAACTTTTTGAATTATTCTTCAAACAAATCATTCCCCTTTTTTCCAAATCTTTCAAAACCTTTTCTCCCTCAAAAAACATTTTATCCATACAAATAGAATCAACCAAAACACTATAAGTTGTAACATTTGGCCAAAGGGCCCTGTTTTTCATCTCTTCATACAAATCAAGCCCTTGCAAAACAAAACCATTTGCACATAAGCCCGTAATTAGTACATTATATATCACCACATCAAGTTTCAAATCACATTTTTGTGCTAATTCCTTTAAACTCAAGGCATCTAAAACCCTATTTTCTTTACATAATCCATGCATTAATGTCGCGAATGTACCAATAGTAGGTATAATTCCCCCTCTAATTACATTATTAAAAACCAAAATTGATTCTTCAATTTTACCACATTTACAAAGGCCTCTTATTAAAATACTTTCCGTAACTTCTTTTGGTACGATATTTAAAGACTCCATTTCATCTTTAATATAAAATGCAGCTTTTATATCTCCAACCCTACATTTTCCGTTAATTAAATTAATATAATGTGTATGGTTTGGGTCAAACCCACTATCCATCATTTCATGCAAAATCGCATAACTTTCGTTAAAATAATTTTTCCTATTCAACCCGTATATAATTGCATTATACACATCTTCACTTGGTGAAACACGTAAATATCTCATGCAATTTAGAAGCTTTAAGGCATTATTCATTTGACTTTTCTCACTAAGTTGAATAATAAGCATATTTAAAGTCAATTCATCCGGTTTAATTCCATCTCTAACCATTTTTTCTAGTAATTTCAATCCAATTTCATCTAAATTTGCCTTACAAAGACCAATAATTAACAAATGGTACATAATTCGATCTGGTTTAATCCCTCTTTTTAGCATAATTTTATAAACCTTAAAGGCCCGCAAAATCATTTGCTTTCTAATATATCCTTTTATAAGAATCGCAAATGTAATTAAATTTGGTGATAAACCTCTCTTCTCCATTAAACCAACAATATTTTCCATTTCTTCTATTTTTCCGGCCTTTGAGTAACAATTAATTACTGCATTAAATGCAACTATATCAAGAAATATATTCTTCTTATCCATCATTTCATTAAATAAATATATCGCTTCCCTAAACAGACCTTCCTTCACAAATCCATTAATCAAACATGTGTATGTAACATGGTCAAAATCCATCCCTCTTTCCTCCATTTTTTGAAATAAAATAAATGAATTGACGATTTTACCCTTCATGATTAACCCACTAATTAGGGTAGTATATGTATAAGCATCAAAATCCAAATCTTTATCAACCATTTCATTAGTTAACCTAATTGCCCAAGTAAAATCTCCACATTTACAAATCTTCGCTAGTAATAAATTATAAATCCACAAATAACCCTCTTTATCCAAATTTACATCACTAAGTTGGTTTACAAAATCATTTGCCTCTATTAATTTACCGCCTTTGCATAATCCTTTTAGTAAACACATATATGTAAAATTACTTGGTAAATAACCATATTTGACCATTTCATCATAAAATGAAAATGCTTTTAAAAGATCCCCCTTTTTGCATAAACAATCAATTACACAATTAAAGCTCATTTCATCAATTTTGAAATTCATACTGATCATTTCTTTCATTAAATCCTCTGCCTCTAAATCCTTTCCAATTTTCCAAAGTGAACAAAGTAAAGCATTGGAAGAAACTTGGTTTTTTTGCACATTAACCCTCATAATATTGCAATTTTGCGAGTTTTCTTTTGGACATTTTTTTATTTCTCTAACTTGTTGTACCATTTTTGGAGAATTGTGTGGTTTTCTGTTTTTGAGGAAAGAATAAAGCATTGGGTCATAAATGATGAGATTTTTGTAATAGGGAATTTCTTCTAATTTTTTGAATATATGATTGGATTTGTCAGAATTGATACAAGGAAAAAGGGATTGAAGTACTGTGTTAGAACGGGTTGTATGAATCGAGATTTGTTTTCCTAAATTTGATTTAGACAAGAGTAATAATGAATCCATTTTTCTCTTCTTTTGAAAGCATAAGAATTTGAATTACTGGATTATTTGTTGCCACCTGAAATTTAATCAAAAAACCTTGTAAATTGCTATAAATTGTAAAGGAATTCTGAGAAAATGCTGAAAGAAGCAAAAGAGCAAACAGGTTACGTGCATGAACAAAGAAACATATTGGCGACACACAAACAGTATTACCAATACGTATTTTATCAGTGCACGAATGTGAAATTCAACAGGAAATGTGAAAAAAGAGAGATAAAGCAACAAAATCTCTAAAATAATTCGACACTCTAATTGCATGGGATGAAACAAGAAGCAGAGATAATAAAGACGTACCTCGTGTATCTTTCTTCCTCACCACCAAATTTTCTGTAAACAATTTTGCCTCCAACTTCAAGTAGTTCCCCACTCACCGAGACTGAGAGCGTTACTCTCAAAATTCTGTCCTAAATTAAGTGCTTCTTGGAAAAGACGGAAACAGTTTCCCGGTTTTCAAACTCAGAATATGTAATCCCGCCTTCTGGGCTTTGTCGGCCCAAATAATAACATAATATGGGCCCAACCCAACTGCTGATTACACGTCAGATAAAAATTATTAAGTTTTAATTAATCTCTTGATTACAAATAAGATAAAAGATAAAAGTCGGTGATTAAGTGCATGCAATGCAAGTTGGTCGGCCATATGATATGATATATGATATAATATGATATGGGCCTCAAATAGTGGGGACTCTCCAAATCCTCACAAAAATCTATCCCTATATTTCTTTTCTTCTTTTTCTTAGTTTTTCCCGATTTTCAGCTCGTAATTAACCAACTTCCAGTTCCCTCTCTTATCCTTTTACCCCCATTAAAGCTGAATCTTCTAAGCTCACTCACTCTAGTTTGTACGGAATCTCCCTTTTGTAAGTTAAACTCTCATAGTTCGTACTTCAGTCGTAATCTTTTTTTGGCTCTCAATTCAGCTCAATTGAGTTAAATTCTTCTCGCGTTGTACCAATTTTGCTAAAAAAAATTGCAATTCATTCATGGGTACCCTTTTAAGAACTCACAACAGACTCGAATTTCTCCATCCAATTCCAATTCCTATTCACGGTCTTCAAAACCCTTCTCTCCCCTACCAAAAACTCCACAAAACTCTCACCCAAAAACTCCGCAAAAGAACCTCAATCCACTCCACACTTCTCGAATTAGTCCCTGAAATCAAGAAAGAAAACCTCGATTTTGATCTTCCTCTATACGATCCTTCAAAATCCCCTCTTTTAGACCTCGCCATTGTTGGTGGCGGTCCGGCCGGCTTAGCTGTCGCTCAGAAAGTCTCAGAAGCGGGCTTAAAAGTCTGCTCGATCGATCCGTCACCAAAACTAATCTGGCCAAATAATTACGGAGTTTGGGTCGATGAATTTGAAGCGATGGATTTGCTCGACTGTCTGGACGCCAGCTGGCCAGGCGCGACAGTCTACATAAACGAAAAAGACGAAAAACTCCTCTCGAGACCTTATGCAAGAGTCAACAGAAAGCAGCTCAAGTCCAAAATGATGCAGAAATGCATCTCAAACGGCGTTCAATTCCACCAAGCCAAAGTCGTCAAAGTAATCCATGAGGAAACAAAATCGTTTTTAATTTGCAACGACGGAGTAAAAATCCAAGCGAAATTAGTTCTAGACGCGACCGGATTCTCAAAATGTTTAGTAAAATACGACAAACCGTACAATCCAGGCTACCAAGTTGCGTACGGTATTTTAGCCGAAGTAGAATCTCATCCGTTCGATTTAGACAAAATGGTCTTCATGGATTGGCGCGATTCACATTTATCTCACAACCCTCAACTAAAATCTCAAAATGCAAAAATACCCACGTTTTTATATGCAATGCCGTTTTCCTCCAACCGAATCTTCCTAGAAGAAACCTCATTAGTGGCTAGACCAGGTTTATCATTCGAAGACATACAACAAAGAATGATCGCACGATTAAAACACCTAAACATTAAAATAAAATCAATAGAAGAAGATGAAAAATGCGTAATTCCAATGGGCGGCCCGTTACCGATTTTACCCCAACGAGTAATTGGTATTGGCGGTACGGCTGGCATGGTTCACCCAAGTACCGGTTACATGGTCGCTCGAACTTTAGCAGCCGCTCCATTAGTCGCAAATTCCATCATAAAATACTTAGAAAATGATGGAAATAGTGAGAATAATTTTTTGAGTGGTGCGGTTTCCGAGGCGGTGTGGAGGGAATTATGGCCGATAGAGAGACGGAGACAAAGAGAGTTCTTTTGTTTCGGTATGGATATTTTGTTGAAGTTAGATTTGGACGGAACGAGACGTTTTTTTAGTGCGTTTTTTGATTTGGAACCGAGATATTGGCACGGGTTTTTGAGCTCTAGATTGTTTCTTAAGGATCTTTTGTTTTTTGGGTTAGCGCTTTTTGGAAACGCGTCGAATGAGTCGAGATTGGAGATTATGATGAAAGGGACTGGTCCATTGGTTAAGATGATTAATAATTTGGTGAGAGAGAAATAATGGTGATGAATATTATGATTAGGGTTTGGATGAAGGTTGTTATATGTTTTAACTTTGTTGTGATTTTTTGTTTCTTTTTGAAATATATTGTGATTTTGTATTTACATGTAGTTGTGTGTTTTGCTTGTCGGTGATTGTGAATTGTCGACTTAACATGGTGCGTTTGTGGAAATTTTGTTGATTTTAAGGATGATTTTTTTTTTTTTGTATGAATAGAAAGTCTTTATTTTTCAGGACAAAAAAAAGATTTTTACTTGGGCATATGTTAATCTCAGAAATTAAAATGAATATTAGAAAATATTAAAAACAAATAACAATAAGATTGATACCAATAATGGAAAAATAGTACCAAGATTATTAACAAAAGAACACACATTAAAACTGTAAAATAAAAAAAAACAGATACATGATTCATACATACCTCTAATTATTACAGCATTATTCAATCATGTCAAATAAAACCACATTATAAGCACGGAGGATAACTTCTATCCACCTCTGTGTGTTACTGAATAAACTCAAACATTTCTTCAGCAAAACAATTTCATAAAACCCCTCTTAATTAAATCAATCACTTATTTTCAAACCCTCGACAGAATCACTCACAGTCACCCCATTCCCATTCTCATCCACAAACTTATGCACTTCACTCTCAATAGTACTCACGATTTTCAGTTTGGTCCCTCCTTGTTTGGGCTGAGGCACGTCCACATGGAACGAGCTCAGTTTGACCGGCACCGCCACGTCATCTTTGGTCAACCCTGCTTGTTGTTTCATGTAACTGTATAGTTCTTGGTGAAACGGATGGTCCAGTGAGAAACAGTTGTCTGGTGCTGAGCTGGCGGAGTTTCGGGACGATTTTGACCCGTCTTTACGACAAAAATGCGGCAACGCTGAATTATCCATTATCTACATAAAAAATAAGATATATTAATAAATAATGAATAAAATTAATAATATGTGTTTGTTAATTTAATTAATTAATAATAAGAAAAGTTGATTTACTTTTAATAATTCGTCTTTTCCACTGCCGTGTAATACTTTGACTTTGTTTCTAGTTCTCTCTTGTAAAAGAGGCTTAACAACCTGCACAGCAAATTTATGTTGTATTAAAAAAGAAGGAAATGAAGTTAAAAAAAATTAAAATTGAGATGTGCAATTACGAAAATACCCTCCAACATGCTGAGAAAATGTAAGGAGCGTTGACGATGAAATACGCGTCAGTCTTTTCAGGATAATTATAATCATCGACTGTTGATATGGTAGTCAATATTTGCTGTAAAATTAAAAAATGTACCAATTGAGACTATCTTCTTGCATGAAAAATAACAAAAAATAAATAAAATAAAATTAGTTTAATTATTTTTTAATATTGTGGTACCTTCATTTGGTTCATGGCTGAGAGTTTTAGACCAGTCATATCCAAAATTTTAATGCTGCTGTCTATTCGCTTGCCATATTTTTTTGATGCAGCAGGCTAAAAGAGTAGAAAAATAAAAGAGTGTGATTTGATTTAATTTAATTTAATTATAGGTAGTTAATTATATTAAGAGAACTCACCAAAACTACTCGGTCTCTGTATTCGTTTATCTGAATGTGGGATTGTACATAATAGTGCGTCTGAAAATTATAAAAAAACGATTTTATTTTTCATCTTTATTTAGGTAGTAAAAATTAATATATGTTTTGTTAATAATAAAAATAAAATAATTACCATAGATGTGTCATATGAGCTGAGACCAAGACCTATTGCAAAAACAGGAATACCCTGTTTAAAAGAGATAAAAAAAATATTTGAATAAACTTTATGGAAGTATTAATTTTCAAAATATTATTTTCTTATTAAGTGCACCTCTTTAGAGAAACCTGACATTCCAAGAAGTTGGGAATTACGAATTTTTCTATATTTCTCTATTGGTACAATAGGTTTCTTCATGCAAAATAAAAAAAAACATTGAGTATTAATTTGATGAAAAAAAGTTAGCTAAAAGGATTATTTTTACAAAAAAAAAGATTACACACGGATAATATGTCGTCAATTTCACTTTTTATCCTCCAATTCAAACAATCGATCAACTGGAAAAAATAGACAAAAAATTAACAAGATATATTAAACGATATTAAGATATAATTAACTTTTTTTTTTTTTGGTACCATTTTATGAGCTTTAGGAACATTTCCCTCTCTAGCCGTCAGAAAACGGATTAATGTTTCAGTAGGCTCACCTTGGTGCAAAGTCTGTACATAAACAAATCACATATTTTACTCAATATTTAATAATTTGTTTTTATTTATTATTAAAGTACTCAAATTCTGGATATATGTGTCACAATTTAAGAAAAACAATAAAAGGATGTTAGAAAATAAATAAAAGAAAAAACTACTTCATGTGTTTTTGTGTTGCTTATTTTAATTGAAGAGCTGGTTGAGTATGATAATATTCAGGTAATGAGTTACAATCAAGAAATAAATTATATATAATCTTTTGTGAAAAAAGTAAATAAATTATATGCCTTTTTATTAAATTAGAAAAATTATATACTTCTGTATATAATTCCTATGTTGTAAAACCTCTTTGATTTAACAGTTACACAAAAAGCAAAACCAAATATTTTAAGACAAAAAAATTTTAAATGCTATATGCTTAAATAAAAAAACTTTGACAAAATCTAATTGCCAACTGTTTGTTATTTTCTAACATTAAATTAAAATAAAAAGCCAATCATGGTCAAGAATGATATGTTATAATATAAAAGGAACAAAATAAAAGAAGGAAAAAAAATGAGAAGCCAAATAGGAAAATATCTAACAGAAAAAAAAAACAAATAGGAAAATATCAATGTACGAAAATTCACAAACAAAATTGACAACGGCTTTACAACCGAAAGTCAGCTTCGAAAAAATAGGACAAATTTTTCATAAAAAAAAAATAGGGCAAATTATTATTATTATTATTATTTATTTTCTCAACAGGGCTAAATTTTAAGTTCTTTAGATCTTATGAACTATGATTTTTTTGGCTTGTAACAGAAGAAAAAAAAAAATACAGTTACAAACTAAAAAAATTGAAACTAACTTGGCAAGATGCCAATTTACACACTTAAATTGAAAAGCATATAACCAAACTGTTATAAAGGACGGGCTGATAGAATTCAGAAAAACAGAACTGTTATAAACCAATTCAATGATCCAAGATTAAGTCTATACTTAATAAAGATGAAATATAACAAACTTAGGATTTATTTTAAAATTTTGGAATTCAAAGATTTTGCTCATTGTAATCAAAATGTACAGAACAAAGATATCATTAAGATCCAAATTTCCTTTTTTTTGGAAGGATATTAAGGTCCAAAACTTTAAGACAAATCAAACCAGAGTTAAGAAATTCAAATTTATCAAAAAGAGTTTACAAAATTCATACCTCAAATTTAGCCTTGATTGACTCATCCTCTGCACCATTGCAACATCAAACAACAAACATTAGAAACAAAAGAAGTTATGAAAAAAATCAAAACTTCTAGAGAGAATTATTCAAAAAAAAAGTTCTAGAGAAATTAAGCTTAAACAAACCTTTGTCAATCAGAGCAGCGAACTGGCTGACTGCGTCTTCAGTGGAGACAGCCATTGCCAAGTTAAAACAAATTCCTAATCAAAATGAAAGCAAAGATCAAATCAAAGAAGATAAAAGACCATCAATCAATCAATCAAGAAAGTGAAGAAATGATACAGAGAGAAAGTCTCCCTCTCTTTTCCCCCGCTTCGTTTTGTTTTTGAGCTTATGCTCTGCACGGTTTGTATTCACAACACGTTTTGAATCCTCTGTAGCCTTACGACCGTGTGGCCGGTGTAGTAATACCCTTTCTAATTCTTTGTTCAATGACACAGTTATAAAAACAAAAAGGATGTGTGGTAGCATTTTGATTTTTTTTTTTTTTTTTTTTTTTTGTATAAGACCCTTTAATTTTCTTAAATAAAACAAATTCCCTGTGATTGATAAATGCAACAAAGACCCATGAAAAGAATAATTGCTCACAATGATGGTTTGGATGACAATGCAATCTGACTTCTGAGCCGGCTCATTCTCTTATATGTGACCGCCACATGATAATATGTTTGATAATGTTGCAAAAAGAAATTTGAAAAGTACACGTATCAATATATGTTGATAAATAGAAAATTGTATATAAGAGAGAATACCAATAAATAGTACATCGTTAATACAATGCTAATAAACCATTATGTAAAAAACAAACATACAATCCATAACACAATCAAGTTCAAAATTCAAAATTTTCAACTTCATCCCAACCTCCCTCAAAACAAAACACTCTCTCAACTCTCCAAAGCTCAAAAACAAAACTGCTCTCACAACACCCCCCAAATAAACAACACCACAAACACTAACAATCAATTCTTTGCATAAGATCAAAACTACCGGTCCCCATCTTAACCGGCTGGCCTAAACAAACGCTCGCCGAAGGGCTCTCCAACACATCGACCTCTCCATGAAACGCCGACTGAACAATAAACTTCGTCGCGGTCTCAAACGTCATCTTCCCAAACGGACTCGTGCTATACTCTCCCACCCCAAACCGATTCATCGGCCTATAGCCTCCGTCAAACGTCATGAAATCCGCAATCAAACTCAAATGCCGTCTATTAACTCCTATCCCATACGCATCAAAAACCGCGCTGACTTCTTTTAGGATGGTTGCTCGCGCGGCTTCGACTCCGTAGGTAGAGAGCATGGAGTGAACGTTGTTGGAGGTGATTTTGTTGACGTCGAGGATGTTGAAGAGCTCCCAAAACACCTCGAAGTTGATGCCGGAGGTTTGGAGGGTCGGTAACGAGTCGGATTTTTCGGGGTCGGCCACGGAGCATCGCTCGATGTTTTGGGATCTTCGGATGTAGATTGATTTCGCAGTTCGTTGAGCGATCTGTATGGAAGAAAGAGGAAAGTTATTGGTATTTGTTGTTTTTTTTAATTAGTTTTGAGCTGGTGCAGTATGAAAGTAAAGAAAAAGGGAAAGTATAAACCTCGGCGAGTAAAATGCGAGGGTCGTCAGGCTGGAACTTGTAGTGGACCTCAAAGTCCAAACCGTTATACTCTGTGTTAATTTGTCTATTTTTCTTCTTCCTCCTCCTTCTGGAGGGCTCTTTCGCATCCTTCTTCTTCTTACCCTTATCCTTCTTCTGATCTTTCTCTTTCTTCTTTTTCTTCTTCTTGTCATCTTTCTCCTCCTCTCTCTCCTCATTTTCCTCATTAATCACCTCCTCTTCTCCCCCCTCATTCTCCATCCCGCCCATCGCATAATCCTCTTCTCTCTCCTCATCAAAATTCTCAACCCCACTCCTCTCTAAATTCTCATTCTCATCCTCATCCCCCTCCTCAACATCCTCTCTCTTCTTACTCATCCCCGCATCGTCATCATCATCCTCATACTCCACCTCATCTTTCTCTCTCATCTTCCTTCTCTCCGCATCCGCCCCTTGATCCTCTCCCTCACTCTCACTCTCCTCATCTTTCTCCTCTCCACCTTTCTTCACGCTCGCCTCATCATCACCATCATCATTCTCATCTTCGATTTGCTTTTCTCTCCTTTCAACCACCTTAACATCCCTAATCCTATTCAACATGTCGATATGCTTTTGAATCGCGTCCTCCATAGTGTCCGTAAACACGGTTGAAATCGTCTCGAAACATTCTTTGAGAGTTAGATCAGAGTGAGGAGGGAATGACTCTCGAGGGAAAAGTCGCATTTTGAGCTTGTAAATAGTTGAAACTTCGCCAAGTTTTGTTGAAAAAGGGATTGTGAATACATCCATTCTTTCTACCACGTCGGCCACGCAAATTCTCCTTAACTTTGCCGCCACTCTTTCCGCATCCTCCCTATAAATCCAATGAATTATAAAAACTTTAGTTTATTATTATTATACTTGGATGAAATATACATTTGGAGATTATATGTGAAAAATAAAAACTACATTGATGTGTGACTAAGCAAAGGGCATTTCATTATTGGAGTCCGAATATCCTTCGAAGCGGTCATTAAAATCTCTTGCAAACGAGGTATACCAAGTGTCACATTCATATCACCTCTCCCCGCAAGATGAAACGTATTTAACCTATCAAACAAAAATCAATAAATTACTCCAATAACAAAAATAATAATTAATTATTTAAACAAGCGTACGTCATTTGAGTGGAAGGTTCGCCGATAGATTGAGCAGCCACAATTCCAACCGGCTCACCAGGCTCGGCCAGGCTGGCGAGATACTTCACCTTGAGTAATTTCATCAAATCCTTCTCTTTTATCTCTTTCCTGCATTTCTGCTTTGATTTTGGCAAATAGACAAAATCGCTCGCTTCATTCTCCAATTTCGCCGGTAAATCCTTAATATACTTGTTCGATTTCGACAAGCTCGACTTCTTCGAGCTCCCGCCTAACCTACTCAATATCGCCTTCTTATTCTAAAAAACAAAAACAAAAGTTAAAATCTCAATGCACAAATTGTCGTAACAATTAGGGCTTACATCAGCGAGGAGTCGGAACTCGGAAAGAGAGCTGCTCTTTTGTACATCGACGCCGTCTTCGCCGTACGTGAACTGAATAACGGAACCGTCCATGTCACGCACCGTGTAATCGTAAGATACCTTTAAGCTCTCCAAACTCTTTATCAAACACCTCTGTAAGTACCCGCTTCGAGATGTTTTAATAGCCGTATCCACCAACCTAAATTTAAAAAAGAAAAAAAAAACAGTTTATTACTACCAACAATTCAATGTTATAATTACTTGAGGAACATATATAAGGGATAACTTGGATTGCAATTTAGTCCTTGTACTATCGATTTGAACTTTTTGGTCCATGTACTTTGTAGAGTTGTGCATGATTAGCATCTAACTCGTGCATGTTTTCACAAAGTAAAGGGATCACAAACATCAAATAAATAGTACAATGACTAAATAACAATCCAATTAAAGTACATGGACCAACGGATTATTTATCTCTATATATAACAGAAATAATAAATTACATCTGACTCGACGACTAATCACACAAGTACAAGGATCACAAAGTCCACATCAATCATAACAGCACGGACCAAATAGCAACCCAATCAAAGTTAAGGGACTAAGGTGCATATAACCCAAAACCCTAACAGAAAAGAAGAACGAAAGATGTTTAATACCCGTCACGGCCGGCCATGCAATGGAAATAATACTCCTGGGGCCGAAGTCCTGTGAGAAATCGATCGCTGATAAACCCGCCGGATCGCGACGAGGTGTCCCATGCAGGGAAACACGGAAGCGTTTTTCCGGACACCATTCTGGGAACCCTTTTGCCCTCAAGCTCTTGCTGCCCCAACAACGACGATATTTGCGTCATGTTCACCTAGAAGACAAATAAAAATTGGAAAAAAAATGTTATGATTGAATTGATATATGTATATAATAGGTGCAATTTCATGTGAACCCATGCGAAATGAGAAATATCATGGATACCCCTTACAAAACATGAAAAATAATATGTACGCCCCTCCTACCCATATTTGCTTACAAAAAATCCCCAAATTACCTTGATTTATTATCCTTATTTATAAACAAATAAGCAAGACAAGGGGTAATTTAAGCATTTTTTTCGAAAAAAAACATTGACGATATTTCTCATATTTGGTAGGGGTATTGATGACATTTCACATTTTGGAGTATACATCATATTTCGGAGTAGTATACATGAAATTCCACCTATATGATAAGTGAGTTAAACACATGAAATCCAAAGTTGAGTTTACCAGACTGCCTTTGGCGCCGGTGGTGGTCATGAGGGAGAGGCAGTTCTTGGGGAAGGGTTTCTGGAGGCCGCTGGGGAACAGAGTCTGGTTCACTTCTGATGTCAGCACGTTCAATGCGTTGCACATCATTCTGTCCAAACCTACCGTCGCTGACTCGCCGTTTCTCCTTATCACCTTCTCCACCTCCTTTTGCATCTCAAACGGATCTGGATAACAACAATCATATTTTATGAAAATGAAGAAATAATTAATAAATATGATAATAATTATGATGATGATGATGAGTTTTTTTGGGTTTTTTATTTTTTTTGGTCAGTAAAAAATATGTAACCCCATGAATGGTTAACGTTAACACCATATGTGCGGTGAAAATTAAAAGCACAATCACTTTTAGGGTTTTTTTTTAGAAATATGAAAAGTGAGGGTTTTTTTTGTAATATTCAGAAAAGTTAGGGGGTATTCGAAAATTTCCCTTTTCTATTTTTTTTATTTGTTTTGCGGACCTGTGGTAGCGTCTTTCATTCCAGTAAATCGAGCGTGAACATCCTCACTCTTCTCTTCAGATTTCTCTAAAATTTTCTTTCTCTTTCGATCCGTATCTGGATCTATCAACAGATCATCCACTCCACACGTAAACCCATGCATCTGAAACCATATAATTAAATAAATAAATAATTAATTAAAACCGGAAACTGAAGTGCAAATCTGACCTGCAAGTAAAGGGTAAACAAGCGACTAAAAATGGAGAGCAAATCTCCAGCTGAGTCAGCACCGTATAGCTCATGAACCGCATGAACAATTCCGAATTTTCCAAACTGAGCTTTGTCTATCATTCCTTTAACAAGCTCGTTATCATGAATATACAAAGTCAGCTCGTCAGGCTCTGAATTATTGTTCTTTTTCGATCCCTTTTTCCCTTTTTTATTACGGTTCAAATCTTCAAGATATTCTTTAGGAATTCTGCCCTTTCGCTCCACTGTGAACGGCGGCCTTCCTCTCGTTATATGGTTCAATATCGCAGAAATAACCTGTTCAAAAAAAGAAAAATTAAATTTAAATTCCAAATAGAGGATCAGAAATGCAAATTTAAAAGAATTTTAAAAATTAATTTTTTTATTTTTGATTACTTGTTTGCCGGTCCAAAGGGGTTTGGGTTTTAGAATAGCAGGAGGGAGCGGTTGAATTTCGTTATTTGAATCCAAAATCGAGATTTTACTTCCCAATTGAGAAGAACTTGAAGAATAGCAAGGTAAAACAGAGCCGTATAAAAGCTGGTGGTATTCTTCACGGCTCAGAAATGTATCAAGTTTCGTCAAAAGCACAGCACTCGCAATATGATCCTTCAAAATTAAAAATAAATAAAAAGAACCCATGATTTAATATCTTACTGTTTATTGATTGATTATATTTTTTATGATAATTTAATGATTTTATTTTTTTACTTGAATGAGGCCTCTGATAGGATCTCCACTTGTGGGAACGTTATACTGTTTATTTGCACTGACAATATTAATCGCTTCAGCACGAGCAATTTCATCTTGAGGGAAATGTACGTTCATCTCATCACCGTCAAAATCAGCATTGTATGTACTAAACAACACAAATACCATAATTTCAATTTTTTTATTTTTTTTATTTACGGTTTTAGAAAAAAAAGAGAGAGAAATGTAAGACAGACCTGCAATTGGCGTAGTGCATACGGATGGTTTTCTCCCCCTTCAAAACTCTAACTACATGCGCCATCATACTAGGCTTGTGCAATGTAGGCTACAAAATTTAACAAGTAAAAAATCAAGTCAATCAATAATTTTACAGAATAAATAAAATATAAATAAACTGATTTACATTCTAAACTTCATAAGGACCGAAATATCAATTTCACAAAAAAATCTCAAAAATATCACGTGCACCCCAATAAAATAGGAAATATCATTATTCAGGAAAGACCCTAAAAACTTAAAAAATACCATTCATGCCCCCAAATAAATATCATTTTTGCATCAAAAGGCCCCCAAAACAAACTTCCCAACTTTCCAAGGGCTACACTGAATATTTTACCTGACGATTAACCAGCACAAAATCCCCATCCCTCATCATATGCCTAAAAACCCCACCTTGCTCTCGTACCAAAACAAACATCGCATCTACCCTTTCTTTCCCATTTTACCCCCCTAACTAAAATTCCTAACTTTCCAGTGGTTAAAAAAGAGCCTGATTATTATTTACCTGTCTATTAACAAGCACGATATCCCCGTCCCTCATATGCCTCATCACGACTTTACTTTCGTACCCGGCCTCGGGCACCCCGTTGCCCTGCTTGAGCACCGTGCCAGAGGAGGAAAAGAGCTTCTTGGAGACAGAGACGCGCTTGCTGCGATTGGTCTGCAGCTTGTACATGCCGTCCTTGTCCTTGAAGTGCGTCGCGCCCGGGTGGCTGTCCGCCCCGTTCACCACTGCCGATCTCATGGATTTTAAATTCCACGGCGTCACTCTCTGGTTGGAAAGAAAATGGTAAATGTAAATGTTGGGTGAGAACTTTTGAAGGAAATTCGACGGAAGAAAGTATGTTTTGCGTGTTTGGAACAAAAAAATCTAGTAGTTGGAATAGTCAAAAGAGCGCCTACTTTTGATATTTCAGGTTTTTTGGAAGAAAACATCTATATTCTCATTATTTGTAAAAATCTATATTTTCGATATTTATAAATAAAAAAAAACTCTAATATTTGGAATATTGAAAAGAGCACCAATTTTAACTTTTCAGGTTTAAAAAATCCCAGGCCAAGACTTATTTATCTATTATTTACACAAAAAGTAGGGATTTTTTTAAAGGGTTTTTCAAAAATTTAAGGGGCTTTTGTAGATACGAGAAAAAAGAGGGGGTGTTTTGGTACTTGCCTCAGCGTAGGTGAGTTTCTTGGCGAAATAAGGAGGGATGCCGATTTCATTAACGGCTAAGTAAGGATCAGGCGAAATGACGGAACGGCAAGCGAAATTTACTCTTTTGCCCATCATTTTTTGCCGTAGAATTCCTGACTTCTTCTCCAGTATTTGGCGAAACCCGCTCGCCTCCTTATCCATTCTCACTGAACCAAATAATAATAACAATAATAATAATAAATTCAAAGTTTTATAAAACATCATAAAGATGTATTTTATTTGTTAAATGCCTTTGGTTGAATTGATAATGATATAAAAAATTTATGATTCTATAACATGTAATAATGTATTTTCATAGTTTCTTTTAATTATTTACATATGCCTTTGGTCGAATTGATTATAAGAAATCCATGATATTATAACATGTAATAATGCACTTCTAAAATTTTATAAGATCGTTTTCTATTTTTTGATTATTTACCTACGCCTTTGGAGGAATCGTATAATACGCAAACTCTTCTTTGAAGACTCATCCAATAATTCAAAATAGCCGTTGAATCCTGCTCCTTTTTCCTACTCAATTCTTGTAAATTATTATTCGTTTGAATGACCTTACTAAGCAACGCATTATGCGGATGCTCCAAAACCTTCAAATTCATACAATAACAACAAAAAATTAAAAAATGTACAAAAAGTAATAATAATAACAACAATAGTTAAAATTTCTATCTCACTCCATTTTGATTGGCATGACTGTCAGCAGCAGGTCTGAACTTATTCGGAGGAACAAGAAGGACTCTCAAGAAAAACATTTCGTATTCTTTTCCTTTCGTATCAAAACTCAAATTATTCTGTTGAATATCACAAATAAGCGTGCATATTTTCGCCTCCTTCTCCCACAAGTCCTTCAATATAATCTCCACCTACACAAATCCCCCCCAAAAAATACACATTTAGTAAAGTAAAAAGATAAAATGGCATTTCAATTTCTTGTTTTCTATTTTATTTACCTCAGAGGGTAAGAGATGTTGGATTCCAGCTGTCATCATCTTCTTAATCTCTTCTTCAGGAACTCCGCCGATTTTCCTCTCTGTTTCATCCTCTTCATTTCCTTCCGAGTTGTTATAAACCTCGCTTTGGGGTCCGCTTTCCGAATATTTCTCAACGATATTATATCCACTGATTATATTCGACCTTACATCTGACCCTTTCAATTCCTAATACAAAAAAAAAATCATTATTATTCTCTAATTATTACATCAAATTATCAAAATAAAACTTTTAAGAAAAAATAAAAAAGGGAAATTTTCAAAAAGACCCCTAACTTTTCTGAATATTGAAAAAAACCCTGAGTTTTCAGATCTTCTTTTTCATCTAACAGCTTGTTAAATCTGAAAGCTCAGGGTTTTTTTTCAATATTCAGAAAAGTTAGTTTTTTTTTTTTTGAAAATTGTCCATAAATAATATCAAATTACCTTATTAAACCAGCCGAAAGTAGGGCAAGTAATTTTAGGGCTTTTCTTTCCGCAATTATCACACTTCCCCTTCTGATTTTTCTCTCCAAGCAATTTGTTGAGAACACTGTGGGCCTCAGCGTACTGAATTGAAGTCCAAGAAGAACTCCTCTTTGTAATTTCGGAATTTTGGGAGGACTCCTCTGCAAAATTGCTCTCACTCTCGCCCTCTCCCTCTTCAGAAAGTAATGATTCGGTTTCGGTTTCGGCTTCTAAGGATCTCGCGCCAGTTATGTCTCCTTTTGATATTAGGTCCAGCTGGCGCGCGAACCTTTTTATCTGCAAAATAAAAATAAAAATGATATAAAATTTGGGAGGAAAGAAAAGAAAAAGGAAAAGATAGTGAATTTCTGAAATTTGTTACTTTTTCTCTGTTGCATTTGAATTTGTGGCAGTGAAAGCAAGTGATTTGAAGAATGTTTTTGACGGTGTAGAAAAGCAAAGGGTTGAAAAGAGGTTTAGCGAGCTCTATGTGGCCACAGTGGCCTGGACACTTAACTGACAGCTGTCCACACATTTTACACCTATCAAAAATTCACAAAATTAAAAATACAATTAACAAATAATGTCTAAAATCCTGATTAAATTGAAGTTATTTGATAAACTTACGAATCGGTATCGTTGATTGGACCGAGGGCCGGATCGCAAACTCCGTCTGGAACTGGAGAGCCTTTTAAATCGAGGATTTCGTGTTTTGTTATTTTTTTAACGCTCATTTTTTTCACTTCATCTGTTTTGTAGAATTGGAATAGAACTGAATCCACCGTGTCTGATGCGGCCTTATCCTAAAATCAAAGAAAAGAAATTTAATGGATTAATTGCTGAATTAGGAATAAGAGGAATTAGTGTATGAGTAAATTAATAAATGCTGAAAGAATGATCTTTAACAACAAAGATGATTTTCTTTTATAATTAAAAGAAAATGAACTCAATTTTATTTAATTAAGCTTAATTGGACACAAAAGAAAGACACATTATTTCAGAGATAGAGAGAGGTTATCAAAAATAATAAACCATTAACCATTTATCAATAGGCCTTATTTATAGACTGAGCTCCATGATCAAAGGTAGTTTTCAAAACTTCCTCTTCACATGATCTGAATCATACAACCAGCTCCCAACCCCCACAACTGGTACTAATATCTCAGCTAATAACATTTTTCATCCTTCAAAACGCACAATCCAATACTGCTCCTCACATGACAAGACACTTTTCAACAATCAAAAAATAGAAATACACAAAAACGAACCTCTTCAGCTCGAGCTCCAGCCATGGCTGATTAGATTCAAGAACAAAGAGCGCTCGTATACTCTCAATAGAATTTATTTATGATCAGAAGTTCGAAAGAGGAGAGAACGAACTCTCTCGTTCAGACAAAAAAGGGTTTAAGCTTCTTCACGCCGCCTTGAAGAAAAACCCTGGCGAGAGAAAAACGAAGCGTTATTCCCTCTTTTTTTATACCCAAAATACCCTCAGATTAATGGCCGTGTCTATTATAATGTCAGGGATATAATGGTCTGTTTTTATAAAGGGTTGAAGGGACCCACATGGCAGAGAACGAATGAAATTTAGCCCAGAGTAACGTTTTTATATAGATCCGGTCTATTACACCAGATTGGTACTAATGAATTCTGTGGTTTGAATGTCTTGTAGGCCGGGTCTAAACTCGAAACCCCGAAACCTAAATTTATATCGCATTATCAGAGTTAGAGGTAATTCAATATTTCATTTCCTTTCTTCGTATGTTCTTCGTTTCCCTTCTGTGTTTGATCAACCTGAATTTTCCTTTTTTCCTTAGAGGTGAAACAATCAATTTATTATCACCAGTTTGTTATTAATTTTGGTGCCTCTGTGCAATTTTTTGTGATTTTTTTTCTCCTTGGCTGATTACTTGCACATATGAATAGAGTTCATGCATTGGTTTTTAATGTGAATATCAAGTGATAAGTTCTAATTTTTTCAGTGAAATTATGGTTCTCTTTCATATTGTAGTGAGATCATTGGTAATGATTCTAATTGCAATTTTTGAATCTTAGTTTTGAGTAAAGACAACATGTCAATAGTAGAAGCAGATCAAAAGCCCTTGAATTACGTAGTGGAAACAGTTCTGAAAAATTGAAAGACAAATGAAGAATGGGCTTTGAAGAGAAAGGAGAAATTGGGCGCTAAAAAGCAAAGAAGAGAGCAATTCAAACCGACAATCAAACGGCCTGAGCAATTCGTGAAAGAATTCCGCGACAAGTAAAAATTAAAATCATGATTTATTATTGTTTAAAAAGAAAAAAAAGTATTGTGCCTTCAAATTTTGTTCTTTTTTAGGTTAAATTTTTTTTTTTTTAAATTTGTAGGCGCTGGATCTTGTTCGAATGAAAAATAGATTGAAAGGAAGAAATGTGAATACTGCTGATATTAAGTCTAAATTGCTTTTTGTCGTTCGCATTCATGGGTAAATTTTCAATTTAGCTCTTTAATTTTCCTTATTTCCATCTTTTTATTTATTCTTTTACCACCAATATTCTCATTTATTAATTTTGAGAAGTTAATGGGTCAATTAAAGTGTTAATATTGTTCTTAATTTTTGTTTAATTTTCAGATTGAGAGATATGCATGCAAAAACCAAACAAATGCTAAATAAGCTAAGATTGCCTCATATACTTAGCGGTGTATTTTTGAAAGCCACTGAATCAAATCTGAAATTGCTTCTTTCTGTTCAGCCTTTCATCACTTTTGGGTAATTAAAATTATATATTATTTAATATTTTTCTTTATGTATTTATCTGTCAATATTATCATTTCCAATTGAGTCCCAAAGGCCAAATATTGCATAATTGCACAATTATGTGTTGACTAATGCATTTTTTTCCCTTTTTTTTTAATAGGTATCCAAATTTGAAGAGTGTGAAGGAATTAATTTACAAAAAAGGCTGTGGAAAAATCGAAAAGGAAAATGTTCCTCTCACTAATAATGATGTCTTTGAACAGGTATTTTTTTTAAATTTAACCCAAAACATTTAACACTTTTTCAACTTAACCCTTATTCTTTAATAATTACTACAACAGGCACTTGGGCAGTATGGCATGATTTGTGTGGAAAATTTGGTGCATGAAATTGTAAATGTGGGCCCGCATTTTAATGAGTTGAATAAATTTCTCTTGCCGTTTAAGCTTAAATGTCCTGAAAGGAGACTTTGCATGAAGAAAAGACCGTTTAAAAGTGGAGGCGATACGGGAAATCGTGAGGATAAAATCAATGAACTTATTTCAAAGTTGAATTAATTAATTAATTAAGAGGATTTTGGTTAAATTTTGGTTTGAATTTTGTTAGGAAATGTAGTATTTGTTTGGATTATAATATGAGGGATTTATGTTTAGTGTAATTTTGATTTTTTTTTTTTGTTTGATTTGTTTTTTTTTATATGATAGGATGTTTGAAGTTTGAAAAGTATGGACATTGATTGACAAAATAATTGAATCTGAATCAATTTGATTCAATTATTCATATTCAGATTGATTCAGATCCAATTTAATTGAATATTCTTTCAAAAATAATTGAATCTAGTTGTCGCATACATGAGTTAATTTTGTGGTCCATTATTGGAAATCAAGTTGACAAACATTTTCCGTGATAAAAGAAAAAAGAAAAGAAAAACTCAAACTTTGTTGGATAAGAGAGTTTATTAAAAATACTTTATCTTTAATTATAAAAGGAATGCAATGCATCTCACTGCTCAGATTTCCTTTTCTTTTAGCTGACTTTTAAACAAAGAGACCCACTTAAGCATGATATATTAAATCAATAGAAAGGATAATTTATTCAAAAGACTATTCAAAATAATATATACAAAAAATCATATCATGTACTCAAAAGAGATACAAAAACCATACAACAATACCTATACAAATACAACATTTTAATAGGTCACATAAATAAAAAAACAACACCTATACAAATACAACATTTTACTAGGTCATATAAATAAAAATTCAAAACCTCTTGCATAACAAAAAAAGAAGATAAATGAACTTATCTTCACAGAGACATAAATACAAATAAATTAAATCAAATTGGGGCCAAAAAACGGTTATATACTATTTAATTTAAGAGAATCCAATAGTTTTGCCTAATAGCCAAAGGAACAAGGTCCATTGAAGCATGAAAATGGTGTGAAGCCATGATCTATCAAGCGTGAATCCAAATACAGTTATTCCTGCTCTATTATTCTCCAAATATGTCACTACAAAAAAGAAAATTAAAATTAGCTACATTAGTAAAAAAAAATTACAAATCACCAGTACCATTTTAGACCTCACGCAATCTAGCCTCAATCTACTCAAAATCTAAACCAAAATAAAAAATAAAGGAACATTTGAAAACTCTTAAGTTATGCCTAATTTGTGATCTAAAATACAAATTATTTTCTTTATGTTTTAGTTCTCATTTATTTATATCTGAGGTAAACTATAAATTTATTCTTTATTTATTATTTTGGTTTGGAAAAAAAAATCCGGTGAGGGTAATTTGGTCCAAAAAATTTTATTTGCTGAAATGGTTAAGTTTAACCCCACCCCATAGAGGGGTAAGAAAACTCAAACTACTTTACATGAGGTCCTTGAAGCAACGATAAAAGTTGGCAAGGTTTTGATAACATTCAAAAAAGTTCCTTTTTTTTTTTAGAATTCCCTTTTCAACACTCACCTAAAGCTTGTCTTTTCTGAAAGGTGATAGTACTGGCGTGGATTCCGACAAACTCGGTATCCTCAAACACCTCCTCATCATCCCCGGTGGTATCTTCATCCGTCACCTCCTCGTCGCTGAACTCAACGGAATAAACTGAGGTATGGTTGTTGGGCGAATTCTCGCCCTCGCCGGTCTCGATTGTCGCGCAGGCGTGCCATTTGGCCGCGTGGCCGGTCAGCGACTGCGCTTGGTGCGTTATTTTAGCTGCGCTGCGCAGGATCATGAGAAGCCCTGCTATTAACACGATGGAGCATAGCTGTGGGAAAAGAAAAGAGAAATGTGTTATGTCTTCTCTTCATTTTTGAAAAGCACAGAAATTTTAGCGGCGCTGCGCAGGACCATTAGTAGTCCCGCTACTAAAACGATCGAGCAAAACTGTGGAAAAAAGAAAATGGAAATGGATTGAGATTCTATGTTTTCGCTTTGTTTTTGAAATGTTTAAGTAAATGCGTATTTTAATTTTTTTGAAAAAGATTGAACCTTTTGATTTTTTTTTTTAAATGAATGTGTATGAAAAGATTATAAATAATATTATTTCATTGTTATGTTATTTTTGTTACAAAAAATAAGTTATGAACCCTCTTACAAAAATAAATGTGTTTTCTTTAAATAAAAACTCAAAATTAGACTTTATTTAAAATTCTAAAAGTGGGGATTTTTTATAAATTCAAAATTAACAGATTTTTATAAATATGAAAAAAAAATACAGGAAAATGTATATAAGAGAGAATTAAGAGAAAAAAAATAAATGAAAATTGAGAGATTTTAAACTTACAGCGAGTTCTCCTGTATTGAAAAAATTATCAGCTGAGTTTTTCCTTGTCGTGAGCAACACAGAGACGAACTGGCTGGCCGTAATCATAAAAAGACAAGAAATTATAAACCCCCTAAATCTATGACTGATGATTTTCAACTGCTTCCTTATGTCCAAATGCTCTTTCAGTATAATTTCAACAGCTGTTTGTTCTTCAAATACTCCCGCAAAATCCTTCACAATTACCAATTATCATACACTAATTAGCACTATTTACTCAAATTAATTTAGTTTAGCGTCATTTTGTTAGTATAAATATTTTTGGGGGAATATCAGGTATACCCTTCCAAAAGTTAAAAATATCCAATTTACCCTTCTAGAACTGCAAATATCATATTTACCCTTCTCTCTCACTCTCAACTTTTGTATGGGTAAATTTCATATTTTCTTAACCTTGAAAGGGTAAATATGATATTTGCAGTTTTAGAAGAGCAAATTTGATATTTTAAACTTTTGAAATGGTAAATACTTAATATCACCCCAACTAATTTTTTATTTATTTTAATTTACCTGGAGTCTGAGATTTTGGAGATAACAAATCAACCGAAACAGAACACAAGTGAGAAAGAAAATCGCTGTTCGATAAATCCAGGAAACCAATTCGAAAAAGCAAGCAATAGCGTCGCTCAGATACTCGTTTCCTAACCAGGGGACTTTATCGGCGCTGGCCCAGTACCACCAGACCTTGAACGTGGCCTCGGCGAAGAAACAGGGGAAGACGAACAGCGACAGGATCCGGAACGAGCGGTTCAGCTGCGCCGTGTATCCCTTCCGGACTCGCTCGGATTCGTGACCTAGCTTGTCTAGGAACAGAAATCGCCTCAAACCGTACCTGGTTGGAAAATCACAATTGTTATGCTTTGAATTGTAATTGATGATTGATGAGAGATTGGATTGAGGATTGGATGAAGAAACGATTGATGATTGATAAAATATTAGATTCAAAGCAAAATTAAGTCCATTGGGAAGTTTAGATCACTGATCTTCTTCCCCTCTTAAAAAGATTGAAATTTTTCATTTCAATGAATAAAACAAAACAAACCAGTGATTCAAAAAACCATCCCCCAAAATCACGAAACCACAAAATCCCTTGACTTACTTCCCAACTTTGGAGGAGAGGCAGAGGAACGAAGCCGTAGAAGCAGCAGAAAGGGAGACCTGAACGGCCGCATTATACGGCCGTCTTTCCTCCCGATAAGCAAGCAGAAAGTGCTGCACAACGGGCATGATAATCGCGAGGAGGAGGAAGAGCAGCCAGGAGAGGATAGTGAGGCCTTTACCCGACTGGTCCATGAACATCCATCTGAGGCACGATCTGAACCACTTGAGCTCGTCGTCCGGCCGCGACAGCGTCCTTGATATGGCCGGAAGCAGAGGATCCCGTATGAACTTCCTCATTTCTGTCCAGATTGTTTGCGGGCGACAAGGATAATAATAATAAGAAGAAGAAGAAGAAAGGAACAATGGCGAGTGGTTTGATCAGTACAAGTGCTTATATAAGAACACGTTAACGGTTTATTGTTTTTGTTTCATTTGTTACTACTTACTACCCTCCCCAATTGTAAATCTCTGCAATTTCGGAACTCTGTGATTTTATTTCTTTCTTTATTAGGTGAAACGGGTTCACGGTGAACCATGTCAGAGAAGAAGGTGAGGTGACGTGTTGTGATTGGCTGGGTGTATGGTGGGCCTGGGCCGGGGGTGAGAGGAGAGGAAGGGAAAGGTTTGAAAGGGAAATGGCGTAAAAAGAGGCATGGAAGCAGGGGCAGACAGACGTGTGTGGCCAGATCAAACTGTATTATTTTTCATGAATAATGGTTTGATGTCTACAAGCTTACATTTAATGACATGTTTTGACCATTTTTGATGTCGTGTTGATTGTGAGCAATAATTCTGGAATATACATTCAGATCCGCTGGATCAATTCTGAGAGTGATTGAATCAAATGCGGAGGCTGAAGGCCGAAGGCTGGAGGCTGAAGGAAAGAGATTTTTTTGTAGACTTCCTCTTAATGTTTTCTTAGACTTCTTTTTCTTTTTTTTTCTCTTACTAATTTTTTACTTGTGTTTTCTGGAATTAATTCGGATTATAGATGCATGATTCCTAGCAATTTTATAAGAATATTTTGTTGTTTGTAAAAAAGATATTTTTCTTATGAATGGATGATAGAAAAATATTACGTGGGATTGTGTTGGACTTGAAGAATATTATGAAAGGTGATTGTTTAAAAAAATACCTATATTGTGAATATAAATACTCAATTAAGTTTATATATGTATGTGTGTGTATTATGAGAAATTTGTATAACAACCAATATTATATATAGTATACTTTATTTTAGCTTAATAAGATAATCATCAATCTGTACCTTCAGATATTGAGCTAAGATGATGTGGAGATTCTTAATAGTTCTCGTTATGTTTTATTTATTTGATTGAAAATAATTCTGATTCTTTATTTTACTAACATGAATAATTGAGACATTGAACAACCATTGATTATGTGAAAGGGACTACATTTAAGTTTCAAAACAATATAATTCGTTGCCCCATCAAAAGGCCGGCCAAACATTGGTGTTTAGTTTGAGAAAAAAAACAGGGTAAAATTTAGATGAAAAATCATATTAAAATATCCATATAAACATCAAAAA
This sequence comes from Juncus inflexus, assembly GCA_024447665.1. Taxonomy (NCBI): domain Eukaryota; kingdom Viridiplantae; phylum Streptophyta; class Magnoliopsida; order Poales; family Juncaceae; genus Juncus; species Juncus inflexus. The sequence continues at coordinate 740,671 of JAJHPC010000011.1, forward strand.
AGAGAATATACTCTTATTTTCAAAGCCGTATTAGTATCCTATTAATATTAAATTGTCTTTCTTGTATGTTTTGACATAAATCATCTATAAACAATTGAAATTTTAAATTATAAATATGCTGCATTCAATAGAATCGAGATGCTACACAGTATCTTTTCCAAGCATGTAACAGCCACACACTAAAACCGCCCTTGTAGGAAAGCTGAGGTCGTTTATTACTTCATCAACCAAACCGTGAAAACTGAAAATTACATCACGGCACGAGTCCACAATAATTAACAACATTTTGCTTTTCAGTAGAAAAGAAAGCAGACATGTCACAGCACAACACAACTTACAAGACAACTTGGCAATTACAGCCACACACGTGGTATGTTTGCTTTCATTTTTCTTTTTTACTGTTACTGAAAAAACATTGGGCTTGTGTATGGTTTACAAGTTCTGTAATGTTGTTTTTCGGTGGCAATGATTGAAATGATAAGATTTATATTAGTAATATAAACAGTTCAAAGTATAGACGTAATTTGCGGTATCGTACACGTGTCTAAGGTTCACATGAAGTTTTGTCTTCATTAATTAGTTGGCAAGCCATTCAGCTTTTCATTAGATTACCATTAATCGCGGATTTGAACAATAATTAATATATTTTTTTATCTTATTTTTATTTTCGAATATAATTATTTTTTTAAAGATAGTGGCCCAAGATTATTCAAGTTATCAGTCCAATTTATAGTTTTATGGGCTTAAAGCCCAAATCATCAAGCTTTATTTATATGATATATAATGAGGGCCTATTAATACGAATGAGATTTTATTTAGTAAATTTCTTCCCAGTTTTGATATAAAGAGTTTAAAGAAGAGAATATGAATTTATTTATTTTAATTATTTGGATTATAAGATTTAAGAGTTCTTTATACATATTTTTAAGTGAAATATTTTAAGATTAAGTATGGCAGAAGCTGCCTCCTGAAGTAAAGCCGCTTAACTCAAACCTACCCAATATGGGCCATTACTTTTAAAAATGGAAAATAAACAATAATAAAAATAAAAAGAGTAGACTTTCCCTAGTGCCCTCCGAATTAGTAATTTTTCATATTTGCAACTAATTGTAAAAGGAAATCATATGCATTCATATCATATAATTAGTTGTTTTTTTAGTTTTCAATTTTTACCTTTAAAACACAACATTGTTTCGTTTCATAATGCATAAAATAATATGCATGCATATGTATCCACTAATAGTTGAGTTCAACGAAACATATATGTATTAAGTTATATGCATGAAAGCGATGATGGATTATAAGAAAAAAAATGCTTAATTTTATCCATGAACGTATCACATCAATTCAATGTATTTAACATTTGTTAAACGATATACGAGATAAATTGTAACAACCACAATATATTAATAATTTAAATGCATGCTTTAACTAGAAAAATTACACGCAATTAATTAATTAATGTCAGACATTTTATCATTATATATTTTAAAGACATATGTCGGTTCCTCTTTCTCACACGAATCAGTAGGTATCACCGCTTAGTTAAAAATAAGATATCTATGTGTCATGATCTCGGATGCACATATATATTTTTTTAGGTTGTCTTTGATGCATATATGATTCAGATATTAATTCTCACGAATATAATAAAATCCAGTATAGTCTTCATATTGCAATACTTAAAATTATTTTAAAAAGTTTGTGTACTACATATCATTTTTCGGTTAAAACGAATAGAAGAATATTATATTACTAGATATTTTTCCCATGTACACATAACAAACATTTCTTACTTCATAATGGTAAGTATGAAAAACAATTTTGACGTTTTAATGGGTAGTGAGGAAACTCTTCTCCAACACCTTAAAATAACACAAAGTAAACAAATTTTAATTTCATTCCAAGCTTAGAGAAGCATAAAATAACCTCAAACAAAAAAGAAAGCAAAACAAAACAAGTTTAAATATAAGTACCAATAAAAAATAGAATAAGAGAGAGAGAGAGAGAGAGAGAAGAGAATAGGGAAGCGAAGCGAGGAAGAGAGAGGGGGGCCGTTTCCCCTCGTTCTATTCCCAACTCCTTCACGCAAATCCAAACCACACCAAAAAAGAAAAATCAAAACCAAAACCAAAACCAAATTCAGATTAAAAAAGAAGGAAGGAAGATAGACAGAAACCAATCCAAAAGAAAAAGCAAAAGAGAAGAAAGAAAGAAAGAAAGAAAGAAAAAAGCTTTAATTCAATCCATCCATCCCCTTTCCTTCATAGCCCAAATCGGATCCCATTCAATCCGACCTGATTTTGGGTTTTTTAAATCCAACATGAGGAGGGTGGCCAACAAGGCGCCGATTACCGTAACGGCCGTGGAAACCCGGTTCCGGGGCGTACGGAAGCGGCCATGGGGCCGGTACGCGGCGGAGATCCGCGACCCGGCCCGCAAAGCCCGAGTCTGGCTCGGCACTTTCGACTCAGCCGAAGAAGCTGCCCGAGCTTATGACGCCGCAGCCCGGGCTTTACGCGGACCCAAGGCCCGTACCAACTTCCCGATATCCGTACCGGATCCCGGCTTGGTTTATGCGGCTCAAGCTATGCCGTGCCGGCCGGCGAGCAGCGGGATGAGCTCCACTTTGGAGTCTTATAGCGGGCCGAGACGGGTTGGGGAAACGGCTAATATGGTAAGAGTGGATCGGACGGTGGTTGAGGATGGCCGGAGCGATTGTGGGTCGTCGGATTCGGTGGTGGATGACGTGTCAGGCGGAGTTGATTCGAGATACAGAAGGGTAAATTTGAATGTGAATCCATTGCCGTTTGATCTGAACTCATTGCCGGAAGAACAAGAAGAAGAGGATTGTGATTTGACTGCTCTGAGGCTTTGAAGAGGAAGAAGAAGAGTTGAAAAAGATTGGTTATGTTCTCTTTTTTTTCTTACTTGGATTTTATCTGTTTTACTACGATATATAATATCTTCTTTCTTGATCTTTATTATGAGATTTCTTAGGTAATTTGGGTTGGAATTTGGGGGAGAGTAATTTGTCCCTGGTATAAAAACTATTATCGAAAAATTGAAGATTGGTGGAAAAAAGAGTGAGAAAGAAAAAAATCTGCAATATTTGCAGATTTAATGGGTCGGTTTGATCGCTATTGTTAATACATTATGCATTAATTTGAGGTAATTTTAAGAGATGAGTTATTGAAATAAATTATGAATCATATGATATAATTTATCTATGCAAATTGTTGAATTGAGTGATTAGTACCGCAAAATTTATTTGCGGTATTTTTTTTGATAAAACAAAACATTGTTTGCGGCATAATGTTTTTTTGCCATCAATAAAATATTTGCTTAATTAATTTCGTATTGATTAAGTTTTTGAACAAGGTCAATTTAGGAAATGCATGCTAGCGCTATTAAAGCAATAAGAAGTTAAACAAGTTTTTGTTTACTATTAACATGTTTGTTTTTAATAAAACACAAATGGAAAATAAAAATGTAGTGATTGGAAAATAAAAATGTAGTGATTAACTTGTTCTTAATTTTGTTGGATATACTATATTCTTAATAATTTGTTACAAATGGGTAATTATTATTTGCTTTTTTAATTTTTTTTGTATTTCAAATATCTATAAAAAAAGACAAGGTGTCACAAATTTGTACCGGTAACGACTGTTTTAATGGTACTGGTACTGTAGATCTCTTGAATTACAATTTATTATCCCTAATCTAATTAAATGGTATATTTGCTATTTTCTAAATTTTCTCTTATTTTGCCATGTACTTTTATTATATGGTTGTTTTGTTATTCTCTATTTAAATGTAAATTGTTGTAATTGAATCAATTATTTTGCTTATGGTTCTTAATATTTTAACAAGCAGTGTTGTAGATTTTTTTTTTCCCAATGTGATTAGAACCATATTTTTCTAGTTTTGTAGTTAATATTGCAAATTGATCCCATTTTTTTTTTGTTAATAATGCATTTTTTATGTTATTTGCATGTTGATTATTCCATGCTATTACTTTGTAAAACTTGTGATTCATAATATATATATATATTTTTTTTGACAATGTAAAAATATGCATTTTTTTGTGATTCACAATATTGAGGTAAAATACAATCGGTACCCGTTGGAATTTTCTACACTTGAAGTCGGAAATTAGAAGAAAGTTACAACTGAAATAGTAATATTGTACTATATTCTTCTGATTGTAATCGAATGCACGATCAGAATTCGAATTTTATTATTCCATTTAATAAATTGTGTAATTAATTGTTATGGTAATAATTAGGGGCAAGAGAAGCCCGTGAGTTTCTGGCTGTCAGACAGACTCGTTTCATTTATCCATTCAATATTTCAGACTCAGTTATGTTGTAGGCTACATACACGTGTTGTTTTCATATCATAGCTGTACTCATGTTCAGTCCATATCTATACCATTAATGTCAAGTGGAATTCATAGTATTTACAGCAAATATATATATTTTTCTTTTCAATCATCTTGTGTTAGTGTTCATAAACCATAATCAAGATGTGAGTTAGAAATGTCATCAAATGAAAATTTGATAAAAAAAAGGGTTGCTTATTTTCTTGATTCAAATTGGTGAAATCAGTCTGATTATAACATTTGGTTAAGTATTTGTGAAGAATGCTGTTCTGAAATGAAAGATGTTATATGTTAGGTTTTCAAATCGGTAGAAACTAATTCTTTTTCATATATTTTGCTTGTTTCCACATTCAAATAAGAAAAGTTTGGAAAAGATAAAACAATTGTGATTGTGAGCCGTTCGTTACGTATCTCTTCATCGCAAGCAACTGCAATTCACCCAAAAACCGCAGGCACCAAGCAACAAACCTTGCACAATTAAGATCCTTCATTGCGCCCAATTCCTTTAGCAACCACTCTTCCAAAGCAAACCTAGCCGAGAGGAAAACATCAAATAAAGGGAATGAACAAACATTCCCTGATTTTCAACATCGTAGTAGACCAATGCGAAACCCTAATAGACCAATCCAAAACTCCTCACCCAAAGACGTTCTTTTACCCCGTAAGCCTATCGACTCGCCCTGGTTCAATAGATGCATGAATTACAACAAAGGTATGATTCATGCGTTGTTGTTGACGATCACTCTCTCAACATGGCTAAATGTATCTTAGAAAATTGCGCTTTTTAGAGGGGCAGACATTAAACCTAGCATTTTTGCAGAACTCCTCCATATAGATTTTATGGAGATAGGATTATATATTATACCCCTGGAATTGTGCTTATGAATCATGCAAAAGCCGTGCAAAGTAAGAGCATGGCTGAACCTTTGCAATTTGTCAACTTTTGGATGGAGAACCATTAAAAATTAAAAAACATAATTAGCACATTCGGTATTCGGTTTTCTCTTAAAACCATAATAAGCAACCGCTTGATTTTTATTTATTTTTTAATAAATTATACTAGACGTGTGATTCGAACTTGTTATCTATGAAAATATGGAGTTAGCACCTTGTCATTAGACCCCATCTTTGTTTTAAAATGATGCTTTTTTGAAATGAAAGGTGTTATATATTATGTTTTTAAATTCGTATGAACTAAAATATTTTTTCATATTTCCATATTTCCATATGTTCCAAATAAGAAAATTTTGGAAAAGATGAGCAATTGTGATTGTGATTGGAGCATGAAAAGTTCTATATGATTCGGATTTTCAATTCCCGGTTTTTTTATCCAATATCCAAGCACTAATTTCATTAACAGTTCCGTTATCATGATAGTAAAGGAGTTGGCCAGTTTATTGACTAGTCCCACACGGTTAAAATCTTGTTCTGGTCTATGAACATAGCCGTCAAATTACACACGCAGTGCGTCAAGTTCAACCATAAAATGTTTATTTTATTCTGCCTATATTTTCCATCAATGACAGTTCAAAAGTCAATGATTAAACTAAATTTTACTATAATATTCGGTAAAACAGATAACGAAAACCAAATATGTTTTACATAAATCAAGACGCTGAAAAAAAAACCAAAGTTGCTGTTATTCACCTGGAAAAGATGAAGACCGATCCCTTTAAAAATTGATGAAATTCAACTTTAGTCTCCAACTTAACCGCGTTTGACCAACTCAATCAATCATGCCAGATTGGCATTTTTCGTGTTTGCGCTGTAAAGCTCATAAAACGACTAGTTCTAAATCTAGCATAACAATGAAGTTTATGTCACTGAGATGTGGGTCCTTTTGATAGTGGGGGCCATGTGTCAGTGAGAGATTGGGTTAGAATTGGTCTGAGTTGTTGTGTTGTTTGAGTCGTTGGTGGTGTGCTGTGTCTTTGGATAGAACTAAGCAAGTTGGTTTTATTGTTAAAAAATGGCCTTTATATAAAGGAGGTTCTTCTTGTTTCGGTAAAAGTCTAAAACAGATCCTTCCATTCCCTTGTTTGCATTGGAGCTGTCTTTTGAAGAATTTCATCTTCTTCTTCTTCGTTTTGATCAATCACCATGGCTGTGAGTACAATTTCATTTCCTTATTGTCTTTTATTTTGCATTTTTTTTCTAGTTTTTCTTATTACTTGATTATTCAGCTCTCTTTGATCATACCGAAGAATCCTTTTTTGTTTGGTTGAGGTGGGTTGGGGAATTTGAAATTGAGTGCTTAATGCAGTTATGTAGTGAAAAATATATTTTCTATCTTATAAGAAAAATATATGATCCTTTTATATATATGAGCATTTTTTTTTCAAAATTTCCGCATTTATTATCTAGTGTTGACAATATTTTATTTCTATGATTTGATTACCAGTTTTCTATATTCAAATTAGAGGTTGATGTAATTATTCAATTTAAATCATACAAAACATGGTTTTAATTAATTTTGAGCTTTTTTACGAAAGGTTGCTTTCGTAGAAGATAATCGTGTGTATAACAAAATTATTTCCGCTTACTATTAGAGCAGTAATGTTGTATTTTATGTTGCAACTTGCTAAATGATTTATCTTAATACAGCTGTGTATGGCTTTAAACTCTAATCAAACAATAATTAATATTAATATTAATATTAAACAAAAGCATAGTTGCCGGCCACCAATTGGAAAATTTGACTTCCGTTACAATCATACCCTTAACCCTTATTAAAACAAAATATTAAATTCAGACCCCATTATTCTACATGTTCTAACTTCTATCATCATATTATTTTCTTTTACAGAAACGTGCAAGTGTACCAAAATTCGGCGCATGGGAGAATCAGAATGCAGGCTACACTATGTATTTTGAAAACGTCAGGCAGGACAAAAGCACCGGTTCGAAATTTGTAAACCCTAACGACCCCCAAGAGATGCAAAATACGCACTTTGGCAATCAGTCAAACATAGCACCGGCTCAGAAACATAGGGAGAATCACCCAAAACCGAGCCCGAACCGAACGAGTCCTGAACCGAAGAGGCAACAAGAGTATCAGCATAACTACAATCAGCAGAATGTGAATAATAATTATCAGCCTGAAGGGAGTTATGGTGCTCCTCCAGCCAGATCTCGTCCCAATCCTGGTGTAAGCATATTTTATTTTATATTAAATTTTACAAAAATAATTTTCTGGATAATTTTTATGTTAAATCGTTTATTGTTGGCATCATGTTTAAATTAACCACTCAAATTTCAATTATCTTCCAAACGTCGCTGAATTTTGGAAGATATTTGTTACTACAATCTTTTTTTTAATGAAATAATGATATTATAGCTAAAACTATTCTATAATATCTAACACCTCAATTATCACAAGTACTTATTTATGATTGTTCATACAGCCGAAGAGGCCAACAGCGGTGCCGAAATTCGGCGATTGGGAGGCAGTAAACTCGAATCCGGCGGGAGGAGGATATACAATGCAATTTGAGAACCTGAAGAAGAAGAAGGAAGCCGCAAAAGCAAACCCAATTCAAATCCCTGTCGAACCGGAACGTGTTCCACAAAGGCGCTCATACCATAAAGACCAATCATTCTTGGCAAAGGTACATGTCATTATATAATAAATAATAGTATTATAGACATAGAAATCGACTGTAGAATCAGCATTAAATAGCTTTCTTATATGGCGGCGAGACCTAGTAATATTTCATTTTAAACTTATATTTGAAATACTAGACACGATTGTCATATAAGACTGTCTAAAACTGATTCTAGAGGTTGGGTTATATATTGATACATTGTGATAAATGTAGTTAGTATATCATAATATTATTATTGGTACAAAAGGAGTAAAAGTTATTGTATATACAACAAATACTAAAAAGTTTTGAACCTGGCATCATGGTATCAATTGAATCCCAAGACAAAATATAGTAAAAAAAAATTAGAAAATTGACATATTTTATTCCTTTTTTCCAGCTTTTTGGGTGTTTCCATAACTGAATTGAAGTACTACAACTCTATCGGATACCTGCTTCTTCCAATTTCATTTGAAAATGAAATTGCTAACGCGTTCAATATATCCCCCTTTTTTATACTTTAAAATAGTTTATTCCAATTCTTTTTCATCTCTACAATTCATTTATCCTACTATAAAATTTGTCATTTGACAAGATTGTGTAAAAATTGTATTACTGTTTTTGTACCCTAATATAGATACATACTTTGTATTTTTTTCCTTGTGCATATTAGTTGTTTCTTTTTTTGTGTATTTTTTTTAAGGTCGCAATATTGTACCATGTCAAAAAAAATCCAAGAAATAAAAAAAATAGCTCAAAAAGTCAAATAAATGCTATACCATAAATCTTTAGTAACAATATACACATGAAACAATTCAATAGTCCATTATTACATATAAACCCTCCAATAAACAGGAACAAAAACATTCTTAATAACAATATACAAATGAAACAATTCAATAGTCCATTATTACATATAAACCCTCCAATAAACAGGAACAAAAACATTAATATTTTTTTCGTCCCCTTGTTTATATATTTGGACCTTATGTACACAACAATAAAGACTATACAATTGCTTTTACAACATATATCCTAAGCAAAATAAAAAATAAACAAATTATAAAAAGATACATGGTTCTAAACTACATAAACAAGGTCATCATCTGCATTCTCAATTCTTAATATGATTAATCCTTCGACTATTAACGGAATCATGCACCTTTTAAATTGGAAACCAGTCGATATTGTATTTTCAATCGGATCAATTATGTTGTAATTATGTTGCCTTTTTAAAACACCAATCACACTTGCCACATCACCTTCTTTTATAAACCTGTTCATCACAAAATCGTTGATTTAATTCATGAACTAAAAATAATATTAGAAACAGAAGTCGATAAAAAAATATAATATTGGCAATATAACATACCCTTCTTTAAGGCGAAATGCTTGGCTATTGCTAGAAATATTATTTTCATCGAGCCAATTAAGAAAATTAGAAGATATATCCCCTTTATCCTTGTTTATTTCTATAGTTTTGGACTTAACAAACGAAATAATTTTCGCACCTTCTCCTGCTCTCACCAAAAATCTATTCCCGGTATTTTTATCCGATATGTAAAAATTCACCACATGCTTCTGTTCGAATAATCACAAATTAAAAAAAATGATAACAAATCCTCCAAAATAATATGAAATGATTTAGAAACCATAGAAAATGATTATAAAACCCTAAATTCTAACCGCTGAATGCCTCAACTCCCATTTGAAGCTCCAAAGTTTTGGATTTGGATTTGAACTTGAATTTGAACCTTGGTGTTCATATAAGTCAATGGATGTATATACACATCTTGACACGTCATGATAAGCCGCACTGAGAGGTAAATGCCCACATGTAACTTGCTATATAAAATACAACAAATCATCATTAAGAACAATAAAAATAATAAGGATCATAATATACATGTATAAGGTCTATAACATCTATAGGTCAACTATATTCTAGTCAAATCATATCTTGTTTCATTTGACACTCAAACTCTTTTTTTTTTTTTTTTTGAGAAAATTTGACACTCAAACTCTTCATTACTTGCAAATGCGAAAGTACTCTATTATGTCATTTACAAGTTAAATATGAGCAGTTACAAGTAATCATATGCAGAATTGTTCTAGTTAACATTAGTAAAATAATAACTCTAATATAAATAAGAGAATTAAATTAAAATTACCCCGGTAATTTTGATGAGATCTCCAACAGGAAAATGTTCTCTATCAATAATACTATCATTCAACTGTCTGAAATATCTTTCTCCTTCTCTATTTTTCATTGAAAAATTCCACAAGGCCAATAAAACTACAAGGATTACCACAACTGCCACTGCCAGAAGAATTATGAAGTTCTTTGATACATATAAAATGAAAATTCCTATACCGACCCCACATGTCAGAACAACCACTACAAACAAGTAGCCCCAAAACGGTAAACCTGGCCAATCACAACATTTTCATTTTATTACCATACATAGATAGTTACCAAGTGAAGTTAAATTACTTTGTTTTGACATGAATACATTTCAAAGTTGGTAAACCAATGTCTAGTTACCAGTATATCTTGATAAGGCTTGTATAAGTTGCTTAATTAATACATATAACTATTTGTTTGTATTAAAGAAAATTAAATGATTACATACCGAAAACAACTTGGCCTTCCTTTACAACTGGTACGCTCTGTTTCACTACCCTCCTGGCCGAACCAAGAGACGAGACAGACGGAGACCTAGACGGCGATGGCCCAACCAGAAGGCCGGAGTACTGAAGCTGAGAGAGTGGCCCAGAATGGCCGGCCGACGGAGACGGCGAAGGCCGGTTCAGTTGACCGGATGGAACCCTACTACTGACGCGAGGTGAAGAAACTGAGCCAATACTAGGACCAACGCTACCGGGTTGTATATCAAACATGCGGCCAAGTTCGCCGGACTTTCCAACGTCGCCGCCTGTGTACGGCACCGGCCCGGTACCGGACGGCCGCCGGTCTCTGGACGGCGTCTCCGGTTGTGGGCCCGAGACATACAAACCACCCGCCAGCTGATGCATCTTCGTTCAAACCACGAACAGCGGTGCAGAGAAGAACAGAGAAGAGAGAATAAAAGCAAGGAATCGATGTTTTGTGAAGATTGATGACATGCAAGTATGAGAGAAAGAGGGAAAGGAAAGAGCGCTTGATGAAGAAGGTGACGGTGGCGAGAATTTGGGGGGCACGTGCCAGATAACGTGGCAAGATCACGGCCCTCCACCTGACAATATCAGTATCGGGCGAAATCAAGTGAAAATGAATTGAGATATCTTCGTGTTGCGATGTTTGACAACTCGAATATATATTTCTAAATTGTATTTTGTTTCCGATTTCTGTCGGTCACGCTGTATGTACTAATTACTATTTCGAAGAAAAATACAGAATTGCTTCATATATATATTCATGTTCTTATGGGCATGTTTGATCCGTGGTATTTTGTGATACATGGATATGATGATCCATGGATTTGTTGATCCATGAGAGTTGTTTAATCAGATGGAATTTAAAAACATGTACCCTAAAATCAATTGTTTGATTATTGAAATAAGTTCAGAATTTGAAGTTTAAGTTAAATTAGTTATTTGTTGAGTTATTAAACCAAATTTCATAATATATTTTAATTAATAAGAAAATTAGAAGACTCTAATATATCATTTACCTGAGATAATAATATTATTTTATTATTAATAAAAAATAATATTAAAAAAATAATAAATAACAAAACCAATAATAATTATTATGATAATAATATAATAATAATAATAATAATAATAACAACAATAAATAACAAAATAATAATAATAACAACAAATAATAAAATAACATTAATAATAATTATTATAATAAAAATAAGAAGTAAGAATAATTTAAACTAGTTTTAATAATAATATTAGTAATAAATAATAATTATAAAAAAATAATAATAATAATAACAATAATTATTATTATGATGATAATAATAATAAAAATAAATAATAAAATAACAATAATATTAATAATAATAATAAATAAATAAATATAAATAATAATAATAAATAATAGCAATAATAACAATACATAATACCAAAATACAAATAACAATCATAATAATAATAATAATAAATAAATAAATAAATAAAATAATAATAATAATAATAATAATAAATTAGGGTGGATTAACTCATTCATGTATTTTGTAATCTCAACTTTATTTTTAAATTTAATTTTTAGATACATCTCTATCGACTAGACTAGAGCAATTTGCTTGCAATCCCAATTTTTTTTCGAGGGAGTACAAAATACATGAATCTATCTTTCCCCTTCAAATCCCCATCCACCAAATCAAACAATAAATTTTGATTCAAATCCATGATTTCAAAATAGGATACACCTAAATACATCAAATCCATGGGGAAAAATAAAATAAAGTATGTATTGATTTGTTACGTGGAAAGAGATGAAATCTGAGGCGTTGAAAGGGGGAAAGCAAGCAGTGGGTTGTGTAATGTTATCAGCACGCGGGCCCAGTGACTTGATCGGTAACGTGATGCGAATGTGATACTTGAGTGATCTGGACCGTTTGATAATGCAAGCCTTTTTTGGGAAGTGGAGCTGTCCTGCCGACGGTCCGAATTTAGTAGTTTAGTGGGCCATTTTTAATGGGCCTACATTCGTGTATTTTATTTATATTGTGTTTCCAGTTGAAGAATGAAGATTTTTCAAATTTATTGGACCGAAAGTGTAAATTTTATTATTTTTAAATATATTAGTTTTTTGTTTATATTGATAACTTTAATATATTTTGGAAGCTCGAAGTTGATATATTTGCAATTATTGAAGAATAAAATTTGAACGCAAACATCATGAAATTTACAAAAAACATCACCTAAACAATATGGACATAAATACAGTAGATACACAAATGCATAACAAATTAAATCACATCAAAATAATCTAAAAAATAAATATCGTAAATTATCATCGCATAAGTAATTTACTAATAATTTACGCTGGCACTGGCACGGAGGAGGAGTTCATTGTGATGCAACCCTTGAACTTTAGGAGGTCCAAAATAGAGCTCCCTATTTTAAGTTCATGATGTATTATTACTGGCAATCCTTCTTTGAGACAATGATCAAATTTCTCTAACACCGACACAACGTGGCTAAACTCAGGTCTCTTCGCTGGGTTCAGCGACCAACACCTTTTTATCAAATTGTTCAGAACTGGCGAACACGAAGCTGATAATGGCGGTCGGAGATTCTAATCATGTTAAAAGAATGAATATTGATTAATACATAGTTTACTTTCTAGAGATATAGTTATGAAATTAAAAAAAAAGGAAGATGAATAGGGGGAATTTTTTCATTATTTTCTTGGCTAATAAGATAAACTTCCATATGCAAAAAGATTTATCATGTTGAGGTAATTTAATTGAATATTCACATTAACCTAATAAGAAGCCATTGAAGAACTATATATATGTATATACTAATTATTATTATTTTTCTCTCTAAAGGAAAATAAAAAGAATAATAAAGTACCTTTTCGGCGACAGCATAAGCTGTTTGGACAGGTGTCATGCCCTGATAGGGCACAAGACATGTGGTCAACTCCCATAGAACGATTCCAAAACTATACACGTCCACTTTCCTAGTACAAGGTTTTTCTTTAATCATTTCAGGAGCCATCCATCGATACGTGCCCATGTTGCCCTTCGAAGACCGGCACTGAGTTTCCAGACACGACGTGCCGAAATCCGCCACCTTGACTCGCATCTCATCGTTCAGCAACAGATTGTGCGATTTTAGGTCTCGGTGAATCACGCCTTGAGTGTGGAGATATTCCATGCCGCGCGATATGTCGAGCGCGAGACGTAATATCGTTTCGGTTGAGAGAGAGTAGGGTTCTTTTTTGTGGAGGTACATTCGCAGAGTTCCTTGCGACATGTATTCGGTTATTATGCAGTATACTGGTGGTTTTTTGGACGCCGCGATAAACTGTTGAAAACAAAAGAAATACAAAATATTAGTTTCTTTCTTGATTTCTTCGATTGGTAGATGATATAAAATCAGGATTTGAGGTCCTACCTGGACTATATTTGGATGATAAAGTCGCGACAAGAACGAGACTTCGGAATTGAATTCTTGTTCTAGCGTCAACCTTCTCGTCTCGTCTTGATCAGGAATCTTCACCATCTTAACCGCCACCGCTCTTTGTTTATAAATCCCTCTATAAATCCTACTATTTGATCCAGACGCGAATTTATTTCCAATAAACAATTGCGACAAATCAGCCATCCATTCTTCCCTCTGAGCTCCTTGATTCGCCTCTGAATTTTCGGAACTTCCAGCCTCTAATAACATGGACCAAGACTCAAGACTATCCCACCTTCTCTTTTCCATGATTTCAAGTTCCGTCTGGCCGGAAGAAGAGGAAGGGAAATATGGCGGCTGAGGTGGCGGTAAGCATATGGAGTTTGCCTTGTTCTTTTTACCGAGCTTTAAAACTCGGAAACACATCAAAGCCATTGAGTTATCTTTTTTGGGTTTGTGAATGGATCAGATGAAACAGATTTCAGTGAGATCGTTCAAGGATTGCGCCGTTTGCATCCTTGCGATGTAGAAAGTCGGATTGGAGAATTTGATGAAGTGTTTTTGAAACGACATGATTTTTTAGTGGATTAAGAAAAGACGGGGAAGAATATATGAACTTTGAACTAAGAACCAAGAATATCAAAGATGGATTAATGGAATCAGTTTAGAGATAGTATGAAAGACTGGTTCCCCTTCATGGCTTGTAATGTATATCAGATAAAGAATTGAGTTTCTTATAAAGAAGAAATTTAAAATAGAAAAATGAGGTATATTCAAAATGGATAAAACTGGCTTTGTACTTAATATCTCAAGATTTCTTCAAGGGGAGGAAAGAAAGAAAGACAGCGCAGAAGCAAGGATTGGATGATTCAGAGAAAAAGTGCAAGAGAAGGCAAATATGGAGAGAAAAAGTGCGTATGACTCTCTTCTTTTCTCACACTTTTTGTCATCCTTTCTGCTTTTTAAAGCTTCTTATATTATCTATCCTGTCCCTCAAATATGAACGGCTTAATTTGCGCTTCAGAGTCAGACTGGAAAAATAATTTGTGGCTTCTGATATTCTGCATGGGCCATGAATAGTTCATTCAAATGAATCTACATCTATGTATCACATTTTCTGTAGAATATGTGTAAACATGTCGTAATTTGGGAAGAAATTGCTTAACCATTTTACCCGCTTTAAAATTGGATGTAGAAATTGAGAAAGGGAATCAGGATTCAGGGTTCAAGGATGTCTCGTGAAACAAGTAGCTCAAAAGAGATTTTCCTTTCTGTGCTTCGGTCTTCATCGTTTAACTCCCGTGTTCTACGAGTTCGGATTTTATGTTGCATTTTAAGGATTTGCAACCGTGAAATGACTCGGTATGAAGGAAGATTACAGCAAATAATGACTTATTACACAGGAAAGGCCCATGTATTCGATACAGGGGATCATTTAAGACATTAGATCATTTCGGCGTCAGGGTTTTATCAAAATGGGCCATTGATGCCCTTGATTGTGGACATTTGGGCCCAATTCATCACATGATAACTAATAAAAAAATTTAACAAGATATATTGGAGAATAGAATTATAGATGATTAACTTCATAATTTTATTTTTAGTTTTTTTTGACATTATTTCATTAAACGGGATCCTTAAATTCAATTCAATAAAAATATACTTCCTTTTTACAAACTCTTAACCCCAGTAATTATCCAAGCCAAACATCTTTGGAAAACAATTGAATTTTCAACTCAAACCCAAATTTTTTCTGCACTAACCTTAACAAATTCCCTCCCCATTTTATCCATATACAATTGTGTTACCCTAAATTTAACTAGTAGTCTATATAAACTCTCTCAAACTCGTGTGAAGTGTGAGATCTGCCATCAGTCGATTAACCTTTTCAGTCGGATGAAATGCGTCCCAGAAAATGTATTTATCAGCATCTGGACATGTTAACGGATTATCTTCACTGCAAAGGTAGCCCATCTCAAACAAGCCACTTGCGCAACAACCTTGTTCGACATTTTCAATTCCTACAAAAATTATTTGTAAATACAAAAGATAAAATTTATAGATAGATTCTTAATTTTAATAAACTACGGACATTTTCATATCTAACTTACATAACTTTTAAGTATATAACATAAATTAATTTTCAACTTATTTATGTAACTAATAAATTTGGAGCTCCAAATTCCACTTCAGTTTTTCTTTTTGGGACAAGATTCGCTATTCCAAATATTATCATTAAGAATAATAAGATGAAATCATTTTGGATATTTGAAAAAATGAGAATTAAATGCATAAACTTGTCTATATCAAACTTACCATATTTGTCCTACCTCAAAAAAAAAAAAAAAAAACTTACCATATTTGTTAGGTTCATTGATGAGCCGAAGCAAGCTATCATAAACAGGGGCATATCTCAACTTAAGTCCTGGCAGTTTTGCATTAAGGTCCCCAATCATTCTTTGTAACTTCACATTGAAGTCCCTAGCAACTTTATTGTACTCCTCATTGCACCCTCCAGGCCCCATCACATTGGTAGCTCTCTCCAAAGGCAAACAGCCAATAGCACTCAAACCAGCGAACGATATTTTTCGAGCCCCCAATCTGTATATTTCAGTAACAAATTCTTTCGCAAGACCGACTAAAAAATCCTCAAATTGTTCCACTGTAAACTGCACGACTCTTCCAGTTACGTATAGGAAATAGTTTTCCAAAAAGTCATTTGTGCCAACGCTGATAAGATATACTGCTTCATTTATGATGTATTTTGCATGTGCCTGACCGAGATACCAACCAAGCCTTTGTTGGTAGTCCTCGAAATATTCTACTTCCTTCCATAGAGGGATCACAGACTTCATCATCATGGATTAAATTACATGAGAAAAACATCAAGTTAGATTAGGACATATATGTAAATGTTGATTTGGTCAAAGTTTTTTAGATAATTAGATATGCACAACATTATTAAGATCATGTTTAGGCTTGAATATCACAATTAACGGAAACTATTACTACTAGGGTATGCAATATGAGTTGGATATTGGTATTTGGGTCCATATGTTGGAATTTTATATTGTTAGGCTATATACATATCCAGCATTGTATCAATAAATACAAACAAATCAGTGACAGCAAGGATTGTTGATGATGAGATCGTAATAGAGACTAATGTCCCTTTCAAGATTTTCAGCAAGCAATATAATAATTTAAGAATTTGGTATATTTATAATCACATAGCATTAAAATTTATATGTTTGCTTCCCTCTCATCCTAATAAACTATAAAAATTGAAAAAATTAATATATAGTGAATATAGATTATGGCTTTTCATATGGTTCGGTCAAGATATACCACTAGTAGATATGATGCTATTCCATTCTTCTTAGGAAAGAAGGCTGACCTATTTTTAGTAATTATTGTATATTGTTAGCGCTTGTCTACAGTACTTCACATTGAAAATATTAGTTCTGATGAATGGTCCAGATTAGCTTGAAAGTGAAGTACTGTCGAATCATAAATGATAAAAGAGTAAAATCATAATTCAGTGTATAATTATTTTCCTTTCTCTTTTTCTAATTCTCTCGTGACTCTTCATCTCCAATACTTGAAACCATAAAAGAAACTCTTTTGTTCCGAAAAACGGAGAAAGAAAGAAAGAAAATATTTGGAATTAATTTGTTTCTTTTTTTTCCGTCTACATAATTGATTGTTATTCTATAATATTGTATTTATCTATAGCAAGAAATAAAATATTTGGTATGAATTTGTTTCTTCTTTTTTAAGCATGACAATAATTAATATAATATGACACACCATTATATTATATCATATCATATCATATACCATATTTTACTATATTATATTATACTATATTATATCATATTATACTGTATTTCATTATAATATATTATATCATACTATATGATATTACATAATACTACATTATATTACATAGTACTATATTATACTATCATATTTTACTATATTAAATTATACTATACTTGTACTATATTATATCATACTATACTATATTATATCATACTATACTATACTATACTATATTACTTTATATTTATACTATATCAAATTATTTTAAAATATACTATATTATATTATAGTACATTATACTATATTGTACAATACTATACATGTTGCTTTCGTACATTAGATTATATCACACTATACTAAATGACATTATACTATATTACATCATACTATAATATATTACACTATATTATATTATATTATATTACATTATACTATACTATAATCATATTTTATTATATTAAATTATATTATATTATATTATATTATATTATATTATATTATATTATATTATATTATATTATATTATATTATATTATTTTATTTTACATTACTACAACAGATACTATATTATATTACATTATACTATGTTATATCATACTATATTTTAATATATTATATTGTATTATATTATATTACATTGTACAATATTAGTATATTACACGATATTATTTACATTATACTACATTATATCATATTATATTATTTTACATTATACTATATTATATCATACTATATTATATTACATTATACTATATTTTTTCTTACAATATTATATTAGACTAAATTATATTATATCAAACTATATTATATTATTTTATACTATTTTATATTATATTACATTATACTATATTGCACTATACTATATATACATGATACTACAATATATTACATTATACTATATTATGTCATACCATATTACATTATACTATATAATATTACATCACATTACACTATATTACATTACATTGTACTATATTATATCATATCATACTATACTACATTACATTATACTCGATAATATTACATTACATTACAAGTATACACTATATTAATTACATAATACTATATTATATTATATTATATTATATCATATCATATTATACTATATTATATTATACTATACTATATTATATTATACTTTATTATATCTTACTAAATTATATTGCATTATACTTTATTATAATATACTATACTAAATTATATCATATCATATTATATTATATTACATCATATTATATTATAGTATATAATATCAAATATGTATTATACACTTGGCGGCCTTGACTGAAATTTCTGGGGGGGCAAAAAATTTCTTCCTATAGATTAATACTACATAAGATATTTTTTTTGGTGGGGGGGAGGGGGAGCGCAAATACATAGAAATAAATTGATTGAAATATAATGGAGACTTACTTTCATTGATTTAAATATAATGGAGGTTTTCTTTCATCATAAGAGAAATAATATAATGGAAGTTTTCTTTTATTGATTGAAATGGAGAACAAAATAAAATGAAAATAAATTTAAGATTAAATCTATGTAAGTAATATCACATATACCGAAAATACCCTCCTAAGTTTAACGGTTTTGATTAAATCTATCGTTAAATTAAAAAGGAAAAGTGAAATACCACATACAAACTCATATTGTTATGATCTGCTTTTTATTATTTTCCAACTATTGTTGAGTTTTGAAAATCTGAAATGAAAAGGATCTCATCACTGCAGCAGTAAAATGGTCCCATTCTATTTATGCCACCAAACGAGCTAACAGTAAACTACCCTATTAACTTTCTTTCTTTCCGTATCTATCTGCCAGAGAAGGCTACCACCTCATTTATCAAGTCTCTGCACCAATTCATGCTCTCATGATGTAACCCATTTTTTCTATATATTTTTTATGATGAAAAATTCACAATTATTGGAAAAATCTGATAATTAATCAGGAGATGAGAAAACTATTTTTTTCTTCAATATGAGATAGGGAATTTGATTAATTTTAATATAACTTGGTTTCAGCATTTTACTGTGTTGGTCGGACAGACTAGGGTTACAAAAACATATTTTTGCCATGTAAAGCCACGCAAACTTCTTCACGAGGGAATATTTAATCATACTGTCACTTCACCAACTTTGCACTAAATACTTAATCTAACTTATTCAATTGGGCCCTATCGTTTGGATATTTTTAGACAAGAATGACACCGGTGAATCTTAATTTAAAAAATGTAGGGAGAGCATTAATGAAAATACGTTCAAAATTTAAGGAGACTATATATATATATATAACTTTTAATTTTTATATAAAATACAAAATACAGTAATATATATATATATATATATATATATGACTTCAAAATTTTGAGAGATTCCTCTAATCTTTATTAAGATGCCTATTGAAGAATGGTCCTAACTTTTGAAAAGAATATAGATATTTGGTATAATGTATCATGTCAAAATGCAATTATTCCTCATCATTAGATTATTAAGGAGTGATTTCAGAAAGATATGAGATTTCCTTAATGTAAGACAAATGTCATTATATCAACAGTACATAAATGGGTCCCTAAACTTATCAGCTTGATATAGACATAACATGACATGTGTGCTATAAATCAAATTGAACAAAATCCTAAAGACCTTCTTTATAAGTGAAATGACTTTTAAGGTCAAAATTTTTATCAAGGACATCATTTTGCCAGTGCTTTTTCTGAAGTGTCTTTAATATTTTATCAAAAAATAAATATCTTCAATAATAATAAAAAGACAATATTTACGCAAAAAAAGAAAAACGCACCAACACATTTGAAGTGGCATTGTCAAGTCCGGTTCCGGCCGAAGCAAAACAAACTCCTTTCGCAAAATCTTTTATGCCGTAATTTGGATCCAGATAGGCCGGTACGACAGGTGGCAGGCCGAGAGCTTCTGATATGAAATCAATCGGCAATCTACCGTTGCAGAATCGTCCCGTCGGAATTCCGTTTGTAAAATCTCGACCGTAAGGAGGAAAGTTACTCTTTAAGACCGTGCCGATTGCGTTGTTATTGCCGGTGTCCACGGTTGAGTCACCGAAGACTATTACGGCTGGAATGAGACCTGCTGAGGAGAGAGAAAGTAGAGAGAGAAAGAGATGGATGGAGATAATGAGTTTGGTTGGTGCCATTGTAGAGAGAGAAAGAGGAGAAGGGTTATTGAGGGTTCAGCGAGAGAGGGCGAGGGGAGGTGGTATTAAATAGAGGGGTGAGGGATAAAAAGAGAATAAAGGGTATTGGTATTTGGGCCTCAAGGATTTATCAAAATAGCCTATTGAATTATTGATGGACTTTATTTTTGAACTGCCAAAACAAAAAAATTAATTGAGATAATAATCTAGTTTTTAAATTACTCGTGAAAGTAGCCGTTTTGCCCAGTCCGAGTCAGTGGCGGGGTGAAACACAATTTCGCCCAGTGTGTTTTTTTTTTGCCAGTTTCGCTCAATCATTGGGCGAAACTTACTACTGGCAAAAAAAAAAAGTTTCGCCCCGCCATGAGACGAAATAATATTTTTTAGCTTAATTCAGTAGGGGAAAAAAATGAAAAAATTGATATTTCGCCTCGCTACTGGGCGAAACTAATATTTTATAGAGTCATAGTTGTTACCAGTTTATTGCTTGTCTGATAGTGCTTATGCAGCTATCATTGATTCTGGTTTCAAATAAGTCAATTAATTTTCTAAGATAAAAAAACCTATTTTTGTAGCTTAGGTCTATAAACACTTATATTTAATTATGGAAAATATTATTAATTTATTACAGGAACAATAAAAAATGAATAGTGCTTGTTGATATGAGTATGCCTCTAATTACTTATTTGGTAATATAAATGAAATATTTGAAATTATTTTTATTAGCATTTGATCCATTTTCTTCTTTTTTATTAGCATTTGATTTGAATCTTGCTAGGTCAAGTCCACACTCCATTTTATTTTTATTTTTTTGAAAGATAAGCATTTCCTTATGTTGTATTAACTCAATAAATGACGGGGCGAAATATCAATTTTCTCATTTTTTTCCCACTGAATTAAGGTAAAAAATACTGTTTCGCTCTATTATGGGGCGAAATTGGCAAAAAAAAAAATTTTTTTTGCCAGTGAACAATAAGTTTCGCCCAGTGGCTGGGCGAAAATGGCAAAAAAAAAAAATACAGTTTCACCCAATGGCTGAGCGAAACAGTTAGTTTAGCAAACTAGCCTATTTTCCGAATTAATGTTTTTGTTTTTGCCGGTTCAAAAAAGAAAGTCCTATTGATGACCTTTTTGTTGTGGACATTTGGGACCAATTAATTGATCATGATAAATAATATATTTTTTTAATGTCTTTTTTCGATTGGAGAATAGAATTATATATAATTAACTTCGTAATTTTATTGTTATTTTTGTTTGACATTATTAGAGGCACCAATTAAAGGATCCTTAAATTCAATTTCCTTTTTACAAACTCTTAACCCAAAAATTATCGAACCAAACATCTTTGGAAAATAATGAAATTTTCAATTTAACCCAATTTTTTTACTCTAAACTAAAAATCTTTCCTCCCCATTTTATCCATATACAATTGTGATACCCCCAATTTTACTAGTAGTCTATATAAACTCTCTCAAACTTGTGTGAAGGATAAGATTTGCCATCAGTCGATTAACCTTTTCAGTCGGATGAAATGCATCCCAAAACATGTACATATCAGCATCTGAACATGTTAACGGATTATTTCCACTGCAAAGGTAGCCCATCTCGAACAAGCCAGTTGTTGCGCAACAACCTTGTTTGACATTTTCAATTCCTACAAAATATATTTTAATAAATACAAAAGATAATATTTATGGATAGAACTCATATTTTATAAATACAGACTTTTTATTGTTTTTTTAAAGAAAATCGGATTCTAACTTTTGGGTTGGTAGGATGATGGCTCACCACTCTACTAGAGTTGGGTTTGTCATAAATACATA
The DNA here is from genome assembly GCA_024447665.1 of Juncus inflexus. Classification (NCBI taxonomy): domain Eukaryota; kingdom Viridiplantae; phylum Streptophyta; class Magnoliopsida; order Poales; family Juncaceae; genus Juncus; species Juncus inflexus. The sequence continues at coordinate 763,539 of JAJHPC010000011.1, forward strand.
CTTTTCATATCTAACTTTCGTAAGAGTAATAAGATGAAATTATTTTGGATATTTGAAAAATTGAGAGTTAAATGCATAAACTTGTCTAATTGAATATATTCTGCATCAAACTTACCGTATTTGTTAGGTTCATTGACGATCCGAAGGAAGCTATCATAAACAGGGGCATATCTCAACTTAAGTCCTGGCAGTTTTGCATTAAGGTCCCCAATCATTCTTTGTAATTTCACATTGAAGTCCCTAAAAACATTATTGTACTTCTCATTGCACCCTCCAAGCCCCATCACATTGGTAGTTCTCTCCAAAGGCAAACATCCAAGAGCACTCAAACCAGCAAATGATATCTTTCTTGCCCCCAATCTGTATATTTCAGTAACAAATTCTTTTGCCAGACCAACAAGAAAATCTTGGTATTGATCTACTGTAAATTGCGCAATTCTGCCTGTTACATATAGAAAATAGTTTTCCAAAAAGTCGTTTGTGCCAATGCTTATAATATATACTGCTTCATTTATGATATATTTTGCATGCGCCTGACCGAAATACCGACTGAGCCTTTTTTGGTAATCCTTGAAATATTCTACTTCCTTCCATAGAGGGATCACAGACTTCATCATCATGGATTAATTTCACGAAAAAAAATATTAAGTTAGCTTAGGACATATATGTAAATGTTATTTGGTCAAAGTTTGTGGATAACAAGACATGCATAATTATTAAGATGATGTTTGGGTTTGAACATGATAATTAGTAGAAACTATTATTTTTATTCAAATTTATATTTAATGAGTTAGCAGACTTTGTTAAATATGTGTTAAATAAGTTTTGCGTTTGTCGGAATTTGAATTCATGATCTTTTGTTATATATATAATATGCTCTACAAACTAGTTTATGCGTCATTTGTAATTAATAGATATTCTGATAATTAATCAGGTGATGAAATAACTAAGTTCATAAATATGAGATAGAGAATTTGATTAATTTCAATATGACTTGTTTTCACCATTTTAGTTTGTTGGTCAGACAAAATACGGTTAGAAAACATCATTACTGCCAATTGACGAACTTTGCACTTACTTAATCTAACTTATAAAGTGTGGCCCTTTGGTTTGATAATTTTGACAAGAATGGTCCTAAATTTTGAAAAGAAATATATATCATATAAGATGCAATTATTCCTCATCATTAGATTTATTAAGTGATTTTAGAAAGATATGATGTGTCCTTAATGAGACAAATGTCATTTTATCAACAGTACTAAATGGGTCCCTAAACTTTGTCAGTTTCATATTAGACATAACGTGACATATTTTCCCATAAATCAAATTGAACAAGATTCTATGGACCTTCTTTACAAGTAAAATGAATTTAAGGTCCAAATTTTTATCAAGGACCTAATCCTTTGCCAGTGTTTTTTCTGAAGCGTCTTTAATAATTTGTCAAAAAAAAAATATACATCTTGAATAATAAAAAAAAAAATGTACCAACACATTTGAAGTGGCATTGTCAAGACCGGTTCCGGCCGAGGCAAAAGAAACTCCTTTCGCAAAATCTTCTATGCCGTAGTTTGGATCCAGATAGGCCGGTATGACAGTTGGCAGGCCGAGGGCTTCCGATATGAAATCAATTGACAATCTACCGTTGCAAAATCGTCCGGTCGGAATTCCGTTTGTAAAATCTCGACCATATGGAGGAAAATTACTCTTTAAGACCGTGCCAATAACGTTGTTATTGCCGGTGTCGACAGTTGAGTCACCGAAGACTATTACGGCTGGGATGTGACCTGCTGAGGAGAGAGAAAGTAGAGAGAGAAGGAGCTGGATGGAGAGAATGAGTTTGGTTGGTGCCATTGTAGAGAGAAAGAAATTGGAGAAGGGTTCTGTGAGAGAGAGAGAGGAGGTGGTATTGAATAGGGAGGTGAAAAGAAAAGGGTATTAGTATTAACAAAGGGGGTTAAGACAATTTTAACAGTGTAACAAAAGAGAGAATAGCCAGCCGAAAGAGTTACACCCATGACTAAAATCTATTGTATAAAATCCAAGAGGTTGTGGATTGTAGTTTTTATTGTCTTTTTTGGTTGTTAACTAAGCAACAATTCTTGTCTAATATCTCAAAGAAAAAAACAATTATTTATTGTCTAAAAAACTAGAGTGGCTGTGGAAACGTTGGTCCTATTCGTCATTTCATCTTGATATTACTTTTGAATTAATGAACAGATTTATCGATTCCTCTATTTTAACGGCCTAAAAACCAAAATAGAGACTATTGTCGGGAAAAAAAAAAGAATAGAGACATGAGAAAGAAAGTATAATCCACAATATATACTCTATAAATTCCCTACATAACTTAATATTCTATTTTATATATGGCATGTTTATTATTATAAACTATATGTAAGTTTGACATATTTTATAATAATAATAATTATTATTATTTGAGAATATTATAATGGGATAATAAATTCATAATGTAAGTTAGATGCAAATGCTAGGGCCACCAAGGAGCTGATTAACGGCCAGCGAGTGGTGCGAACAGATCTGCATGTCCGGCCGACTTGTCAGGTAGACGGTTCCTCTGCAAGAGGATGAACACCAAGACGATTCACTACCGATCCTCTGGCGCACGATCCACCGGTAATTTTTCTGATTTTTTTCAACTTTTCTTGAATTGAGATGCTTCAAGTTAGATCTATCTGGCTTCTTTTCAGCTTGTATGCGTTGTTGCTTTGTATTTGTATATGAATATGAATATGAATTATGGCTATACATCATACTAAATTAAAGCCAAAACTGAACTGAAAATAGAAAACTCGCTGAATCAGTAGTACACTGAATATGCTTAAACATGACTCCTTTCATCTTCATTTCAGGTACTGGACCTCTCAGTGACTGAAATTAATTTTATTCAGTTAACTCTCTTCATTCTATTGGGCTTGACATGATCTCAAAAAGGTACGATTAATTGCTTGATTGGCCTATGTAACACTTCATTTGATCTCATTAATCAGTGTAGATGTATGAATTGGTCTCATGCATTTTGGGCAAAGTTGACTTAAAAGTTAAAACCCTAAACTTTAACTTCTAAATTTTGAAATTTAAATTTCGGTAGATTTACAACTGCAAAATTGGAATAGGTACTTATGAAGTAAAAAAAATGTTGGCTGTTTTATAGATTCAAAGGTATGTTTGTAAGTTTTATAATTTTCTGTAGGTTCTGGTTGTAAAAAATGTTCTAAAGTTGTAAAGCGTAAAGTTGCTACGCATGCAGGTAAGCCATTTCTTTCATTTTTTTTTTCTCTTAATGTTCATACGGTCAATTGAAAATTAAATAAATGTTAGATTTATCGCAAAAACAAATTAAGTTACTATTTATGTCATAAAATTAAATAAAATTTATATTATTTTGATTGGCAGTTCAACATTGGGCTTATATAGAAAGTGTTTAACAAATCACCCAAATGTTTATTATTTTTTTTTTTTGAGTCTCGGTAGGCGTGCCTACTAAGTATTATAATTTAATAAACAAAAAAGTTATGAGGATACATATAGAGTTCATCCGGAATCCTATCTTTTAGCCCTTTCCCCCCTTATTACAAATATTACATGCTACAACAGCAGGAAGCAAAGACGAAAGAAAAAGATGAAAAAAGAGAGGAGAAAGGGAAGGAAAATCATGAAACCATTTCTTCAAGCTAGCCTTCTCCACATGTGAGCGTCTTGAATGGCGGTGTGGTGAACTATCTCCGGCTGCGCAGATTCATTGTTGAAGATGCGTTGATTTCTTTGCTTCCGTACGTACCAGCAGGTGGATGCCCACATAATGTCCCATTCCTTGGCCACTGCCGCTGTTTGACAACTGTGTCGCTCTCTGGACCAGAAGTGCATGGGAGTCGTATCAATTATATGTGTTTTTTGTGGTTCAAACTCCAAATATGTCTGGTGTATGGGCAGTCTACGAAGAGGTGTAGCGTGGTCTCGACTTCACATGTTTGGCATAGTGTACAAGAGCTTATACTTGACCAACCTTTTCTTGTCAGATTTCGTTGAGTAGGGATTCTATCAGCTGCTAGTGGCCAGAGAAAGAAACGAACTTTAGTAGGGACATATCAGAGACAAGTGTTGGATTCCCAAACGCAAAAGAAGTGGAGTCAATAGTTGGATGGGAATCAACGACCATAGTCTCTTTTGCCATCTACTATGTACTACTGTTTTGAAGAAGAATTGATAACAAAATTTTGTAGTGAATTTTTCCCCCGGAGACCACCTCCATATAAGTTCATCTTCTTCATTTGTGAGGGTTGTGGATAAGATAATATGCTGAATTTTGTTGGCTTGAGCCGACAAAGTTAGGTTGTTCGAGTTAATGAGGGGAGAGAGATCCCAATGTGATGATAGTACTTGAGCTATTAAATCTTCCTTGTTTGGTGCCTCTTCATAAACCAAGTTGACTTCACTGTTAAGAGAATTATCTCCCTGCCATTTTGACTTCCAAAAAGATGTGTTATTTCCTCCACCAACCTTAATGAAATTAGAGATAGAGAATATAGGCATAAGGCCCATTGGTTCATGGATGAAGAAAGATGCCTTATTTACATTATGAGGTACAATAGAAAGTGGAGAGAAATTGTAAAGAGATCTCAAGAGTTGACTCCATGGACTAGTTGGATTTGCTCTTGCATGCCATAGCCATTTCATAAGCATAGCTTGATTTTGGGATTTAATGTCTAATATTCCTAGACCTCCTAGCTCTTTAGGCATACACACTTTCCTCCATGCAATGAGGCAATGACTCCCATAACATTTTTGATCACCTCTCCATAAAAAGCTCCTGCACACTCTCTCGAATTGTGTGATTAACCACATCGGCAAAGACAAAACTTGCATATGGTAATTGAGGATGGGGGCGAGAACCGCTTGAATGAGCGTCATTCTACCCCCGTACGATAAGTTTTTCCCCTTCCATCCAGCCAGCCTTTTTTGGACTTTATGGAGTAGCGGAATGAGTAGATGTTTTCTAGGTTTGGAGATTGTGAGGGGCAAACCGAGATGTTTTATCGGTAGATTTTTTTTTGGGGCATTCTAGAATGTGAGAGAGTGTTCCATGAAATCTAGTGGGAATTTGAAGAGGTGTGAAAGAACTTTTTTCTAGATTAATTTTCAACACACTCATGTCTCCAAAACGTCGAATGACTCTCATGATGATCTTTAGGTTGTTTGGTGATGCTTCGGCAAAGTACGTTGTGTCATCCGCAAATTGTAGCATTTGTGGCTTGAACACGATCCCGGGTGTCAGGAGTGGGGTCACTTCAATAATCATTCTTTGTAACACATCTACAACCAAGTTAAAAATCATGGGGGATAATGGATCTCCCTAACGTACACCTCTCGCATGAAAGAATTGGCTACTTTCTAACCCATTAACTTTGAGGAAAGAAGAGGAGGAGGATAGCAAGTTTGTGATCCAATGTATCCATTTGGAGGGAAAGCCACGAGCTAGTAGCATTTGTGACAAGAAATTCCAACTTATCGTATCAAAAGCTCTTTTAAAGTTAATTTTGAATAGAACAGATGATATGCCTTGTTTTTGAGCAAACGAAGCTAGCTCTCTTGTTACTAAAAATGATTCTGTGATTGATCGCTTTTTAATCAAAACGGATTGATTTGGATGAATCATTTCTTCTAAGTGAGGTTGCAGTCGATTAGCGAGAAGCTTAGTGATGATTTTAATCGTTAAGCAAATAATGCTTATGGGTCTAAAGTTGTTCAAGTAGAGTGCTCCCTCCACTTTAGGAATGAGAGTTATGGCGGCTTGGTTGATACGCCATAAGTCTAGTTTGTTTGTGTAAAAATCATTGATTACCCACATAAGGTCCGGCCTAAGTAAGCCCCAAAATTCCTGTATGAATTCGGAGGGGAGTCCATCCGGTCCGGATGTTTTTCCTTTTGGGAGCTTATATACCACCCCTTTGACCTCTTCTTCCGAAAATGGAGTATCAAGAGTAGATAGTTGGGTGGGTGGAGAAGATAAGAAAGATAGATTGTAAGATTGAGAGGTCAGTGGAGAATGAGAAGTGTGTCCAAGGATAGCGCGATAATGATCATAGAATGCTTTTAGGATATAACTTGATCCTTCAATCTCATTATCATGATGTTGTGATAATTTTATTTTAGAAATATGGTTACCTTTCTTTTTTTTTGAAGCTATTGAGTGAAAATAAGAAGTATTTTTATCGCCTAGTTTGATCCATCGGCACGACGCCCTTTGTTGCCACTTCATTTCTTGAAGGTTGGCCAGCTCATATATTTTTTTCTTTCATTCTAATGCGAAGTGCCAATTCCGACTGTGTTGGATTTCTTTTTTCTTCAACCTTATCGATAATTTGAGTTATCCATTTAGCTTTTTCTAAGGAGGCATTAATGTTTGCGTTCAAGTCTTTAGACCAAATGAGAAGAGATCTCCTTAATCTTTGGAGCTTAATTAAGAAGTTAACGGCCGAGTTAATAGCCCCTATTGGATGTCCCCATGAACGTTTAACCACTTCTTGGAAACCTTCTCTTTTAATCCACATCCTTTCTAATTGAAAGCGTCTAAAGTTTTTAGCCTTGTGAGTGAAGAGAGAGAGTAGTAAGGGGGCATGATCGGATGTAGTGGATGGTATGTCATATAGAGAGAAGTTGAGAGAAGGGGAGATGAAGTGAGGGGAGAGCATTACTCGATCAAGTTTCGAGAGGCATGGAGACGGTCGTTTGTTAGTCCATGTGAAGTTCCTTCCAAGTAGAGGAACCTCAGTAAGATCTAAATCATGAATGAGTTGGTTGAATTCGATTGAGAGCTGTCTATTGAAGGACATGGAGGTCGTGTCGTTTCTTTCTCTAAGAAGATTAAAATCTCCCAGGAGTATCCAAGGGATGTTTTGATGATTCGTGTGGATGAGAGATAGTAATATATTTCTTGATTATGTTTTTTAAGTTTTAATTTTCCTTTTTTTATTCCTTTATTCTACTTAAATTTTAGTACATTTTTTACTTTTTTTTTACTTTTTTATATTGTTCTCATTTTATATGTTTGAATGTCCAGATTGATCCATTATGCTTTATTTTTCTCTTTATTCTCTAGGCTATGTTCAATTTCAATATCATATAATTTATTGTATGAAATTAGCCCAACAATATTAGTTTACGACAACTTGGTGATGTAATTGTAGAATTGTAGAAAGTTAAGCATTGAATTTTGAAAATATTCATATGGGAATCTAGATCAGGTTCTTCATTATTTGTTTTATTAATTAATTAATTTAGTATCAAAATATATATGAAATTAACACGAGAATAGTAATGATGCAGACATTTGATGATAAAATTGTAGAAGTGAAAAAGTGAAGGGATTGATTTATAAAAGCTAGCATATAGAAAACTCACACTCTTCTTCTCCTTTTATGAACATATACTTCTCTCTTTTATGTATGGAAATTTGTAGCTTTTAAAACTGTATCTAACTATTCTAAATATTTGACTTGAGTACTTTAAGTCAATTTCTTAATGATTTCTCGCCTTGTTTAGATATATGAAAGCCCGAATTAACGCAAACCAAATGGTACAACATGTTATAAATATATTTTTGTACAATTGTGCTACTGTACCAGGTTACTATGGCCGTCAAAGGAGTTATCTAATGCATCCATTTTGTATGAAATTATTTATTATATTTAGTCATTTGTTCATAACAGAAGTTCTGTTATATTTTTTTATGAGGAATTATTTATTATATTTATTTGTTTGTTCATGACAGACTCAGAAACTCTCCGATGCTACTAAGGCTGTGGATTGAGAAGAGGATGTGGAAATTATAGCCTTTGAAAATGAGGCCCAATTGAGGCATAATTGGTCAAATCAAGGTGAGCTGTTGATTACGAATTGAATTAAAAGTTGGAGCGTACATGATCGAGTAAAAGTTAAAATTGCAGTTACTAATTCTCTAAGCATGTTTAATATTTTTTCATATTATGAAATTGATACTTTTTTGTTTGTTTGACAATTATAACTTTATAAGTCGAAGACCTAAATGAGATGGCACTGGTTGATTCATTGAATGCCGAGTTCAAAGGCCACTCTTAAGTATTTGGTATTAACTTGTATCATTTTTTTGAGAAAAATGATGTTCATGGAATTGTGCATAGTTACATGTCTCTATAACTATTGTAACTTTGACATAGGTTTTCATGTAATTGAGATAAAAATGGTAAACAATTTTTTATTTTGATTTTTGTTTATGCAATACATGATCAGAATGAGAGGGAATGTATTGTATAATTGTATTATTGAATCATGCTAGCTAATTGCTGTTGTTATATGGTAATCAAATTTTAATTTCTTTCTTCCTTTAAATAATTACATATCATACTTGATGTTGATGCCTAAATGAGTAACAAAATTAAATATCTAAAGGTATAAAAAATTAAAATACCCACAGCGTAGTCGCCAGTATTATCCTAGTTTTTTTTAATGTTTTAAGTTAGATGCATAATTGATGGCCAATTGTAGATGGGCCCTAAAACAGGCTTTCTTTGTGCGCCTTTAATTAATGACACATATTCATAAATAGCAAGACTGTTCGTTTCTTTTCTATCAATTATAACTCAAACATTGATGTGAGAATGAAATAAAATAGCAGATAATCCATTCAATGTGAAATGTGCTAGAATATAGTTATGTCTCCGACACAACCACTTCAGCCCATTTATAAGTATAATATAAATATAATTAGCCCAATTTTATTTGCGTTACTGTTACTGGGATATCACTATAATCTTTACATTATATGAAAATCATAAATTTTAAGAAAGGTGTAGATTGGAAGAAGTAAAGCAACCACTCTAGTAATTATATAAACATCAAACAGTCATAATAACTATAAGAGATCACAAAAATAAGCAAATTGTTCACAAAAAAACGTAGAGTGTGGTATTCATCATTTTATCAGCAATAATATGGTATAGTTTCTCAGACGGATGAATTGAATCCCAAAATGCATATTTATCAGCATCTGAACAGGTCAAAAGATTATTACCATTACACAAATAACTCATTTCAAAAACTCCAGTCCCACAACAACCAACCATTATATCCTCAAAACCTGCACAAAAACCATCACCATTACTAATCAAATTGTTTCAAAACTCATAAAATTAAATCATAAAAATAATTAGTTACTTACCATAAGATGTGTAATTTTGCATCACTTCCATTAAAATGCCATATATATCGCCATAAACTATACTCACATTAACCAATTCTTTATTTAACCTTCCAATCATCCCTTTTAGTTTCACATTAAAATCAAATGCAACTTTATTATACTCCTCATTGCATTCACCTAAAGATAATAAGCTCTTGCTTCTCTCTAATGGCAAACAACCCATTGGTGGAATTCCGACCAAATCAATTTTTCGTGCGCCCAAATTGTACAAATTCGTAATGAATTCTTCGGAGATTTGAAGTAAATAATCCGAATATTCTGATACAGTATACTCGGATGAACGGCTGCTCGAAACGGAGTAGTAATTCTCTATAAAGTCATTTGTGCCGACACTTATTATATAGAGAGATTGCTTTAGGTTTTGTAAAGCTTGGGTTTCTCCTTGAGAGGATTTGAGCTTTGATTGGTACTCTTTAAAGTAGTCTAGTTCCTCATATAGTGGTATCACAGACTGTATTGTAAATTAAACTTAGGAAATAGAGTTTATTTTTATCATAAATAATTTTTTTATAAAAATTATCATAACAATTTTACAAAAGTTCCAAGTTACATACTATAAGTTCTTTATCATGAAAAATAAAATCTCACAAAGATAGCTTCAAAAAAAAAATCTCACAAAGATGTCGGACGTGGAATTATCATAGCCGGTCGCAGCTGATGCAAAACAAACACCTTTTGCAAAATCCTTCATGTCATAACTCGGATCAAGATACGCCGGCACGATTTTGGGCAACCCAAAAGCCTCTGAAATAAAATCAACAGCCAGCCTCCCGTTCGAAAATCGTCCTGTTGATTTACAAAAAAATTATGAAATGAACAAAATATTTCTACTTGAAAATGTTTTAAGGGTTTTTATGACATGACCAGTTGCATTTCCGCCTTGAAAATCACGGCCATACGGTTTGAAATTGCTCTTAGCTAGAGTTCGTATATAATTGTTGTTTCCGGTATCAGCAGTTGAGTCTCCAAATACGATTATCGCTGGAACTTTAGCCGTAACCGGAAGTATTAATGTTTGTATCAAGATAAGAACTTGTACGCAGATTAATGGCATCATATTTCTCTAAGTTAGTGAGGAAATGAGAATTTGAGAGAAGAGTTTGTATAGGGATCTAGAAATGTTATATTGCTTATATTCTTTCTGTTGTTATGACTATTAATTATTCAATAGTATGGTAGGTTTGAAAGGAGATAGAAAGTTGTCACAACTACCTTAAAACAGTAAGGAGGTGTTTAATTTGGGCTACAAGCAACTGTAAATTGAGGCGATGAAGGAACAAATTTATGACATGATATCCTTTTTGAAGCAATGTTTTGGTACCGCAACAGTAGTTGTATTAATGTGATGTTGAAATATACTATTTCTGTAGTTCTTTTTGTTTCATGGTACAAAGATTTGTTTAAAAATTGTTTACCAAAATAGATCTTCTAGGTGGACTTACAATCACTCCACTCCATTCATTGAACAATGAAATTTTCCATTTTAATTGCTACTTAATTTATTTCCGGTTGATGGTAAAGGACTGGAGATATCTAGTGTTTGTATAACAGAAGAGAAGGCTTCTTAATTGTGTCTTTGTTGAAGAAATAAAACCTAATTATGATATGTAGTCTCAGGTCTCAAGTTTGAAGTCTATTTCCCTCAAATTTCTAGTTTTTGCAAAATTAAAAAAAAAATGAAAGAAAGAAGAAAATAGGATTTTTAAAAGATAAATATGAAAACTCCCAAAAAAATTTGGAGCTGCAAATTTGAATTTACAAGATCAAAATTTTGATTATTTATTTCATTGGGCTTTATATATTTCAGCCCAAATATCCATAATAAATAAAAGCCCAACACTTCTTCTCCTCTCGTCTCATTTTTCAAACAGTTAATTTAGTTTTTCTCAGTCTGAACTGGCGAAATTCAGAAATTAGGGAAAATTGAAACGAAAACAGATATCGTATTTTGAAGCTTTGATTCGACCATGTCAATGGGTACTCAGGTTCAGTCGAGTTCTCTTCAGCGCCTTCACTACGTAGAGAAGGTTCGATTTAATCATACTAATTTTCAATTTAAGTCTCAAATTTTGTATTATATTTTTACTGATTTGATTTTGAATTGGGGGATTTCAGAGAATCGTGAAGTTGCTTGAGCTGGCTGGATCCGCCATGGATGAATTGGGCAACTCGACTGGACCAAGAACTGAAGGCCTCGCTTCTCATTGTCGTGATTTTATGCTCGCTATTAGGGTTTGTTCTTTTTCTCAATTTAATTTTTGTATACCTGAAATTAACTCAATTCTTTCAAAAACTGGATCTAATTCTTGTGAAAATTGGATTTAATTACCTTAAATTGTGATGTTTTGTTTAGGAAATCCAAACAACATTAAGAGAGGAAATAAAGGGGATGTGCGAGTATCGGCCGTTTGAGAAATGTGATTACAATTCAAGAATTTCTAATGAGATTTGTTGCAAGAAACTCGAGCATATCATCGAACAGTTGGAGGACATGCAGCAGAACATCGAGCAAAGCAACCATTCATCTTAAGTTCTATGATTTTGTTTCTTGTTTTGTTTAGATGCTGAAATTTTAAACTATGTTTGTACTAATGTGATTCGATAATTTTAGTAGAGAATTAATTGTTAGGATGGTTATTATTTTTCGCTGTTGAATGTATGGATTTTTGTGAGCGATATTATTATGTAACATATTTGTCCCAAGATTTTAGTTAGTACGAGTCTATGAGTTGATTGTACCAAATTGGCCTTCTGTTGATACTCATTCAATTATGCATGTATGTATGTATGTATTATCTTAGTTTTACTTAATTGTTGTTTTTTTTAATCCAAAAAAAAAAAAAGAAAAAGAAAAAAAAGCCGGTCACAAAATGCTCTCAAAATCAGTAATGAAAAACCCAGAAATTGTATTCTGAATCTCTGATTCTAAACTTTAGAGAAAATTGAAATCCAACAATAAAAAATCCCTCCCCTGGTGGTAATAACCAAGAAATATGTTCCCAGATTTCAAAATCCATGATTTTTTCCTAAAATCTCCAGATATAGATCTTCATTCTTCAGAATAAAAAATGGACCTCAAATGGTGAGGTCCATTTAATTCCAGGCCCCAAATTATTCACTCGTCACTCTTCTACTCTATCCACCTTCTCTTCTCAAATACTCTCTCAGCCTCTCACCTTGTTGTCTTTCCTCCTTCTTTCTCTCTATCCCAATGCAATCCATGGCCACGACCTCTCTCAATCTCAACCTCCTCCAGCTCCCCTTCCCCTCCCCTCCGCTCTCCCTTTCCTCCTCCTCCCGCCTACTCCGCCCCCAAATCCCCAACGCCGGCGACCTCTCAGTGTGCAGGGCGAACAAAGGCTGCTTCAATGTCGAGGTGGTGATTGAAGACGACGAGCCCAGCGACATGTTACTGAGGCATTTCCAGAGGGAGGTTTTCCGCGCGGGGATTCCGAGGGAGTGGAGGAGGAGGATGCATCATGAGAACTCGAAGGATATCAAGATGCGCAAGGACGCTGAGCAGTCTCGCATGCGTGCTAGACAAAGGTCAGTGAGTTAGTGTGTGAGTGAGGTTTCTCTTTCATTGGTTTGGGTACTCAATAGGGGCGAGTTTTATTGAGTAAAGGTTGCATCTTTTAGCATTATTTTGTGGATTAGATTAGATTGTTATAATTTGGAGTGGATAACAAGGAATTGGGTTAATTTCAAAATTGGCCAACTAATGAATTTTTTGGATTCCCAATTATTTGTTAGTTGAGAATTGAGACTTGGAATTACACGTAATAAGAATAATTGAGAATCGGTATTATATATTCGAATTACTGGGAATGAGGATAATTTCTATCTGTACTTTATTTTACCAGTCTAAAAAATGTTGTATTAGTTATTACTGATTAGAACCTTACTCCAATAGTCCAATTCCACTTATTTATACAAAAAAATACTAATGCCGCATCTACACCTTACATTACTCCTTTAGAGTGACATGACACCTCTATTTAGAAAACAAAGAAACTTTACATATTTGTGTTCGTCGTGTTTGTTTAGTAAAATCATGTTTTGATTCATGTAACAACCCTTAATAATTCCAAATTTTTTGACAGGATGATGCGTAGAGGAGGAGGAGGAGGGAGATCAGGCGGAGGCAAAAGAGACTACGGAGACGACGACGAACAAATCGAGGAGGGCGGGGCTCTCGCAAAGTTGATGGACACAGATTACCAAGAAGGCAACATAGAGGTGCTCAACGAGTTTGATTTCCGCGACGAGGTTTTCGATGATGACGGAGAGGCTTTCCCCATTCACTTTGATTGATTCGTTGAATACATGTTTTGTAATTTTGCTAAAAGAAGAATAAACTTTTCGTTGTGTTTTTGAATTCGTGTTTTTTTTTTCTTGTGTAGTTGTTGTTTTTTGTTGAAGTGTGATGCTTTTTGTTAGTTAAAGGATTGGATTGGTTTTAGTTGGGTTGGAGATGGTAATTGATAGATATTGCCAAAAATAGAAAGTAAGGTACTAGAAGCCAGTTGTGAACTAAAACCCATTTCATACCAAACAAATTAATGCTTGCCACAAAGTTTAAACAAACACGTAGAATACTCTTTTGTTTCCTCTCTATAAACCCCAAGCCTTCATGTCTTCTCCATCCAAACCAAGCTTTGAAAAACGTACTAAATTCTCTCTCAAAGCATCCATACAAACAAAAAACAAAGAGATCAGAGATGGCTTCTGTTCGTGCTACACTGATTGTCTCACTCCTCGTTTGTATGATAATGCTAAGATCTGGTATTGAAGCTGCAAATGTGAAATCCATTCCTGCGATTCCCACTTTGGATGCTGCTTCTGATGTTAAGTCTCAAATTAAATGCGCGTTGAACAATAAGACCTGCAGGCCTGGAGATCAGGCGCCTGAAAATCAGGAGGAAGAGGTGAAAGCTGTGAATGTGGCTTCATCCTCTCTTCCGATTGATAATGATTATGATGATGATGATGATGATGACGAGTTGCCTGGATTTGAGGATAGATTGGAAGTTCTTGGGCACTAACTCAAAGAAAGGAAAAGGATGTGTATCTAGAAATTAAAATGTGCTCTATCAAAGAAATAAACCTTGAATGTGATGTGATGGTATTGATGTGTGTATTGTTGAATTATTGCTTTTATTTCTTTTAGTGGAGTTACTTTTTGTTCATATGGAATTTTTGTGAATCGTAAAATTTGGAATATGTATCTTATACATTGTTATAGCTGCGAGGGGTGTCTTATATGTAGGCCATATCACCAGCCCAAAAGTACTCGAATCGAACATTAATGTACAGGTAACCCAAAAACTTGCTGAACTCAAAGCCCGCACGACTAATCACATTAAATTCATGTGAAAAGCATATTTTATTTTGAGCTGTGATAAGCGAAATGCCTATCAAAATATGTTAAATTACAATAAAAGTTCCTACAGTTACACATTACAAGTAACAAATGGAAAAAAACAAAGAAGAAAGTTCAAGAAAAAGGAAAGGAGACCAAAAGGAAAAATCAAAGGCACCAACTGCAAATCAGATGAACATTGAGATGATTTGTGCGCATCTCTGTGTGGATGCGGTTGTCGGTTTGGCGATGAGAATCACTTCCTAGTTTAGTACCATATGTAGAAAATATCAGGTCAAATTTATAGGACAATAACTCGGTAATAAGCAAAATATTATTATACAATGTAGTTACCCGCCTTGTACCAACAAATAAAATGGATGTTATTTGATAATTAAATTTTTGAAAACTTAAAGAGTTGATTATGTACAAAAACAATTGGGCCTATTCATTTTTTTGAAAAATATTCGGCCTAATTTAACAGTAATATTCAGTTGGGCTTGTAATTTGACCCATTTTAAATCAATGGCCCAAATTTAGTCACTATATAGTAGTTTACTGTTAAAGATTAGGAAGAATAAAAAGTTTTACCTTTTTATCGTTGTTGACTTGACGCGTGAAAATTGTAAAAACGTGCAGTCTCCGGAATAATTTTGATGGCTTTAGTTAGTTCAAGATAATAAACTATAATCACATGTGCATGAGAAAGAGAGAGAGGTAAAAAAGATAGATTTTCTAACGTGCGTTCTGTAAAAAGATGTTGGTGAGAGCAAAACATGGGTGTTTCTTTGTCTACCATTTTATCCACCTGACCCGTTTTGACCTCTCCATGCAACCCTCTTTATTTTTTTTACCTTTTCACCCTTTTCACTTTCACTGAAGGGATTAAAAAAGAATACACTTGTCCTTGACAATTAGTAGATATGTGAATTATTTATTTTACTAATGTAAAGAGAATATCAATTTAGTAGATGTAATTTGAATTGTAATCAAATGGTTGAGGGCATGGGAATCCAGTAAAAGAGGGTGGCACGCCAACTGAAGCCCTTATCATCATACGATTCGTATCATGAGGTCAACAGGAAGAATCTCAACTTTTTTCCTTTCTTTCCATCTTTAATGTGTAAGCTAATTCACAAATGAGATGAATTTATTTTGGACCACCTATGTATAGTATATTCTATAAATCAGAACTTATCTTAGGAGATAGCATTTATGAAGGTGTAAGAGATTTAAGATAATAGCTTGTCATAATTTTATTAAATAGCTTATTATATTGTGAATAATCAGAGCGATTTACTCTCATTACAAATTTTGCTAATACTCATTTTAGATGATGTTGAGTGATTCTGAATAAGTGCTACAATTAAAGAAGTATGCTACTTAAATTTGTTCACAAGTTGAAGTGACTCAAATCATATTCAGTGTGACTATTGTAGTCCTTAGGTAATGTTCTTTCTTTAGTTATTATCGAATGAATCATGAAATAGCAAAAATGAATTCGTTATACAATATATACAGCAAACTCTAGGGCCACAGAGAATCGTCATTCAGTGAGGAGAGACAAACATTCCTCGTTGAACCTTTCATGCAAAAAAAAAGTTGACAGAACTAGAAGGATATATGAGAATTGCAAGTTTCTTTTTAATGCTCTAGGAGAATAATAATAATGTAAAGAAGCCAAGGAAGAGGGATAAATGTCCCCATTTGTGTTTGCATGGCAGAACCACTTTTACGCCGTTGTCCCCGATCTATAACAGTTTAGTTTAGAAGATTGACAAAGAGAGAGAGAGATTAGAAAATATAAAAAGAGGGTTATGGTTTGTAAGTATTTGCTAAGCTTCTTCCTAGGTACACACATTCTGCGGTCCTGCTCCCAATGCCTCATCAATCCTCTCATCTTCTCCATTTGTTATCATTCGAATATAAATTAAGAGGAGAATTTCTACATCTTCAAAATGGAAGAAAACTTGTTGGATTATTCACGTAACTAGAAGGATCAGCTATTAGTGTAATCACTATAATTTAATAGATGCTAAATAAAAAACTTAAAGTCTAATTTGTTGAATGTAATGTTTAAATAGTAAAAATATGCAAATGGTTAATAATTTAATGTTCAATATTGTTATACCTCGGAACCAAATAGTAAAAAAGAGTGGCTAGTTGATTAGTCTCACCTTGAATAGTGAATAAAAATTGGAATTACTTAAATAGACTAGTGCATTAACTATTAACATCAACCAAGCTTAAGCTTTTTTTAGAACAATATGGTGTGGGCCTGATGGTTGGGCTGGACTAGTTGATGTATTAGGCTCTAACACATAATATTCAGAGCAGTTCGATCCTGGGGTACTATCGTGCAGCCGGAAACGTACCATACTGTTATCATGTCCAAATAACCTGAGGATCTTATATGACTCAGTGGGGATATATGTATGGGGTGAAGGCTCGCACGGATGTGTACTAGGACGGGATTAGGAGCCATATGTCAGTTTTGACGAGAACGTCAGAAATTTAAGTGGGGGAGTTTGTTACATCCCGGAACTAAATAGTGGAAATGGGGGCTATTTGATTAGTCTCAGCTTGAATAGTGAATAAAAATTGGAGTTACTTAAATAGACCAGTGTATTAACTACTAGCACCAACAAAACTTAAGCTTTTTTCAGTATAATATGATGCGGGCCTAATGGTTGGGCTATGCCAGTTAATGTACTAGACTCTAACAAATATCATGATTGAGACATAAGAAATTGAGGTTCAAATCTCATATACATTAATTGAAGTTGAGTGTTTTCTCTTTCTTTCTTTACAAAATATTATTATTTGAAAAATATTATTATTTGAAAAATATTATTATTTGATGATTTTCAAAAAATACTGAATCTATGATGACTATTTTATATTGAATTATAGATAGAAAGATCTAGTATTATTATAATTTCTTTTTGTTGAGAAATTTGGATAGACAATTTTCGTTTATTGTATCTTAATGAGAAACTAGCTAGTCCAAACAACAAAACATCTTAGAATTTATAAGATGTGCTAGGTTCAAATCCCGCAAACGCAATCTTATGTAGTAGATATTTAACACAGTTTAAACTCATAAAGTGTGAGTTTAATCTAAGAAAATTGAGAGAGACTAGCTAAGGTGTGGAATAAAATTTAGGGTGCTGATTTGGACATTAACAACTTTGATGAAGGCAGAAAAAAGCAAATTAAAATTAATCTTTTAACCCTTCATAAGTATGGTGATTAATTACTTTAATTAATTGCAAATATTGTTACCTATCCTTCCTTTTATAATATTACCTAATTTTTTTATCTCTCTCCTGCTTAACTCATTTTTTTTTTCTTAATTATTTCTTTACAAACAAGCAAATAAAACAAGAGAATCATGAATATAAAAAAAAATCTGGAAAATAATAAATAAGAATTTGAAAACCATTCCTAAAGTAATTGAGAAAAACTGCAGATATTTTAAGCACACAAATCTATTTTATTTTTCATAAATAATAGAAGAAAAAATATAAATGGTGTTACAAAATTTTATATAATCACACTACTCAAAGAAAAAAAAATTATATAGTAAAAAATGTTGAAAGAAAGGAGAAGCACATAACCCCTAAATCTCGTACATAAGAAACTAAACTAAATTTTAATATCATGAAAAAGAATACTATATTTATTTCATTTAAATAAAAAAAAGATAATATTATTATATTAATTCATTTGTTACCATGATTAATTCTCAATTCACATGATAAAGAAATAATCGGATATCAAACAAATATATAATAATATTAGGGACCCAAAATATTGTTTTATAATTACCACAGTTCTTATTTCATAAGTATCTCAAGTTGTTAAAATGTCAAAATTTTGTTGCATATAAAAAATTAATTAAAAAGGAATGTATATTATTATTTGGATCATAATCCAATCTAAATAAAAGAAGAACCAATTGTTTTCATATTGTACTTTTCTAATTAGTATCACATCTCATAAAATGCCAGCTATCTCATTTACGAAAGGGCAAAAAAATAATTTAAATTTTATTTTCCTACATTCATCAAATAAATTCATGTCTAAATCATCACCCTAAAATTTATATATACTAAAAACAATAAAAATGTAAGTAGTATAAATCATTAATGGAAAATATAAATTCAGGTGGGCTTGTGTCCATTTTCACTTATTTTCACTTATAAATTCACTTATTTTCCCTAAAAAAAAGTATAAATTCACATATTGATGGAAAATATTGTGACTTGTGTCCATTTAATGGATGAAAAGGAGAGGAAGGAGATCCAACATAGAAAATGAAACCTGAGAAGATTCTCTCATCTCATCTCCAACCAAACCACTTCCTCTTTCCTTCTTTTCCTGGATAATAAATAATTAACAAAATGGAGATTAGATTACTCGTGTTTTCTTAATGGGGAATATTGCAGGTGGGCATGCTGTCTCCTCTCTTTGCATAATTCTACTCTTCATCTCCAGTTACACAAATACTACACGTGTCCATTGTTAAAGAAGTTTCAAAATTAATAAAGTATTAAATTTATTTTATAAAATTAACTAAATGTTTGGATATGTGTATGTTAAAATAATAACTTACCATTAATAATAATAAAAGAATATTGAAGTTATGAGAGAAGAATATAAATAACTTTGCATATGATGAAAATGTATGTCATATTAGGTAAAATTTATCATCTACATAGAAGTTAATTATTTGATTTATGATTAATTAATATTTTGATATTACAAAAAGAATGAAATTCACATGATAACATAAACCATGTAATAAAAATGTGAATACCATGACATGATATTCATGACTTGATACATAAAATGAGATGATATTATTTTGCATAATTTTAAAAATTTGTACATCAATCAGTATTACAAATAGTCTATATTTTAGTCTAATTTCATTGTTCAAACACAATCATATATGCTTATTATATCCTACAAAATAAATCTTTTGAAACGATTCAGACCAACTAATGAATGTGATAAAAACAAATCAGTTTTACAAGACATCTAAAGATATAACACAAACATAAATCACCTCACTAAAACTCACAATAATTCAAACATACTTTACGACATAATAATTGTTTTGTTTAGATTCTCCAATTATATTTTAATTTTAAATTAGAATGAATATTAATTAACTGAATTTATAAGTGGAAATTACAGTGAACTTATTATTAAGCATTTGATTTTTGACACCGGAATGTCTGGTTTTGAGTGGACTGGAGAGGAGCTGACTAGTACAAAAAGATGGTGCTTTAATTTGGCTCGGAGTGCAACTAGTGAAGCATGACTAATCCTAAAGCAGAGAGAAGAGAGAGAGAGATCTTGGCTTTCGTTTCACCCTTCCCCTCCATCATTCACCTCACCAACCTCTCTCCTTCGTAGTACATTAAAACCCATTAATTCCCCCCTATTTTATACCCCTCTCTTTCCTTCTTCCCTCTTCATTACTCTCTCTCTCTATCTCTAAAACACAAACTGCATGGCTTTTAGAAGGATCTCTTGTATGTTGGTTTGTCACCCATAGTGTGGGGAAGGCTTTAGACAAGACGAATCATCTAATGATATACAAGTCATGATCAATCCATCTCTTTTATCCAAATGCTGTCTGAGGCAGTGTCACAAACCCTAACATTTCGACAAGAGATCTTCAAAATCATTCCCACAATAGCATATATATATATATATATATATATATAAGGATTATGCATGGTTTCAAACAAACAAGGTAACTCCTCCAACTTGTACTCATCTTTAGCTGTTGGATCATCAAATAAAGATCCTAGCAATTAATAGATGATCATAATTCTTCGACACTTTCAAACCCTAGTAAAGCACCACAAACTGAAGAGTTGGTTTGGTTTCCACACTTTGAATTAATTGGTTTGTTTATTTCTTTTAAGATTGTTTTAATTTCTTGATGTATTTTACGTAGTTGATAGGATTGAAGCGATATTGGTGAGGTTCAATCCGATGAACGGTTTTACATCGGGACGTAAATCCAATCTCTGATTGAGCCGCGCCAATATCACTTTTTTCAACAATCTAAAATTAAAATAAGTATTTTAATCAAATTTTTCTTGCATATGTTTGAATCCGTTGTTAATTTTGATTATATAGACGCTTCCACCAATTTCGTAATCTACACTTCATTATATTTGTTTATATATGTTACTTTCTTATATGTTTTCACTCTCGTTGATGTTTAATTATACATATGCCTTTTTCATGGTTGCATTGACAATTATTTGGCTCAAAGTCGTTATGGTTACAATTTCATGTTATTGTTTTAGCATAATAAGTTTTTTCTTCATTTTTTTCTTGACATTTGTTATGATCATCAACATTACTTCTTAGTTATATTGACATTTTATTTCTTTGCCGTTTAAAGTGTATATTAACACGTACATATATATGTATCAACTATATAATTCATGCATATATTATTTTTAAATGACCAATTTTATGTATATCAAGTCTCCTGGATTTACTACTAAATTCTCTTAATTAAACAAATAAGGCAATGCCTATCTTTTTATAAATGATCGAATTTGCGAGGCTAATATAAAACCTTTTAACAATCTTTTAAGCAATTAATACAAAAAGGACATATCGATAAGTAAATTTTGAAAAGCTTTTTTTTTTTTTTGAAGCTCGAGTAGGCGATTGCGTACTTGAGGATTCTTTTGATTTAAAAAACTGAAAATGTTTTGTTACATAATCGTCTGCTTTTGAGAAAGCAGATTGTCACCCCGATTTAAGGAAGAAGAAAAGAGGTAAAAAGGAGAAAGAAATTGGAAAAAAGGAAAATAAGATTACAAGGATTTCATTCCTTCACAACAAAAGATATTACAGAGACTAGTTTGAGCACTTTTTCAGAAGTTCTCCGCGCCCATCATTGTGTTTTGACTGATGCTAGCTGGCACGTGATCGTCGGTGGAGCAAGTCGATTGTTGAAAATCTGTTGGTTATGTTGTTTCCAAATGTTCCAGCAACTAGACGGCCATTGGAGATCCCAATCCCGTCCTTCCGTAACGGTGCCCTGCCCGTGCTTTGTTTGTTGCCAAAAACTCATAATAGTTGTCGTTGTAATTGCAGGAGGCGTCAGACCTCCTAATGTCCAAACATGTATGCTTTTTTTTTTATGAAAAATGTCCAAACATACATGCTATAGGGGCATTTGAGAAATAGGTGATCAACTGTCTCCGTATGTCCCGTTGTGCAAAGCATGCAGGCGTTGATGCTTGTCCAATCTTTCCGGATGAGTTTTTCTTGTGTGGGGAGTCTATTCATTGCCAGAAAGCCACAAGAAGAATCTAACCTTTGTCGGGATTTTGATTTTCCAAATTTTTGTGTTCCAACTCGAATTTGGGTTTGTTTTGTAGAAGAAGTTGTATCAGGTTTTTGATGAGTAGGTAAATAATCATTGGTATTTTTGTTAATTTGGCGTTGCAATTTCTTTTTGCTTTTTTCATGTTACTTTTATATATATTGGGATTTAGGATATTATATAGTTTCATTTGGGAAAAGATTTCTCTTGTTTTCAAAATTCTTCATAACTTAACTTATATCATAGGGCTGCTATTTCGATTAATCAACAAAAACACCTTACGAGTAAAAATATTGATTTAATACATTATGAAACCAAAAAGAAATTCAATGAAAACATGAGAATTGCAATTTATGTGATTCCATATTATCAATTGTAATTACTACAATAAGTACTATGCGTTCTCTGTAGCATCTCTATCAAGGAGAGACTACTCATATTCTTGAATTCTAAGTACTGAAATGGATGTATTGGCTTTTATATGACTGATATGTCTAGCTGCAATATTGTGATTTTATGCTAACATGTAAAAGTTTGGGGGATAGGTTATATAAAACACACAAAATTATACTCTGATTATGGTGGGATGCTGATGCATCTCTGGAAGAAGAGAATTAATCGAATCTTTAACAAGAATATACAATAGAGACTAGAGTGTTCTTCCAATTCTCCCATCTTTTTCTTTATTTTGTTATTACTCCTTAATTTTATGCCATTTCTGTTAGTATCCTTTAATTTTGTGTGATATATTATTAGGAGGAAAATGATAGGGACAGGAAAACATTTGATTCGAATAGAAATTTTTTTAACAAAATGATTATTTTGTCCTTCTTTATACATGCCAAATAATTGTGTTAAAAAAGACAAGAGTATATCACTATATATTGTTGATTATTATCTTTCCAATATATTATCATCAAAATCTTCAAATTTATTGATATTTACATAAGATAGATAACTAACTTTTTTATTGGATCAAAATATAATTCAATAAAATATTTCATTACTATTTTAATATTTTTTTTTCTCTTTGTTTATGAAATCTTTAAATACATTAATATTACTATGCTTGTTAAAATAAAAAATATACTCGTTAAATATTTACAAGCGTATACAAGAATAAAAAAAATCATTATTATGCAATTTCATGAATTTGTAGTTGCTCCGTAAACAACTAAATGAAAAGTAAGTAAAAATGCCAAAATGACTAATTAATATTTTTTATTCATAAAAAATCTTATTAGAGATTAACTAAATTAAAATTCAAAAACATAAAAGACATATTAAGTGTCCAAATACTATATGACAGGAAAAATAAATATTAAATAGTTAAAAGAGATGACATAATTTTGAAAAAAAAAATATTTCTTCTATCAAAAAAACAATAAAGTTATTGAAGAAAATTTGGAATCCAATTCAGATTAATGAGATTGAAGAGACAAAACAAATATGAAATGAGCAAGTATGTTGCTATCAATAAATTAGAGAAATTTTCATTGTATTAATGCATTTATTATTTTAGATATATATTTTCTCTTTAACTCATTTGAATTGATATACATAATAAGAACAAAAATGTCATTCCTAAAAAAAAAATTATTGTTTCTATCAAATTATTTCCTGCCATCATCAATCACTTTATTAGGGACTTCGTATTAGTATTAGAACTTTGAGGACAGTTTAGTGTATTTTATTAATGAAATTTCATAATTCAGTTAGCATTTTTCATCGTTTTAAAAAAATATATATGTTTTATATATTTACACCAGTAACTACTAAATCGATACAAACTATTCAGATAGAACCAACAATTTGCACACTAAACATATATAATAATTCAAGACATCTTGCTTAATAATGGATGAGAGAGTGTATCTATACTTTCTAGTTTCTACACTGGAGAATATTTTTTTTACTTTTTTTTTTCTTACATCTTGTCCAAATTATCCTTTTATTCTATACTTATCTTGTATACTCTTCTTTTATTGTTTCACAAGTTACCTTTCTTTGATAAATTCTGGTTTCCATATATCTAGCATAATGTTGCTGTTTTTTTCTTTTTAAGGAAATTCGTATGATAAATGTTGTTACCACACTTACATTTTGTTGTTTTTGGTGACACTTACATCTTGTCCAAATTATAAAATGATTTATTTATTATTTTCTGTTCATCCAACTCTGAAAATCAATACAGACAAATTAAAAGGACTCAATTTCTATATCAATACACCAACTCTAAAATTTAATTACTCAAGAAGAAAAATGAATCAAACAATTAAAACCAAAAAAAACAATCCTTAATTACTGCTCACGATATTATAATTTAACATTCTAGAAGGACATATGTATTATTTCCCAGTTCAGCTTTAGCCTTTAGAAGACCAGACGTAAATTTTACACTCCAGTCCCTGATTTTGAAAAAACATCTGTCAAACGTCGCGACAAGCTTCCTTAACCGCCCGTTCCTCGAATACCCCACAAACAGAATTTCCCCATCCCATGTTCCCCACCCATTCCTTCAATATATGCAACAACTCACTGACAAATAAACCCACATAATAAAACTATGGTTACTTCGTATGTCAGAAGATCGCTACACGGAATGTAGAGTTAGGAGGGTTATAGGGAAGAGAGAATCTCAACAGCCTGACACTGGTTTCTAGATACGCACCTTTTCAAATCCAACGTACTTTTAATTCATTTCTCTCCCAAATTGAGGAAGAATTAACAAAGGAGAAGGAAGAAAAGGAGAAATTAGACGTTGAATTTCTGTAATTTTTGCGTAATTCAATCGATCCATGTGTAAGCGTAACTGGGTTCGGAGCGGATGCTGTTGATTCCGGACGGCGCCGGCGCCGGTGAGGAAGAGAGGTCGACGGAGGTTAACGGAGTGAGAGTCGGCCATCACAGGAGGAATAGTAGTTATTCGTATCAGAGGCTGCTTGAGCCTGCGCTTCTTAGTCTTTCGGTTCTCAAACTCGATGGCTCTGTTTTCGGTGAGTTTTTTTGTTGGTTTTGTAGTGATTTTGATTTGGGTGGTTTGTCATTGGAAATTGGGCGATTGATTTGATTTGATTTGGGGCAGATGTGCAAGTTGCGAGAACTGCTGCCGTTTGGGAACTGAAGGCTGCTATAGAGGATTTCTTCTTCCCAATTTTAAAGGATGAAGGAATCAGCATTTCTTGGTAAAAACAAAAACTTATTTCTCTCATTTGAAATTAATCTTTTATTAATCTTTTGGCTTTGATTTGCGAAATTGATAGTTTCTCAAATAATTAATCTCTTGATATGAAATTAAATGTTGAAGTTATTTTCGCTGTAGGTCACATGTGTGGAGTCATTTTTGTTTGTGTCATAAAAATCAGAATTTAACAGATGATCGTGCGACCCTTCGATCAATCGGCATCAGAGATGGAGACCAGGTTCACATTGTACCTTTTATATCAAACATTATATTTCAAAACTGTAGTTTATTTCAATTTCAAATTGATTTATGCCCTAACTATTTATTTTTTCATTTCCTCAGCTTAGGTTTGTTCAGCATCTTTCAATTGATTCTCTAAGCAAGCATAAATCCAAATCTCGCCGAAGGCTTAAACACAGGAGGTAATAATAATAAAAACAACAAAAACAATTATAATTATTAATAATAAATGTTTTTTTAATTTTTTTCCTTTTCTTTTGAAGGTCAATGGCATCACCAGAAGATTTAATTCAAGATGAAAGGGAGAGAATCACAGCAGAGACTCAATTAAATCGATCGAACAGTTTTGGCGGTGAATTTCAAAATGTTTACCAAATTCTCGATGAAAATAATGAAGAAAATTCATCGGATCGAGACCGGGTCAAAACAGGCATGTTTTTCAAAGGATGGTTTTCTTACTCTAGATTAAAGAGCTCTACTAGCAAGAACAAAAGGAGGGGTTGAGTGATAATAATAATAATAATAATAATAATAATAATAATAATAATAATAATAATAATAATAATAATAATAATAATAATAAATTTAATTAATTAATTAATTTAGTAATTAGCATGTTTTGTTCAATTAATATTTTGTTTTGGGTTTGATTTTGTGAATTGTTGAATTTAATGTTTTGTTACTCATACGGTTAATTGTAGTGTAAATGTTTTGTGTTATGTACTATGTAGCAATTGTAAATATGTCCTTTTTTAACCTTCTATTGAGAAATTCTACGTAGTAATATTACAATCGATTCTTGATCTAATTAGAAATAAAATTCAAAGTATCAAAGAATATACTACAAAAAAAACAAGCCTCGAAAGAATTACTACATACATTTCATTTTTCAAACTATGCAAAAATGATTATTTCCTCTTTAGAAAAACTCCATTATTTACCTCATAAAAAACGAATGAAAAAATTCCATCAATTAATGCCCCGCACCACGATGACTCGGACCAGCCTTTGCCATTGCTAAAAGTCTTGAAATTGGAGAAAGACCATCTTTTTCTTTCAACAATCTTGAGCCTTCTATACAATCTACATAAAATGAGAGAACGAAGAACAAAGCTAGTAGAAAGAAACATAGTTGACTCCTCTGAGATTTCATTTTGAAGAATTAGGGTTTTTTTTTTTTTGTTTTAGAAAATGAAGGAGAATGAATTTGATGGAGATTTGAGATTTAGGGGTTGGCTTTGGTTTGATTTGAGAAAGAATTTTGGTATGGAAATGTGTATGGAGATGGTATATATTAGAGAGAGGGGTTGGTGGATATGTAATGGTCGAGTCTATGAGACTAAGTGCTATGTGAGTTGTTTATTTGTATGATTTGTGAAATGAGTCACTTAGATATTGGTCAAATATTCTTAAAATTAGGGATAAGTGAAATTCTCCTAAATTATTATTAGACAATATTAGTACGATATTCATTTTAATTTTAGTAGTTCATAAGAAAAATATTAGAGCATTGTGTTTATATTAATTGACCAAACAATCATGAAATATTTATATTATATATTTAATATTTATGATGTATTTTAAAACATGTTGGTGATATATATTTAGCGAATAAAAGTTAAAATTCAGTATAATCCGTAAGAATATTGTACAAATTTACGCTAAACATGAGCATCATGAGATTCAAACGAATTTCACATTACAAATTATTTGTTTTTTTTAAGTTGAACGTGGTGTTGTTTTTCTACTTTTTATTTTTACTATTTTTTTTAATTGGGTATGTTATATCTTGGTTGCATTAGAGTTGTAGGCAATTCTCTTAGGCTACTCGCCCAATTTTTGTATTATTTTATGAACTTTGTACTCTAATATTTTAATGAAAATGAAAATTTGCTTCAGAGTGTGTTAACTCACCTCGAACCATGTTTCAAGAAAAAACAAATCCTTTGTTATTCAATATAAATAAAATAATTACTCTAATGACATATTATTACTCTTCATATCTTAATCA
This sequence comes from Juncus inflexus, assembly GCA_024447665.1. Classification (NCBI taxonomy): domain Eukaryota; kingdom Viridiplantae; phylum Streptophyta; class Magnoliopsida; order Poales; family Juncaceae; genus Juncus; species Juncus inflexus. Next base: position 790,964 of record JAJHPC010000011.1, read on the forward strand.
GCATATAAAACTATAAGTTTCTATCTTTCTTTTTTATCAAATACATTTTTTTTCATAGTATTTTGCATAATATTTTATATCTTCCTATATGGAATACTTACACAAATAAATTTGAATTAATGTAATATTAACTTCATGCAGATTTACTAATTATGAAGCTCCTTAAATCTCTACACAGATTGTATATCCATTGAAGACCTAATCAACTCTTAAACCTATTCGATACGGCTGCAAGTCATTTTCTTGGATTCACTTTGCCCATTTATTTGGCCATTTCAATTTTTCAACCAAACCGTATTTCTAACTCCCACCTTGACTTTGGTTCCATTTGCTTGAGAATATGTTGGTGTTGTTGAGTCATTATAAAATTAATTCAATTGAACCTACATAATTCTTCGGTTCAGTTATTAATTTCATACGCAGAATATAGTCAATTCAATACTAACTATCATTCAGATTTTCTTGCTGCATTAAAATGCCAGACAAAGATTTCGGCCACCTAACATATTTCAGACTCGATTTCTCACTCCATTTTCCACTTAGCTGTTTCTAAACAGATCAATGATTTACATTTCAAAAAAAATAAACAGATCAGTGATATCATTCATAAAAGTTTATATAATTCATTTCAATAAAAAAAGTTTATATAATTCATGAAAGTTCATATCTATCTAAGAATGATTCTTGGATAACCAAATTTCTTAGCGTAATGAGAACGTAGTTTGTACCAGAAAGTACGGAAACAGTGGACTTTTTCAAAAAAGATGATTCAAAAAGGCAAATTTTAAATTGTTTGACTGTTTGAAGGAAGAAAAATACTTGTTTAGATTACAAGTGTTAAAAAGTAGTCGACTTTTTCCCTTGTTAAACGGTGTTTTATTTGACCAAGGAAAGGAATTAAATCTCTGCTGGAAAAAGTAAAACCACATGCCAAATCTCGGCCTGTTTTAAATTTAAATTAAAAGATTTGATTCACACATTTGATTTAAATAATCAAATTAATCTCAAACAATAATTAAATAATCAAATTGCATCCAAATTATTTTGGGCATTCATTATGGATCAGTTATAAAATCAACCCAAATAGAAAACTAATAACAGGCCGAAATTTTGACCCTATTTAAATTAAAAAGATTTGATTCACACATTTGAATTTAAACAACCAAATTCCATCTAAATTCTTTTGGGCTTTGATTATCGATCAAAATTACACACCTTAACCCAAATAAAACAATAACCATAACAATATCCAAAATCACATCAATAATTCACAAGCTTTATCATTTTCCCAAATTCCAAATCAAGTGGCACTTCTGTAATTCGAAAAAAAAAAAAAACATTATCCATCCAGACGGAAAAGAAATTAATAATAATAATAATCGAAATTAATCTCCAAAATAGGAACATAAAAAAGAAAGAAATTCCAAAAGATGGTCAGTGGTCACTCATTGATCCTCAACAAGAATCAATCTTTTGCATCTCGCCATGAAACGTTCCGCTTCTGCTTCTTCAGATCCGAGCTCCTCCATCAAGAAGCTCAAAATGGAAGGAGAACAATCCCAAGTGCCGGATCTGACTGAGGATTTGATCTACGAGATCCTCCAGAGGGCGGACGAGCGCACCCTCGGCGCCGCCGCCTGCGTCAGCACGCGCTGGAAGCGCCTGGCGGCGGACGAGCGGCTCTGGGAGGCGGTGTGCGTGAAGCACTGGGCGGCGATCTGCTCCAGCGCAGCTCAGCTCCGGCACGTGGTGATTACGCTGGGCGGGTTCAGGAAGATTTATACTTCGTTGCTTCATCCGCTTGTTGGGGTTAGGAATGGAGGTGGAGTGAGGAGGAGGTGGAGCAGGGATGAGCTGCAGATGTCGCTTGCGATGATGTCGGTCGGGATGTTTGGGAAGATGAGTGGGATTCCGGGGAAGAAGAAGTAGAAATTGGAGATGATTGAGGACAATGGTGACGATAAATGGTATGATTTTGTTGAATAATGTTTAATTTATCGATGTGTTATTGTATAATTAGAATCTGGTAAGGTTTGAATTTGAATCGAATTGATTTCCTTGGATCGAAGCTATGATAATTACGATCGGTTTCTCAGAATTGTGGTTAATTATGTGTCTTTTTCTTAACTTTTTTTTATATTATAGTAAAATGGTATAAATTGTGAATAAATTGATGTCTTAATTCGGCAATTAGAGGGTTTACTAAACATTTCCCTAAAATTGAATTTTGAAAAGACGTAATAACTTAATAAAAGTGTTCTCTTTCCTCCTGAACGATTAGAAAATTCGCAAATTATTTTTGTCAAATTACAAAATTTAATGCAATGGTTTAAAGAGTAGATGCATCTTCACCTTTAATTCAGGTTTAATCATTATTTTGAGATGATAATCAGGGTTAGAAATATCGCTATTTGCATGTCATTCCCTGTGAAATCTCATGACATTTAAATGATAAGTATCAAATTTCATGCACATATGCTTGATGAGTTTAGTTCACACAAATATAATGGAACTTTGATTTGGCAAACTTAGGGCTATAAGAATAGATCTTTCAATTCAATTGCATTCTACAAAAAATAAACAAAATAATGAAAATAAGATAAAAGGACGGAAACGGGACTAATGGAGTCAGTTTGGTTACTAATACATTATTGACCTATAACATAAGATATTGGAGGATAATCAATAATGAAGAAACAAATATTAATACCAATGGTTTTAGCTTAACCAAGTGATTATTTTCTCCATCATGCAAGCAATAAGGCCTTAAAGCGATACCTCAGTTTTGTCTTCTAATTATTTTTATATTTGTGCACATTTGATTCTTGGTTGGTAGCCTTTATGTAAAAAAGAAAAGAAAGAGAAGAAAACATAGCATTAATGAGTTATGACGTTTTAGTAATGAGATACATTTTCTTCATCAGCTGTTTGCAAATGGGTTAGTAAGAAGACGCCATTAATTCAATTGATTTTCTTCAAATAGATTAGTATGATGTCATTAATTCAATTGATGATCGGTTAGATATTAAAAGTTAATATGTTTTAGTTATTTTGTTTTATTATATAATTGTAAAAGAATAAGACACGGACTTGGCACCACAAATTCTTAGTTCTATAAATATTTGTGATTTCATAAAAGGCTTCGGATCGTTATATTTGTGATCAACTTTTGAATGAAATTTCTTTATAGTATGCGCTATTTATGGACTATTCTACAAAAAATAAGCACAATAATGAAAAAAAAAATACTCACATGGTGTCAGACCAATAATTCCAGCTTTAGATATTGGAGACTGACTAATCAATAATAAAAAAATCAATATCATGCTTAACTAATTCTTACGAATGTTTTTTTCTGATTTTTTTTTTTAGAGAGGAATTAAAATAAATAAATTTTAGTGAATGAAACCCTTCTTTTTTAAGTAATTCAGAAGATTAGTGTTAAATTGAAATAACAATATTTTTTTAATATGAAACTGAAATATATATTTAGAATATATAATTTATATCTATATTTTTGAAATTAAAATAACAACCATTGTCAAATAAAAAAAACATTTATGCCTATGGGCTATAGTAAAAAAGGAAATTAAAAGAATATTTTAAGCAAAAAGAAAAATTGAAAATAACATTATTCTTATGCTCTATCAAAATATCATGTATATCTCAGCAAATGCATATTTTCAATCACAGCGGAGCGAAGACCCCTTACTTTATATATAAATGGTATGGATTTTCTTCCATGGATTGATAGATATTATATGCTTAACATCCTATTTTGTAAAATTTATAAGAACAAACTTTAAATGCCCCAAATTTTTTTTGAAATAACAAATATATCCGTAAAAAGATGTCATAAACAACCCTGAGAATTATAAGAGTTATTATACCCGCAAAAATTTCAAATATAAATTATGTCCATGTAAAATAAGAAACATCGTGAAAGCTATAAATATTGTAAGTGTGCTTTTAGTATAATTTTTGTTGTGAAAATATATCCTCGAAGCGGAGCGAGGGGTTCCTGTAGTTTAGAATAATCAAGTGTAATAATATTCTCCAAGTCTGCCAAATCTGTAATAATGCTTGCAACTAGGCCGGTCAATTGAGTGGAGATCTTCATTTCTCTATATTGATGATCTGGCCTGAAAGGGATGGAAAATCTTCACGTCTTCACAAAAGAAATGACAAGAGGAAATTTGGCCTATTATTCACGTCTTGACAAAAGAAATGACGAGGAATTAGGCCCTAATAGGGTGGATAGGCTTGTCTCGGAAGAAATTCTTTTTTCTATAAAAGAAGTAAACTTACTTGAAGTGAAAAACATTAGAAATTTAGAAGTGAGAATATTTTCATGTAAATATTTGAAGTAAGAAAGTTTACAAAATTATTATTTTATTAAACTTTTATAAATATGAATTATGCAAGTCTGTAATGACACTTCTTTTATGCGATCAATGTTTCTTTTAACTTCCATAATTATTTTTATATTTGTGCACAATTGATTTTTGGTTGGTAACTTTTATGAAGTATGATTACTGATTATAATTGGTTTGTAATGGATTTGGGGATTAGCATTTCCTTGACCGAGTCAATCGATATTGGTCTTACTTTAATTGATGGTCAGTTGGGTTGACTGATATGGCTCCTCCAAAAAGTTCGCTGCGTAGAGAGAATTAAGATATATTGGAAAGCCCCAAATTAGAGTCGACAAGAAATTTTATTTGAAAAATAATACAATTAAACTTTCTTTTGTTGTGTGATGACAACAAGAAAGTTATATAATTATATTAGCGAACCATGAAACTTCGATTAAATGACAAATATTTATAGAGTAAAAGATCTAGTTGCAAGTCAGTACATTTACAACTGTACAATAAAATGACATAGTTAAAAATGATTAACTCTCGGCCTATATATTTATGGCTGAAAATAGATATATTGGATCAAACTTGCTAGCTCAAGTGGTAAAGTACATAACTAAATATGGTAGATTCAAGTTCGAATCACGCTGAACGCATTTAGTTTAATATTTAACAAAGTCTATTGACCTAATGGGTTGACTAAAAAAAAAATAGATGTATTGGAGTTTCGATCTCCATGTTCTACTGAGATTGTTTTCCAGAATTGAGATTGTTTTATGAATTATGCATCTTTTTCCCACTTTTTCATTTACTAATTTAGCTAAGGATTAAGTGCATATCAGTGCATAAACTCTTCCATAATCATGATCTTATGATGTATTAACTCCTGATTAATTCAATGTCAAAATCACAAAAAATATCACGACAAAATGTTGCTATTTCATGCCATTCCATGTGAAAACTCACGACAATATGATAAATAACAAATTTCGAACACAAGTACTTAAGAATATAGTTAATTCATACAAATACAATGAAGCATGGATTTAGCATTGCTTATGATTATAAAACTATATCTTTCAATTTAACCCGAAAAGTCCATCGAAAATAAGCAATATAATGGAAAACAAAATTACAAAAAATGGAAAAAGAGCACCCATGCAAAATATTGATCTAGGCCTTTATAATATATGATATTGAAGGATAATCAATAACGAACGAACAAATAATAGGGCGAAATATTTCAACTCAATCAAGTGATGATCTTTTCCAAGTCTGCAAAATTTGCAACAACGCATGCAAACTAGATCAATCAACAGCACAGATCTTCTATTTATATGCTTATCCAAATACAACGCATGCAAACTAGATCAATCAACAGCACAGATCTTCTATTTATATGCTTATCCAAAGGAGATGGCAACAACGCATGCAAACTAGATCAATCAACAGCACAGATCTTCTATTTGTATGCTTATCCAAAAGAGATGGAAGCTTTGGCCCCAACAGCTCAGACGAGATGGAAAATAAATGATATGTATTTTTGGTTCCGTCGAAAATCGATCTCCTTTTTTCTATATTTTCAAAGAAAGAGAATAGCAAAATTTATTTACTTTATATTGAAAGGTGAACTTATTTGACTTTTTTTTTTTTAGCATTTTTTTCGAAAATAATTCAGCAAATAGCACTGTTTTGAAAAAAATTAGGTAACTAGCACTATCGCCACCTATGGTGGCGGTAGAGACCTTATACCGCCTGCACCTATGGCGGTAGTGCCTAATTTTCAAAATTTCTCGTAAAATAGGATAATTAGATACAAATTAACCTCTACCGCCAGGTCTTCTGGCGGTAGTGGCATTGTTGTAATTTTTTCCCGACCCAATCGGGTATCAAACCCGTTTAAAAAAAAAAAAAAAAAAAAAGGAAAAATAGCTCGACCGCCAGACCTTCTGGCGGTAGAGTTGGGGGTCCATAAAAGCCCACCCGAACCCTTCTCTCTCTCCCCCCATTTCTCCCCCAAACAGCCGAACGGAAGAAAAAAAAAATTTACACTCTACCGCCAGAGGACCTGGCGGTAGAGTCTTCTCCCCCTAATAACCCACCCGACCCCTCTCTCTCTCTCCCCATTTCTCCCCCAAACACCCAAAAGAAAAAAACCAAAAAAAAAGAGCCATTTTTCAGCCGAAAATAGAAGAAAAATTGTGAAAATTGAAGCGAAAAGAAGAAGATTTGTAGAAAGAATAAAGAAGAAAATAGAGTGAATTCAACGAAAGGTTAGATATTTTAATTTATTTTTGAGTTTAGGGTTTAGGATTATTTGTTTAAATTGATAGAAATTAGTATGAAATAAGTTTGAGTTTGTTGAAATTAGTTGTATTTCTTTGAATAGATTGCTTCAAATTGGTTAGAATTTGTTTTATTTTGAGTTTTTAATTAGGTTTTGTTTGTCTTGAGTTTTTAATTAGTAATTTTTTTGTTATTGATTTGTTTGTAGAAGGAGAGGAAGGAGAAAGAGAAGGAATTGCAAATTTTTTGCCATTGAAATTTGAGGTAATTTTTTTTTTCATATTTATTGGTATATTATGTAATTACGTTAATTTAATGTATTTATTTTTAAAAAAATTCATATTGTATTTATATATGATTTGTTTTAGTGTAATTTATTTTTTTAACTTGTAGTAGTTATTATTATTAATTTTTGGGTTTAGTTCATGAGTTTTTTTTTTTTAAAATAGCACCCGTAACAAAAAAAATTAATTAACTAGCACCCATACGGAAATATTATTTATATTTTGTTAGTAGAAATAATTATTAGTTATTTTACATAATAATTTTTTTTTATGAATTTTTTTTAGATGTTTCTACTTGTAGTTAATTTTATTACAAATTAAAATACTTTGTAGATATTTTTATTTTAAATAATTATAATTGTAAAATTGTAATCTTCATTTTAGTAATTATTTTATTATTTTAATTTTTAGAATTTTTTTTCATATTTATTGGTCTATTATTTAATTACGTTAATTTAATGTATTTATTTTTAAAAAAAATTCATATTGTATTTATATATGATTTGTTTAGTGTAATTTATTTTTTTTACTTGTTATTTAAATTATTTATTAGTAATTAATTGTAGTAGTTATTATTATTAATTTTTGGGTTTAGTTCATGAGTTTTTTTTTTTTTTAAAATAGCACCCGTAACAAAAAAATTAATTAACTAACACCCATATAGAAATATTATTTATATTTTGTTAGTAGAAATAATTATTAGTTATTTTACAAAATAATTTTTTTTTACGAATTTTTTTTAGATGTTTCTACTTGTAGTTAATATTATTACAAATTAAAATACTTTGTAGAATATATGCCCTTCTCTTAAATTTCTCCGAGTTGTTCGTCCAATATTGCCACTTTTCAAACTCCCAATCCTGAACATATCTCGCGTGAACTGTAGGCCAATCACCTCCGCGACCGTTAATCATCTTTTCCAAGAGATGATTGTATTCACACTTTCCTTGAGGGGGTATCCTCTGATGAAGCCCGAACTGTCGCATCACCCGTTGCGGGCGATAATGCTCGACGATCCACATGTAAATCAACTTGGACCGAATAAGTGCGGAATCTCTCTCAAACTCACAAATGGGTGGAAGTCTCGTGCGGTACTTCTCGTAGGGTCTCCACTCAATCTGCGACTCATGAAGGTTATCCAACCGGTCTCGATTGCCCCACAAATGAGTCGCTCCGGGTCTCTCCTTCACCGTAGCACCAATCCAAATAAATCCAACCGTATCGTTCTCATCCGGATCATCGAAGATGTTTAAAACATCCGGACTAGTGCCGAGGGGAGGAGTCGGTCGTCCGAACTTGAAACGCGTCCAAGCCCACATCTGAAGTAACATAATACAACCCCCCATATTCTTCCGTTCAGGCCCCGTACTCTTGCACAACTCCCGGTATAAATATCCTAATACCGCACTCCCCCATGCCCATTCATCTAATCTCTCCATATCCTCTAAAAATACCAGTGAAATTGCCGATATACTATCGCCCGACGGGTCCGTGAATAGAATATCACCGCATAAAGCAAGTATATATGCGCGGCAATATTGTTGTACCGTCAACTCAGGGGCTCCGACCTCCAAATTAGAGAAATTATGGATAAACCATCTTCTTTTCAACAATACTGCGCTATCATGCCGGTAATCATTTATCTCGGGTGTTATCCCCAATAAATCCGTAATTTTTTGGCCCCAATTCACATCTTTATTACTTACACACATGGCCGCTCCATCGACTCTCAAACCCAACAAACACGACACATCCTCTAATTTAATCGTCATCTCCCCATGTGCCATGTGGAACGTATGCGTTTCTTTTCTCCACCGTTCCTGCAATGCGGTTAAACAAATACCGTCTAACGGTATATATCCAATCTTCGCTACTTGGAACAAATTAGCCCTTTTTAGATAAGGGATATAAAGGTCGTTCCAAGGCACCTTCATAAAAGAAAACGAAAATAATAAATATATTTGCAACTAATATTTTATATTATATAATTATAAAATAAGTACCGCAAGGTGATGCTGCCTGAAACGGTAGGGTTCGAATGATATCAAGCCTTCTTCTCTCGTAAACTGGCTAGTCCTATGTTCGGCTTGTAGTATGTTGAGCGAATATGGCGGAGAATTACTTTCATCAATTATACGACTTTTTCCTTTGTCCGCTCGACTAGGTCGACTAGGTCCGCCTCTAGATGCCATCGGTCACTATTTCTAAAAATTAAAATAATAAAATAATTACTAAAATGAAGATTACAATTTTACAATTATAATTATCTAAAATAAAAATATCTACAAAGTATTTTAATTTGTAATAATATTAACTACAAGTAGAAACATCTAAAAAAAATTCGTAAAAAAAAATTATTTTGTAAAATAACTAATAATTATTTCTACTAACAAAATATAAATAATATTTCTATATGGGTGTTAGTTAATTAATTTTTTTGTTACGGGTGCTATTTTAAAAAAAAAAAAAACTCATGAACTAAACCCAAAAATTAATAATAATAACTACTACAATTAATTACTAATAAATAATTTAAATAACAAGTAAAAATAAATAAATTACACTAAACAAATCATATATAAATACAATATGAATTTTTTTAAAAAATAAATACATTAAATTAACGTAATTAAATAATAGACCAATAAATATGAAAAAAAATTCTAAAAATTAAAATAATAAAATAATTACTAAAATGAAGATTACAATTTTACAATTATAATTATTTAAAATAAAAATATCTACAAAGTATTTTAATTTGTAATAAAATTAACTACAAGTAGAAACATCTAAAAAAATTCATAAAAAAAAATTATTATGTAAAATAACTAATAATTATTTCTACTAACAAAATATAAATAATATTTCCGTATGGGTGCTAGTTAATTAATTTTTTTGTTACGGGTGCAATTTTAAAAAAAAAACTCATGAACTAAACCCAAAAATTAATAATAATAACTACTACAAGTTAAAAAAATAAATTACACTAAAACAAATCATATATAAATACAATATGAATTTTTTTAAAAATAAATACATTAAATTAACGTAATTACATAATATACCAATAAATATGAAAAAAAAATTACCTCAAATTTCAATTGCAAAAAATTTGCAATTCCTTCTCTTTCTCCTTCCTCTCCTTCTACAAACAAATCAACAACAAAAAAATTACTAATTAAAAACTCAAGACAAACAAAACCTAATTAAAAACTCAAAATAAAACAAATTCTAACCAATTTGAAGCAATCTATTCAAAGAAATACAACTAATTTCAACAAACTCAAACTTATTTCATACTAATTTCTATCAATTTAAACAAATAATCCTAAACCCTAAACTCAAAAATAAATTAAAATATCTAACCTTTCGTTGAATTCACTCTATTTTCTTCTTTATTCTTTCTACAAATCTTCTTCTTTTCGCTTCAATTTTCACAATTTTTCTTCTATTTTCGGCTGAAAAATGGCTCTTTTTTTTTTGTTTTTTTCTTTCGGGTGTTTGGGGGAGAAATGGGGAGAGAGAGAGAGGGGTCGGGTGGGTTATTAGGGGGAGAAGACTCTACCGCGAGGTCCCCTGGCGGTAGAGTGTAAATTTTTTTTTTCTTCCGTTCGGCTGTTTGGGGGAGAAATGGGGGGAGAGAGAGAAAGGTTCGGGTGGGCTTTTATGGACCCCCAACTCTACCGCCAGAAGGTCTGGCGGTAGAGCTATTTTTCCTTCTTCTTTTTTTTAAACGGGTTTGATACCCGATTGGGTCGGGAAAAAATTACAACAATGCCACTACCGCCAGAAGACCTGGCGGTAGAGGTTAATTTGTATCTAATTATCCTATTTTACGAGAAATTTTGAAAATTAGGCACTACCGCCATAGGTGCAGGCAGTATAAGGTCTCTACCGCCACCATAGGTGGCGGTAGTGCTAGTTACCTAATTTTTTTCAAAACAGTGCTATTTGCTGAATTATTTTCGAAAAAGATGCTAAAAAAAAAAAAAGTCAACTTATTTGGTGTCTAAGCAATAATGTAATTAAATTACAAATTAGCATAATCGATTATGTTTTCGATTCACAAATAGTATTAACAATAGGTAATTCGTGATGCTTAATCCGTTTAAAGATATTGGTGGTGTTTAATGTTTATATTCTCGAAAAAAAAAATGTTTTGTCAAATTTTGGTTGTACTTTTTTTTCATTTTGCATGATGGCCCAAAACCATAAACAATCTTTAGTGCTCAAAACGATGATTGGAGTAGGCCTACTTAGTACCTTGTTAAATATTCAGATTTTACATTGGTCCAAATTTATTATATTTATTTTTGTATACCGCAATCTAAAAACAAGCAACATGTATAAGTTATCTTATCTTATTGGTCCATTGAAGAAACAAAATTTTCCAGTTTCCTTACCTCGGTCTTACATTTGAATTATATAACTATAATTGTGTCTGACCAAGGAAATTGTATGTGAGACAACACGTCTACTATACAGTTATTATATATTTTTTCTGTAATGTGTTATTTATTAATCTAATTTATTAGCACGGACGGAGCTTAATAGAGACTGGGAGAGTCATGGCCTCCTCCCCTCAAGATTTTAAAATACATATATTTCTATGTATTTAACCCTTCCCCCCCAAAATGTTGGTAGATGTTAATTAATGGAAAAAATTCTTTTTGGCCCCCCCAAATAATATCGTCAAGTTTCGTCCCTGTTTATTAGCAAAAAGGTTTATCTTCAGCAAATGTTAGTGTCCACTCAGTTCTCACTAACTTATAAATTAAAAATTGCATAATAAATTTCTGGAATTATGAGAGATAAATCATAGATGCCTCACTAACCACAAACTAGAAATTACATAATTAATAAATGAAATTATCGCAAGAAAGCCTGGTATTAAGGCAAAGTTGTTTTTTTAGCATTATTTTTAGAAATAATTCAGCAAATAGCACTGTTACGAAAAAAATTAGCTAACTAGCACTACCGCCATCCATAGTGGCGGTAGAGACGATCTACCGCCACTCTCACTGGCGGTAGTGCCTAATTTACATGTTTTTCCCGTCTGCGACCTTAAATAGGTTAATTAGATACAAATTAGTCACTACCGCCAGACCATCTGGCGGTAGTGGCAATGTTGTAATTTTTTATGATTCAATTGGGTATCAAACCCGTTTTGAGCGGGGGGGAAAAAAATGAAAAAATAACTCTACCGCCAGACCCTCTGGCTGTAGTGGCAATATTGTAATTTTTTCTGATCCAATCGGGTATGGAACCCGTTAAGAAAAAAAAATACCTCTACTGCCAAAGGGCCTGGCGGTCACTACTTAAATAAAAAATTTCAAAACTAAGGGAGGTAGTAACGGTTTTTAACAAAAAACCGATACTAAATATTAACATTGTATCGGTTTTTATGAAAGAACCGATACTAAGTTTATATATATATATATATATATATATATATATATATATATATATATATATATATATATATATATATATATATAAATCAAAACACAAAACACTTAGTAACAGTTCTTTCATAAAAACTGTTACTAAGTGTTTAGTGTTTTGATTTTCCCGTCCGCTCAACTTAGTATCGGTTTTTTCATAAAAACCGATACGTTGTTAATATTTAGTATCGATTTTTTGTTAAAAACCGTTACTAACTCCCTTAGTTTTGAAATTTTTTCTTTGACTAGTGACCGCCAGGCCCTCCGGCGGTAGAGGTATTTATTTTTCTTAACGGGTTCCATACCCGATTGGATCAGAAAAAATTACAATATTGCAACTACCGCCAGAGAGCTTGGCGGTAGAGGTATTTTTTCATTTTTTTCCCCTCTCATAACAGGTTTGATACCCAATTGGATCAGAAAAAATTACAACATTGCCACTACTGCCATATGGTCTAGCGGTAGTGACTAATTTGTATCTAATTAACCTGTTTAAGGAAAAAACATGTAAATTATGCACTATCGCCAGTGGGGGTGGCGGTAAAACGTCTCTACCGCCACCATGGATGGCGGTAGTGCTAGTTAGTTAATTTTTTCCACAACGGTGCTATTTGCTGAATTATTTCTGAAAATAATGTTAAAAAAAAAAGTCGCAAAGTTGAGACGTCATTGCTGAGCTCACCACAAAATTGACATGTGATAAGTTCAAATCAAATAACAACTTTCATATCATTAATCATATCAACCTATTAATTTAATAATTAGTGTGAACTGTAAATATGTAATATTTTATGTGGTTAATTAAGGTTTCTAATTTCTGATCAAACTGATAAGATTTTTTGTTTTGAAACAGTGCAAAACACTTAATTTTCAGCTTGGACCCACTTGAATATATATACTTGTAAGATAAGTTTTGCATTAGAAGATAATCAAAACTTCAGAATCATGATTAAGAAAATGAAACAGCAGAAAAATATAATAAAAAAAATGCAGACAGTTATTTGAGGAAGACAGTTCATGAATGAAGAAAAGCTACCATTCACAAAATATCCAAGTTGATGAGATTTTGCTTAAAAAAGTTGTTAGTACAATGTACAATCACCACAAAATGTTTTCAAATTGATGAGTAGATTTGAAAGGAAAATTCAGAAAAAACAAAAAAGAAAGGTAAAAGTCAAATTTAAGACTTCATTTGTCAAGACAAAACTGGATGAATAATGAAATTTCACTTTCAGCAGAAAACCAAATTTGATGAATTCTTTCCGAGAATCAGTACCATATAATGTTTATTTAACGATTCTTTTTCATCACGTCTATCAATCATCAATATGCTATCTAATCTTAATCTTAATTTGCATAAAAATAATGGAAGTTTCCTTCAATTCAGTTAAGTAAACCGTGATTCCTGCCTCCAATCTTGATGAAAGTTTGACACTAATCAAAATTTATATATTACTATAAAAAATATAATACTAAAATGTATCAAGAATCCTGAAATAAGTTGGCTAATTAATTTATTTATCTTTATTTATTCATCGTTTGGACTACAGAGTTAAACCGAATGAAAGGCGAGTCTACTTTTGCTGCCTAATCGAACCTATTAATAAATGATACATATACATAGTACACGATTTTAATTTTCACCAAACAACATTATCATGGATTTAAATTAGTTTCATTAAATAAGATCTTTTTTTTTAAAACAAACGTTTCTAAATATGTTAATGGCTCATTGATGGATTATTTATATATTTTACTGTTGTGTTACTTATTGGTAATTCTTTATTATGTTAATTATATATTAATTATATTATCTTAAACATTTAAGGGCAGGGGCGGATTGAAGGGGAGGCTAAGGGGATCCCCCCCCCTATAAAATTGAATATCTAATCTAAGTCCTTGGAGAATTAAATTATAGTTCTTTATAGTGTTAATTTAAATTTGAATTGTTGAATATTTAAAAGAAGTAAGGTTATATGAGTAAAAGTAAAAAGTCTATTAGTAAAAAGCAAGGTTATACAAGTAAAAGTGAAAAGTTAGCACAAAAAAAAGCTAAAAAGTTTCTGCCAAATTATCAGTCTAGTACAATAGTTTGGATTTACTATGGTCTCAATATAATAAGTAATTAACCGATATAGTATATATGACCCTATATATAGAGTCATTAGATTTATATTAATGCTTAATCATTTTAGAGATTACATCAAATTTTTTGTGCCAATTTCTCACATGTATTCGAAAATTTATATATAATCTAAAATATATTTTTATCAAAAAAACATCAAAAATATTTTCTAAAATTAATGTTCTATAAGTTTTCATATGAATTTGGATATCAAATAATTGCAGCAGTCTCACCTTTAATTTGTGTAAATATATTATTTTATCCCAAAATTAAAATTAAGCACTAATAGGGCAGTATAATATATATATTATAAAATATTAGTTTAAAAATGTCAATTAAACTTTATTAATTTTTTTTTTCTTTCTCCCGAGCCTCATCAGTTAGCATCCCCCCCAGGGACGGAGGTAGTAGGGGACTGGCAGGAGCCTTGGCTCCCCTCATGCTTGTGAATTTTTTTATATTACCCCTCATATTTTGTATATTTACAATCAACTCTATATTATAAATTGAAAATTTTAATAAAGCTAATACTCAAAATTGGACTTTAGATGGACTGTATATTTGAAAGAATAAAAAAATAACAACCAAAGTTTCAACCAGCCATGTGATGCGTGTATTGTTTGTATCATTTTATTATTTTTTTTATTTCTCATCCCCTTTCTTCTCCAATCAGCCCTCACAAGCAGCCCCTCATTTATCCATTGTGATTTTTCAACAAAACCCAAATTCCTTTCTAAATTACAAATAAACTAAAAAGGAAAAGTGTGTAGTGATCCTATTCTTCAAGTTTTTTACATCCTTCCCTCTAAATTCTAGGGTTAGCGTTCAATTTTATAATGTCTATGGCTATGTACTTAATTTTTATAATTTTTTTAATAAATAATAGATAATTCAAGTAAGTTTTGTTATTCATTAGGTAAAGATCATTTCACTTACAAATATATCTTGATTCAATTATCAACATAAATTAGTGGGTCGGTTTTAAATCTTCTACTTTCATTAGTAACCCAGGGTTTCATATAACCATAGATAATTAATTTTTATTCTTATATTATCTTTTTGACTTTTTTAGGCCAAATTATGTCAAAGAGAAAGACGATTGATTCTTTTTATAAGAAAATTATCAAAAATGATGCTAATTCTCAAATGATGCTAATTATCAAATTCCCCATCTTTGGTTATACCAAGTAATACAACAAATACACCTAATGAGCAATTACCAATGCCTTCTCATCAACATCCTTCTCAAATACCAAATATGACCACGATTGAGGTCAACACGGTGGATGGACCAATCGCGGTTGAACGTGATCCTGGTAAGCGGCCTCCAATTTGCGAATACTCGGGTAATGCACAAGACCAAGCTCGTAGGGCATACATTATGCTAGATCCATATCAACCTTCGGATTGTGAGTTTAAATATTCCGGCAGTCATCCACGTCGATTTCAACCCGATTGGTATAAAAAATTTCCATGGTTAGAATACTCACCGTATAACCACAAAGCGTATTGTTTCTTTTGTTATCTTTTTTTCAAAAAACCATTGGGAAAATGTGGTTTAGATGTTTTTACGATAAAAGGTTTTGAATCTTGGAAGAAAGTCAATAACGGAAAAAATTGTGCATTTTTAATACACATGGGAACAAGTCATAATTCGGCACACAATTATTCGATTAGATGTCATGAGGATTTGAAAAATCGACCAAGGGATATTCAACAAGTAATAGAGAAACAATCGAACAAAGAAATTTTAGATGGTCGGTTACGGCTTAAAACATCCATAGATACTATTCGTTGGCTAACATTTCAAGCTTGCGCTTTTAGAGGGCGTAACGAAGGATCAAATTCTAAGAATAAGGGAAATTTTATTGAGATGATTGAATTTTTGGCTTCATATAATGAAGAAGTTAATAAAGTTGTATTAAAAAATGCTCCTAAAAATACAACTTATACTTCACCTGAAATTCAAATGCAAATATTATATTGTTTTGCTAAAAATGTTCGATCTTCAATCCGTGATGAGATCGGAAATACAAAATTTTGTTGAATCTAAAAGAGAGCAAATGGAAATTGTTTTAAGATTTGTGGATAGAAATGGGTTCACTCAAGAGCATTTTTTGGATTTGGTACATGTGAAAGTGTAATATGTATTTTTATACACATTTTTAGGGTTTTTATCATGAAAAATTCATCAATAAATCACATAAATTGTATGAAAATTACTTAAAATTAATAAAAATTATCTGTGAAACTCTTAATACACTTTTGTGTGATTTTTCAGAAAAAAAGACCGAGAAAACGATATTTGGAGACCTCAGCAAAAAGTCAACTCCAAATGACAGACCGATTCGCAAAACATGGGCCAAAGATGGCCGAATTTTCGACAAATCTTTGCGAAAACCCTACACACGATTCTCCAAAATTCTTACAACCCTTATCCGTCGACTATCCAAGCCAAGACCTACAAAATCCACAAAAAGACGAAAAATCAAACCCGGAAAATCGCCGAGTTGACCAAAAGTCAACTTTTCCAAAAGGGGTCAAACTGGGTGTCAAATCGTAGAACGCGACGATACGAATCCAACGGTACAAACCTTGCGAAAAAAGACCTTCTAGAACTCCCAGAAATTGCGATACAAGATTTGGTCCACCTTAGTCACAGTCAACCTTTGACCTGGTCAAACCATTTTCAACCAATCAGAGGCTGACACGTGGTAAATTCCGTTGGAAATCAGCGAATCACGGAGCGACACGTGGCAAATCCTATTATCATCAGCAATAGAAAGGACACGTGGCGCGTTTTCATTGGGGGGCATCACTGACGGAATCAGTACACGTCAGTACGAGATTCGAGTTCAGCCAATCACGTTTCGCCACGTGGCAAAACGCGTTGTGGAATCCGTGTCCAACCAGGGAACAGTTTGCAACTTCTCCATTTCTCTGCAAGCCGCACGCCTCCAGTACCTGTATAACACACGTTAGGCGAAGAATTGGACCGTCCATTGATTCCAAATGGAGAGGGAGCGTCACGCGTTTTCTGCGCAAACTGACGCAAGTCAGTACGATGAAGACTTGGACCAATCCAGTGGTGACACGTGGCAAGTCCGTTTCAGTAAGAATATAGGTGGAAATACATGGCAGAAATTGGTTGGTTGGATTTTATTCCCGAATTTAGTGTGGCCAATCAGAGCACGCCACGTGGCATGTCTGTTGGAAGTGGATGAGAGTGAAGGAAAATGATAAATGGACCCCGAAAATTGTACCCAAGTAGAATTTGAATAGAAATAAAGAGAAAAAACGTTAAAGCTCCCCCAAATTGCTACCCAAAACAGAATCCGGATCAAGTTAAATTTTTAGTCCCACAAGATTATTTCCAAATAATTATAGGTCATTTTTATCTATAAAAATGCACCTCTTTCTCTCTCTAAAGGGACATTCATGTCATTTTTATCTATAAAAATGCACCTCTTTCTCTCTCTAAAGGGACATTCACACAACCATTCAACCATCCATTCTTACATCAATTCCTACATCCACTTTTCTTTCATCTCTTCCACCATTAATGTCCATAAACTTCAAAACTCCAATTTTTGAGAATTGAGAGAGATGATAGAATTTTAGAGAAGAAAGAAGTGCTTGAACTAGAAGGTGAAGGTGATAAATCAATCAAGAAGGAGAGAGATCGAGAATGATTCACTTCTTTAGGGTTTGATTTAATTCTTCTTTTTCTTTTTCTATTCTCTTGGTTGGATTTTAATATGATTTATTTTGTGGACATGAGTGAGTAGATTTAAGGGTAGGGAAAGACTTTTTGTGTAGCCTTGATGATGAAATCTTGAGAAAACTTTGCATTTATTATAGTATTTTTAAGATTAAATCTTGAGATATTTTTATGAGTTTTAAAGTTAAATTATTTGGAAGGATGATTTGATGTTAAATATTTATAAAGATTCTTAGAGATTGTTTGAATATATTTGACTTGGAAAAGTTATCCTTATTCAAATAAGGGTTGAATCAATTATAAGAACACTTAAAAATAGAAGTTTTAATAGATCTAAAGGTCGATGAGTTTATTAATTAATTTTTGGAAAGAAGTTAATTAAACCTTGCTTATAAATACTATATGATAAATTGGGCTATCATTTGTGATTCGTGATTCTCAAGTTACACAAATTGTCATATTTCCCTACTATTTCTCTTTTATCCTTTAAAAAGAAAATTGTTTTTAATTTTATCTCTTGTGCAATTCTTTCTATTAGAGCAACAACAACAATCTTTCAAAACACAACACTAAATTCAAAGTGAGAGATGAACGTTAAAATATTTAAGGCCTTGCTTCCTTGTATTCGACATCCTAAACTCAAAATTCACTTATACACTTTGTTGATGAATTAGGAAACTTATAAATATCCTTGTTAACACGTGATTACAATAAACGACAAGTTTTCGCGTTGTTACAGAAAGATACAACATCGGCAACACTAAAAGAAAAAATTATGGATGTGTTATCTCATCACAACCTTTCCATTCAAAATATTCGGGGTCAAAGATATGATAGGGCGAGTAATATGCGTGGAGAGTGGAATGTATTGCAAGCTTTAATTCTTAGAGAATGCCCATTTGCATATTATGTTCATTGTTTAGCACATCGGTTACAATTAGCTCTTGTTGTTGCATCAAGAGAAGTATCGGATATTCACACATTTTTCCAACAAATGTCATTAATTGTCAGTGTAGTTATTTCTTCTACAAAACGCAATGATGAGTTACACGAGGAACAAATCTCTGAAATTGCGCATTTAGTTGAAATAGAAGAATTAGAAACGGGAAGTGGACTTAATCAACTCGGTAATTTGCAACGACCCGGTGATACAAGGGGGAGTTCTCATTTTAAATCTATTTGTAGTTTAATAAGATTATATGGTCCAGCTTGCCGTGTTCTCGAGAGTATAGCCGGTGACGGCAATTACTCTACACGTGCAAATGCAAGATCTTCTCTTAAAATACTCAAATCATTTGAATTTATTTTCATACTTCATGTTTTAAAAGAGATGATGGGTATTACGGATATTTTGTGCAAAGCTTTTCAACAAAAATCTCAAGATATTATAAATGCTCTAAATTTGGTTACAAGCATGAAAACACTCCTATTAAATTTGAGAAATAATGGATGGGAGGATCTTTTAGGAAATGTGAAGTTATTTTGTGAACGTAAAGATATCCAAATTCCGGATTTAAATGCTTTGTATTCAGACATTATTTGTTCTCGTCGAACAAAAAATAAAGTCACAGTGAAGCATCACTACCGCGTTGATATTTTTATTGGTACTATAGATCAACAAGTACAAGGGCTAAATAATCAATTCGGTGAGCAAGTAATTCAACTTCTTATTTTGAGTACTGCATTGGACCCAAAAAGATTCATTCAAAGCATTTAACATTGACTCCATATGTGAGTTGGCGGAAAAATTTTATCCGATTGATTTTCCTAGACATGAAAAAAAATTGTTAAGGTGCCAATTGCAACATTATCACATTGACGTGACTCGTAATCCTGAGTTGCAAGACTTGTCCACAATTTCTGATTTGTGTCAAGCGTTAGTGAAAATTGGCAAATGGGATATTTATTACTTAATAGATAGACTTTTACGTCTTATTTTAACCCTTCCAGTTTCCACAGCAAGTACAGAACGTGCTTTTTCAGCGATAAAGATCGTCAAAACAAAGCTTCGTAACAAAATGGAGGATGAGTTTTTAACCAACTATGTAGTTGTTTATATTGAAAAAGAGATTGCAGAAACTTTTTCAACGAGAAGATTTTGATTTAATGCAAAGAAGACGGGTTCCATTACGTATCAAGTAAATGTAGAAGCTCCCTGGTTTAGATATGTGTCTTTTTTCAAAAAAAATTTCCTTGGATTTTTAAGAACAAAATGGATGATTAGCGGTCCTTGTCAGCTTCACTGACTTTAGCTTTTTGGGTCAACATAGATAGAGATCTTTTTGGTTCTTTGGTAGTTTTCAGTTTTTTATTTCTTTCATTTTTGTTTATTATTTTTGGGTTTTTGTGGTTGTTTAGAATCAATTTATTTAATGAACTTTGTACTTTGCTATTTTGGATGATTTAACGCGTAACACCTATGGGTTTCAAGTAAAAAAAGGAGACAATGTACTTCTGGATATTGGGTAGTAAAATCGTCTACTTCATTAAAAAAAAATTATATAATATTTGCTAACGGTTCGACCCCCCTAATATATGTTTCTGGTTCCGTCCCTGATCCCCCCCCAAGATAAAATTCTGGTTCCGCCCCTGTTTAAGGGCTTAAAATATCTGAAAACACTATGAGAGCTTGGTAAAATCAAATATGGAATTTAGATAATTATTTGGTCGGAATTAACTTGTAAATTAGGGGGGTCATTTTCACATTACGAAAAAATGAGTGATGTGTATTTAAAATATCCCTATCAAATGGGAGATCGCCATTATAAACTGAGCAACGGAGATGAAATCATTTGATTTATGTACAATGTGCAACATGATATAGTCCTTATCAAAGGCCAAATGTGTAGCAACATGATATGGTCCTTTTCATGATATAGTCCTTTTCGAGGGCCTCTTTGTGTAGCAACATGGTATAGCCCTTTTCAAAGGCATCTTTGTGTGAGGATCACTTACATTCGATCATTTCCAATCCAAACTCGTAACCACAATTGACAATTCCTTCTAGTAGAGTTCATTTACGTACAAACAATTCTGAAAGCCACTCGACTTCTTTCTTTCTAGACTTGTCCCTCCTCTTATCTCTCTTTCTCTCCCTTCTCTATTTCAGCTCACCTCCTCGCTCGCTCCTTCTACCTACCTGAACGAGCACGAGAGATAGATAGAAAAACACGTGTCATTCATTCATCAAGATGGGAGCTGAGTCGCCAAAGCCGCACATGTTGATGATCTCATTTCCAGGCCAAGGTCACGTGAACCCTCTCGTCCGCCTGGCCAAACGGGTGGCGGCCAAGGGCGTTCTTGTCACTTTTACAACCACCTGTAACACGGGCGAGAAGATTCTCTCCTCATCTGACATCATCCCCGGTGATGACGGTGTCACAATAGGCCTAGGTCGTCTCCGTTTTGAGTTCTTGTCTGTAAATTTTGATGATGGCAAAGACCTTGATGAAGCTATGCTCCATTTGGAAACTGAGGGGCCCTCAGCTTTTTCTGATTTGATCAAAAAACAATCTCAGAATGGTCGACCGGTAAAACAACAAATAAGAAAAGAAACACATATATGATCTGTTTTATCATGTTTCAAATATTTGTTTTTACTATTAAGATTTAACTTATGGAATTATGAATAGGTTACATGTGTAGTAAATAATCCATTTGTACCATGGGCTGTCGACGTGGCAGCTGACATGGCAATCCCATGCGCAGTTCTTTGGGTTCAGTCATGCGCCGTCTTCTCAACTTACTACCATTACCACCATCGTCTTGTCGAGTTTCCTTCAGAAGAAAACCCTAATATATCTGTCTCATTACCAGGGATCCCCACCATGAGTCCTCAAGAAATTCCTTCCTTTCTTCTTCCTTCAAATCCCCTGAAATCCCTAAAAACTGTGATTCTTCAACAGTTTAAAAACATCGACAAGGCTTCATGGGTTTTCGCAAATTCCTTTGAAGAACTTGAACATGAGGCCATTGAAGCTGTTATGAAATTTTGTCACCTCATACCTGTCGGACCTTTAGTCGAACCGAACGATGAATCTAAATCGAGTATCAAAGCTGATCTGATAAAGGCGACAGATTGTATGGATTGGCTCGATAAACAGTATCCACAATCGGTTATCTACATTTCTTTAGGAAGCATTGTTGCTTTTACAAAAGAGGAAATGGAAGATATAGCGATGGAACTAAAGACAAATAATCGGCCATTTTTGTGGGTCGTCAGACCGGAATGTCGTGAATTCTTACCAGAGAAGTTTCTAGAAGATATAAATGGAAGAGGTTTAGTAGTCGGTTGGAGCCCACAAGAAAGTGTGTTGAATCACAGTTCAATAGGGTGTTTCTTAACTCACTGTGGATGGAATTCAGCACTCGAGACTATATCAGCAGGAGTAACAGTAATCGCGTATCCTCAATTTGGGGATCAGATCACTGATGCGAAGTTTTTTATCGATGTTTATAAAGTTGGAGTGAGATTAAAGGCGCCGGTTGATCGAAAATCATTTCGTCAAGCGGTTGAAGATGTGATGGATGGAGCAGAATCAGAAGAGATGAGAAAACGGGCCGCAAAGTTGAAAGAAATGGCCAAGAAGGCGATCGTGAAGGGTGGATCGTCGGACCGGTACATTGAGGAATTTGTGGATGAGATAAAGAAGAGAGCTTTTGGTGGTAGTGATTTATGTGTTTAGTTAGTAATTTAATTATTTTGAAGGTTAGATAAGAAAAGTGTATTACATTTGCATGTATTTTTATGTTCTTAGTTGCATTTTTGGTTGAATTAGTTTGAAAGACTTTGCAAGATTTAATTGGTATTTATCCTATATTCTTCATTCTTTTTGTAAAAAAACATCTTTCTAAGGGTATTTTATTTAGGGAATATAAGGTTATCTGTGTGCAAATGCCAGTTAATTTTGTAGCGATGTGAATTAAAACAAATACGGTTCTAAGTGTAACTGTGTATATGTAAAAATGTTGCTTGGATATTATTCAACTGCAAGTTATATATACAAAATTACTTTTTTTGCCTTTTTTTTTGTGTGGATATTGATCATATGATGAATCTTGACTTGACTGATTTGAAAATCTTGGATAATATGCAATGAAGAACATTTAAAAGTAGATGCCCTGATTACGTAAGTTTGGACTATATACAATTATTAGTGGGAACATGAAAATCATTTTTCGAGAGTAAAATGGGATCTTTTACATCTGTAATTTTCATTTTTTATATGTACACTCTCTAGAAGCCCTTTTTTTTTGTGCTCTTTATCAGTTTAAACTAGTTGCATAAAATTCTCAAGCAATTGTTTTCCGAGAAAAAATATTTGTTTGTTTCAATAAAATTTGGTCATACAAATAAATAGTATCATCTTTTTCATCCATTTTGTGTAATATCTTTCAACCATATTTTTTTTTAAATACAAAGGTAGACTCTTCTTTGAATACATACATTCAGGTAATTAAGGCCTTTATTGAGTCCCCGTCTTTCAGGGAAAAGAAAAAAAAACACAAAGGTCAATTCTACTTTGTATACGTACACCGTACACGTAGCGCGACTAACCACCATACATTTAATTTGTTCAAAGTAAATTTTTAGGGTCTAAAAATATTTCTAAATGTTGAAGTCTGAAGAGTTAACTGAAGACTAGATAAGTAGTACGTCTAATCAGGGGGGAACTTTGACCGAAATTCATGGAGAGAATGTAGCAGTAATTATACTAAAATTTTAGCGAGCGATATACATATAACTTTTAATTTTATCATAAAATACATAATGATATGTCTATATATGTATTACCTATATTGGTTTCTCAAAATCTCGGCAGGCGGCTGCCTCCTCTGGTCTCTAATTATTTCTGCGGTTATATTTTTCATATATACTTTTCAATTTAGTCCTTCATTAATGACTCAATTAACCTGAAATATTATGAATACTCGATACAAAATTATCATTAATTACATTTCTATCTGATATCTGTTTTTTATTTTTAGGACACTATACACGTATCTGTACAAACTCTCTCTGTTTCCCTCACTTAATAATATATAGATAAAAAAAATGTAAAAGACAGTTCATGTTCTTCCAATACAAATATTGAAAGAAACGTCACACATAAAATATTTCCTATATTTATAGGGTAAATGGGTAATTCACAATATTTCATATTTTGTAGGGATGATATTTTGAGATCTTACATGTACACATTAATAACAGTATGGGCCTCAGATTAGAGAAGTTATATTTTCACGTGCAGAATTAATGACTTGCATGAAAGTTTCAGATTAGAGAAGTTATATTTTCACGTGCAGAATTAATGACTTGCATGAAAGTTTGTCGGGGTTGTTTCAAATTTAGGAAAAAGACTAACATATCATATAATAAAGAAATCAGTATATATATTAATAAACATTGGCTCTGAATTTATTTGTCTTGATAAATTTCATCTGCTCTTGGGAAAAATAATATAGTCTTCCTACTTTTAGTTAATGTCATACAAATTCGGTGGTTTCACCGGATATTTTATTTGGTATATTTATTGTTTTTCTCTTTTTTAAAAAGAATTTATTTCAATTTTTTTATTAATAAATGAATTTGTAATCAACACTCTGCGATAGCATTCAATTCAAAACTGGAGATGGTTAATCCACAAGTTTTTGGATGGACAAATGGCTAGAAGAAAAAAATTTAACCCAAAAGTACCTAGGTCTGTTTCGTCGGACCCGTAACAAAGCTAGCACTGTAAGCCAAATTCTCAATAACACGCACAGATGGCATCGGAGCCGACAAGTGAATACCCATCAGGAGAGAAAACTCCAAGAACTAGAAA
Organism: Juncus inflexus; assembly: GCA_024447665.1. Lineage (NCBI taxonomy): Eukaryota > Viridiplantae > Streptophyta > Magnoliopsida > Poales > Juncaceae > Juncus > Juncus inflexus. Next base: position 816,009 of record JAJHPC010000011.1, read on the forward strand.
CTAAGATACAACATGCCAGGTTATCCACTCAAAAGGACATACTGAATTGGAATTATGGCAAAGCCGAAACCTTCTCAGTGAAAATGACCTACAACTTCTTAGTCGACAGAGGACAACAAGTCATAAGCCAAGCAAAAATATGAAAACTTAAAGTCCCACCGAGGATTAAATTTTCCATGTGGCTCATCTCTAAAGGCAAACTGCAAACGAGAGATAAATTGCACGCACGAAAACAACTACAAAGTGACACATATATTCATTGTGGCAATGCCACAGAGTCGCACTCTCACCTCTTTGACCTATGCCCTTATGCAAAAGAATTTTGGGACAAAATAGGAAGGCAGCATAATATGTCATGGCTCTCCGATGGAATGTAGGATCCCATTCGGATCTTTCACACCATCCAACGAAAGCTTAGCAAAGAAACCCAACATAAGTGGGGAACAAATATGGACAATCATTTGTTGGGAAATTTGGAAGGCTAGGAAGGGACGGATCTTCCGTAACAACATCCAAACCGTCTCTGTCACTGCTGAGCAAGCCATTCTTACCGCTAAAGAATGGACCCAAGTATTGGACTCTAAATTCTGATGCATAGTTTAAACTTTTCCATGTAGCCTCTACTTTAAATAGATTTTTGGTTTGTTTTTATTTTAGAAAGAGTATCTTAGCTTCTCTCATGTAAATACACCATGTAATACTTTGTTTTCATATTAATAAAACGTGAGCACTCGCTTACCTTTTCAAAAAAATAAATAAATGAATTTGTCAGTTCGCTGAGATTTATTTAGATTTATTTCTCCGGTTTTAATTGTGGACCCAATTTGTGACCATACACGTTATAAAAATTATACATTTAGCACAAATGTCAAAATTTATATAAAATAAATTGTAATCTCTTTTCAATTAAACTCTCTCATTTATATTTTAAAAAAATTTATCCGTTAAAACATGTTTAAATTGTTTGGAAAATGGGCTGAAAAAATAGAAAGTTTCTTTGCAAATGGGTTAATATTAGTACTAATTTTTTAAGTGAGGAGTATTTATGGACCCAATATAAAATTAAGGCCTATACAGTATATGGCCTAATCATCCAAAGAGGTCAATATAGATAGATACTAATATTTGAGCGACAAGAATTTATGGACTCAATTTAAAATATAAGGCCAAAATTACTACTAGGCCTCTGGTTCACAGTACTAAATTTGCTTGGTTTAGGCTGTGTCCTATGTATAAAGCCCATATTATTAATTTTTCAAAACAGGCAATGGCATTATCTTACCAGCACTTTCATCATAAACCGTCCAGTTTGAGTCGAAATTTGCTAGCATCTTTAAATTAAATTAAATACTTGATAAAAACCAATTCCCCTATATACACATAGAGTTCCCCCATAGATGAGAGATTTTTTGTGAAAATTTTGTACAATGTTTGTTAAACAAATCATTTCATTTCAATGCAACCCGTTGTATTTTTGGATTCGAGAAGTGATTTTGTTAAAAAGAACATGGACCCATAAAATTCTTAATTCTTTTTTAATGCTTATATCTCCAATCCAAATTATATGTGGAGTTGACACGTGTCCATATGAGAATTCATAACGTCACCATTTTGTACCCAAATAATTCTCCATATATATTTCATATTCGATATGCATCCTCATTTTGTACCCAATAAATAATATTATTTTTATAGAATTTATTAAGGATCCCCAATTTGAACACAATATATTAAGTCTCTTTATGCATTTTCATTTAATAAGGATTCCCACTTTGAACCTAATAATTATTTTCAATTTTATACATTTTTTTTTAATTATACATGTTATTAGAAGTAACAATGTCAGATATATGTGTGTGTGTATCTTTAAATATGATTTTACTTACAACCAAAAAAATATCTCGCTTTTAATGATATAATTTAAAATTATTATGCATTTATCAATTAACTATTACGTGGTTAGTCAAATTCACTAATAATTATGGTCTTAAAATTCTAAAAAATATTAACAATAACTTCATGATTATATTTCAAGAATAGTATGAATTGTTGTAAACAATACAAATTAAATTATAATTGATATATCCTAATTAAATAATTTATATTCATAATAATGATCCAAGTTATATTTGAAAAGATGCTAAAATATCATGTATACCCTATAAAATGAGAAATCTAAATAAATTTATTTTTTTCATGCATTCTCGACAAATATTGAGTATTGCCCTAAAAAAAGAGCTGAAATATTAACAATATTTTTCGTTATAGGATTGTATAATATAAAAATATCATATATACATCTTAAATCTTAACGTATAGTACATGATAAAAGAGCCTGCTAAAATACATATTTAGAATATTGCAAAATCTCAAATTATCAGTTGCCCAACAAATTTTATATTTATCACGTTACTGTTATATGATTTTCTAAGCTTTAAATCACAAGTGATAAAATATTATTTTTTCACATTTAATGCAAAAAATGTTACAAAATATAATAATTGCAGTAGAAAAGAAAAATAACATGAATATAGTAAATATTCCTATTTGAATGCATGCAAAACTAAAAACATGCATTAGCTAAGATGGTCATAAGGTAATATCATATAAATCCGTCATGTTCAATTTTATTTAAAAATAATAACCTACAAAATTGAAAATTATGCTATTAAATTATGAAATATATGACTATTATTTTTACCATTTCCGATAAAACTATTAAGTCTTAAGCAGAGTGAGGCACCATCTCGCTTCTTTTAAAGTTGGATAGGTAGAGAATGAATGACACATGTTCCAAGTGGAGATCTTCTGTGAATTTTCTGATTTCATATTATAAAGCGAGTCATTTCAAATCAATATACTCTTTGCACAAAATAACCATATAATTATGGATTCTTTCTGATTTTTCTCTTTACTTTTTAATAAAAATCTTAACTTTAAATATATTACCATATTTGTCATCCAATATTATGACTATTAAAAGTGAATATCATATGTGTAATTTTAATCGATTTTGACAGTCTTTTAATAACCAATAGTGAGTCAACAGGTAAGGCGTGGCTTATGGCTCAAACAATATTTTTTGTTTTCTTTTTAAAAATATCTTATTTTTAAATTTTATTACGCTAGATGTCATCTAGTATTATGTTTATTAAAAATAAGTGGCATTACTGTTATTTCAATTACTATGAAAGATCTTTTTTAACAGCCGCTGAGTGAGTCTCATAGGATTTAATAAATTTTCCTAGATTCAATTTAATAAAGATGGAGAGAAGAATGAGTTAACTTTTCATCTCTTCGAAGAGAAGAATTAATTAACTTTTCATCCTCTTCTATTTTTGCTTGGATTTAATTTCATTATCAATTCTTCAACTCCATATCTCTTTGTTCTTCAAATTTTTTTCCTACTTAAGCAGTCTATAATCTATAATTAAAATTAACATGTACAATTCTATATGTGAAAAAATAGTTTCTCTATCTCTTGGTCCAACTATTATTATTATTTTATTAAACTTATTTTTTTGGGTATAATTTAATTAAATTATTATTTTTAATTATTTATCATCTTCAGTACATTCCGAAGCGGAGCGAGAATCCACCTAATATGATTTTAATCTAATTTTATGTGGCTTTTCTATACAAAAACATTAAAGAATATTGATACACCTATGTGAACTCTATGTAACGAGTCATTTAATATGTTTAAAATGATCCGTTATATTTTCCTATCATAATAAAAATTATATTATTTCATAGATTCTAAAAGTGTCTGTCTTTTTAAAGCAAAAACATATTTTCACTGAGGCCCTTTACTCTTTTGCTAATTATACTTTATAGTTTCTAGAATTAACTTTTTGTACAACTATTTTTTTTTATTTGGTATTTTCATATTTTATTTTGAGATTTTTTCTCAAAAACGATAATTTTGGAATTTTTTATTAGTTATATGATATGAAATATTTTATATAATAGCAAACACTTAAAAAGTAGAATATAAATTATGTGTATTTTGAAAACAAATTAACATAATTTTCATGTATAATAACTAACTTAACTTTAAGTTATTGTAAAAAAAAATTATAATATATAATAAATATATCAAATATAAAATAAACAGAATATTAAAAAAAAGCCATTTTGGACTTTGGAGTACAATATTAGATACAAACCAAAATCTCTTAACCCAATTTTTTTTTTTTTTTTGTATAAAAGTCGTGGGCTTTCCATATAAATAAAACAAAGAGTAACAGACATATAGTACAGACTCGAAAAAAGAAAATGCCGAAAAAAAAATTGAAAATGGAGAGGAAATTGGAGAGGGGAAGACTTGCTGAGAGGAATTCTCGTTAACTCTTGACCAACAAATCAAACCCTTGCTGTGAAAAACACAACTAGACTTTATTAAACAAACAAGAAAGAAAAAACTTTTTAAATCCGACTTAACCCAATTTCTTAACAAAGAAGGGGTTAGGTGCATTTTCTCATTGCACCATGGTTTGTGTAGTGTGTACCACCCACACCATACCATACGTTCATACAGCTTTTTAAATCCGTATAGGACTAGGGGGCTAGGAGATAATTGTTGTCAGGATCATGAACTAATTATGTGGCAAAATAAAGATTTTGTAGTTCTATAAATTAACATTTTTATTAAGAAAAAATATAAGTTTGTTAGTTAGGTTATATTAATTAGGTTGTTAGTTAGGATATATTAATTAATAAAATTAGCATGTTCGTTAATTATATTATAATTTTTTTAAGAGATTTTAACAATGAAAATATATTTTTATTGAATAACTTAGGGTGTTCATTTGATAAATTGAACCAATAATAAATTGAAATGGATTTATACAGACTGAACCAACAAATTAGTCTATGAAATGAAATATATTATATATATAGGACCTAACATGTACCATCGGCTATTATTCACAACTAAAGTTATTTTATGAAAAAGTTGGACAATTATTATTAAACTCAATAGAAATTATATCAAATTAATATATTTATTCAATTGTTTTGTTTTATATGATTTGAAAAATACAAATTGACCCGTATATTGAAAACTGAATAGCTTTTATATTTTTGTAAATCTATAGATATTTTTTTCCGAAGCGGAATACTTTAGTATTATTATAATTTTCTTGTTGTACTTTTTTTGATGAATTATTCTTGTTGTACTTTATTTTTAATTAAAAAATATTTTTTCTCTATTTTCAAAAGAAACTACTCTTTTCATGAGTTGATTTTTGAAATGACCTTCTTTAAATTTTATTTATTCAAATGACTGACAAAGTTAAGATTTTGTAAATATAACGTGTTTGGAAAGACGAAAGTCACCAAACAACTTTTGTTTCGAACTAGCAGTTGAGGAGTTGAGATAAGGAAAATAAATTAAGGACTGAATTTCAAGCATCATAAAATCGTGCATTGACAATTTATTTAAATTTTAGCATACTTGTTTTGCTTAAATTTTATTCAAATTGCATAACATAAAATTTCATTTATATATATTTTTTTATTTCAAGCCCGTAGGCACATTTATATTTTTTTTAGGATACGCATTTGGATATTCTTTTTGTTTCTCTTTCACTCATATTAAATCTTTTTCTTTTATGTCAACTCCTTTTAGTAACATCAAATTTGGTAAACATCAAATTTTTTCTCGTACACATTTGAATATTCTTTCTAATTATTTCTCTTTCACTCATTTTCTTTCTTTTTCTTTTATGTCAATTCCTTAATTGTTGCTGCTAGTAACAACAAATTTGATAGAGAAATTATTGGGAGTGTCAAGCTTTTGGAGTGCTAAAAAATGTCCACCATACAGTTTTAGTTGTATATATATTTGTACTTGAATATACATTTTTGAAAATATTTTTTTTTTGTAATTTTACTATATCTTCTGTGTTTATAAAAATATATTTTTGTAATTTCATCATGACTTTTGTAATCGAACACTATTAAGCGCGTCAAAATACTGACATTCCATATTTGAACTATTTAATAAATACTGACATTCCATATTTAAACCATTTTCTTGGTACACATTTGGATATTTTTTCATTTCCTTTTCACTCACTTCCTAAACTGCTTGTTCGAAATAGAAGTTATTTCGTCCTTTCACCGTTACAAAACGTTATGTTTACAAAAACGTAAAACCGCATTTTTTTAAAAACAACACTTTCATTGTCGTGGTTGGTGAGGATGTTACAGCAGCTTAATAAAATGTTACCTCATTTTTTTCAATCTTTCTTACGTTTTCAAGTATTGGAATTTGGAACCATTTATTAAAAAACCCAATTTGCCAATTCCCTTATTTGTCCCAAACATAATTTTGACCAGAAAGAAATGTCGGTTAGAGAGTCAGACATAGAATGATGGAAACTTATTTAACGCTAAAATAAGTAACAATCAATGGCATTTAATTAGTAAGCTTAAGCAATGCTTGAACTACAATTTCTGTGCTTTTTACTCATTGATTGTCCAATTAAAATGTACTCGGAATTTGAAGGAAACTTTCACCCCATAACTAATTTATCCAGTACAATTACAAATTATACAATTCACATTACCCTTTTTTATCAACTTAAACAAAAGGTAGACTAACTCCACACAATGCATTTCTTACCTAAACTATCAAGTGGGTCCACGGTGGACCCGGTCCATGAAGTGACGAGAGACTGACGATGGTGTTGGTGTGTAACCTCTCATCTTTCTCACCAACCGCACTCACCTGTCCCTGCTGCACTCTTTCCCTTCTTTTTCGTGCTTCTTTTTTCTCTCCTCAAATTTCTCCTACTGTATTCATTGTGTTGTTTCTTTTACCATTTTTAATGATTGGTTTTCTCCTTTTTATCTCCTCAGATTCTTCTATGGTGGTGAAAAGTGGGGGCAAAGTAGTTGTAGATATATGTTAAAATAAGTGTAATATATGTCAAAAAGGAATCGGGAAATTTGAAACTAAGTGTAATATATGTCAAAAAGGAATCGCGAGATTTGAAACTAAGTGTAATATATTTTTAATAAAGTATGATTTCTTTTTGTGAAACAAGATTTCCGATATAAAAAATTGTAATAATACTTAAAGGCAACTGATTTTATTAAGGATAATTTTTCATAGTTTGTAACATTAATTCTATTTTCATCAAATCGTTCACTTACTAATTTATGGATTTCACATGATTACAATTCATAAAAAAACACAATATTAAAGTTGTGAAATTCAAAAGTCAACAAAAAAAGTTAGTAATTAATTTAATGAAAATAACTTTACTCTAAATGTAATATATATATATTTTTTATGTTCAACGCATTGATTTGAGATATTTTGTTAAATATGTGCTATATGATTATATTTTGCTGAGATTTGAACTCATGAGTTTTTGCTATTTATATATATATATATATATATATATATATATATATATATATATATATATATATATGCTTTTATATTAAAAAAAATTTAATTGTAATATATAAATGCATGACAGTGGTCAAGATAAATTTATGGGTCGGGCATAATCTTTCAAAAAAAAAGATAAATTTATGGGGTGTAAAATAGGAGGAGGATTACCAATTGCAATTAGAGCAGAATCTCTGTCAGTGTAATTTTAAAGTAGATTTTCCCTTTCTCTATCACCTTACCCTTGCTTATTTTGCACCCTTCCTTTCAACCCCACTATCTCTCTTATATATTGCAATCCATCTGTCTCACCTTCCAGTCATTTCTCTCTCTCAACCAATCCTAATTAGTACAAATTGTAAAATCTTTGTTTCTCTCTTTCTACCTTATTTCACAATCTGATTGAACAACAAGAATGGGGAGCCTTGCAACAGAGAAAATAGTGATTGGATGGGCAGCAAGGGATGCTACTGGAGTTTTGGCTCCATACACTTACACCTTGAGGTTTATACTTCATTTTTCCGATAATTACGTTTATACTTCCTTTACACATATAGTCACAGTCGATAATTAGTTTTATACTTCATTTTATTTAATAATTAGGTTTATACTTTATTTACACATGTTCTTTCAGCTGGGTTTTCAGGATTTTTTTGTTGTAATTTTGTTTACGTATATCACAATCGACAGTACCCACATAGTCACAATTTTACTTGAAACATATTCGTATTTTTCTTTTATTATTTTATTTTATTTTATTCATGAGAATTTGATCTTTTTTTCATGGATCTGACTCTTGAGGGAGGTATTACACTAAGTTGAGTAAAAAAACCCGAGAAAAAAGCAACCCTAGCTAGAAAGTAAAAGAACATGGATAGTATAACAAACTAGAAATTGGATGTCATCGTATCAAAAAGCATAAAACTACCAAAAAGCGACAATGTTTTTTCATTTGTTTGTTTATGTAACTTATAAAGTTAGAATTATTTTTTGTTGTAAAAAAAAAAAAACAGGAAAACAGAGGCAGAGGATGTGGTGCTAAAGGTGTTGTATTGTGGAATTTGTCATACTGATATTCATCAAACTAAGAACGATTTGGGCATGTCTAAATACCCTATGGTGCCCGGGTTAGTTTAGTCTCTTTTTCTCTCCTTTTCTTTGGACTAATTTGAATTTCTAAGCTGTCTTTTCTCTTATATATTTCCAAATAAATTTAATGACATTAGTTATAAAGTGTGAATAGAAATTCAAAGTCCTCGAATAATTAATTAGAATAATGACAATTTAGTATGTGGGTTATTTAGATTGAGTAGTTGAAATAAGTCACTGTCTCATAAAAATGTTATATTTCATGATATTTAATGAATGATTACAACATATTGCTTCATGACATTATCATGCATTATTATCATGTATTGTAGCATCTTTTGCATGTCTAAAGCTAGTTTTTTATAAAATGAAAAGACATAATGTTGAGGAAAAAAAATTAATTATTGTATTTTAATGAATGAAGACATGAAGTTGTGGGAGAGGTGGTGGAGGTGGGGCCAGAGGTGACCCGGTTCCAGCTTGGCGAATTGGTCGGAGTTGGAGCCATTGTTGGATGTTGTCAAAACTGTCAGCCGTGCAAATCAAATGTCGAGCAGTACTGCAACAAACGTATTTGGTCGTATAACGATGTTTACACAGATGGAAAGCCGACTCAAGGCGGGTTCGCCTCCACTATGATTGTCAATCAAAAGTAAGTTAACCAAAGGTTATTATTGTAGATATTTTCATAAAAAAAATAGAAAAAAATTCAAAATATTGCCTGCGTAGGGGTTTTTTTTTGTCAAACAAAGGAAGAAGAAAATTTTAATTTTAGTTGAAATTTATAGTGATATTAATATGATATGATTAACCTCAAGCTTGCATTCAAAAAAAAAATATGATATGATTAATATAATTATAATAAGAAAGATATCTTGTATAAGTAGGGTAGGTGTGACTCTGAAGATCGAGTAAGTAAAAATACAATTCATAGAAATATTTTGAAATGATTAATAATCAATTGGGTAGTGTATGTTCAAGTCAAGAGTAGGAACTGAATTCTGCCTAATTAAGTACTACCTTCTTTTATTTAATTTTTTCCTTTTTCTTAATATTGTAATGGTTGTTATTTTATTAAAAGAATCCACCTAAAATGACCATTTCCAAATATTGAAATTTCAAATATTTAGACCCAAGTTTGAACTTAGGGGACGTGAGAAAATGACTTCGTTGGAAAAAACTTGCCTATACAATTATTCGTTTACTTTAAGCTTGAGAAATACTACGAAGAAAAATAAATCAAAACCATAAACTATTTGATGCCTAATTAAAGTGGAAAAAAAAAGCGGTGTTTTACTTCATGAAACCCACAGTTGATAAAAGCCCATTTAAGAATCTATACTCGTCATTTAAATAGAAGAAAAAAAAATAACCAGGCTTCAGGCCCAAAATGCAAAATCTTTTTATATACAACTAATTTGAAACATGGATCCAAATAACATTACTAACCACCTTCATATATGATAAAATTATCAGGTTTGCCGTGAAAATACCAGCCGGTCTAGCTCCAGAACAGGCGGCTCCACTCCTCTGCGCCGGAGTTACAGTGTACAGTCCATTAAAGCATTTTGAGCTCAACAAACCCGGTCTGAAAGGCGCCATTTTAGGTCTTGGTGGCGTAGGCCACATGGGCGTCAAAATCGCAAAGGCGATGGGTCACCACGTGTCAGTGATCAGCTCATCTAATAAAAAGAGATCTGAAGCGTTGGATCATCTGGGCGCTGATGATTACATTGTCAGTTCTGACGTGGCACAGATGGAAAAAGTGGCTGATAGTTTGGATTATATTATCGATACGGTGCCGGTGTTTCACCCGCTTGAACCGTATTTGTCTTTGCTTAAGTTGGATGGGAAGTTGATTCTTATGGGGGTTATTAATCAGCCCTTGCAGTTTGTCACTCCTATGGTCATGCTCGGTAAACTAAACCTCAACTCTTTTTTCATGTATTTTTATAATTACATTACATTCAGATTTTTTTCCTACTTCTTTCTCACTCGTCGAGAATAAGCCAAACATGTAAAAGCACTTATCAGTAAATCATGTTTTGCTTATCAACAAAAAAAAAAAAAAATTTCATGATATAACTGGAACGTGAATAAAAAACATGTTTCACTTACCACCTATTGAAAATAAAAAATTTTAAAAATTGGAGCGCATCATGATATAATTCTCCTTTATTATATACTTCAAACAACAAAATTTTGAACATCTAGCCTCTTGTATCTTATAAAATACATATGAATAACTGATTTAATGGTCTCTATTTCTAGGAAGAAAGTCAATAACTGGTAGTTTCATCGGAAGCATTGATGAAACACAGGAAATGCTTGAATTTTGCGAGAAGAAGGGCTTGACTTCTACAATTGAAGTAGTAAAGATGGATTATGTGAATCAAGCACTTGAACGCCTCGAACGCAACGATGTGAGGTATCGATTCGTTGTTGATGTGGCGGGAAGCAACCTTGAGTCTTAAACATTGATCAAGATGATGTTTGTAATGTGGAATTATGTGTGGATTTTGTGTGTTATTTTCTTTTGTTGATGTATGGCATTGACATGTGATGAGATAAGTGAACATAAATTGGTAACTTGTTATTTGTGAACTACCAATCTTTTGACTCTTAAACAGCGATCAAGATGATGTTTGGATTATCAGAAAAAAAAAAAATCAAAGATGATGTTTGTAATGTGAAATAATATGTGGTTTTTTTGTGTGCTTTTTTTTTTCCTTCGTTTGATGTTTGAGTGAACATAAATTGGTACTTGTGATTTGTGAACTACACCATTTAAATAAATGTTAATAAGTTCGGACATGAATTTGTGTTAGGCCCAGCCCAACTTACAAACCAACTCTCTCTAAAAAACCAAGAATAATATTGAATGAATAAAGAAAGGAACACAATACACATGTATGATATTGATATAACAGTGTATAATAAAATAATGCAAAGGAAGGAGCAAGGAAGGTTGGTTATGACAGTTTGAAGCGTCGGTTAGATTCATTTCTCTTAATTATTATTTATACACATCATTTTGATTCTCATTATCTCTTTAATAATAATAACTAAGGTTAAGGAACAGAACAGGTGGTTGGTATCCAGGCTGGCTGGCTGAATGAAGATTTTGTTTGAATGCATGCTCATATCATATATTCATGCATTTTATTTATATTAAAATCATGTCATGTCTCTCTGTCAGATAATACGTACGTCGTTTGATATTAATTTATGAATAATAATGTGGGGTAGTTAAGTTAAGCTCAGCTCTGGCCGTTATCACATGGGGCAAAGAAAATAATTCAATTTGCCATTTTAATTATTCAAATATATATTTCGGCCGTAGATTTGGTACGTACCCACTTGTACACTTGTACGGATTTTCCAAAATCTCTATTCTTATTTTATACATCCTCTGGTGATTATCGGCACCTATATTTTTTTTTTACTTTAGATAATAATAATTTATCAGAAAACACATATTAGATCTGATTTAATGTACATTTCTTAGTGTGAATTTAGTTTTATTTTTTTACATGCAAAATGACTCTATATATTTACTAGGTTTTAACAATTAAAATGGACTTTTTGCATTTTTCCAACCTGTGAAGAAACTCAAGAGACAAGAGTTATAAATTTCAGATCCACATGGATCCAAATACAACCAAATTTATTAATATTACAACATCAGAATAAATCTCTGAACAAATAAAATAAAATAAAACAGACTAAAAAGGCAATAAGTTCATAAAATAATCCCAAGGAAAGAGCTAGGAAAGTGAGTTGAAGCAAGTCGGTACCGGTCCAGCCTGGCCACAAGGGCCGGTACCTAAATTAATCCAAATTACCATACTTAATTAGTTAGTTATAATCCCAAATTTCATTATTATATTAAACATAACACTGCCTTGAATGAATCTAGAAAACCCGTTAAACAAATGACGGTTGCATGCACAGTTTTTATTAGGATTGAATTCGAATATTAAAATTTGAACTGGGAAAGATCCAGGAAGCTGAGTTTATTCTTTTTTTTTTTTTTTGAGGTATAAGTGGAAGCTGAGTTTATTCAAAATTTAATATCATGAATTTGGTTATTGGCGGTTTTAAGTGTCGGTGATGAGCTGCCAGACTGGCAGCTCAAGTACATCCTCTTTGTTTGAATATACTTTTGTCCTCACATATCCACTCCACTCCACGCCAATAATTTCCATTTTACATCAAATTTTCATGCACTGTTTTTGTAGGCAAATATGTAATGTAGTAATGTTTTTCATTCATTTATATACTTTTGTTGTCACATATTCACACCAATAATTTCCATATTACGTGTCAATTTTATGTATAATACGATACAATCATTTCTCATGCATTAATAGTAAATTTTAATAATTAAGCGTGAAAAATTAAAATAAACAAGGAGGGATGGATCTCCAGTCCAATCCGGCCTGGCCTGGCTCAATCAGGATTGATTTACACAGCATTTATTTGAATCCATGCTCCATTGTCTCCATTTCTCTCGCTCTTCCAATTCATGAAGCCATACTTGTCGATTCCATTCCAGTACGCCTGCGTACATCTCGTACGGTCGTCTCATTCCAATTTCGCACTCACAAATTTAAAAAATCATCACACATGTAACATTTCAATCAACATCATCCCAAATCATATTGCTTTCAAATAAAAAACAAATAAACAATTCATATAACAGTGAACCACAAGGGTGTGTTTGTGAATATATTATTGGGGAGGTGTGGGAAAGTTAAAAGTGGGAAACGGAAAGGAAACCGTAAAAAAACGGCTCGAAATGCGAAAAGACACTTACTTACCCTTACTTACTCTGAGATTCAGATTATTATTAGGCGGGAGAAAAAGAGAGAGTAAAGAGGCAAAATTCACATGACTAATTCGCGCTACACGACAAAACACTCCTCTCCGTGTCGTTCAGTCTCCTCTCCTCGCTGGCAAGCTCCCGCTAAAGGTAACATTTCTCCCCTCCCTCTCCCTCTCCTGTTTTAACCCCCACTGTCCCCTCCTGTGCATGATTTCTACTGTTTTAACCTCATACGTGGCGGGATAAGAGATAGCCAGTGGGATAAGGACTGGACGAGATAAATGCGCGTATCCACCAGGCGACGCGTGTCTAATTGCCAGCTGTGTCATTCAAAACGGCCTATCTGGCTCCTAGCGCTGCATAAACAGCTCCATGCACTACTCTCAATAATTATCAGTCACTGACGCCTGGGCCCCGCGTTGTTTTGCTAAACCCGGTGTGAGCATTAAATGTTCAGTATCCCAGCCCTTTATATAGTCCTTTCACTCTCATTCTTCTTCAACACACTTTCGAGCTTTGACTCTTCGACTCCTCCTCTCCTTTTCTCTCTGAAAATACTAAGTATAAAACTAATGGATTCGATCAAAGGCCCGTGGAGCCCTGAGGAGGACGCGCTGCTCCGCCACCTGGTTGAGAAGCACGGCCCGAAGAACTGGTCGGTCATCAGCCGCGCCGTTCCCGGCAGATCCGGCAAGTCCTGCCGGCTCCGGTGGTGCAACCAGCTTTCACCCCGCGTGGAGCACCGTCCGTTCACGATTGAGGAGGATGAGATGATTTTAAGGGCGCACAAGCACTTGGGGAATAAATGGGCGGCTATTGCTAGGTTGTTGCCCGGCCGGACGGACAATGCGATAAAGAACCACTGGAATTCGTCGCTGAAGAGGAGGTGTGGTGATGGGAAGACGGGCAGACGGGCTGAGAGTCAGTCTAGCGGGTCCGGATCCGCGTCGGATCTGAGTGATCCGAGTGATGTGGTGGTGGAGGAAGACCCGATCACCGTGCTCAGTCTTGGGTTGCCTGGCTGGGAGAGAATTGAAGACAAAACAGAGAAGGAAACGAAGAGCGGCGAGAGCTCGAGCGAGAAAGAGGGCTCATGCGAAAAAGAGTCAGTGATGGGTATGGGATTCAGCCATGGCAATGGCTCTTGTGAAAAGGAATCAGTGATGGGTATGGGATTCAGCCATGGAGGTTTTGGTTCTGGTGAAATGGTTGAGATGATGAGGGAGATGATAAGAAGAGAAGTGATAAATTACATGATGATGAATGGAGGTGGTGGGTCTGACATGTGGGACCCTGCTTCTAGTGTTAGGAGATTTCAGTAGGAAATGAAATATCAGGGCTTTGGTAGAATAAATAAATTAGATTTTTTTATTTATTTTTGGTTCGTTTTGGGCGAATTTGGAGGGAAGAATTGGGAAATTTTTGTATAGTGAAAAAGAGGATATGGTGATGAATATGATAGAGATGAGAAATGAAATCTCGCAAGTGAAAATGGAAATTTAATTTACATTCTGCGAATATCTCTTCTCCTTTTAACATTTTCTTTTTTGTTTATGCATTTTAGTGTTTTATACTCTTCCACACATTTTTCATTTCAAAGGTTCAAAGTAATAGTTATATTGTGCAAATTGGAAACATAGTTTAATGGGAAAAAATGGGTTGGGATATTTTGACAACAAAGCTTCTTTATTTGACTAAGCTTACCAACATCATCAATATCTTCACATCCGAATGATTAATTCTACATCCAACTGTCATTTTCATTCTATATTTTAAATTCCTATTATGAAGTTCTAAAATAGTGATAAAAATTGACCTAAGCTTCATCCAAATGATGTAATGCTATGATTGGATAAACTTAAAATCAAAATTCGAAGTTTTCTTGTTAATGCATCTTTTGGAATATTTTTAACCCGTGGATTTCACATGATAAAAAATATATATATTTGCAATTCTTTCCCAAATTAAACTACAACATATATATTTCATAATTTCATCCATATGAATGGAGCCATATATACATTCTCCACACAAAGAGGCCTAGTTATTTGCTAGGCTCAGTTCAAACTATACAAATACATTAAAGTCCAATCATATATAAGCACAGTATAAGCCCAACATAACGCCTGTCTCACTCAGCTCATTCAAATATCAAATCCATCATTTCAAATCCCGAATTTAACGAAAACCCAGATTCGAAATCCCTCTTTCCCGACGTAGGCGAACCAACCAAAGCAACACACTGTTCAGATTCAGTTCAGTCAAATTATTCCCTTCTTATCCTCTTCTTCCTTCTCCGCCTGAAACGCAACTCAACCGAAACCCTAACCCTAACCCTAACCCTAACCCTAATAATGGATCCACCGCCGCCGTACGACCCCCGCCGCCACCCTCACTACACCTCTCACCCTTATCACTCCCATCCTCAGCCTTCCAGTTCCAACACCGACCGCTTTCCTGCTGCGCCGCCATCCTATTACCACTCGAACAGATCCCGAGCGAGCAGCGAACTGCCGCCGCAGTCCGGCAGAGTCGCCGGACCGGACCGTGGTGGCTCGAGCAAGCACCAGCGCGGGAATGACGCGGCAGCAGGTTCTTCGGATCAGAGAGATCACAAGCGATCTAGGGTTGAGGTCGGAGAGAGAAACTCAAGATCTGCTGCTTATGATGGCAAAGCTAATAATAGTAAAGATCAAGATAGTAATAATAATAATTCCAGGAAAAGCAAAAGGAACCAGGATAAAGAGAAGAGGAAAAATAGCCAAAGGACTCCTCAAAAAGCAAATTCTAAATCTAAAGCCTCAGTCTGGAGCCGTATTGAGAAGAAACCTTCTTCTTCTTCTCATTCTCCTTCTTCATCATATCGTTCAAACCAACCGGGCACAGATCCAGTTCTTCCTAACTCAACCCGACCCGAAAACGAACTGACTGGCCCAGTTATTCAACCCGATAAGGAATCAGATCGTCCAGTTCAGGATAAGGAATTAAATCCAGTTCAAAATCAAATCAAAACAGAGGTTTCAATTCCAGATGAAACCGGCACGAAAAAGAAGAGAGTAGTAATCAGAAGGACGATAGTGAAGAAGAGCAAGAACAATCCCGCGGGATCCTGTAGTTCCCCGCAGGATCAGATCAAGGAACTTTCCGGATCCGGATCCGGCGTGAGGCGGGTCAAGCGGGTCATCATAGTCAAGAAGAAAAAGGGAGAGGCGAGCTTGTGCAACGAAGAGGAAATAGTTAGGCAGATCGCGAATCAAGTTTTTTCAGAGAATAAATCGGTCGAAGGATCCAAAATTTCGCCTGAAATGAGTGTAAATGACATAGATTCAAAACCTAGTTTCGTATTATCTGATAAGGGTATTTTGGTCCGAGTTGAATCAACAGCGGAAAAAAATTCATCTGATAATAATATGGCTGGTACGTCTGCATTGAAGATTTGTGCCAAAGAAGAGGTTGTCGAGACGGATTTGAATGTTGGTCCAAGCATTTGTTGCATGGACCCGGTCCGTGATACACCATCGAATGTTGCTGAAGCGATTGATACTTTAGGTTGCGTAACTGGAGAGGGAAATAAAGAAGGAAAAGAGACTGGTTTTAACATAGGTTCAATTATGCAAGAAAATCAAGAAAGTGGTAATATTAATATTGATATTGATGTTAATGTTAATTCTTTTTCTGCAGCAGTTTGTGAGAATACTGGCGATGCGATAAATATTGAGACAGAAATGAACGATCTGAATAATTTAGGTCAAAACTTGCCTCAAAACTTTATCGATTCGTCCGAAAATCAAGGCAACTTTATAGTCTCTACGAATGAAGGGAATATTTGTCCAGAACAACTGGAGATGTTCAGTACTACGAATGGAGAGGATCATCATCTTGATGGCAAAAGCGTAATTCTACATGGTCCACAAGATGAATTAATTCAGAAATATTTGAATGAGATTAAGAAGGATATATTTCAGAAACCGGTACCGGTTCCTGTACCAGTTCCGCCTAAGTTTCCTACTGCCTCTGCTGGTAATTTAAATCAGAAACCTAGACATAAAACTTGGCGCCGCGATGATGTCATAATTCCCCAAAATAATAATAATAATAATAATAATAATAATAATAATAATCAGACAAAAATGGCCCAAAGTTCATATATCAGGAAAGGTAATAGTCTCATTAGATCAGCTAACGGAAATAATATTATACCTTCTCAGTCAATTCCACCTAGAATTCCGAGCCCAAACCCTAACCCTAATTCTACAGTTACGTCTCCTTTGAATGAATCGGAAAGTGAGGCGGAAAAATTAGGGTTGCAAGGGAATAATCAAAACAATAAAATGGTATATTTGAAGAAAAAAAACAATCAGATTGTTCTGAACAGCGGATCTTCTTCTAGTGATAATCAGAGTTTGAAAAGTAATAATTCAAATTTAATAAATTCAGATGTTAATAGCGGCATTTTAAAGTTATTACCCAAAAATAAAATACATCACAAAGGTAAAAAAATATAATCTTTCTTGGTTTTTAAATTTTCATCTAAATTTATGTAACTACCATTTTTTAATTATTTTTTTAATATTTCAATGAAGTTATGAGACAGATAAACAAAGCAGCGATTTTTCCTAACGTGTGGACTCTAAATAGCGGTACACAAAGAAAGAGAAAAATATATAATAATTATAATAAATCGATTCCTTTAATTCTTCCATGGAAACGAACCACATTTCTGAAAAACTCAACTCGTAAATCTCCCATTTTGATTAACAGCCCCACTTCTTTTCTCATCAGGTCCTTTTTTCTCCCAAAAATATACCATTTTTCATAAATATAGTTCTTGAGGGTCTAAATTGTTATTATTTTTTTATTTTTTAATAGGAAATTGGTATTGGCTAGAAAGAGAGATACGGTGTATAAAGTATCGAAAGGCGGATTTTCTATATGTAAAGCTGGAGTTTTGAGCATTGGTGGATCCAATTTGAAATGGTCTAGATCTATTGATACTGACTCTAAAAAGGCCAATCAGGTTTATCCATTTATTCATTTATTTAATTTGGAGTGGAGTTTTAAATATGATTATTTTAGGAAGCGACAATGGCGGTGGCTGAAGCTGAGAGAAAGAAGAGAGAGAAAAGGAAGCACCACCTACAAAACAAGGCCAAAAAGGGTATTTTTTTATTATATATACATTTTCCTCTATTTTCTGTTTCCTTAACTTTATTAATATTAAATTAACAACTGAACATTTTGTTTATAAATTTGATTTATACAGGTCCAAAGACTCCACTAAACCTCAACAAACCCACGTCTTCAACGCGGTATTTTAAAAAAGACAATTATACCCCTACATTCAAAAATCACATTAAAATTACTCTCTCACACTACTAATCATTTTCTCTCTCCAGATATATGAGAGTAACTAAAGGCAACTCTAAGAAATTGGTACGAATTTTAGCAAGCGAAAAAGTACAAAGGAGTCTCCACACTTTGAGGACGCGTTATAAAAGGAAGAACAAAGGGCAGTTTTGTCTTTTCTACACCCGTTTTGGCTTCTGCAATAAAAAGGATGGGACGTGCAATTACGTGCATGACCCTGCCAAAATTGCTATTTGCACTAAGTTCCTCAGGGGCCTCTGCGTAAATTCCGACTGCAAACTCACACATGAGGTTGTAATGCTACCCCCTTCTTTTTATATTATTTTATTCAACTTCTTTTTTTATTTTTTAATTATATTTGTGTTTGCTTAATTAATGCAGATTAAGCCGGAAAGGATGCCGGATTGTTCGTATTTTCTGCTAGGTGAGTCATTAGGTGGTTTTTTACGTTTTGGTCCTGAAAAGTTTTGATAATACTATTTTTAGAAAGATGGAGATTTGAAGGGTGTTTACGGAAATTTTGGCAGGATTATGTACGAATTTGAGCTGTCCTTACAGACATGTGAAAGTCAACCCTAATGCTCCTATTTGTGAAGGCTTTCTTAGAGGCTACTGTTCTGACGGCGATGACGTAATAATTATCAACATTTTATCAATTAATTAATTAAATGTTTTTATACTTTTTTTTATTTGTTAACAATGTTTTTGGAAGCAGTGTAGAAAGAAGCACAGCTACACGTGCCCTCAGTTTGAGAAAAACGGGGAGTGCCCACAGGGACCTAAATGCAAACTTTACCACCCCAAACTCAAATCCAACAAATCCAGCACTTCAAAATCCAGGAAACGGAAATCCTCCTCTTTCCTGCAAAATCCTAATTGTATTCGGCCCCGGTATTTCGAATCCAGCATTGACTTTGGTCAACTCATTGTTGGAAACGAGAAGAATGGAAGTGCCATATTTCCACAAGGGCAATTTGGGGATTTCATGATTTTGGATGAAGATGAGTCTAGCCGCACGGCTTTTGATGCGGTTGAGGAAATGAGAGTTGTGGATGAGGAATCAGAAGGGTCGGATTTGGAGATGGATGATGAGCTGATTAAGCCGTTGAAAGTGATTAGAGATTCAGGATTGGTGGTTTAGTTGGGAAAAGTGAAGAATGGGAAGTTGGTTTGTTTTTTGTTTTTGTTTTTGTTTTTTATTTTATGAGTTCAAATAATTGTAGGGATTACTGATATAGAGAGATGTGATGCTTGAGTTGAGGAATGTATCAAAGTATTTCTTATAGTTGTTTTTCATTATCTCTTTAAATAATGTAGTCCTGTTGGATAAGAACATAGGATACGAGCCAACATATCAAACACATTTACACAATGTTGGGAAATAATTGTCTTAAGGTCTCTGCACTCAATTGAATTGAAATTCAATCTCTATCACATTTAAATAGTTTAATCTCAATCAAGTCGGGGACG
Source organism: Juncus inflexus (assembly GCA_024447665.1). NCBI lineage: Eukaryota > Viridiplantae > Streptophyta > Magnoliopsida > Poales > Juncaceae > Juncus > Juncus inflexus. The sequence goes on from JAJHPC010000011.1 coordinate 836,171, forward strand.
AAGCATGCACCATCTTCTAATATATATATATATATATATATATATATATATATATATATATATAAATTATAAAGAGTTCAAACACATAATATAAAAATTAAATTGCAATAAGACTGAAGCCAAGAGAAAGGGGCATTCACATTCATCCCATATTTCAACACGTTTATTATAACAAAAAATGCTAACTGCCATCCACCTAGCAAAGAAACAACACTACCAAGCCAAGCCAAGACCGCTTTCATCTCCTCCTCATAAACAAAAGCTCAATCTCAAAACAAGACTACAAAAAACGACATTCCACTACAACTCAAAACGCAGGTTTAGGAATAGCTTCCAAATGCGGCAACGTCACCGATCTCAACAACTCCAACGACGAAACCAACCCAAGAAAATGCGATAGTATCGTGTTCGCACAAGCCTACCAAAAACAATAAACTTAATCAAAATTCAAACAAAACACAACAAACACTCAACTCTACTTAAATTCTCTTTAACGATACCTGGACTAAGAAGACGTCGAGGGCCAAAACGGGACTCTGACCTGGCGAAATGCCCTGATAGTACGGAACGGTGGAGGTCGTCAGAGCTTTGGCGACCAACAATCCGACGGTTGCTTGCATGCCAAGAATGGCGGCCCCCATTCCTAATAAATTTAGTACCGCTCCGTTTTTCAGACTCTTCACCACATCCGCTCTTGGCGGCGCCTGAATAAAAGAAAAAAATAAATAAAATAATAATAATAATGCAAAGATTTACTGATGATTTGTGGGAAATTTGCAAAAAATGCCCTTGTATTATTGGAAATTGCAAAAAAGCCCCTGCGTTGTTGCCAAAATTGCGAAAAACTAACATCGTTAGTTTTCTGTTCTAATTATTTGTTCAAAAAAAAAAAATTAATTAATCTCTCATGAAAAAAATTCTTGCAAGTATTTTTTATGGAGAAATGAACCATCATGAGCCCACATTTTCATCGATATTAAAGTCTATACATCATGTTTTAAGTTTTATTACCTTCTAACTAAAGATGGGTGCTTTTTACAATTTTGGCAATAATACAGGTGCTTTTTTAGCAATTTCCAATAATACATTTTTTTTTTTTTTTTTTTGCAAATTTCCCCTGAATTATATATTGATTTAGTAATTTACCTTTGCGGGTTCGTTGGCGGTACGTCTGAGCCGTTCAGAAAGCCGTATATAACCGAAAGACCAGAACACCGACACGAAAGCGGCCGCTATTCCGGCCGCAGTGGAATAGAAGGTGATGGGCGAGGTTATTCTGCCTTGGATTACGCACGAGAAGGATAAGATCGCGCCTGACACGAGCGTGCAGACCAGCTGCCCCCAAAACCCTAACGTGCCCAGCCGCTTGAAGTATTGCGAGGTTTTTAACAGCCTTTTTGTCACCTGGAATTTGAAGTTGTTAGAAAGGATTGCGTGTTTTTGATGGGAATCGAGTCGTGATTTTGTGTGTGCTAATTGAAGTTGTTAGAAATAACGGTGTTTTTGATGGAAATTCAGTCGTGATTTTCGTGTTGGTTGATTTAGAAGCTTGAAAGCTCTGATTGTTGAAGTATTGAATAACCGAAATCATGAAATAATGAAATACACACACGCACACAAGCACACGGATATTTAGGGGATAACCTGAACGAGCTTGGCAGATTCATCTTCAGAAGGGACGGAGCCAGTAGGAGCCGCAGAAACCACGACTGGATTTTTACCTGTTAATTTTAAAGGCGATTTGAGCGGAGTGAGGAAGAGAGAACTTGAACAAGGAGGAGGTGTGGAGATGAGGCGGGGAAGAGACAGGGCCAGCGGCTTGTTGATTTTGCTAGCATTTAGTGGACGGTGAGTTGGGAGGGCGGAGAGAGCGGAGACGCCGCCGGCGACGACGAACGGCGGCGCCAGGAGCATCGTCGCCTGCATTGTGAGAAATAGAAGAGAGAGTGAGGTTTCCAAATCTGTGCTGTGTGATATTATTCATAAATCACAATCCCGATTATACATCAAAATTTGAATTCCCCGGTTTTTAAAACCTGGGAATTGAGTTCCCGGATTTAAAGCTATTGAAATAGCTCCACATACGAAAGTTGCGTGACGTGGCACGCTATTAAGCAGCTGAACAAAAGAATCTATCAACTCACACCTTTCCTTTCTACGCATGTTCACGCAGCCAACAATTCAATGAACACAATGCAAGCAATAGTGGGCTTGTGCGCTCTTTCTCCTTCTTTCCCTTCTTCTTGTTCAAGCTCGAAAAGATCGATTAATCTTAGTGTGAAATCGCAGTATAAACCTACCAGAGCGGTTTCAATTTCTTCAAGCCCTTGTTCTTCTTCTTCTGCTGCTGACGCCATGGCTGCCAAGTGGGCGCAGAAGACCGTCGTCATCCCGGCTCAGCGCCGTGGTTGCCACCTCATCACTCCCAAGGCACCGTTGTTTTCCCCTTTTTTGTTGATTTTTTTTTTGTATTTGAAGTAATTAAGCTGATTGATTGTGAGGTTGTGTTATGAATTAGTATCTGACTGTCCGCTGATTTGAAATTTGTAATTGAGAGTTAATTGCGATTTGAGAATAATCTCAGTTGAATTTTGGATTAGTAGATTGTTGATTTGAGAAAAAATATTCAAAATTCTTGATGTTTTGTTGATTGATCAGATTGTGAAGGAGATTGAGCAAGAGCTCTCAGGCTTCAAATGCGGCCTAGCTCATTTTTTCTGTACGTTAAATTTTTATACATTAAATTACCATATACTATTTGAATATTAAATAATTCAAGCTTATTTCTCACAAAATATTTGGTAATAATATCTACAGTGCAACACACAAGTGCTTCTCTTACAATAAATGAGAATTATGATGATGATGTTCAAGCCGATACTGAAACTTTCCTTAACCGAATTGTCCCTGAAGTAATATATTATCATTTTTAATCTTGTGTTTTTTATGATTTACACCCTCTTACTTTTTAATATGAAAGAACCTAGCTTGAATGATCTTTTTGTAATATATTTGTATTTCAGGGCCATTCTGCACCATGGAAGCACACAATGGAAGGTCGATACTTTATTTTACCTCATTTGATTAATTAATTGATTATATAATTTTTTTTGTATAATTAAATTTTATTATGTTGTGCAGGACCTGATGACATGCCAGCACATATTAAATCCTCTATGTTTGGCTGTGCTCTAACGTATATAAATTTCTCTAGTTTTTTTATATATACAATTTATTTCATTTTGATCTTTTCTTTTAATTATTTTTTTAAGCAATTCCCCGTAATAAATAATGTGATTTATGGATTCAGAATTCCAATCACTGATGGTCGTCTCAACATGGGCACTTGGCAGGTACACTACACAATATTTTCTTAACTTTATATATTCTAAAATTATAAAGTATATATTATATATATGTAGATATGTTTTGATTTTGAATTAAATTGAATAAATGCAGGGAATATGGTTATGTGAGCATAGGGATCATGCGACACCACGCAAAATTGTAATTACTCTCAATGGGATGTAATATTATTTATTTCCTAGTTAATTAAAATGCTTCAATAATTTTGCATTATGGTTGTATTAAGTTAAACTATTGTACTAAGTATTGTACTACTCTTAAGATACTTCTAATATTTTATGTTCTGTCATTTGCAATTTCTTAGGGGTTTGATCGACCTTCTTGTCTATTTTTGCTATCAGTATTACTTTTTATGAGCATGCTATTTGACATTTAAATGAAATAAAAAGCAAATCCTTGATTTCATTGTATTATACTATACTACTTAAATTTGACATTTAAATGAAATAAAAAGCAAATCCTTGATTTCATTGTACTATAATACTATACTACTATAAATAAGTAACTCATTTAAAAATAATAATGAGTTAAGAACAAGGTCAAGGCCAGGCCCACATAAATTTTTTACAAAGGCCTGTGGGCTGACTTTCATCAAAGGGAAGCAACTTGTAAACTACAACAGAGTTTTGAGATATAAAACAGAAAAAAAAAAAACCAATGCAAAAGGCCCAAAACACCAAAATCAAACATCTCCCTCTCTGGCTCTGGCTCTCGCTCTCTCTTGCTCACACACACTTTCCGCAAAATCGATCAAAATTGCCCCAATTTTTCAGAAAGAGAAGCAAGAAAAAGAGAAGAAAACGAAATGAGAAGAGTTCGCGAGGAGAACCAAGGAGACTGACACTACCTTCCATCCTTTAAAATCATTTTCTTTCCTCTTTCCATCGCATTTAGCCTTTCAGTTATCATTTTTTTCTAGTTTCTTTCTTATCTTTTGTTGAGCCTAACCAGTAACTTTCTAACCTCAGTTCTGAACTTTTCTAACCTGTTCTAGCAGAGGGATCATCAGTTATTAGATCCGTATTATATCTAATAACTGTTCTAACCCAAGATACCAATAATTAATCCTGGAAGCAACAATCGTGTCAAAGCAAGATTACAGGGAGACATAAAGAACAACGGCCAATAAGTTCCTTTCAACAGAGCAGTCAGTCCCAGGTGTCTTTTCCATGAAGACTTAATATTTAGTTAGCCTAGTATTTCTTTTTCCAATTCTTTTGACTTTAGTCAGCCTAGTAAAAATCTCAAAATCATGTAATTGAAGAGTCTTTTTTTTATCAACATTAGAAACACGGGGGCTGTCTTCTGTAAGATTCATGTTTGTGTAATAAGTTTTTGTTAGCCAATATTTTGAAGATCAAAAGATTAAACATCAGAGTAAACGTCATACCAATCAAATTCTATGAATTAAATATTTTATTAGCAAAATTTTCATGCCGTCAACAATAAAAATATAGGAGCACTTGAAAGAAGAAATTTTCATGGCTAGAGCCTAGAAGGCCCTATCATTTGCTGAAATGACATTTGGGAAAAAATGTTATACCATGTTATATATTTTCTATAAAGCAACATAAGAAAAACTTGAAAGAATAATAATGTAACAATAAGGTAAAATGAAGCCTAACAATTCCTAACCATCCAAACAAGCTCTTAAGATCGTTGTGAGATATGATTGGGACGGCGTTCACACAAGACAAGTATGGATCACGTCTAAAAATCCATTTTTGGAGATATAATTGGATTAGATGATCCGGTCTACAAAATATTGTATAGACCACCATATATATAATCTTCCTTCCATTTTCTCTATCCTCTCTTCTTTCTTCTTTTTTTGTCCAAATCCAAAACCCTAGTTCGTGAAAGACAAAACAAACCTGCCACGGACCACGGCCGCATCCCTGCTCCATGTGTTACAACCCAAATTTAGATAAGTCGGAAATATTATGGTAATGCGACAATTCAAATTAAGTCGAGGTTATGAATGTAAAATGGTTTTTTCATATCGTTAAAGTAATATAGCATGGGCTAGTTTTATTTGAGATGTTTGGGCCTTATCCATTATTATTACCGAGACCCATGCTTGTTATTCTTCAATAAAAGGCTAGATTTCATTATTTAATGGAATTGGTCATTAACTAAGCATGAATTGTTTGGGCCTGATTTTATTATTGAAGGGATCTGATATATCACGTCGGATTTTTCGTCGTGATATAACGACAGTATTAGTATATAGAGTGTGTATAAACTAAAAATAAATAATATATAGAAAACAATATATAAGTGAAAAAAATGTAAACAATGTATATGTGAAAAATGAAAATAATATATAAAAGTGCGGAAAAAATAGTATATGGTCACTACAAGTTCATTACCAACCCCGTCGTGAGTTCGGATTTCTCATTATTTAATGGAATTAGGCCTTATTAGCCAGGATCACAATTTTTAAATACATGTAATGTATATGTAGCTCAAAATTCTCCAGAAAATTTAAATTTAGTTTCGGTTCTCGAATAAAATTAAATGGGCCAAGCATAAGAATTACATTGGACTGCAGTTTTGTACTCGGCCTCTAAGAAGAGCAACTATGATTAGTCAATTTTTTGATACAACAATTCTAGAAACCATGCAAACTGATTCCGAATCAACTATGAAACCTAAATAAGAAAAAAAAAACTTTCATGTGCTTATTATTTTTTTTTCTTATTTAAACTTTTATGGTTGATTCCGTGTCTAATTAGATGGTCTCTAGACTTTTTGTTTCTGATAGACATATAGGTCTAGGAATTCTAATAACTGGTTGAAAGGGGAGGAGAAAAAAGGGAGATCCTGACCACCGTCGGAAAGAGAAAAATAGACATTGTTGAGGAGGAATTGATGTAATTTTAGGGTGAATATCTTGTAGAAGATGGAGACGATTATTGAGAAGTCGAAGCGAAAGTTGAGTGGGCAGAACGATGATGAAAGGAATGAGTGGACGGGAGAGGGGGGGAGTTGCAATTACGTTGAGTACGAGGAATTACATTATCAAAAGTACATGTATGATCCTTACTTAGTGAAGGAGGAGGAGGAAGAAGAAGAAGAAAATGATCTAGATCTCGAATCCATGGTGTCTGACACAGAAACTTGGGACAGTGGCAATGTGTTCAAGCGCGCTCGCTAATCAGATCCCTCGTACTCCCCTCATGCTGAGGTGGAGGAGGAAGGAGGAGAAGATCCACATGTCAAACCCTTGGTGTTTGATACAGAAACTTGGTACTGTGGCAATTTGTTTGCTTGCATATCGGATCCCTTGTACTCCGCTCCTGCTGAGGAGGAGGAGGAGGAGAAGTTTGAGGAGAGTAATTTGGAGCTAGCTGGTGAAATTAAAACCGAGAGGAGATACTCCCAGATTGTTAGAGCTATTGAACCGGCATTACCACCTCGCTCTTTATGCGATGAACTCCGGTATCCATTTTATGTGGCCGTTGGGTGGGGTAACTGGTACGGCATTGAAGGTTTTATGGTGTTCTCTCTTCCTTCTTTCGTCAGTTAACTAAATCACTTTCTGATTATTAAATCTTGATGCATTTGCCAGATATGGGATCATGTAACTTCAAAACTTGTTAGGATTTTCAAGAATAGCCAGCTTGATGATTCTGAGTTCATGAATGAAAACGAAACAAATATCAGAAAAGAAATAGAGGATTTCCGTGTGATCGCATGGGGTCATAATCTCGATTGGAGTCCTGAGGGACAGGACACTAGCAAGTATGATGATTATCAGCGCCTTTTTCTCTTAGAGTTCCCTGTAAATACCAATTATAAATATTTTGTTCAATTTTTCTTTGGAAAACTTTGTATTTGCCTCAAGATTCACCTTAGATATATGGATGGCAGGTTATTGGATTTAGCGGAACATGTTACCAGCTTGTTTTATACATTTTAAAGAATATCTCTAAATTGAAGCCATACAAATTAAAAAGAGACTTCCATATCCGAAAATAAATTTATAAGAAAATCCCAAAAATGTGGCCATGCAAATCTGATGATTATCACACCTCTAAAATTACCATATAAATCTATAAACTAATTGTGTCCAACTAATTTGAGTACCTAGATCCAAGAAATCATAAAAAAAAACTGCTATTTTTTTTTTAGTTTGTGACTCAATTCACCACCACTCTTTCTCTCTCTTACAGTCTCTGCATTCTGTACATGACCGCCATATTTACAGCACCTACGAAAGTGCCAAAGAATATATCCAGTTCTACGATGAGTTATATCGCAAACTGAAGGTAAGATAGAAAAAAATAGAAGTCAGATGCGAGATATTAGCGGTTGATTTAGAATCTTTCTTGCTAAACTATTATAGGTGTTGGTTATTACTGATATTTGGAAAGCAGGTCCTTATGCAGAAAAGCTGTGTTATATGAAATACTGGCATTTGTTGGCTTAGATGTAAGGAGTTGATATTCTATTCTTGGTTGAGGTTGAAATGATGTTATTCTTTTTTCATTAAGTAGGATGGTAATCGGTTAGGATGGACTAATAAAATAAATAATGTTTTATTTGATTTGATGCATTATTGCATGCATAGGATGGACTAACATAATAAATAATGTTTTGTTTGATATGCATATGAAGGAATGTGTGCAAAAAGTGGCGCTTGATGGCTATTTTGAGCAAAGGACGGAATTCTTCTCAATACTGTGGAAAGAGGTGATTAAGAGAAAAAGAGAATGGAGTCCTGTCTTGAATGAATATAAAATGGAGTCCTTTAAACTTCAAGAGTCAAAACATCTTGTTATGTATGCCTCGATATCTCACCATATTATATTTTCTTTTTGGTAATGATATTTAGGAAATATTAGGAGAAGGAAATAAATATTTAGGAAGTATTTGGAGGATGGAAGGAGGTGATTTATTTCCATATTTGTATCGTCAGTTTAGGTTATTTTCATATTGTATTTTTAATTTAGGCAGTTTATATTTTGGTAATTAGTCATGGCTCTCTCCTATATAAAGAGCCCTTTAGCTATTGTAATAGCATCCCAATTCTTACAATGTAGTCTCTCAATTGAATAAACGTTTTCTCTCTTCTTCTCTAGTTATTTCTCTCATGAATTTTCTTTTTCTACATCCACATTCTCCCCATTACCCTAACAAATTGGTATCAGAGCTATGTTACGACAATGTTTGTGCTTCCGTAAGTCAAGTATACCGTCTTGTTCTATCATGAATTCAAGTGAGGTTATGTCGACTAAATCTGATACTGAGAAATATGATAGCACGAACGAATTTTCATGGAGGCTATATCAGTTGGCGCATGGAAGAAGTTAGAAGACATCTACATGGAGAAATTAGTTATCAACCGGTTATGTTTGAAGCAGCGATTGCACTCTTTGAAGATGGCATAAGGTATGCCAGTTAAGGTCCATATTTTGGGAAATATCAGTTTCTTTAATAATGTGGAGCCAATCGATAATAAGATGGATGAAGATGATAAAATCGTGGTGTTCTTGTGCATGCTGCATATGTTTCATACTAGAGAATCACTTGCCATTAATGATGTCAAGAGTAACTTATTAGTCAAGTCTGGCATCGACAATGACTTGCCCATGGCCGAAAGTAGTCATCAAGAGATCGGGTTGTTTGTGGAGAGGAGAAGACCTAAGGAGAGAGATGCAACATTAGAGAAGACTCATTCGCAATTCAAGTACAAGAACCTAATGAGCAACTATTGCAAGAAGACGGGACACCTTAAGGCCGACTGTTACAGCTCAAAGAGAAGCAGGAGGCAGATAACGGTGTTCTATCGGAAGAAGCTTACGAGACTAAATTCGGTAAGGTTGAGGTACTTTTTGTGGCGAATGAGAAGGAGAGATTTGAGAAGAATTTGGTGGGTTCGGGTAATTCAAATCAGATGATCCTGAATCGAGAGTGGTTCACCACATATGAGGCGTCTAATGGAGATGTTCTTTTGGGAGACGATCATCTATGTTGTGTTGCCGGTGTTGGCACACTTGAGATCAAGATGCAGGACGGAGTTGTTCATTTGATCAAGATGCAGGATGAGGTTGTCCATTTGATCAAGATGCAGGGCCAGGTTGCCCATTTGATCTTATTATGCGTTCTCGGAGATATCGGTTGTAAGTTCCGATGTGAAGGTGGAGTCCTCAAGGTATCTAGATGGGCTCTTACATCGATGAAGGCTAGAATGACTGGTGTGTTATATATTCTGGAAGTCCAGAGTACCGGAAAGTTATTTCGGGAAGTTGGCGCAGTTTTAGGCTCGTTCGTCGTCACCTTCTCTGCCTCAGTTAGAAGGTCAGAGTTTATGATTGGATGCGGGATGACAATTTTGAGTACGAGGGATCTACTGTGTGGCCAGAATATCGGTGTGTTATATTCTGGAAGTCCAGAGTACCGAAAAGTTATTTCGGGAAGTTGGCGCAGTTTTAGGCTCGTTCATCGTCGCCTTCTCTACCTCAGTTAGAAGGTCAGGGTTTACGATTGGATGCGGGGTGACAATTTTGAGCACGAGGGATCTACTGTGTGGCCAGAATACCAGAAAGCATGAGTTGTGAAGATTTCGTTTGTGGCAAACGGAGGAGACTCAGCTCTAGTAAAGCCGTTCATCGCACGAAGGAAATTTTGGACGATATCTATTTAGATTTGTGGGGACAAATTTGTGATCCTTTTATAAGGATTGTTCAGCACTACATGGTTGTTCGCTCTCGACAACAGAATGGCGTGGCTGATCGAAAACTACTCGAGAAGGCTTGGTGCGTGTTTTATTTTTATTGGGGCGGACTCATGCGAGGAGTTCTGGAATACTGCTTGGTGGTATTTGGATATCCCGTTTATGAACAAGTTGTTAAATGGATACTCGATTATGAGGAGAAAAAATATATTCTTCTTGGGATATGCTTCAGGTGTAATGACATATCATTTGTGGTGTCATGTTACAGAACTACTTGTTTTGAGAGACGTGGCTTTTGATCCGGTTATGTTACGGGTAAGGGAGCGATTGTCTGATCTGGCTTTTGAGGATGGTGAGACGATCACGAAGAAGGTGGAGTTTGCTATTCCCGATCAACAAGGTAAAGTTACTAAACGTAACTTGGAGTATTGTGTTGACTCTCACTTTGGAGGATGGTGTATCGATTAAGGAGAGCCAAGAAGGGCAACGGCCTTATGCTTTGCCTCATGTGGAGCGGCAAAGTGGCTTGCTGCATTAAGGTGGAGCTCATTTTGGATAGTCATTTTTACGGCCGTGTATCAAGGATGAGATTTCGAGTCAAGGTGGAGATTGTTATGTATGCCTCGATATCTCACCATATTATATTTCCTTTTTGGTAATGATATTTAGGAAATATTAGGAGAAGGAAATAAATATTTAGGAAGTATTTGGAGGATGGAAGGAGGTGGCTTATTTCCATATTTGTATCGTCAGTTTAGGTTATTTTCATATTCTATTTTTAATTTAGGCAGTTTATATTTTGGTAATTAGTCATGACTCTCTCCTATATAAAGAGTCATTTAGCTATTGTAATAGCATCACAATTCTTACAATGTAGTCTCTCAATTGAATAAACGATTTCTCTCTTCTTCTCTAGTTATTTCTCTCATGAATTTTCTTTTTCTACATCCACATTCTCTCCATTACCCTAACACATCTTAAGTATTCCCGTGATTACTCTCTTCTATTCACGAAGGTATATGTAGTCTCTCTCTCTAATATTGAGCGGCGGTGGCCTGAACTGAAGGAGAAGATCAAAAGGCACCAGGCTGGATTGACAGAGATGAAGGAAAACACAAAGTACCCCGATCGGTGAAGCGTGTTGTATGACTAGAATGTTATCGTTAAATGACAGAAAAGGGTTTCTTAATTTGGAGGAATTACAACAACTATTTGTTCTAATATTTATTTTTTTGACTAAATTCGTTCCAATGTTGTTAATTTGGAGATTATAAGCAACCGTTTTTTCTTTTCCTTCTTTGGAGAACTGTCCATCTTATAAAAAAGAGAAAATGATTTCCTTGGCCTACTTAAACATCTCCAAAATACTGTCGGTTAATAAATAGGTTTGACCATTTAATTAATATATATGAGATTTAAAATCACTACTAGAAAATAGTTTTTTAGTGGTGGTGTGTTTTTTCAGCGGCGGCACCGCCATCGAAAATATTATCACTAGCGGTTCGAGTAAACCCCCAAGTGATAAAAATTGACCACCACCGATAATCAATTTCAGCGGGGGCCCCGCCGGTGATGATATTAAAACCCCTCTGCTAAATTTTGCGGGATAATTGAAAAAAAATTCAGAAATGTGAGGGAAACTAAAAAATTATCACCGGCGGTTTGTTTTTCTAAACCGCCGGTAATATTCATAAAAATATTATCATAGGGGGTTTTTATCATGGGCCGCCGGTGATAGATATTTTTTTTGTTTGGGCCAAAAGCAAAGTTTCTAGGGTTTCAATTGTAAAGATGATAGGCTAAATCAATTTAGGCTTTATGGTTTTTGATTTTAGCCGCTGAAATTATGGCAAAATAAGCACATTTTTTTTAGGGTTAGAGTTTAATTATTATTTTCTCTAATTGTTGAATTTTTCCCTTTATTAGAATCCTCCGTATTCGATGTCGCGCTCTCTTCGGATTCGCCTTCTCCTCTCTTCTCTTCGAAGGCAAGGTAAATTGAGTTTTTTTCTTCTTCTATTAGTTGTGTTTCTTTAGGATCTTTGTTTATTAATTGGAGAAAAATCAATTTTGTTGTAATATTATTTATGCCATGATATGTACTAGACCAGACGTGTCATACTCATTGAGCGCAACGAGCAAGGTATCAGTCTAATCCAGGTGAAAGTCACTGGATAGCTGTAAAGAGAATCCTATGGAGGTCAGGAAGGCGAGCTTAGGTTATTTATTTTTCCTAATGATGGCGCAGTTACATGGAAGAGTTCCAAGCAATGTTCTGTAGCAGATTCTTCAACGGAAGCAGAGTATATAGCCGCTACAGAAGCAACTAAAGAAGCTATTTGGATAAAGAACTTTTTGGAGGAGCTAAGAGTAGTTCTGAGCATCTCGGAACCATTAGATCTATATTGTGACAACAATGGAGCGATCGCACAAGCAATGGAATCGAGATCTCACCAAAGGTCTAAGCACATACTTCGACGCTTCCATTTGATCAGGGAGATCATACGAAGCGGTGATGTTAAAATGTGTAGAGTGCCATCGGACGACAATGTCGCCGATCCGTTCACTAAACCGCTCCCGCAAGCAAAGCATGAGAGTCATATTAGGTCTATAGGACTAAGATGCTTAGAGTTGGCCTAGTGCAAGTGGGAGACTCTAGGATTAGTGCCCTACGCCAAATGTATTTGTGCTAGAAAATAGATTATGTATTAAGACATTAAAATGTTATTTTTTATATATCTGTGTGGATGGTTTGTGAATGTACATTTACATTCAATAAAATGTTATTTCTTATATATCTGTGTGGATGGTTTGTGAATGTACATTTACATATCTTATATCAATCATGAATGACACTTCGGGTTCACGTCATCAGAATACGTGATTCTGATAGTAGAACTGTGAAATAACGAATGACATTCTAAACTGTCCCTAGTGATATGTAGGATGTTTATAGAGATAAATATACTTCAGGTAAGAAGTTGGATGATCATGTTCTGCTAATCATGGACTTAGGAATGTCATTAGTGATTCTCATATGAATAGTGTGTTTGTTCCTACGTCCTGAGGTCACCATGGATTCCTGTATGTGGAATTGCATGCTTTAATATTATTCTACGTCATCCATAACGGGATGACCATTAGGGTAGTCATTAGGTATGCACTGAATCATGACGAGGGTTGTGAGTGATCAAGATGTGATTTGTTCCCCTCGTTAAGAGGGAGATATCTCTGGGGACCCTAATGAACTAGGACCGAAGGGATTGCATGGCCATGCTCAAAATGGATTAACACGTGTTGTTAATATCACTTTGTATTTACTCAGTCTAATTCTCGATCATGAAAGAGGCTTTGATCAAACTCAAGGATAGCATACTTCCATGCCTTGTGATTAAGACATATATCGTAGAACAAAAGGAATAAGCAAACATCTATTCAGATAGGTTTATGATTGTTGATCATTTCATGTAACATGGGTAACCATGACATTAGTCTAGAGGTTACTCATGACTTACGATCTTTAAAAGATCGTTGCTAGTATTAAATGGAACCTACACGGTCGCACAATGAACTTCATTCATACGGGATGAAAATACCTCAAAATAGTTATACATATGATGTATAAATTGGTGAACGAAATAATCAACTATTGGATAGTTGATTGAACAAAAACAACAAAATTCCGTTGGCAATAGAATAAAAAAATAAAAATAAATAGCAAGCAGAAAAAACAACCAAATATATTAAACTAATAAAAAAAAGCAGAAAAAATTAAAATAACAGGAAAAATCCTAATTTTGCAAGAACCTTGATTTTCTCTATCAAGTTAAATACATATATAATATAGTTAAAAAATCAAATAAGAAGTAAAACAATAGAATAAACATAGAAAAATTTAAAAAAAGCTAAGTTCATCTCTAAATTGAATAGATAAATAATAAAATTGCAAAACAAATTTACATAAAATAAAGGCATAGACAGAAAAAATGAAAAATGAAGACAGAAAAAACACAAAAAAAATCTTGTTCTGAAATTACCATCTTGTGCCAGCAGGCCCCCTGTTGTTTTCATGTAGTTGAAAAATCAGTCGAAAACACGAAAAAAAAAATAAATTTTGAATTTGAATACCAGGCAAACTAAAAAAAGAATAAAATAAAGAACAATAATAAAATATTAGAACCTACTTCAAACCATAACTTACAAATCAATCCAGATTCAAATCCTAAACCAAAAATTATCACCTTCAATCAGTGTTTTAGAAATCGCTAGACGATCGCCAGGCGCTAGGGCAGTGACTAGCATCTAGGGCACCGGGTTTTAGGATCATAATGGAAGTTTTCTCATTAATATACGCATATATAAAACAAAGATATAAAATTTAGGAAATTTGGGACAAAAATTCTTGGAATTAGGTGGGAAAATAAGAATTAATTGGAAAAAATGTGATTTAAGCGGACTAATCGGATCTAGGCGGAAAAGTCGGTAGCCGGGCGGAAAAATCGGCAGCCAGACGTTCAGGAATGAGGTGGAATTAATCAGTAAAATTCAAAATTAATTGAAAAAATCGTTTATATATAGAAAAAATCTCTAATTAATCGAAAAAAATCAGAAATTAGACGGTTCTAGGCGATAAATCTGATTTTTGGGCCAATTTGACCAAAATTCTCGTTGGAGGCATGATTAGCGCCTAAGCATGATTTTTAGAACACTGCCTTCAATTCTAAATCCATCATCAAAACATAATTATAAAATCTAAACCCTACAAAAGTAGAATAAAAAGTAATAAATACAAAAGACAAAATGAAGAAGCATAATTAAAAACACAAAATTAAAAGAAAATAAATTAAATAATGGAAAAATACCACAAATTTAAACCCTAAACCTTAGGATTTACTAAAAAAAAAAAAAATCCAGAAATCCAATTCAATATGAAAAACTCTGAAAAAGATTTGTAATTCTACCGCGGTCGGCCTTGATTGCGTAAGAAGTGAAGTTGATTGCACAACGCGTGACAAGGCAGTCGACAATCTTGAATCTTGACTATGTACAAACTGATGTCATCGCGATTGTTGTGCAGTGAAGGGCTGAACGTAATTCTTACTTGGGTGTTGTCGTAACCTGGTCGTCATCAGAGCTGTCGGTATGACTGTATTCATCGTCGGAATGATAATCGGTCTCGCTTTCATACTCGTTGTCGCTTGACGTAATGACGCTACAAGCAGAGTGAAATTTTGGTGAGTGGTGAAATGTGATATACTATTGAACTTTTTAAAATAGGTAAACCGTATGTGTTGTCTTGAAAGGGTTGATGACTAGCCTCTGATGGGTTGATTTTAGCGCTGCTGAGATAGATTGCAACAAAGGGATATGTTAACAGTGTATTCGATAGCAGGTATGTATCGGTAGAGTTGATGATGCGGGATGATGTATTCGTGTAAATGCTAGTTGTAGAGTATGCTTCTTCATTTAGTTTTAGTGAGACTCAGATTTCTATCTTTGGAATAGTTTCCCATAAAAATGTGATATCTTGTTTCATAAAATTCAAGTATTTTTCTTCTTCAATAATTGGGGCACAAATCAATTACGATGTTAGTATTATGTGAGAATGAAACATAACAGAAGAAATTTCCGTTGCATGATATTTTCTCTTTTGTCTAATCCATAATGTTTTTTTAGATTGGTGATATGGAACTCTCGGAAGCAATTATTTACGGCAGAGAAGATGATAAAAGAAGGATTGTTGAACTTGTACTATCAAATAATCACAAAAACCATGATATTAATTTTGTTTGCATAGTCTCTGATCGGGGCATTGGCAAGACCACCATGCTCCGTCTCATTTACCAGGATGAAAGAGTATGTGGTTCTTTTGATACAAGATTATTCATTCCCATGCCTGGGAAATTTGATGAGAAGATGCTTCTTAGAATGATTATAGAGTCACTAACTTGTGCCTCTTGTGATGTTACCGAGCTAGGAACTCTAGAGGAAATAGTAAAGGAAGAACTCACGGGTAAGAAATTATTGCTAGTTTTGGATAATTTTGAGAATAAGGACCAAGGATTCTGTAATATTCCGTTGGTGCTCCTTAATGTTCCTCTGAAAGGAAGTGCTATTGTTGTTTCCACAAGGTTGGAAGCTGTTTCTGATATCAAGGGATTGGTGCAATACTATTATTATCTCAATCATTTATCAGACCACTGGTGTTGGATGATTTTTCATCAGTATACTTTCGGTCAATATTCAAATGTCGATCCTAACTTAGTTAACATTGGTAAGCAACTGCTTGCCAAATGTAGAAACATTACATGCATCACGGTGCTTAGTGGTCTCTTAAGGCATTCAATTACAGAAGATTGGTGGAAAACTGTATCAGAAAGTAGCTTGTGGGAAATGGACGAAAAAGGTGGTGATACATTACCGGTTTTAAGGGTTTGTTATGAATTTTTGCCCCCACATTTAAAGAAATGCTTCAAGTATTGCTCTTTATACCCTAAAGATTATTTTTACCAGAAACACCATTTAGTTCTCATGTGGCTATCACAAGGTTTCATTGAGCCAAGAGAAGGAAGAGAACTTGAAGAAGTTGGTTTAGAATACTTTGATGAGATGTTATCTCGGTCATTTTTTCAACGTTCAGCCTTCCATGAAACTAAGGATAAGTTTTTAATGCCTGGTCTTATCCATGATTTGGCTGAACTTGTTTCTATATGCGAGTGCTTTAGGTCCCAAGGATGTGTGCAAAACGTGCCTCAAAACGCTTGCCATTTATCTATAGTACCTAGTGAGTATCAATCTATTTCAATCAAGGATTTAATAGGAGACGCACAAAATTTGCATACAATTATGGTTGTGACCAGATCAGCATTGCAACATGAGAGCATTTCTTCCCCTGCAGTGAATCTAATTAACTTGGATGATCAATTCATAAAATGTGCTAGTTTACGAACATTGGATTTGAGCTATACTGATATAGAAAACATGCCCAGCTCTATCGGATTACTAAAAAATCTGCGGTATTTGGGTTTTAGTGGTACCAACATTAAGTGCATCCCTCAGGAAATATCTGAATTGTTCTATCTTGAAACATTAGAGGCCAAAAATTGCCATTATCTTGAAGAATTACCTGGAAATATACAAGAATTGCTTAACCTTCGTCATCTTGATGTAACTAAAGAACCGATGTGTGTTATTATGCCAAGTGGCATAGGGCAATTGGTTAATCTACGTACTTTGAGTACATATCATGTGGGGATCGAGCAATCACATTGTAGAATTGAAGAGTTGAAGAATTTGAATTATCTAAATGGAAGCGTTAAAATTTATGGACTCGAGAATGTTACAAATGGAATTAATGCCAAAGAGGCTAATTTGGGAAGTAAAGTGTACTTGGCATCTTTATCATTACATTGGAGTGATATCTTGACTTGTGATGAAGGCGATGAAGGTGCGGAAGTTGGTGATGAACTCCTTGAAAATCTTCAACCTTCTCACAACATTAGGGAATTGGTTATTAGGAATTATCCAGGGAATAAATTTCCGTTGTGGATAGAATTTCCAACCTTCACAAATTTGGTATCCATTATACTTGATAACTGTTATAACTGCAAAAAAATTCCCAATCTAGGTAGACTTCCAATGCTTAGGTATCTCAGTATACAGAAGATGTATTGTGTTCAAAGAATGGATTTATATAATGGATATCCATCTTTGGAGATATTAAATATTTGGGAGATGTATGAGTTGGAGGAATGGATTCAAACAAAGGATGAAGATTTTCGTGACGATTTCCGTCGCCTTCATACTCTATCAATAAACAAATGTCCGTTCTTAAGGAATATACCCCATTTTCCATCTTTAATTGAATTAGCAATCTATAATTGCACCCATATACCAGAAATAATTGAACTTCCATCACTCGTGTCCTTGAAAATTGAGGGTTTTCTGAAAACCACTTCCATTAAGTTGCCCCAAAATCTATCTCGGCTCGAGAAACTGGAAATTAGTCAATGCCCAGGGCTTTTATGTGTTGAAGAATTGACTTATATCGAGAATGTAAAAATCATCGGATGCCCTAAATTGTATGTAAGCAAGAATCGGCACCCTATTCATTTGAAGGAAAAAAATGATCCCAGGTAATGCTCATATGGTTTTATATTAGTGAAACTCTTACTTTTTTTACCTTTTGCTGTATTGTAACGTGTAAGTATAATATATGTGATGAATGATTTTTTTGTTACTTAAGTGTACTGGAACAAGGTAAGGAGGTCGATTTGAATGAAAGCTTGTGCTTGGAGTCGAACATATCCCTTCCATCGGATGAGATGGTGCCTCCTAGTTCATCGAACAATGAACAAGAGAACGAAGTGTTGTCAAAGAAAAGGTATATTTTTACTAAAAAACTTCTTTTGAACATCTATCAGTCTCTTTTATAGTTTATGCCTTGTGTGAAACATGTTATAGTCCATTCAAACATCTATCCGTGACTGTGTCAAGAGCAATGAAGAAAATCCAGACACTGAATTTTGCCCTTGGTTTTCAAACAATCCATGCTCTTATTTCGTGTTACCAAATACAAAATGTTTGATCTTGGAACTCAGAGAAAACAAAGGCCATCCATTATATGTTGGAAAACACATTTAGTCATTGATTGGTTTGGCCAAGTCCCCAAATATAAGTCACAATCAAAATTTTGAATTTCCTTCCTTTTTTTTATATCCGATAGGAGGATTGATGCAACATGGATGACCCAAGTGCGTCAACTGGAGGATGGATATTCCTGGAGGAAGTATGGCCAGAAGGATATTCTTGGAGCCAAATATCCCAGGTAACTACGTCATGAGAAATTATTTATTTTTATTAGAACAATAATATATTATAGAATTCCTGGTGTATGAAGAACACCCACGAGTAATAATTGTGAATTTGAATGTTGAACAGATCTTACTACCATTGCGCGCATAGAAACACCAACAAAGCATGTCTAGCAACCAAGCAAGTCCAGCCGATTTATGAGGACCCCAATATCTTTGATGTTAGGTACGTAGGGGAGCACACTTGCCCATCGGGGGGTTCTAGCCTTGGAGGTTCCTCCTCTATATCAGGTACCGAGTCATTAGGGAGCGATGTCATTGATGTTGCTGTGCAGAATTCGGGCGAACCCTTCATGGTGTTCGAGGAACTCCAATTTGAGGACAAGTTTTGGAACTTTCCTTGTTGAACACAACAGTTGTTCGCTGCAAATGGGATGCACTTTTTTTTTATTCTTCTTCCTTTTTCTGGTCTACGCTGATGCCATCTGGTGTCAGGTCTTTGTATCATTCTTTTATGTTCAATATCTAATATCTGGAGGTATGCCTCTTCAGTAACTGGCATGCAATTTCACTGTAGTTTACACATGTACATTAATTGGATTTGAAAAAGAGGAGCAACAATTACAATGGTCAGCCGATTTCAACCATTCTGTTTCTGGCCTTATATTTAAAATGGACTAAAGGTACTTTGTGTATTTAGTTGTGCCCAAGCATTAAGGTATACTAGAGCTGACTAGTTAATTTGTTGATTTAAGAATTTTGGGAGACAAATTTAGATACAAATTATTCTTATTAGATTATATGATTATAATGCATAATAACTTAACTAAGACTAAAAAAATTAACTAATTTAATAAATAAAGGAAAAAGACTGTTTTTGACCTTACAAAACTTGCATTACATGTTTCTGAAAAAAAAAATTCATTTTTTTAGTACTTCACAAAATTTACAAAGAAGTTGGAGAATTTTTTTTCATTTTATTATTTGGCAAATATTTTGTGAAAAAAGAGAATTCAGAAAGATATTTATCATAAAATTATATATGGAAAATATTTATATATATATATATATATATATAACTTGTACAAACAAAGTCCGAATTTTGCTTGTGACCAAAATTCTACATATATCATCAAAAATTCAAATTTCAACCGTACGGATGGAATATATATGTTTTGAATATGTTGTAGATTAATTTTCACAAGAATCGTTATATTATATCATTACCATCATATATTATCAAAATTCATCAAAAAATATATAATACATATTATATATATTTTGATGATACATGATGACAATGATATAATATTCCGATTCTTGTGCAAATTAATCTACATCATATTCAAAACATATATATTCCATCCGTACGGTTGAAATTTGAATTTTTGATGAATTTTGATCACAAGCAAAAGACTTTGCTTGTACAAATTGTTTAGTCATCCTCATATATATATATTTACGAAAAGTTACTTCTTGAAATATATTTTCTGGAAGTTTTTTCTTAAGAACAATGTATGAAATTTTTTTTTTTTTGAGAAATATTTTTATGAAACAAAAATGTTGAAAAAAATTCCTAAGAAATTCGTGAAGAATTTTTTTTATAAGAAAGTTTTCCAAAAGAAAATTTCTACAACATTTAATTTTTGCGCTTAAAATTTTTTATACTTTTTTTCAACGCATCACAATAAAATGCTATATAAGAATTTGAGTATGCATGCCATGTTGACATTTAATAGCCAGATCATCATGTAATTAAAGATCTTGATTGAACTAAATTGAGAGCTAAGAAACTATTGAACACAAATTGAAAGTTTATGGTCGAATTGAACATTAAAGCATAGATTAGGGGAAAAAAATAGAACTTTTCTCAATAATAAATAGGTAGATATTTCTCATTTTGTTAAAACAATGGTTTAATTCATATTACTCTAATGTATTAGGATCCTTTAAATTCTGATTATGTATCTTTTAGGGTATAAACGAATAATATTATTTTTATCATTTTATTTCATTGGCATAATTATCAGTGGGTCCGCCAGACCTTTTGTAGAAAAAAGAGTCGCTCATGGAAGTTTTATTGTCACATGTGTGTTATGTTTAAAATTTGTAACTGAATTCATCCATGTACTTAAAAAAATGACTCATTATATCAAATAGCACTTATATGTAATCCTATTTAACTAATAATTCATTTTTCTTGTGTGATTTTTTATTACACTTTTGATGAAAAAAGTTTTAAACGGGTTTCACATAAAAATGATCTCACCCACCATACATAAATATTACAAAGATGAAGATGTAGCCACATCAACATCAACTTATCTAACTTGTGGGGCCCTTTTTTCCTCTGATTCTTTGTGATCCAAAATCCCTAATTTGAGTGTTACAAAAATATTGTATAGAAGATAATACAAAAAAAATTTACCAAGTACACGTGTCATATATTCTCACACCTAGGTAATTAATTCTAACTCTATATTTCTCATCTCTTATGAGTTTTCTCATTGGGCTATATTATCACTTTTTTTTTTTGTTAAATCTTAATAGTATACAAAAAGGAAATGGGTTATTACAGAATTCTGCAGTATACAATGTTAAACCATTGTTGGCTGGGCTAGGATTATGAGCAGACTACATGTTAAATGAATGAATATTCTTTGCCCAATTGGCCCACATTTCATAACTCCATTTAAAAACGGAGATCTCCAGTTTAATTAACTAAAAAAAAAAAAGAGATATTGTACCTCGCGCCAGCGCCTTCTCTTCTTCAGTTCTTCTCCCTCAACTTCCAGTTCGGTTGGGTTTAAGAACAGCGACCGATTTTCACTCTCTTTCCAGTCAAAGCTCCATGAATCGAATAACCAGAATGGAAAATCGCAGCGCGTTTAGTTGCGGAAAGAACGATGGATGGACGGAGAGAGAACCAAACCAGCTGGTTAGTTACTTTATAATTTAAATACATGAGTTCGTTTACTAATTTTAGCTTCTCACATCTTCTGTTTCTTTCTCTCTTCGAAATTGAGAAATACAATTCGTTTTCTAATTTTAGCTTCTGGAACCTGGGTGTTTCTTTTTTTCTTTTCGTTTTTTTTGTTGATCGTAGATAAGTTCCACGAGCTGTCTCTTCTCTTTCTTTTGAAATTTATCCCACAAGTGAATTCCGAGAGAAATTATTTCGCACATTTCAGGTGAATTTTTGTAGAGAAATTAATTGCTTTTCCTCTCTACATTTCAATTTTTTTCTCAAAAGTAAAACCAACGATTTAATTTTTATAATAAGCTTGATTTCCAACTTTTTTTTCACAATTTTGCAAAGAATTTCAGTTTTTCTTAATCTTATTTTATCCAATTCTTCCCCAAATTCCCAAATTCATCAAAATTTCAATTTTTTTCTCTGAATTTACAGGAATCCCTCATAAAGCTCGCTCAAAATGCTACGAATTCTCCTCTCCTTCCTCCTAATCACCACCGCCATTTCCGCCCCAAATCACCCCTCCTCAAAATGGCAAACCCTAACCGGTAAATCAATCATTTCACTCAAAGTCGCTGTACTTTATTCAAATCTCAATTCAGCCCCCGTACTACCAATTCCAACTTAGTACACGTTACAAAAAGTTTAAATCAGCATTACAATCACCAAATCATAATCCAATTAACCTACATTTATCAACTCTATATTTATTTACCCCCTTTTTATACTTTTCTTTAATTAATTAATTATTATTATATTTTAAACAGGAGAGGCGCCAGCTGTCATAGCAAGAGGCGGCTACTCAGGCGTCTTCCCAGACTCGAGCACGTTCGCCTACAAATTCGCGGTGGCCACAACCACAAAAGACATAATCCTATACTGCGATTTACAAATGACAAAGGACGGGATGGGAATGTGTAGGAACGACATCAGGCTGGATAATTCCACTACAGTTTCCTCTGTTTTTCCCAAGGGAATGAAGGAGTATACTATTAGTGGGGAGAAAGTGCGAGGGTATTTCTCCGTGGATTTCACATCTGACGAGCTGTATAATAACATTTCGTGTAAGTAAGGGTATTTTTGTGATTTTTAGTAATTTCGGGGGTTTTGTGATTAATTTTTTTTTGGTTTGATAGTGATACAGAATATATTTTCGAGACCGAGTGCATTTGATGCGAGTTTGGGGCCGTTTTTCCTTCCTGATTTGATGGACATGCAACCGCCTCGCGTCTGGATTAATGTCCAGGTATAAAATTTAATTAATTATTCATTTTGGCATATTCGCCCCTTGTAAAATTATATATATTTTTGTTTCAGTGCAACACGTTTTTCAAAGAGCGTAAACTGGATGCTTTACCGTTCCTTTTAGACGCGGTTTCCCAAGTCCAAATAGACTTCATTTCCTCGCCCGAAATCTCCTTCCTAAAAACTCTAAATTCCCAGCTCGCCAAATCCAAAAAGTCTCCCAAACTAATCCTACGATTCCTCTCCCAATCCTCCGTCGAACCAACCACCAACCAAGCCTACTCCGCAATCCTAAAGGATCTCAAAACCGTGAAATCCTATGCGAGCGGGATTTTGATCCCAAAGGATTACGTCTGGCCGGTGAATAAGGGTTTGTATTTAGAGGAATACACGGGAATTGTGGGTGAAGCGCATAATTTGGGATTGGAGGTTTTTGTCTCGGGATTCGCGAATGATTGGGTGGGAAGCTATAATGATAGTTACGATCCTACAGCTGAGATTTTGAGGTTTGTTGACGGTGGGAATTTCTCGGTCGATGGGATCCTAACGGATTTCCCTTCCACTGCTACTGAATCCATCGGTAAAGTTAAAAATAATTTAGTAAATAAATTATGTAATTAAATATGTTGATTAAAATGTGTTTTTGTTTACTTATTGTTTGGTTTTTGATTTGCAGCTTGCTTGGCGCACAACGAGGATGAGAAAAAGAAAGGTACGAATAATCAAACAAATTGGTGAAAAAATAGTTCTTTATATTAATAATGTTGCTTAAAAAATTATTTTTTATCTAAATAATATTGCTTAAAAATAGGTCTCATTTTAACAACGCTAGAACCAAACCCCTAAAAAACTATTTCTAAGCAATTCAGTTCAATTAAAAACCATTTCCTAATGCTACAAATAACATATACACATTTTCATTTCTCCAAATCCCAACAACATACATTTATATTCATCTCTCAAATTTCCTTTCCTAAGCAGGAAAAGTCCTCATAATCTCGCACAATGGCGCGAGCGGCGTGTTCCCACCCTGCACGGACCTCTCCTACCAACAAGCCGTCTCTGACGGCGCTGACATCATCGACTGCTCCGTCCAGCTCACCAAGGACGGCATCCCGTTCTGCCTCGACTCTCCTGATCTGACGGCCAGCACCACCGCCGTCTCCGCCTTCATGGACCGGTCCGCTGTTGTAAATGAGATCCAGCCGAATGGAGGAGTCTTTAGTTTCGATCTCACTTGGGATGAGATTTTGACTGTAAAACGTAAGTTTTTTGGGATTTTTTTTTATATGTTTGGGGTTTTTTTAAATGGGGCCCTGGGAAATGTGAAATGTGAAATGTGAAATATTTTTAATTTTTTTAATATATTTGTGATTTTTTAAATCTGACCTTGGAAAATGTGAAATATCTAAAATACCTCTTATATATATATATATTTTTGTTTGGAAATTTGCAGCGCAGATGGATAGTCCGTTGGCGCAAGGAGGACTGTTGAGAAATCCGGCAGCCAAAAATTCCGGAAAATTCATGACACTCAACGACTTCCTCAGTTTCGCCAAAAACAGCTCCGTTTCCGGCATTCTTATCAACATCGAGGTAATTTCAAACTCACATTTCCAAATCCTTCAATCACCTATCCTTCAATTTCCCTTTCTAACCCTTCCAATTCTAACAACAGAACGCGCCTTATCTCGCATCAAAAAAGGGCCTTGACATAGTCAAAACGGTCTCGGACGCGTTAACCAACGCGAGCTACGACAAGCAGACGAAACAGAAGGTGCTCCTCCAATCGGACGACACCTCGGTGCTCGCCAGCTTTAAAAAGACTTCGTATGAGCGTGTTTTGAGGATCAAGGAGGACGTGACTTCCGTGCCGGCGCTGAGCGCGAGTGAAGTCAAGTTGTATGCGGATTCGGTCAATATTCAGAGGACTAGTCTTACTATCAATACTGCCATTGATCTTTTATCAGGTATTAAGAATAATTTAACAAGGGGATAAGTGCAATGTCAGTCCCTGTAGTAGTTTGGTTCAATTGCCTTTTATTTAGTCCTTGTACTATTAAATTTGACTTTTTCGGTCCCTGTACTTTATGAAAATATGCATGACTAGTCCCTGAGTTGGGGACTCTAATCATGTGCAATTGTTTAAAGTACACTGACCAAACATGTCAAATCAATAGCACAGGGACTAGCCTATGGGCGTTTGAGGCAAAAAAAAAAAATAAATAAATAAATAAATAGCACAGGGACTCAACTGAAATTATATTAATTAGTTAATTAATTAAATTTTTTTTTTTGTTTTTTTTGATTGAAGGGCATACGGACGTGGTGAAGACGATGCAAAACGCGAAGTTGAGTGTTTACGTGTCGCATTTACGTAACGAATTTCAGGCGATCGCGTACGACTTTTTCTCGGATCCGATGGTCGAGATCGCGACTTACGTCAACGGTCTCGGCGTCGACGGCCTCGTCACTGATTTCCCCTCCACCGCCTTCTCTTACTTCCGTAATAATTCAAAATTAAATAAATTAAAAATAATAATACCTCTTAACATTATTAAGAACTATAATTTTCTAAATTTATTTATTTTTGAATATTTGAAACATTCGAAAATAAATGAACTTAGAAAATTAAACTTTTTTTGTCGGATTAATGCATCGTTAGTCCCTGTACTTTAATTGGATTGCAATTCAGTCCATGTACTATTGATTTGACATGCTTGGTCACTGTACATTAAAAATTTGTGCATTATTAGTCCCTTACTCAGGAACTAGTCATGAGTACATGGACCAAACATGTCAAATTAATAGTACATGTACTAAATCGCAATCCAACCAAACTACAGAAACTAGCTAACATCACATTTACCCCTTCAAAAGCAAAAAAAAAAAAAAAAAATCCTCATTCCCTAACTTATTCTTCTTACCAGGGAGTCCGTGCTCGGTTCTGAACGCTAAATTACCCTACACGATTCTCGCATCCGATCCCGGCTCACTTTTGGCTCTGGCACCACCAGAGAGTCTGCCTCCAGCTGCCGCACCGGGTCCTGTTCTTGACCCTGCTGACGTGGTGGACCCGCCTCTGCCACCTGTCATTGCCGCCGTCAGCGACCAGTCCCCGCCGATGGCCGCGCCGGCCGGCCCCGCGGGGAATCGCAGCGGGCAGAATGTTAATGTGGCCAGTGTGGCTCTTTCAGTTGTCATGATTGGTTTGTCGTTTGTGTGTTTGAGGGCTTGAATGTTGATTTTGTAATGTTGTTTTACTGTGTAGTTCTTGTCGGATTGAGTTTTATTGGTTGTTAACACTTTGTAAGTAGAAGTAAATATTATGAGTAAATGATATAAGGTGTCGAAAGTTCGTTCAAGGAGGCAAGGGCTGTTATTATTTGATGAAATTTTGGAGTGGCTTTGTGTAATTGAAAGTATGATAATATATGGGTGAGCGTGTAACAAGTGTTAAATGACTCGTTACATGTTAAGTTTCAGAGTACATATTTTGGTACAGAAGGAATCTCACATGAGAGTATATTCAGATTGTTCTGTTCTAAAGGTGTGAGTTTGTTTGTTACGTTTCTTTTACTTCTTCTCCACCTTGCAATCTTTCTCTCATCTCCACCCAATCCAGTCTCTCCTCTTCTCTCCATTTCTTCATCATTTGAAGAGAGAGAGATAGAAAGATGGCGAATATCTCAGCACAGGCTCCTCCTCTTCTAGCTCATTCCTCTTTTCTTCCCCAAAAATCCTTGCTCAGTATCGAAATACGATCAAAGAGGATTAAATCCGCCAGTAATGGATTATTCTCTCACTCTCATTGTACAATCTTTGAAAGGTAAAATTTCTCGTCTGTCTTGTAACTTTGCTCAATCAGTTAATCAAAAGCAAAAAATGACTCATAATATTCTGACTTCTGTACATATAACAGGGAGACGAAACACCCTTCCATTTCATCAATTTCCGTCTCCAAATCCGAACCATCACCATCTGACGACGGCAAAACCGAAATTAACTCAACAATCCAGGGCTCAGAAGAGAAATCCAGCAGCTCAAACACTTCCTTAATCGCGAAACTTGCAGTCGCAGTAGGAATTGCAGTAACAGTCACTCTGATTTCTCTTTTCTTAAAACAGTCCTCTGATTCTTCTTTGAGATCTTCTTTGAGCTTCCCAAAGCTTCTAGAGGCCTCGTCAGATTCTCTGCCTCTCGGATTTACATTCACTTTGTTTGGGAAGACAATCATACTGCCAGAATACACTCCTGGGTATTTACTATTACTATTTTATACTCGTACAAATTTCTCAAATAGAATTTTGATTTTGTAAAAAGTCAATTTTTTTCCAGGTGGGTGTATTTTTGGTTGTTAATGGCAGCTGGATTCGGGCTATTTATTAGTGAAGAAGCTCTCAATGTTTGGGTCGGTCCTTTGTACTGGTACCTAATATTCTTTATATAAACATTCGTACCAAAAATAATTTAATGAAATTTTGTTATTTTTTGAATTTTTCTGTTTTTATAAATAAAATTGTGTAGGTTGGAATTTCATTGGCAAGGAGTTTATGTCTAGATGGAACTTGGCAGTCTTTGGCCAACTCATTTTCTAAAAATGCATCTTATATAATATGCACAGTTTTGTGGGTTTATTGGTAATTTCACATTTTTTTATTTTTATTTTTAATATTTAAAATATATATTTAGATTTAGATATAATTCATTTTTTATGTGATAAATGTAGGGGAGTTTGTATAAGTGATATGATTCCTTTCTACATGGGGAAGCTTTTCAAGGAGAGTAAAGCATCTGAAGATATTTATAATAAAGTTAGAATTATATTTATATTCAATATTTATAATTTAGTCATCATAAATATATTCTAATTTTCTTTTTTTTAATATGTTTAATTATAGTTAGGAATTGGAAAAGAGAAAGTGGCAAGCATTACACGTGTGGTACAAAAATACGGCAATTTAAGCGGCTTTAGTAAGTTCTCTAATTGAAGCATATACAATAAATTAATGTATTAAAATTTCCTATTTATGTTATTAGTTTCAATTTCAATTTATTTTGTTTGGCAGTTGAAAGATTTTCACTTGGCGTGAGGAATCCCACAGCATTTCTAGCTGGCGCATGTGTTAGTTATTTATTTCTTCATTATGTTCAAAATTCTCAATTTAATTGATTTTATTTTATTTTAGATTTAATAAAAAAAATTTATGCAATATTTGAAAATTTATTATGCAAACAGGGAATTTCAGCAGAGTGTTTTTTCGCTGGAGTTTGTGGCGGTGCACTAATTACTCTCTCAATTCAGGTCATGATCAATTTATTATTTTAATAAATAATTATATATTTCTGACTGTTCAAAGTTTTTTCCTTTAATGATTATAAAATTTGATGAAATATTTTGATTTAATTATTTTATTTAGTTGGCTGTGGGATTTTTATTAAGGGAACGGCCTGTGGTAGCTCTTGCAAGTGTTGCTGCTTTTGTGGTAATAAAAATATGATTTCAATTCACAAGTATTCTATTAGTTAAATGCGTAAAATGGATTAATATTAATATATCATATAGCCATATTAGCAATTTTCAGTATATAAAATGTCAGTATTATGTCATATAAACCAATTGATTTATTTATCTTGATATATTTAGGGGATATGGACGGTATTTCCATACATGCTTGCAGCTTCTACAGCTTTGTTCCTTCTGTTTCGTCAGAACAAATCGTAATTTAAAATTGCAACTAGTTATGATTGTCAATTTTGTTGTATAATTTATTGAAATTCAATGTTGATTTAGTTGTATAAACAAGCATCTACTTAACAGGCTGTTTATATTTCATTTTCAATTGAATTTTTTTCATTTATTTTTTCATGATTGTATTTGCATGATAGTAACACGACACAAATGAATTTATTTGCATGATAGTAACACAACGCAAATGAAAATCTAAAGTATCATAAAAATGATTCTGTACTTGTATTAAAATAACACAAAAACAATTGCATATTTTCGTCTAAAATAAAACAAAAAGTAATTATTTTATTAAATTAGAAAAATGATTACATTTACCTTAACTAAGTTATTATTTAATTTTTCAATTTGTGAGTAATAGTCAATAGATGCAAGTATAGATTTCAGGTTATACATATCACATTCGGAAACCTACTCCAATCAAGCACATCATTAAACGGCAAGTACAATAATCCGACATTATGACTACAAAACAGGAAAAAAAACCAAAAAGTGCAACAAAAGTTCATATTACAAAATCAAATTAAAAAAATAAAATAATAAAATGTAAAAAACCTGGTATGCAACCGTAATGAATAGTCAGCAATTCTGGCGCTATTAACTTGGGACCCACCTGGACAAATACATAATTTGGTTCTACAAAACATTTTTATAATTTTCTCCAATGACCTAAACAATTTGTATAACCATTTAAACTCAAAAACCATACAAGACATGCAAAGAGATATCATAAACAAGATCGGATAGGTGCAAATGAGTTTTGATATAAATAGCAAATGGAACACAAATATCATTAGACAAATCATACTTTTTTTTATCACACACACTAATATCATGAGTCTTCTAGACTAATATCACACAGTGATATCACTAATACTTGCTTGTTCATGCACTTTGTATTATTCTTATTTATCATGATAATCTCGTAGGGGTTTGCGTAGTTTTATTAGGTATAGAAAAATTAGTTTCTATACCTAATAAAACTACCTGGACAAATACATAATTTTATTAGGTATAGAAAAATTAGTTTCTATACCACCTGGACAAATACATAATTTGGTTCTACAAAACATTTTTATAATTTTCTCCAATGACCTAAACAATTTGTATAACGATTTAAACTCAAGAACCATACAAGACATGCAAAGAGATATCATAAACAAGATCGGATAGGTGCAAATGAGTTTTGATATAAATAGCAAATGAAACACAAATATCATTAGACAAATCATACTTTTTTTTATCACACACACTAATATCATGAGTCTTCTAGACTAATATCACACAGTTATATCACTAATACTTGCTTGTTCATGCACTTTGTATTATTCTTATTTATCATGATAATCTCGCACGGGTTTGCCTAGTTTTATTAGGTATAGAAAAATTAGTTTCTAAATTGGCATGCATTTAAAATAAATTTACTAGTTTAAATGCTTTATTTTTCTGGATAGTGATATCATTTAACTCATGCAAATGCTTGTAATAGTAAAAGAAACATATGCGGAGTGATAGTGAAATTTTTATTTAATATGGCACAAAAAGTCATTTCTCATTATTTGGTTTGTCTAGTTAGCATCTGATTTTTTCTAAAAAAATATGAGAAAAATATTTAAAATTAATTTATAGCATATGAAAATATAGAATAAATACCTCAAAAAAAATATATAGAATAATTATGTAGAGTGAATTAACTATTTTCTTAATTATAATTTTATTAGTTTAAACAGGGGATATCAGCAGCGTTTTTTTTTCACTGCAGTTTGAAACAGTGCACTAATTACTCTCTCAATTGAGGTCATTATTACTTAATTATTTTAATTATACACTTATAATTATTCAACTTTTGATGAAATATTTTGATTTTCTTTTTTATTTTTTTTAGTTGTTAGTTGGCTGTTGGATTATTGCCATGGTGACGGCCTGTATTGAGTAGTGACACTTGCTCCATTATTCCTATTATATTGCAAAAAGCTATTTCATTCACCAAAGAATAAAATATATTGTGATTTCTTTTTGCTGTGCAGTTTCTTGCCCCATCTAAAGAAAAAAAAGGATGAATACCTTTTTCTGAGGATTACCCCTAAATATGACTACTACGGTATGCGTGCTTGCGGCTTCTCCAACTTTATTCCTTCTCTTTCGTCAAAACAAATCATAATTTGGTATTGCAAGTAATTATACCTAAAATTTGTTGTTTATAATTTTTTATAATTCAATCTTGATTTAGTTGTATAAACAAGTACACCCTCTTAACAGGCTGTTTATATTCTATGCACATTTTCAATTGAGTTTTTCCATTTATTGTAGTTGCATGATAAATAACAAGTTACAAATGAACATCAAAAGTACCATTTTCATATTGACATTCAAAAAAAAAATGGAGTTACATTAATAAGGCATATATGTTCTCTCTCCATATACAGAAATTATATTATTCTTTTAATCAATCCCCAAATCACACTAATACTAGCCATGTGTTTCATTCGACCAAATTAAAATTAAATATAAATATAAAATGAATAACACTCCTGATAATATTACATATCACTGTTGTCTTAAACCTACTGAGCAGCAAATAATATAAACATTAAATTAACAAAAATTCTCATAGCTACACAATACCAAATGAATAACCACAGCCAGTTGAAAATGATATGAACAAGAATTAATTTGATAAAAGCAAAAAATTTTACGGTAAAATTACATATTTATCCTTTGTATGCATGTCAATCAATTCAATTAAAAAAGCAAGAATCTAGCACTTAATTTTTCTCTCTCAAATTTGTAAATAAGTATAAAAGGCAACTTTTTTTTCCTTTCTTTAATCACGTGAAATGTTTTGCTTGATTTCATGTAGAATTATTTTGACAAAATTTGAGTGATATACATAAACAAATATATATATTTTTAGTAACAATTATGTAAGTAAATACTATTTTATGATTATCAAAATTATAAGAGATTATACTTTTGTAAAATTTAGGTTTGAATGCTGATAAGTGATTTCTGATACAAAGTAATAAGATTGAATCATTGAAGGCACAAGAAAAATAAAGAAATGAGCAAAAAATATTCCTTCAATAAATTATGAGATTCATACATTGATTAGGAAGATTATTAATAATATCTTCATTTTCTATTTAGCTTAACTGATTGATATATACAAATAGAGGGTAAAAATGTCTTATTGAATTATTTTTTCGTCGCATCAAATCATTTCCTGCCCATATCATCACCCTAAAAATATCTATATTCCCCAAAATTTGTACATACTAACAAAACCAACCAATCCACCCTAAAAAGGAAACAAAAATACAAAAACAAAGAGACACAAAATTCAAAAAATATTCCGCTTAATCAACAATCTAACACCAAATCAAAATTCATAAATTTAATTATTTTTTATACTTAATAACAGAACTCCTTCGCCGTAGTTCATACATAACCATATGAAACACATCATATGGTATCGGAGGCGTATGCCATTCAAAATGCTTCTGCAACACTGCACCTGCATTAAATAACACAAAATTAATTACATATTTTTTATAATAATATTTCTCAATTAGAAAAAATAATTATATATAGGTTATGATGTAATTCTTCAAACTTTTCTTGCGATATAGATTTAAGAAATCGCTTTCAGGTTATAAACATCACGCTCCTTCATTATAACCGAAAATTTTGGAATGGCTTTGTGTAATTTTGATGTACTTAGGGAATATGGACGATATTTCCTTATGTGCTTGCGGCTTCTATACAGCTTTGTTCCTTCTGTTTCGTCAGAATAAACCATAATTTAATATTGTAACTAATTATGATTGTCAATTTTGTTTTATAGTTCTTTGTATAGTTTATTGATATTGAATGTTGATTTAGCTGTATAAACAAGCATCTACGTACTTAACAGGTCGTTTATATTTTCATTTGCATGATAATACCACAACACAAATGAAAATCTGAAGTATCATAAAAAATGATTTTGTACCTGTCTTAAAATAACACGAAAACAATTACATATTTTCTTCTAAAACAAAACAAAAAATAATTTTATTAAATTAGAAAAATGATTACATTTACGTACCTTAACTACATTATTATGTAATTGTTCAAACGGTTTTTGTGTAATAGACTTAAAGTATAGATTTCAGGTTATACACATCACTCCCCTTCAATACAATCGAAAATTTACTCCAATCAAGAACATCATTAAACGAACGGTAAATCATAATAATCTGACAAAATCACTACAAAACCAAAAAACCCACTGAATAGAGTCAGCAATTCTAGCTCTATTAACAGCCGCCAGGGCATATGCAAAATTTGGTGGCATATATCTTTTTATTATTTTCTCCAATGACCTAAATAAGTTGTATAACCATTTAAACTCAAAAATCATCCAAGACATGAAAAGAATAGATAGATATCTTGAACAAGATTGGATAGGTGCAAATGAGTTTTGATATAAATAGTAAATGAAGACAAATATCATTAGACGAAATCATATATTTTGTTATCACACACACTAATTTCATGAGTCTTCTAGTCATCCAAAAGAAAAGTTATGCACCGACATCGGAAACTTGCTTGTTCAAGCATGTATTATTCTTATTTATCATGCTAATCTTGAGGGAACAGCCCGTAGTGGCACTTGCAACTGTTGCGTGGTTGAAAATTTTGCAAAAAAAAGCATTTCATTATTCGTATATTGCAAAATGATACTTTATTTTTCAAAGATTAAAAGAACAATATTATGCTTTCTTTTTTGTATTTAGGGAATATGGACTATATTTGCTTACGTGCTTGCCACTTCTACAGCTTTATTGCTTCTCTTTCATCAAAAGAAATCGTAATTTAGTATTAACTAATTATAGACAAATTTATTTATAGTTTTTGATAATACAATGTTGATTTAGTTGTATAAAGAAGTACACCCTCTCAGCAGTGAGCAGGCTGTTTTTATTCTGGACATTTTCGATTGAATTTTTCCATTTATTTGTTCATTATTGTATTTGCATGATAATAACATTATTTGTTCACAAATGAAGGTCAAGGCATCATTTTCATATTGACACTCCAAAAAATTATTTGTGTTAAAAGTATCTATATTCGCCCAAATTTTTTACATACTAACAGAACCAAACAATCCATCCTAAAAGGAAAAAACAATAGAAGCAATACAAATATAAAGACAAAAGTTCGAAACAAAATTGTAGCCTAATCAATTTTTGTCAATATTTCAAACCTAATTAATTTTTGTCAATATTTGGAACCAATGCGCCTTAACCACAATTCATACATGACCATATGAAACGCATCATATGGAATCGGAGGTGTATGCCACTCAAAGTGCTTTTGAACCTGAAACAAAAATAACACAAAACTAATTACATATTTCAAAACAGTAATTATTATTGTTATTAAATTAGAAACATAATTGTATTTACCTTGACTAAGTTATGGTGTAATTCTTCAAACTTTTCTTGAGTATAAGATTTAAGTTTCAATTTCAAGTTATACACATCGCTCTCCTTTAAAACAATCGCAAACTTATTCCAATCAAGCACAGTGTTGCCAAATGGCAAATCATAATAATCCGACAAAATCACTACAAAACAAACAAAATAAATCAACAAACTGCATTAAAAAAATAAAAAATATATATATTAAAATATTAAATACCTGGTATGCAACCATAATGAATAGAGTCAGCAATCCTGGCGCTATTAACTTGGGACCCGCCAGGGCAAATGCAAAATTTGGTGGTATAAAACATTTTTTGATATAATAAATTTCCCAAAGCGCGATTAATCCTGTTATTACTGATCGCCAGCTCAGTGTCATTTTCCCACAATCTCGCTAAAATAACCCTAATTTTTGAATTCCTATGGCCCGCCCAAAATCCAAGTCTCGTCCTAAAAAAAGAATTTTTTTTTAAATTATCAGCTAAAAATTTTTGAAAAAATGTTATTCTTTTTAAGACAATTTGAAAAAAAAAATCCAGATGCCTAAATAGCAAAAGAAACCCCTACATTATTGGAAATTGCAAAAAAGCCTCCTAGTTTTGAGAAATTAAAGGTGCTACCATTAAGTAAATGCATGAACATTTAGTTTTTATTACCAAAAATAAACAGTCAACTCATTGACATCAATCAAAATATGAGTGTTCTTTTGTGCAAATTTAAGCATAATAACGCAGGAGCTTTTTCTTTTACAACTCAAGCATAACAAAGGGCAATTTCCGTTTGTTAAAAGACAGAGAAGGGTTGATTACCTGTTGACTATATCATTTCCGCCAGCTGGCAGAGCGAAAGGCTGGAGAATCTGAGGCAGCGCCACATCTTTACGCGCAATATAGCGTACTTTATAACTAGGCGAACACACGACCCTGATCGAGTTGTACATCATGTCTTCTAAACCCTCAAAAGCCCTAACTCCCACATCCTGACAGGCCACGAAAAAGTGGTCCGATCCCAATGTCCGGTTCCAGTAGGGGTATTTTCGTAATAAGGATTCGGTGTAGTCTCGGATTATTATCGTCATGTTTTCATATGAGGTGCCCTGAAAAAAGTAGAGTTTTTTGGTGAATAAATGGTTGAGATTGGGGAAAGTGAAAACTTTAGGGACTGTTTTGGAAAATTATAATTCAAGTACAAGGACTAAACGACGTGTTTATCCCAAAAATAAACGTTTAGGGGCTGTTTTGGAAAATTACCAGGCCTCTCATCTTGTGGGGAGATACCGGGACGAAGAAGAGATGAGCTTCGTCTGGATTTTGCGTAATAAATTTACTTTCACGGATATTTTTGAAAAAATACCCTTCACTTGCGTACTTTCCTGTGATTTTTCGCTCGGTTTGGTAGTAGGTTTTCGGATCTCCATCTGGATATATGTATACTTTGAATTTGTTCATCATTTTTTCGTAATCATGGAGGAACATTTCTGAGTCCTGGTAGATTGAAGAAGAAGAAGATTCGGAATTTGATGAAATGGTCGGAGTTGTACCATCTCGTACCACCTGAAAGAAGAGAAATGGATTTAATTAATTGAAGAGAAAATTTGAGGAATTTTAAGCCCTGATCCGTAAATAAAGAGGAAAAAGTTATAAACAACGATGAAATAATAGCGTAATTGTCGATTTGTTGATTCGTAAAACAAGAAAAAGAAGAGAAATAGTTAAGATCTGAGATTGAAGTATCACCTGAGAGGAAACGGAGGCGGAGGCGGAGGCGTTGGAGGGGCGGAGAGAGCGGAGGGAGATGAAGGTGACGAGGAAGAGGGCGAGGCAAGTCAAGTAGAGGAGAGAGCGAGGGAAGGACGCCATTGATTGCTTCCAAGCTGCCATCCTTCTCTGCGCCATTGTTGCTCTCTCTGCCAGTGATCAGTGACGAGCTGATACTACTGCTCATTTGTTTTTTCTTTATGGATTTGTTTTGGGCCGAATTGGAAAGGGGCAGCAGAATGTTGTATGATGAATGGCCTGAAAAGGCCCGATCAATTGTTATAAATAAGGCTAAAAGTCCAATAATAATTAATTACAAGGCTAAATTAAAAATACGATAAATAATTGTAAGTTTTTTTTTAAAGGGAAGAAATAACTAACAAAAAAGAATGATTGAACTTACAAGTTTTGGATCTGAAAGTGTGAAATGGAACGAAGATGTCCGTATTAGTGATATAGTACTGCAATGATTTGTGTAAATTGGATAATTGTGGAGAGTTTAGACGAAGAAAAGAAAGAAGAAGATGAAACAGTAAAAGAGAGAGGGGGAAATAGAGAGATAAGAGAGAAAACTCTAGGTTTCAAATTATCAATTAAGTCCATTAGAGCTTAGCCGGAATATCTATATGACAATCTTAACAAAATTAAAGTAAAAATTAACTAAAAATATAAAGATCAGTTATATGAGCAATTGATGAGCTGTTAGTGTCACTGTTTAATTTTCAATTTGGCAAATTTATTTATGAGAAATTATTTG
Source organism: Juncus inflexus (assembly GCA_024447665.1). NCBI lineage: Eukaryota > Viridiplantae > Streptophyta > Magnoliopsida > Poales > Juncaceae > Juncus > Juncus inflexus. The sequence goes on from JAJHPC010000011.1 coordinate 872,982, forward strand.
GAGTGCCCCACTAATTAGCGTTTAAACAACGTCAAACCCATTTAGTTTGAATTGTGTTGCATTCATGTATTTTAGTTGTGTTAATATGTCTTTTTAGTTATTGCATATATTTTTTTTATGGAATGTTATACCTTTTTGTATTTGTATTGGATTCATATGTCTTTTAATTGTTCTAATATGTCTTTTTAGTTACTGCGTATATCTTTTAGTAGATTGTTATATCTTTTCTGTATTGTGAGCTATAAAATAAAATAAAAAATAGCTAGCGGTGTGAGGGTATGATGCGTCGCTGGAACAATTCTATACGTGCACGCGGAGGGTTATTTCGTGGAGTGACGCGTTGTGAGAGGGCCGGCAGTGCTTGCGCTGCCAAAGTGCTGGCACTTCATATCTAGATCTTTTATTTATTTTGGGCCAAATTGGAAAAACTAACACAGTGATATATGATAAATGGCCCAAAAAGTCCAATAAATAATTATAAGGCTTTTTCTCAAAAAGGCAAAAAATAACAAACAAAAAAGAATGATCGCGTTTACAAGCTTTAGATCTGAAAGTGTGAAAAGAAATGAAATAGAGACAAGAGAAAAGTTAAAAGAAATAAGACATGTACCAAAGGGAGGCCTTTTTACTTTGTTACTTGTCTGTGCATGGATTTGTGGATTTTATTTCTTTACTTTACTTTTTTAACTTTATTTATCTGCATACATGCGTACCCTACAAACACATAACTGTCATGATTACGTACATTGAATATAAAACTTGAAAAATATCATTATTAACCTCTTCACTTCTAATATTTTTAAATCAATCTCTGTAATTATATTGTTGTCCATTATGTAGGGGTTTAAATCATGTTTTTGAGATATTACAAGGGTGATATGAAATTGTATCTCATTTAGTTAACCGTGGGTAATAAATTTGTGTGGAGGCCACATGGTTTTGCGTAAATATAGTTCAAGCTTTGCCTTGAGAATGTAGAAACCAGACTTACATAATTTAATTTCCCAAAAGAAAATAATAATAGTAATAATAAGACCGAGGTGAATTTAATGCTGATCTGGTAAGAAAAAAACTGAGCCAGGAATTAAGGGCTTTGTGTCATTTTGACCCTTTTTTGAGAAATTTTGGTTTTGTGTCAGGTACAAACACTATGAATTACAATATTTAAATTAAATTATGTTAACTGTTTTAGTAAGTTATTCTGATTCAAACAAGCTTTGCAAGTGGTGCATGAAAATTTTCACTAATTTTTAGTCATTGGTTGTTTGCTTTTATTTTATTTGAAATTATTATTTAATTGTTAGTCTATTGTAGTTTGTGGTGTTAAGTAATGTTTGTCCCCTCAAAAGTATAATTTGTCAAACTTCAAGAAGCTGCAGCGAAACTGTGGTGCAAAAGTGATGTGAATTTCTAGATTAAGACCATTAATTATGTTATTTTAAACTAATACTTGCACTAAAAGCACCATTTGTCATTCTTCAAGATAATAATGTGACCTATAATAATACAATATTTTCACAAAAAGAAGATTTTTTGGATATTTGTGGAATGAGTGTTTTTGTTAAAATTACATACACATGCAATGTTTTAGTTTTATATAACTAATCGTGCAAGTCTGGGCCAATATTTGACATTCAAGTGCCCTATCACTTTTTTTTATGACAGTCATTACCATTTTTCTTCGTTTATTTTTATTATTTGTTTATTTCTAGTTTGATGCCATTAACTAACTTTTGACCAAAATTTCAAGGAAAAAAAAGTATTTGTTGGCCCAAAATTATGTCAAGCTTCTACTTGCCTCCTTAAATTCAAAAAGGTGCATGTCATTTTCTTTTCAAAAAAACTTTTTTTTGATAAATTCTTTTCCACAAAAAACATAAGTAGCTAGATGCCACTATAGCTCAAAACAGGGGGAAAACTATTGGATTCTCTTTCTCTATATTCTATATTTTAAATGGAATATCAGAGACAGATCTATATAAAGATTGTGATAGATAAACAACAAAAGTTTTTTATCCTACATATTCAAGACACAATATATACAACTCCTTCAAATGTTTTTGAAAATAACTATTTTTGTAATATATATTTGATCTACAGAGTTCTTTGTCTGTGATTGTTGTTCGAAATGATAGTATCAATGTTTCAATTGAAAAGAACAAAAAAAACCTCACATGCAGCTAGAAAAGAGAGGGGATTGGATTGCTGCTATATGACATAAAGAAATTAATAAGCACAAAGGCAGTGGACCTCTTAGAAATTAAGGGGCTAACACCAATCCAAAAACCTACGACAAAATCCGTAATCCAACAAAAATATTACTACAATTTTAAATTTTTGAATTTTTTTTTCCTTTTACTGTATGTTGTCTTTTTGATAGAATTACATTTACGAAGTTAGAATGTTAGATTTACATTTACTTGTATATGTAAAATGACCTATTATTACATTGGACTATGAATACTTATAATGAGTTGACATTTCACTCGGATTAAGGTATTATTTTAATAATTTCAGTCCAATTACTATGATTATTTTCTTTTACGTACTAAACGGCCCTATTGTATCGTCATACAAAATCATAATCCAATACCTTTCAACAAATATTAAAAATAAGACTTCATTAATTTATTCAAAAATATTTTTTACATGATATTGAGTTTCTTTTGGATTTGAAAGTAGGGAGCTGATACCGCGCGATGTTACTGTAGTAATTATGTAGCGATAATATATAAAAACTGAAAACAGCATATACAAATATATGAACTGAAAACAAACAATATATAAAAATTCATTCTATAAAACAGTATTTATTAAAAAAAAATGAAAACAGTATATACAAACATATAAACTGAAAACAAACAGTATATAAAAATTCATTCGGTAAACAATATATATTTAAAAAAAATAAAAATAATATATAACATATATAGGAACGTGAGAAAACAGTATATAATTTCAAACCGTCGCTATAGGATCGTTACAGTACCCGGCGTGACTTCCAATTTCTCTTGAAAGTAAGCTATTTTAAATGTTGATCTAGTTTCTGGGGAGTAACAAATATATCCAAGCCAAATAAGTTGCACCCAAAAAAGCAGTACTATTGATTCCAAAAATAGAATGTCAGATTAATTCCACCAGTAAGGACAATAAAAAGATTTGAGATAAATAGAACATCACGAAAGGACCACGATTTGATTTCAAAATGGTTTGAAAAGAAAATTTGAAATTTTTTTGTGTGGCTCAACAAAATTTGAAATTGATGGTTATTTGTTGTTGTAGAAACAACAAAGAATTGAATTAGAATACTAATTAAGGTGTTAGATGTACTGATTGTATTGCTTATTAACGTAATGCTACCTACCATCTTCTACCAAATAATACATAAAAGTTTAATAAACCGATCTAATTTGTATAATTTCAATCTGCAAGTTAAATAATAAAAGAAAGAAATTAAGACAATTGACACTTATAAAAGTAGTGTGAGGTACTTTTAGGGCTGTCAATAGAGTTCATAATTCGGTCAAGCAACATTGATCAGAGACACGATCGCTTGAATTCGAATCGAATAGTCAGTTGGCTCGGAATGGAACTAACTTTGCTCGATAAACTTTAGATTGTTTACAGTCATATATGTGAATTGAACTATTAATTTAGTTTATAATTGTTCAATCAAACTTAACTCAAAATCAATCGTTGATTGCTTGCCTAAATTTTTCTCGAGTTCGAACACCAAACGGGCTCGAATCCAAACTAAGTAAGCTCAAGCTTGGCCCTTAGGTATTAAAAATATGGGTTTATATACACATCCCCAGCAGTCCCCCCAATCTGCCATTCACCACTGATAAACGGGACTCACTTATTTTGAATATATGTGGGACCTATTTATCAGTAGTAAAGGGCGGATTGAGGGGCCGGTAAACGGGGCTTTGTATATACTTTTCCTAAAAGTATGAAACAAATTTTACTTATTTTTGGCAAACTTAGTAGCTATAATTGAAATGAATAAAGTAACATATATTATTTTAGGCCTCATTATAATGCCATAATACAAAAAGTGGTCCAAAACAAAGATAACCTCCCCGTAGTTCCTGCTCACATGCAGGAAACGGCATGGATTCGTTCAATTCGTTCAACCCATTCACATCACACACAAACCTCCATTTTTCATATAACTTCTAGTTCAACCACAACATAACCAAAAAAAAAGGGGCTAGTGCTTTTGAAAGAAAAGGACTTTTTCTTTTGTTCTATTCTTTCATGGCTTTTTTAACCAATTCTCCTGTCTTTTTGTATTGAAATGGAGAGTAATTGAGGTGCTTGTAAGTCGAATCATGACAAGTCATTTGAGTATTATATTGATTCAGATGGGATTTTGCAACTAGATATCTTTTTAGTGAATAATATATGATAATATACTAAACTGATGTCGAGTTTACATGTTGAATCATATAACACAACTTGAATCTTATTGTACTAATCACTTGTTATAGATTAATCATTTGTAATTCTATCCATGTTGTAGCCTCACCTGGTATATCAATATTTTTTGTAAGGGTCAGGAATGTTTGCATGTGAAACATCTCAAACAGAAGCTCTCCTCTTCATTTTCGTTCCAAATGGAGTGGATTCCACCAAATGAAACATCTGCCAATTCCAGACAGGCCCAATCCTTTACTCTTATGTCCCTTCTCTCAGACAGAGATTCGCCAACCTTCTTAATTTGCAATTTTCCATCTATTCCCTCCTATAGTTCCTAATTATAAATTTGTATATAAAAAGGTACTTTCAAGGGCAAACATGCAAAATTACATTTCACAGCTCTTTTGTCAGATAATTCTCTTATAATTAACTTAGTTCGAGGTTAAACCCCCTATTGTTATCATAAGTAAAGTCATCTTCATTAGCTGTGCTTTATTTATTTATTATTCCCAGAACAGACTTCAATGGAGTATAACACCTCCAGTTTTTATATAACTGTATTTGTGAAGTTATAAATAAATACGACTACATAGTAGTCATATTTAGCTGTCAGATACTCAAATATTTCCATTTATCTAAAAACGGAGAAGATTTGAACTCATCTTCTCCTCTCCTTTCACATGCTAATGCTAGACCGCCACTCTGCATAAACCTTCTTAAAATATTTACCACCTTAACTCTTCCTCCTAACTTCTTACCTCTCACTCTCTCTCTGAAATCTTCATTTATTATACCATCATCATAGTCTTCCTCATTGATTCGGTGACCTGCTCTGTCCGATCCAAAGACCACCATTATTCACCCAACAGCTTCTCTCTCTCTTTTTCAGCTCTTCTAAACCATCTCCTCTCCTGCTCCTCTTCCTTCTCCTGCTCTACTGCCATTACCACCTTCTCCTCTCCCTTTTTCCTCTTCATATTCCCTCCATTCTGCCATGCTCACCACATAACAAACTTTTCTTTGTCTCTTCATTCAAACCATGGTCGCCATGCACCGTTTCTCACTCTCTTTTTGCCTTCTCTTCCTCCTCCTCTCTCGCCTGTCAGCTCTCAACCAAGACGGAGTTCTCCTTCTCTCCTTCAAGTATGCAGTTCTCTCTGATCCCTCCAATTCCCTCTCCGACTGGAACTACTTGGACGACTCCCCTTGTTCTTGGAATGGTGTAATGTGCATGGGCTTCCAAACCACCAATACCAGCACCAGTACAGTTACTGGTACCAACTCGACCAACTCTCTTCTATACGCTTCTTCTCTAGCCACCATTTCAAGAGTCATAAGCTTGGTTCTGCCCAATGTAAAGCTGGTCGGAACTCTGGTACCGGAGCTAGGTCTCATTGAGCACCTCCGCCACCTAGACTTGTCTGGTAATTCAATAAACGGTACCGTACCAAGCACGCTTTTCAATGCAACTGAGTTGCGAATCCTCTCACTTGCCGACAATCAAATCTCCGGCGAGATTCCGGCACCGGTACCGGGAACTCTGACCGACCTCCAACAGATACATCTCTCTGAAAATGCGCTGGTTGGTACCGTACCAGCCGGTCTCACTCTGCTTCCAAATCTCACTCTTCTCTCTCTTTCTAACAATTACTTATCTGGTGAATTACCGTCTGGAGGTTTTGATAGTTTAGAAGCCATGGATCTGAGCTCTAATTTGATCAACGGCACAATTCCATTCAACTTCGGTTCCAAAAATCTGAAGTTCTTAAATTTATCTTCAAACCGATTAGAGGGCCAAATCCCGCCTGAAGTAGGGCTAAATTTCTTGCCTAATGCAACAATCGACCTCTCATTTAACAATTTAACCGGCCAAATCCCTCAAGCCACAGTTTTCTTAAATCAAAAGGCAAGTTCTTTCACAGGAAATGATGCTTTGTGCGGAAAGCCATTGCTTGAAAAACCGTGCTCAATTCCTTCGACTCTTTCAAACCCCCCGAACGGAACAGAGGCTAAGTCTCCTCCAGCCATTGCTGTGATGCCGAAAGATGCTCCTCGAGATTCTTCTGAGGGCGAATCGGGGCCTCGTGGCGTAGCTTCAGGAGGTAAAGGGGGACTCAGACCAATGGTGATTTTGGCGATTGCAGTTGGTGACGTGGCAGGAATCGCGATTCTGTTTTTGGTTTTCTTTTACGTGTATCAGCTCAAGAAAAGAAGGAGAGTTCTTCAAGAGCAACATGTTGAGAAGAACGTTGTGATTAATGGTAATAACAACAGCGGATTTGGGGGCTTGAAAGTCGAAAGAGAAGTCAATCATGAGGAGAAACAAGCTAAATCAAAAGGGTTTAGTTGCTGTGCGAGAAGCAAAACAGGAGATGGAGAAGAAGAGTCTGATGAGTCATCAGAGAGCTCTGTTTCATCAGAAACGGATGAAACAGAGTCACGAGAGAGAGAGAAAGAGGGTACAAATGGCAAAAGCCCCAACTCACAAGATGCAATGCTAGTAACTGTAGATGGAGAGAGAGAATTAGAAATGGAGACTTTACTAAAAGCATCAGCTTATATACTTGGCGCAACTGGATCAAGTATAGTTTATAAGGCCGTACTTTCTGACGGTACCGCTCTGGCGGTACGAAGAATTGGAGAGAGCAGTTGTGTCGAGAGGTTTAAGGAATTTGATGCGCAAGTTAGGGTTTTGGCAAAGTTCAAACACCCTAATTTGTTGAGAGTCAGAGGGTTTTATTGGGGCTCCGATGAGAAGTTATTGATTCATGAATATGCGGTTAATGGAAGCCTTGCAAATATTTCCTTCAATAGTAAGTTTTTAATTTTTATTTTGCTTCATTTTTTAAGGTTTTATTTGAAATTTAAAAGTTATTAACTTTTCAAAAAAAAATTTCCAGAGAAATTGGGATCGTCTCCATTTCACATGAATTGGGAAATCAGATTACGGATCTTAAGAGGCACAGCAAGAGGCCTATCATATCTACATGATAAAAAATGCGTACATGGAAACATAAAACCAAGCAACATTCTTTTGAATTCCGATTTTGACCCTTTAATCGCCGATTTCGGTTTGGAAAATCTCATAACAGGCGACCCAATTACCGGGTTCAAACCCGGTTCATCTGCCCGTTTATTCGGATCCAAACGCTCGATGCATTCCACTAGCAGTCTGCCTGATCTTTCAGTAATGCCTGGCGCCAGCCCTAACGGGTCAGTTGCAGGATCCGTTATGGGGGCGCTGCAAATTCCTTATCACGCACCGGAATCTTTGAAGAATCTCAAAACGAATAATAAATGGGACGTTTATTCATTTGGAGTTGTTCTGTTGGAGCTGATAGCGGGTCGGGTTTTATCTGAAGTGGAGGTTTGTCAATGGAACGGGTCAGGGTTTTTGGCCGAGGAGAGAACTAGGGTTTTGAGAATGGCGGACCCGTCTTTGAGAGGTGAGCTTGAAGGGAAAGATGAGGCGGTGTTGAGTTGTTTTAAATTAGGGTTTAGTTGTTGCACGGTTGCACCGCATAAAAGGCCGAGTATGAAAGAGGTGGTACAAGTTTTGGAGAGGATTGGTAATAATAATGCCTCGTCTTCTAATTCTCCTTTGAATTATTGATGACAAATGGTGAAGAAATGAAAGAAAAAGGGGTGAGATGTGTGAAAAAGAAAAAAAAGTTTGTGATGGTTCGTGAGTTTTTCTCCTTTTTACTAATTGAGTGTTTGTTGTTGTGTATTAACTTGTTTATTGTTTAGGGCATTAGTTGGTTTCGGTTGTGGTTTCTTGTAATTTTAAGCAATGTGTTTAATATTAAGTCAACTGCATGATCCATGATTTTCTTTTTTTTATACTCGTTCTTACATTGTAATTTGTAAACTATCTAGTTTCATTAAATTGAAAAACAAATCATTAAATAGTATTCAGTCTTTTATGTTTCAAAACAACAAATTATTTCATTAATTCCTTCTAAATGAAAAAGAAATAGAAATTTGTATGTTGGCATGAAATAGCCAATGTGAATCCTATCTTTTCTGTTGTCCTATCAATTGTCTACATGTGTTTAGAGAAAAGAACATTTAATAAGAGTATTAAATATTTGAGGGTATCTAATCTAACTTCTAAGTGGATGACAGCCCATTAAATGATTGGACCAATCCAATGTGAAGGCAGTCTGAAAATAGATCCATTTATCTTTTGGCCCACATGACCAATACTTCAATTCTACAATTTCCATTACATTCTACAATTACAATAAGCCTAAAATAGATTCAATTAGATCTGATGTAGTGATTTATGTATCAGATCTGGGTAATTGTAGAGGTACAATGATAGAAACTGTTGAGGATTTAACTAATGGGCCCAAATAGATTAGTTCAACAAACCTTTCTAACAACCCTCTTTTGGTGTGGTTGACAAAGCCACTCTACTTACTTTACTAGAGATTGATTCTCTTCAATAAATTAAGCTGTTTTGAGGGTATTAATTGCATTATTCATCTGATAATTTCATTCATTTTTGGTCCCACAAAGAATTTAATTAAAAATATATTTATATCGTTAGTAGTTAATAATTGATAAATCAACATCGACGTAAACTAAATCATATAAGAGAAATTATTCGGAGTGCTTAGAAGCGTCTATCATACATTTTTAATTATACACATATATATTTGTAACGCTGCTAGACGCTATAGAATACTGACATTCTATATCTGAACCCATCACATAATTTAAGTCAAATAGCTGTTTAATTACCTAGTGTATTTAAATTAAATGCAGAACTCATGCATTTCAAGTCCACTTGATTTTAAAAACTCAAATTTGACAAAATAATAGGTCTGATTTAACTACAACAAATGACAAGGATTTGAGTTGACTTTACTGTAACTGGAAATTCAGCAAGTGGGGTCTTGTGGTTGACCCAAAAATATATGACTTCTAAGTCATGTTATCATGTTGCAGGTATATGTCATTCCAAAGCACTATTCAATATTTTGGTACTTACTATTTCTTTCTTATTATTTTGGTACTGATATCAGTGCCTAGTTACAATAATTTATAAATAACCCTTTAATTTTTCAATTTTTGGAAATAATTTGAATTTGTACTTATTTCTCTAATTAAATTGGTTCATAGTTTTAAATTTCCCCTTAGAAGAAAAAAAAAAGGAATTTTAAATTTCGCCATGAGTTTTTATGTTGTTTTTTAGTGTTTATAACATGTTAATATAAAGTAGGATTACAAATTCTGTTTTATTTTTCCATTTGAGACGAAGATTTGAAATTCTGAACTGAGTTACCGAGAGAAATAAGTTCAAATATGTTATTTTTAGTATTTGAAAAATTGAATTTTTTTGTACTTTTGTGTTGTTCCATATGTACCTGGCCTCCTACTGAGATTTCCAGAATATTTTGTACGATTACATATAAATACCCTGTCCAAGTAATGTTGAATAGAAATTACCTAGCTCAAATTTGCAATTTCCCAAAAAATATATAGAATTGTTTTTTAATTTATGCATAATTGAGGGACATTCTGTTCGCAAATTTTCTCCATGATTTAAGCCTTGATTATGCATATTCTTGTACTCTTAACTCTATTACATAGAAAAAAAAGGCCCAAAAGAGTTCTCGAGGCCCATGACATGATTAGGCTAACACAAAGCTTTTCAAACTCAAAAATTATTCTACTAAATAGAAAAAAAAAATTCAAGAGAAACATTCAACACGAAATGAATTACTTTGCAGAAGTATTCATAGACAGACCTTAGGATACTATTTCTGGAACTAGATTAAAATAGTTTATTTCAACACCAAAATTCTATATTTCTAATTCCATCAATTCATATTCTATCGACAACCACCCGGTCCACCGTATAGAAAATGATCATTTTCAAAAGCTCCAATACCATAACATCTCATATTATTGACATTTGAAGCCAAATTATCAACCAAATTAATTGCTCCATTTGCATCAATCGATCCAACGGCCCTAAATGAAGCTGATCCTGGTTCGCCTTTCGACGGAAAATGGCCGCTCCCCATTGGAGGACTCGTGTTAGTTCCATTGTACGAAACTAATCCTCCAAATTGTAATTCCATAGAATTTTGTTGCAAATTTGTGAAGATCCATTTCGCAAAATAACCCATCGGTGTTAGATTATCGCCTTGTCCGTAATACAACCACCAATCTCCTGAGTTCTGATCCTAGAAAATTGGAAAATAAATTATATTCAGATATGAATTTGCATCATTTGTACATTTCTAATGCTTTTTACCTTGAAAATCTTGATTGTTATGTCATAATAACTGTCAATCGCATCGCCTGGAGCTAGATTTGTATTATTTGCTAATACAAAACCCCAGCATTGCGTGTTCAAACACCCCGTGTTATTTTGGCCATCCCTCTGTATATAAAAAAAATGATATTAGCTAAAAAGAAACAATTCATATTGTTCTCATAAATTAAACTAAAATCTACATGATTAATTTAAACTTACAGTCCAGTAAGTAAAGAAATGTGTTTTTGTATCACCATAGTCACCTGGACTCACCTGCAAACCAAAATAAAACAATATTTAACACATTTAATCCAAATTAATATATTGAATAGTCATATTTAATTACGTACGTGCCAACCAGCCATGATGAAATTTTGTTGATTGGGCAATCCGTCACCTCTATTAGCAACTGAAACAATGGCTGCACTAACTTGACCTAGTTTTAATTCCGGCTCACCAAAAACTGTAAGAGTCGCTTTCGCACCGTAATAAGTCTCTTGTTTCAGTTCCCCTGCAGCATATACTGCCCACTATCCAATATGCAAAGTTTAATTAGTCTCACAAAATATGGAAATAAATATAATATGCCGTATTTTGGTTGAGTTATTTTGATAACTAGAAGAGTTATTTAAAAAAGAGAATAAAATTTAAACACTTACATTGTGAATGTAGTCTTGATTTACTGTAGCTGCATTTGGTTCCAAAGAAGACTTTTGATGCATCAAACTAGAGATTACTCTCTCAAAGTGTGATTTCGTACTTACTCGTGCCTTAAAAATGATTAATTTAGACTTTTAAACTATGCTTATGAATAATAACTATTTAAAAAGAATGAAAGGAAAATAAAACAGGGGGGGGTGTATATACCTCTGGTTTATCAGCAATTTGATGAATTTCATGCATTTCTCTTCCAAATACTTGGTTTTGTGTAAGAAAAATAATACAAAAAATAACACCAAATATATAAGTATAACAAAGCTTGTTTATCTCCATACTAAATTTTTTTTAAGAGGAAGATAAAACTACAAGACTTCTTTTCTTCTCTTTGTAATGTAAATCACAACGTGAAACTATTTATATTCACAAAAGGCAAAATAAAAGGAAAATTAAGAAGTTGATTACGTTTCAACCCCGTGTAATGGAAAGAAACTATGAATCACTGACTCGTGGGTCCCAGGATTTCTTTTTTTATTTATTTCCTTATTTCTGCGTAGTGTAATTACTATTCCAGTGAAGACATGGAATGGAATATTAATGAAGATGGTGTACAAAAATCGTATCTTAAAATTACTAATCCTGGCCGATTCTGTTTTTATTCCATTTATTATCATATATATATTTTTGGAAAAAAGAAGAGATATTTTTAATAAAAAAAAGGAGAACATTTTGGTATCAAATTAAATTTTCTCATTTATAATCATCAAATACATGACAAATAGCCAAAAAATAAAAAACAAAACAACAAAAAGATGGCTGTACCAATTGCATCACTATAATCCAAAATAGATGGTTGCACAAATACATGTACTTATTTCGGTATCCAAATTAACATGTACACATACAAATTCTAATTGAATATTAAAAGATACACTTCACCATTTAAATATTTTACACGATCAAACATATTAATTAGCGATTCATTTTATTTGATTAAAATGCATCTGATTGGAGAACCTTCCGCTCCAACTAATCTAAGAGGCAAACAATGCAGGTTGTACAAACCTGGTGCCACACCATCAAGCTTCAACGCTTCAACAAGAATAATTTCCTGAATAAAAAAAAGACATAAAGTAAATTCTTTTTGTATTTTGAGGTTTTATGGTGGCAAATATGAAATTTTTACTTACCCGGCTCTTGAGAAATACTAAATGTGCAGGGATCAAATCGCTAAATGCCGCAACTGACAAGTAATCCAACCCTACATGTACAACCAAAGAATTTCTAATCTTAACAAAAAAAAATATATATAGTGAACTAAAATAAATAAATAGAAAATAATCACTCACCGACAAGTTTGATATCGGTATTATCTACCAACCATTGAGCGCCATCTGTCACGAAACCAACGTAACTCATGTCGCATTCTTTCTTCGACATCAGGTTCCTAAAGAAAAAAAAAAGTACAAAATAAAATATTATTTTTTATTTACAAAAATGTTTATTCAAGTTAAAAACTTGTAAATAGTTTGTAATACTTGTCAGTGTTCAACGTCCTGAATAGCACTCGTCGAACTCCTCTTGGAATATGTAACGACTCCATTACTTCAGCTGTTAATCGCAAATTGCAATTTTTATTACCAAAACCAAAAGAATTTCTTAAAACAACTATTTAATCGAAACAAATTTATTACATAATTACCATAAATTAAGTCTAAATAAAAAAAGAAAGTAAAAAACACGGTACCTGTTATGTTCTTGTCTCTTGGAACATCAACCAACAATGCTGGACCTGTACTCCAAAAATTGAGGCATTAATATTTAAAACATAATTTCCTTACAATTGGGTATACAAATGCAAATATCTAAACAAGAACGGCCTAAACACAAACCAAAATTCATACAAGAACGAAAGAATCATAAATCATTTCCACAAACAGTGGAATATACCATTCAACACTTCCAAATCAAGCGTGTCAACATCAAAGCCTCCTTCGAAATACTCATTGTACATGTGACCCGGCGCATCGACATGCGTGCCGAAATGCACGATGAGCCTCAACTCAGATAAATTGTAAAGAGATCCGTTGGCCATGGATTCCTGAAGAAAGAGGAATTGGCCCAACCCGTCTTGCGAGACGCAAGACGGCATGCCGCCAATTCTGTATGGATGAGTTATGTCTATTATGGACGAGGTGACACGTGGCACTTCGTTGGTGATTGAACAGGTACCGGTACTGGAGTCAGTACCGGTACTGAGTGTGCAAGTGGTGGGTTCGTCGTAGGATGGGTGGGCAGAGTTGGAGAGGGAAAAGATGGGTCTGAACGGAAACAGAGAGAGAAGCACGAAAGAGAGGAAAAATGGTGAAAAAGGGTTTGCCATCACTCTGTGTTGTGTGTGTTTGTGTTTGTGCAGGTGTGTGTGAGAGAAGGTTTAGACTATAGAAAGGGGAGATTAAGTGTTTGAGGATTATTGAATAACAGAGACATTTTATTACTTTTTTTTCAAGAGGATTATTGAATAAAAGACATATTATTACTTTTGAGGGGATCTTATCAATGTTTATGGATAGGATAAACGTAATTTTGTCTTCTATTGTTTAAAATATCCAAATCTGTCACAATAGTCAATACGTATATGATAAGAAATAGACAGCTCGAGTTTAATAAAAAAATAAGATATATCGAGTTATGCTTTTTTTTTCAATTGGGTTGGGCCTTTTCGAGGCCATAATGTTTGGATTAAAATTAAACTCCCAAACAAAACAGCCTATCTAGATTTATGGTAGGGCTTATCTTGGAACTTAAAATATCTTAAGACCATATTGATTCAGAAAAAAAAATAAAAATAAAGACCACACCCTTGCAAGTTACAAATAACAGAACTATCTGAATCTAAACCAAAATAAAGTTCATCTTACCATTAAGCACTGCCAAATCGAGTGTAGTAATATCAACCCTGGCCTCATAATACTCCTGATAAACATGACTCGTTACTTGTTACCGGCTGATGAGTTTGAGCGAGTTTTTTTAGCTCAATACTGACCCCTTAGATCTGCTCAAATGAACGGACGGATTTGATGATGGGCATGAAAGAATTTGCCAAAATAAAGCTATAAATACAAACAAAATAATTTAATCTGAATTCTGGACTGGAGAATTAAAATCAAATGTTGAATATTTGAAATCCAAAATTGCTCACAGCCTAAAAATAACAAAATAACAGAAAATAATAAATTGTTCATTCTTTAATATTCAGACGATCCAAAAGCTCAGTGATGCTTTCTGAAGGATCCAGTGCAGGAAGAGAGTTATTCACATTGTTCATGTGCGAATATTTTGAAAAATCCAAATGATTCATAAGATCTGTGATCTCTGAAGCATCCGACGCGGTAGAAATGCTATTTCCATCATATTCGAGTGGTCTGTGGACCGTTTTAAAATCTCCATCCTTATTCATCTGCAACATCAGCATAGTTTGAAAACTGCGCAATCAAGAAAAAAATAGTTTCAAACTTGAAAATATTGACTTTTTTTTTGAACTGGCCAAAAAAAAAAATTAATTCGGAGAATAGCCTAGTTTTTAAATTATTTGTGAAACTAACCGTTTCGCTCAGTCACTGAGCTAGTTTCGCCAAGTGGCTGAGCGAAAACACTGTTCACTGGAAAAAAAGAATTTTTTTTTACCAGTGAACAGTGTGTTTCGCCCAGCTACTTGGCGAAAACTATTGTTCACTAGCAAAAAAAAATTCCAGTTTCGCCCTGCCATGGAGGAAACAACATTTTTTAGCTTAATTCAGTGGGAAAAAAATGAGAAAATTGATATTTTGTCTCGCCCCACTTATTGAGAAATAAGAAAGGCAAGATTGTACTCATGCTATTTTTATATTTCTTAGATAGTAACTGTTGCTCTAAAGATTTGTAATATTTTAGTTTTTGTAGTTCTATCATTGTAAATAGCCCATATAACAATTATTTATTCGTATTAATACAACATAATCAAGCACTTATCTTTCAAAAAAATAAAATAAAAGGAAGTGTGGACTTGATCTAGCAAGATTCAAATCAAATGCTAATAAAAAACAAGAAAATGAATCAAATGTTAATACAAATAATTCCAAATATTTTATTTATACTATTAAAAAAGCAATTAGAGACATATTCATATCAACAAGTACTATTAAAAAATACTGTTTCGTCTCATGATGGGTCGAAACTGGCAAATTTTTTTTTTCTGTCTGTGAATAGTGTGTTTCGCCCAGTGGCTGAGCGAAACACACTATTCACCAGCAACAAAAAAAATATATTTTTTGTTGCCAGTGAACAGTGTGTTTCGCCCCCTCACTGGGCGAAACAGCTAATTTTGAAAATAATTTAAAAATTAGGCTATTTTCGGAATTAATATTTTTTTTGGCCAGTTGAAAAAAAAATATTGAAAATAATTTAAAAATTAGGCTATTTTCGGAATTAATATTTTTTTTGGCCAATAGAGTTTTAAGTGGACTTACCGTTGTGATGCGGATATTACCGCCACTTGTAGAATCTTTTGTTATTGCCAAAGAAATTGCTTCATAAACAAGTCTCTGAAATTAAAAAAATATCATAATAATAACAATAATAATAAGGGGAAATTTCATATTTACCCTTTCAAAATATCAAAGTCACCCTTTCAAGTTTGATATTCAAGATTTTGGAAGGGCAAATATGAAACTCCCCCTCTTGTTTACCATGCAAAATCAGTATATTAGTGCTCTATGCAAATAACATCCAATGCAAAGTTACATAAAGTCTGTGTAACTGTGTTTCATTGCCTTTTCTAATGTTGGTTCTAAAAGCAGATAAACAAAATTCAATACCAACAGCTCAAATCCAATGATGTATACCATAATACCAATCTTGATACCAACTCGAGAAGTCCTTCCCTAGAGCATTCTTAAATATCAATTTGCCTAATATCCTTCATCTCTATTGGGATATCTCCTTCATGTTAAAATTCATATTCCATAAAGAAAGAAAACAAGAAATTTATTTGGATATAATTGGAGATGTCAAGATTAGGGTCTAATTCAAGTGGCGTATTTGGAGTCGAACCAACTGGATATCAAGGAAATTGTCTATTACATTATTGTTCTTCGACTTGACAGGTTAGGGTTTTCGTTTTGATGCTCCTTCGGTTCCGTTTAGATATACTTTGATTTTTGTTTGATATATTCTATTCTATTTTGAATATGCTATTTATGTTTCGATACATTCTGAATCTGCTGACACTTAGGAAGTTCAATACGTGTGAGTTCCTTGTAGTGGAAAGGGATAGTACCTAGTCTAATTACCAATTCAGTAAAGCAATAGAATGAATAGATGATATGCAAAATTGGAAATAAGACGTTGGAAAAGCCATATACAATTTCCAGTCTGATTCTGTTTTTTATTTCATTTATAGTCATATACATTTTGGTGGAAAAAAAATCATAACAGCTTACATTGTTTATGTATTCTTGATTGATGTAGCTCCATTTGATAAGCATATATATAAACTATGTAAAAAGGGAAAAAAAAAAGGGGGTGGGGGTGGGGGGGGTTGGGGGACGGGCTAATATTTAAATTACCAAAATCAGTATATGTATAATAATATATTTTCATATACTGATTTTGGTAATTTAAATATGAGGATGACTAAACAACTTGTACAAGTAAAATCCGGATTTTGTTTGTGACCAAAATTCATCAAAAATTCAAATTTCAACCGTACGGATGTAATATATATGTTTTGAATATGTCGTAGATTAATTTTCACAAGAATCGGAATATATTATATCATTGCCATCGTGTATCATCAAAATTCATCAAAAAATATATAATATGTAATTATATATATTTTGATGAATTTTGATGATACACGATGGCAATGATATAATATTCCGATTCTTGTGAAAATTAATCTACAACATATTCAAAACATATATATTTCATCCTAACGGTTGAAATTTGAATTTTTGATGACATATGTTGTATTTTGGTCACAAGCAAAATCCGAATTTTGCTTGTACAAGTTATTTAGTCGTCATCTTTAAATATTACTCCCAGCAAAAATCTGATATTGGCGATTGCATCCCTACCATCCAAATAAGATAATTGCACAAATATACGGAAAAAAGTGTCAAAAAATAAAAAGAATTCAATATTTCTTGTACAAAAGTAAAACGTAGTAATACTACCAATTCTCACTTCATCATTCTTAACATATATACAAATACTTCCAATTATTAAACAGCCGAGCTAAAAGTTTATTAAAAGGTACATTATCACAGTGCATTTTAATATTTCACGCGATAAAACATATTCATGAGATGATTTATTTGATTAAAATGCATCTGATCGGAGAACCTTCTGCTCCAACTAATCTAATAGGCAAACAATGGAGGTTGTATAAACCTGGTGCAACACCATCAAGCTTCAATGCTTCAACAAGTATAATTTCCTGAATAAATAATGAAAATTAATCTCTTTTATTAGAATTTAAATTATATTTTGAGGTTTTGTGGGGGCAACTATGAAAGTTGTCCTTACCCGGCTCTTGAGAAATACTAAATGTGCTGGGATCAAATCGCTAAATGCCGCAACTGACAAGTAATCCAACCCTGTAAACAAAAAAAATTCTTACCTTAACCAGAGAAAATGTGAAGTAAACTACTAAAATAAATAAATAAAATGATAACTCACCGACGAGTTTGATATCAGTATTATCTACCAACCATTGAGCGCCATCTCTCACGAAACCAACGTAACTCGTATCGCATTCTGTCTTCGACATCAGGTTACTAAAGAAAAAAAACACAAAATAAATTATTTTGTTTTACTTAAACAAAATATTTATTCAAGTTAAAAACTTAAAAATGTAAATAGTTTGTAATACTTGTCAGTATTCAAAGTCCTGAAAAGGACTCGTCGAACTCCTCTTGGAATATGTAAGGATTCCATTACTTCAGCTGTTAATCGCAAATTTCAGTTATTATTACAACAAAAATAGTTCTTAAAAACAGTCATTTAATTTTTTTTTTTTGAAGTAGAAAAACAATCATTCAATTGAAGACTTTTATTATTCAATTCCTATATATTAATTATCAAATTAAGTTACAAATAATAGAACATATCACCTGTTATGTTCTTGTCTCTTGGAACATCAACCAACAATGCCGGACCTGTACCACAAAAATAAAAAAATAAAAAATCAATTTTGTTACACGAACGCAAATATGAAAATTATGAGGGTGTAAATGCAAAAGCAAAATCAAGACAGGAATATCAACAAACACTTTTTATGAATATACCATTCAACACTTCCAAATCAAGAGTGTCAATATCAAACCCTCCTTCGAAATACTCATTGTACATGTGACCTGGCGCATCGACATGCGTGCCGAAATGCACGATCAGCCTCAGTTCAGAGAGGTTGTAAAGAGATCCATTGGCCATGGATTCGTGAAGAAAGAGGAACTGGCCCAGTCCTTCTTGCGAGACGCATGTCGGCATGCTGATTCTGTACGGATGAGTTATGTCGATTATGGACGAGGTGCCACGTGGCACTTCGTCGGAGACTGTACAGGTACCGGTACTGGAGTCAGTACCGGTACTGAGTGTGCAAGAAAAGACGGGTATCAATGGAAACAGAGAGAGAAGCAAGAAATAGAGGAAAAATGGTAAAAAAGGGTTTGCCATTTCTCTCTCTCTCTCTCTCTGAGTTCGTGTGGGTGTAGGAGAAATGGTTTTTTAGGCTATGGAGAGGGGAGCTGGTGTGTTTAATCATGAAGAGGATTATTAAGTAACAGCGACATGATAATACTTTTGACTTTTGAGGGGATCTTATGAGTAGTGTATAGTGTTTATAGATAGGATAAACGTAATTAACTTTTTTGTCGGACAAAAATATCAGAACCAGAAAATGCTCAGAAATAGATGGAGAAAAAAAAGAGACTTAATAGTTAATACTTTTATTCTTCAATTGGGCTGGACTAATAATTTTGTTTTTGAATTGGGGCTGGACTTATTATTAAGGCCGAAATTTATATTAATTAAGATAAGCCCAAAACAGCCTATCTAGATTAACGATAGACTTTAACTTGCAACTTAAAATATCTGTAGACCATATTTATTCAGAAAAATAAATAAATAAAGACTGCATGCTTACAAAGAACAGAACTATCTGAAATAACATCTAACTAAACCAAAATAAAGTTCAGCTCACCATTAAGCACTGCCAAATCAAGTG
Organism: Juncus inflexus; assembly: GCA_024447665.1. NCBI lineage: Eukaryota > Viridiplantae > Streptophyta > Magnoliopsida > Poales > Juncaceae > Juncus > Juncus inflexus. Next base: position 892,601 of record JAJHPC010000011.1, read on the forward strand.
TAGTAATATCAAACCCGGCCTCATAATACTCCTGAAAAACATGACTCGGAGCGTCGACATGGGTCCCACAATGCGCAGCAATCTTCATCTCCGAAAAGTTGTACATGGATCCATTCGCCATTGATTCGGTCTGAAACACGACCTGGCCGACCGTTTTACCCAGCCAGGCTGGCATGTCGGGCTGATACGCATGTGTTATGTCTATTATTTGCCCGTTTCCGTATTCTTGTAAGTTGAGTGGATTAGGGTTAGGGTTTGAAGAGACGGTGCCGAAAGAAGGGTTGTCATACGATGGGTGTGCGGATTCTGAGGCGGTGGAGGGGAGAGAGGTTGAGAGGAGAAAGAAGAGGGAGAAGAGAAGAGTATTAGTTTGTGGTGCCATGAATTGTTGTTATGTTTGTTTGTTTAGTACAGTTGATTGGTTTTAGTTTTGAGTAGTTATATACACAAGCAATTAGGAGATAATTAAACTTGGTAGGTAGATTAACTTGACTAAGGGAGGCTGCGTCAAAATAAAATGGGACAACATAAGCAAACCAAACGTTTATCTTTCAAAATAAATAAATAAAGTGGGACCAACATACAAGAAATATATGCCATGTGATATTTGTTTTTGGAATTTTTGGATTGATTAATGATTAATTTTATCTAAAGTTTCATTTTAGTGCTGATTGATTCTTTGCAATGAAATTGACAGGTAGGAAATTGTTGACATATACAGATAAGGACCAGAAATATTTCTTTTCTTTCTTAAAACAAACTTGAATTTATTCTTCACATTTACAACAAATTCATCAAACTCATCAAGTCAGAAACACACTTCAATCAAACAAACTCCTCAACAGTCTATACATTCAAATTTCAAATTTCCATGCTCAATAAGGTGGCGGATACGCTCCATACGGCCCTAAAATTCAAAAATAAATTACACCAATCAATACTCACCAATAAAACAATTAAACAATCAAACTCAATAATTAATTAATTAATTAAATACCAGGGGGAGGATAATAAGGCTGTCCAGCTGGCGGGGGAGGATAAGGCTGTCCATACGGCTGAGGAGGAGGAGGGTAAGCCGAGGGAGCAGGATAAGCCGCCGGCGGAGGAGGATAAGCTTGCTGCATTGGCGGAGGAGGGTAGGACCCAGGATAAGCAGGGGGAGCGGTTGGCGGAGCAGGATAAGAGTAAGGGTTTACAGGCGGGTAAGCGGATGCAGGTGGGGCCTGGTGCATGCATGGCGCGTTATATGGCGGAGCTGTTGGCATGTATGCTGAACCTGCCATTCCACTGCCAGATGGCTTCTGTTTCTGTTACAATAAATAATAAATTCATTAATAAATAATTGTAATAATAATAATAATAATAATAATAATAATATATTTATAATTGTTGATAAATAACATAACTAATTAATTAATAACAAATATTAATATAAAAACACAATAAATAATATTAATATTACAATTAACAAAGATATTATAATCATTATAATAATAAATAACAAATAAATAACAAATAAATTAAAAAATAATCATAATGATAATATTAATGTAATTGCTGATTGTAATTATGATTCGAAAGCTTACTGAGGCACCGGCATAATGCATGATGAGCTTCACTTCACCTGCAGCCCTATAATAAAAAAAAAATACAAAAAATAAGAAAAAACGAAAATTATAATAATTGTAATATATTAAATATTAATATTATAGAGGGTTAATAAATTATATACTTGAGATTTCGGGTTTGGATTGGCCAGGTAGAATCATCATAGCCTTGAGTCAGCACTCTATGAAGTTGCACCCTAAAAAATAAATAAAAAATATATAATTTCATCCAAATGTAAAAATAATATTTTTTAACAAATTAAATTATGAAATATTAAGCTAACAAACCTTCCGTTTCCGATGAAATCATCGTGACTAAATGTGTTACTATTCCAAACCGCGACATTAATCTCTCTCAATCCTTCAATTAACGGGATTTGAAACTTCTCTTGAAAACTCGGATTCCTACCTCCATCTGTTTCACATCAAAAAAGTAAATTAAAACAGCAAAATTAAACAAAAGTTGAAATGTGAAAAGTAGTAAAAATACCAGTGCAGGTACGAGTGCGGAATCTTGAGTTGGCGTATTCAAGACAGACATATGGATCTTGTCTTGAAAATATCTCTGTGTCTTTCAGCCTGCTGCATGCAACAACTGAGAGAAAATGTAGAGAAATTTGTTAACGAAATAGAATATTAAGATCAAATAATGTAATACTCAATGGAGGTTAAAACGAGTTGCAAATGTAGTTTGCTGATTTATGTAATTTCGCTTGCAAATTGAAGTTTGATTAATCAGAGGTGGGAAAATAGATCATACGAAGCACTTAATCCTCTTTATTTCTCCTTCCCCCAATTAATCTTACGAAAAGGGTGAAAATCGAACCTCAATCTCTCCGATTTGATTAAGGAAAGTTCTTACAATGCCAATTAAAAGGTTAATTAACTCCAAACTAATCTTAATTGCAAAAAATAGTATCAGAAATTAAAAAAAAACGAGAATGAATTACCTGTTACATCAAGGAGTTGGCCTTGGATACCAGAAACCGTATTCATGAAGAGAGAAAACAACAAGGTTGATCTTTTGGTTTATGAAGAAGAAAGACGAAGTCAAACTGTAAGAAAAAAAAGGGATCTAACTATCGATTGCAAAGTAAGGACGGGGCGAATTGTACTTTTTATAGGGACCGGGTCGTAAAAAAAAGCGCGTTTAGAAAACAATAAAGAAATAGAGGGGAAATAGTGCGTTAACTCCTTGTCCTTCTTTGAAGTTGCCAAACCGTGTAGATTGTTCTACATTTTTCTACATAATACGCATCTGCTCAGAAATATTCAAGAATATGAAGCCACGTCAGAAGTTCGTAACTTTTTGTGTGGGTAAGAGGTTAAACGGGCTTGAGTGTCATGTGACTTGGCCAGGTCATCAGTTAAGGTCGTTAAAAAATAAATTTTTCAACAATGAATAAGAATCAGTATTGAGGAAATTTTCAGATGGACCATATTTTTGTTGGATTTCGGTGTAGTGTGTGACTTTTTATGTAATGACTTTTGATTTGGAAATTTTTCGATCCACATGTTCATTCGTATATACATCCACATATTCATCAACATCTTTATCCATATATTCATCAGCTTGAGTATTTTGCAAAACTGCTTCTAAGAAATGTTATCAAATATTTTTTTTTTCAAAATCGATCTTTAACATTATAGTGATATTTTGTGTTTATGGTAGTAATCAAGTAACTCTTATAATGAAAGCATCCCTTGAATCTGATTTATTAGTCATAACATATTGGTAACCACCTCTTTGAAAAACAAATAATTCTCTTTTGTCGCCATTGATCCAGAAATTGAGCAGCTTGCCCAACAGAGAGAACTCAAATTGGTCAAGCTCTTTTCTTCCTCATGTAAGTGCTTTTTCAGCTCGTTTAACATCTTGTATTCGCCGAGAATATCAGGGTCATTCACGCCATCAATTAAATCATGTTCAAATTTGGGTATTCTGCAAATCATTAGTTTCCTAAGTTTGGGCAAAAGTTTGGAGTATAGATGTTGCTGCCATCTACTTACAATTTATTTACAAATGAAGGCCAAAAATTTAAGCATCTTTTAGAAACATGAGTATCAAAATATGAAGCATCGATTACATATTCAAGACCGAATATCAATGGCTCTTTGTTGATTAGTTTCATTTCTAACACATCCATCACAACTTCATAAAAAAGGAATGAGTTGATAATTGATGCAACATCTAGCATTAATCTTACTGCTACATCGTCATAATCTCTTTCATGAACATAAACAATGCGTGCTCCAATTGTCAGCACTTTATTCATGAACGTACTATACTTCTAGACAATTCATTCCTCATAATTGACAATTGTTCTGGGATGGTTAACCTTTGCGAGAAAATGAAGTGCAAGATTTTGCCACAAAATGATATGGAGATGCAGACACAGCTTTTCGACATATTGTGCTTCTTTGTTATAAGATTTAGGCGAGATCCAACCAAGAAAAAAGCAAAGGGTGTCTAATGTGAAGACTTCTAATCTTTCATATTTATTAAGTTCCAGTAAACACAGCTCAACAATCAGTTCAGATTGTGTTTTCAAATAGTCCTTCAGCACTTTGAACTTTATATTTGTCATTCTACAACCTGTCTTTTCAAAAACCAACTCACTTAAAACCTTCAATATGACAATGTATATTTCATAAGTTGTTCCGTCATTTTTAGCACTTGAGACTAAATAAGACACAAAGAATTGCCACCATGTTGGCTTAGGTCTTCAGGTAACGTCGTTAAAATAAATTTCCCAACAATGAATAAGAACTAGCGCGAATGGATTTTTAGATGGATAATATCATTGTTGGATTTTAGTGTAGTGTGTGGCTTTTTTATGTAACGCCATTTTGATTTGGAAATTTTTCGACCACATATTCATCAGAATCATTCGTATATATATCCACATATTTATCACATATTTTTCAGCATCTTCATCCGCATATTCATCAGCTTGAGTCTCTTTATCGACTACTGATTAGTTTGCAAAACTGCTCCTAAGAGATGTTATCAAATATTTTTTTTTTAAAAATCGATCTTTAACATTATAATGATATTTTGTGTTTATGGTAGTAATTAAGTAACTCTTATAATGGACGCATCCCTTGAATCCGATCTATTAGTCCTAACATATTGGCTAGCACCTCTTTGAAAAACAAATAATTCTCTTTTGTCGCTATCGATCCAGAAATCGAGCATATTGCCCAACAGAGAGAGCTCAAATTGGTCAAGCTCTTGTCTTCTCCATGTAAGTATTTTTTTACAGATTGTTTAACATCTTGTATTCGCCAAGAATGTCGCGGTCCTTCATGCCATCAACTAAATCCGGTTCAAGTTTAGACATTCTATAAACCATTCGCTTCGTGAGTTTTGGCAAAAGTTTGGAGTATAGACTTTGCTTTTGAATTTTTGTCAAACGTATGCGCCCATCTTCTATATTCATGCCATCTACTTGCAATTTATTTACAAATGAATTCCAAAAATTTATGCAGAAACATGAGTATCAAAATATGGAGCACCGATAACATATTCAAGACCGAATATCAATGGATCTTTGTTGATTAGTTCCATTTCTAACACATCTATCACAACTTTATAAAAAAGGAATGAGTTGATGACTGATGCAACATCTTGCATTAATCTTACTGCTATATCATCATAATCTCTTTCATGAACAACAACAATGCGTGCTCCAATTTTCAGCACTTTATTCATGAATGTACTATACTTCTGGACAATTGGCAATTGTTCTAGGATAGTTGACCTTTGTGAGATAATGAAGTGCAAGATTTTGCCATGAAATGACATGGAGATGCAGACACAACTTTCCACAAGTTTTGCTTCTTCATTATAAGATTTAGGAGAGATTGAATCGAGAAAAAAAGCAAAGTGTCTAATGTGAATACTTCTAATTTTTCATATTTTTCAAGTGCCGGTAAATACAGCTCAACAATCGGTTCAGATTGTGTTTTCAAATAATCTTTCAGCACTTTGAACTTTACATTTGTCATTCTACAACTTGTCTTTCCAAAAACCAACTCACTCAAAACCTTCTATATGACAATGCATATTTCGTAAGTTGTTTCGTCATTTTTATCACTTGAGACGAAATAAGACACAAATGATTGCCACCATGTTTGCTCAGGTCTTCAGGTAACGTCGTTAAAAAATAAATTTCCCAACAATGAATAAGAACTAGTGTGAAGAGATTTTTAAATGTACTATATCTTTGTTGGATTTCAGTGTAGTGTGTGGCTTTTTTATGTAACGTTGTTTTGATTTGGAAATTTTTCGATCATATATTCATCAGTATATTCATCCGTATATACATCCGCATATTCATCCGTATATTCATTAGCATCTTCATCCGCATATTCATCGGCTCGAGTCTCTTTGTCGGAGCGTTAGTGAGGCCAAAAGGCATCATCAAGTACTCGAAATGACCGGAATGCATTCGAAAAATCGTTTTGTAAATATCACCCTCCCCCATGCTTATTTGATGTAACCCGATCACAAATTGAATTTGGAAAGTACATTAGCACCATGTAATTTATCAAGGAGATCATCAATTATAGGAATATGATATTTATCTTTTATTGTGATGAATTTAAGTTGACGGTAATCCACGTATAACCGTTATGAGCCATCTTTTTTTCCACACATATATGTGAGACAAGGCTAATTGAGTGAAATTGCGATACAATTCTCAATAAAATTGTGCTAATTAATCCAATTGCAACTATATTTTCTTTGGAATCGTTAAAGTGGTATCAAAGCACAATATATCAATGCTTAAAATAAAAATTCAACTACTCCAATAGAAACCCACATGTCCCAATAATTTACCTCCTATTATAATTTAAACTATATTATGCAAATAAACTCCTCAATCTTTCATTATCACAATAAAATGCTCAAAACGTTATAATTTTGATCTAAAATATTCTATATATAACTCCGATCACGCTATCAAGTTATGAAATACTATATTTTTATATAATATAAATGACTTAATAAGATAGATATCATAAAGATAATCACCAAAATAACGTGTCATGGAGAGAAGTATAAAAAACAGATAGAAAAATATATTGGTATTTACAAAATCAAATGAAGAAGGTCACGAACATAGGGAAGAAAGCAAAGGAGAAGACAATCTTTTCAGGCGGCGTGCAAAATAGATCTGCAAAAATATCGGTTTTTTCATTGGTCTGATTTCTTGTAAAACCGAAAGATTCAACCAATTTTCTCCACTAATGTTGCAAGTACGACTTTTTTTTAATGAAATAAGGGGATTCTAAACGGTCCCCTTGTTTCATTAATTGAAGCGTTTAATTACATCCTTACAAATTCTGTTAAGAATAACACTGGTTAAAAAGTCTGATTTTGATTTTTTTATGATTGAACCTTCTGATCATGGCCGGGTTTAATAACACCAGTTTGTATCATTACTCTGTCAGATTCACCATGCCTCTCTTTCTTTTACTTAGTATATCTTTTGCCCTTCTAAAGTTGTCTCAACACAATAGTTTTTATTTTAATTAAAAAATAAATGTGACTCTGACACCTACCAAGATAAAAAGTTATAAATGTCCCTATTAATGAAAAAATACCATCAACCTTAGAAATACAAATTAATTAGTTTTTTGCTAATCATGAATATCAAACGAAAAAGATACATAATATATGTATATAAGGTGTAATAGAGGTGTATTTGAGTCGTTATATTATTATTTTCTCTCCATTCGTCATGTGCCACTATCAATCTATTGTACATACTAGGATATTTCCGGCGTTACGTGACGGTTTTTTAATTTATTGTTACATCAATGAAGTAAATTTGTAAGTAAATTTTACATAATAAATAATAAAAGTTATATAATAGATGTGAACAATGAAGTAATGTAACGATATGATGACAAAGAACTATCAAAAAACAATATAAATTTCTCAATATAGACTAAAAAGTTTGAGAATTTTGAAAAGGGTAGAAGAAATCCTCCTGAAGAAACTTCTTTTATTATTCTCTTTTTTAAATTGTTTGGGTTTTTTCGTCCCAACTGCAAGCTACAATAGTTAAAAGTATTTACAAAGTTATTTACACAAAAGTAAAAGGAGAAGAAAAATAAATGGATATACAAGGAGAATCTCTACAAAACCCCTTGTAGCAGTGGCTGGTACAGCCCTAAAGCGTAAGCCGACAATATCCAATACAAGGAGCTGACAAAAAATGATTTACAAAAATAGCAGCATTATCAACGGGGGAAGAAAGACAGTTGAACTGCAATTCCCGCCCCCAAAGTCCCCTAAAAATACCCTAGGCAGAAATGATAATGCTGTCTGGAGGTTCTCCATTAATGGAATATCGACAATAAACAGAAAATAGATTATTTGTCTAGCTACTCACAAAATGAAGCAGCTCATCTTCAGTATTGGATTTGGAACAACATATAAAATCCAAGTCCATAAGTTATTTTTCTTTATTGAACAACAAATACTTTGGTTTCCCTTGTGTCGTTCAAATATCTTACACATCCGTACAACAAATACTTTGAGAGTATCTTCCATCAAGACCAAAACTTTGTAAATACTCTGTTTTGAGAGTATTGACAAATTTAGGGTTCTTTGAAAAAAAAAATATCCACTTAAATTGACTGAAATAACAAGCAGTGGAAAAATGTCTCTTTCAGTTGAAGGTACTTAAACCATGGATTTATAAATTCAGAAAACGTTGAGAGTATCAATCAGGTGAGAAATATCATCTTACTATGCAAAGTTAGGCTGGGATAGAGGAAGTATCAACTGCAATTGGAGGTTCTCCATTAAATGTTGTAACTGGAGATGATTTCTCCTCTACTATCTTCTCTCCATTTCCATCTTCATTGGTTTCCTTGCTGTAACTGTCATCCCTATTCTTCAACCAAAACAAAAAATCTCACCCAATTAATTATACAATGTACTTTAAAGAAGAAATATTTTTTGCTAAATCTAATAAGAGAGTGTTGTAACATTGCTGGCTAATCATGTCTCCTCCATTCATTTCACTTTAGCAAGAATCTGAAAGAAAAAAGAAATTTAAAACCAAATTAACGAAAATATTGGTATGACTGACACGACAAGAAACTTGCCTTGGATCCTTGCATTCTTGAAGCTTAGGTTGAGAAAGAATAGCAGACAAAGCTATGTTTATTTATGTCTATTGTTTCAAATTAAAATTTTCCTAAATAAATAATAAACAAAAAAAATCATATTATTATATTACTTATTATACAATTTTGTAATTATTTTATAAGAATATGCCTTGACAAGAAAATGAAATTTCATCATGTGAAGCTGCTCTTGAACCTGTTTTTAAACAAACCAATTAGAATCATATAGAAAAAAAGGTAAAGATAAAAAATAAGATAAATTAATATACGAGATTAAATTACCATAACAATAGCAAGATTTAAGTTCTGGAAATTTTTTTGATCTTTAGACTTATCAGCAATAATTATGAATTGAAGGTCACATCTTGAGCATAATTCAAATGATTCATATGTTTCTTATTTTCTCCATGTCTACATAGAAGATTATTTTTTAAAATTTGTCTAAAAAGGCTCATTTTTAAAAAGGCCCCTAAAAACTTCAATTCTAAAAAAAATCTCAATTATGAAGTTCAAAAAATTTAGAGAAACAACATAATACTTCATGTCATTCTCATGCATCCATTAATCGGAACAAGGAACTTTTTACTTGATTGCTCAAAATGTTATGGTAGAGACGTTTCATCAAACACAATTGTGAGCACTCTTGTCGTGCCAGAAGTTCATTGAAGTTTGAATGCGGATTTCAAAGAATTGGCCAATAGAAAAAATAGATCGCAGATTTGAGAGCTGTGGTGGGTTTGAGGTGATTATCTTGGCCTGAATAGACAAAACATATCGAGTCATCCCAAAATAGTCCAAATAAGATCTTCAACAAAAGAGCACCATATCATTATCCTCTCATCGAAAAGGGGGGCTTCATGACACTTACAAGCTTATCAAGGATGAAAGGAGGGGTTAATAATACAAAACCAATGGATCTTGTTAGGCTGTACCATGATTGACTTAATTAGAGAAATAAATCTCTGATAAATTGAAATGACTAAGCACTCATTTGGATGATTTTACACAAATCATTCAAATATGATCTTCCAAATTTACAAAGATCAAATTTACATTTCAATATCCTCCCAAGTTCCAAAAGCATACGTACCCACATTTTCAAACGAGCCAAAGATTAGGGTAAATTTGATGTGCTTTTGTTAATGGCTTCTAGTCTAATCTTTTGAGCAGAGCATTATGATAAGCTACAAAAATTTATAGATTCAAACATCATTAACAACATTTTCAAATGAGAATTCAGCTAAAAAACATTATATCTTAATAATCAGGAAAGAGAGATTGCAAATACAAATCCATATCTGGATATCCCGTACATCTCTCCTAGACACATAAAAAAGAAATAAACATAATGAAAATGAAATACGCAAATTATAAAAGAGAAATATTTGAATTGAAACTTACAAGCTTATCAAGGATTCCATGTCTAAATAACCAGGACGATTTATAAGAGTGTTTAATAAAATAAAGCAGATCCAAAATACCCTCATTAAACTCTAAATCTTCATCTCTATAATGACACAACCACTTCGCGTCTTCTTTGTAATAATCCAAAATATCCTCGTGCACCAATTTTTCTCCAATCATCCACTCCTTCTGGAAACCCTAATTCTTTCATATTTTATGCAGCAATTCTGATGTCCATTTTGCTCAATACGTCTACTTTTTTGTTTCGAGGCCAAAAAGCGGGATGGTCTAAACTAGCATTGCTAATCAAATCTTTTTCCATTTTGAGTTTGTTTACAAAATGTGTTAACTCTAGATCACATTCAAAGTAATTATTCTCCATTTCCATGCATTTTGTTGCGTCCAAAATTAAATTGAGAACGGCCTCCCAATCTTTCTTCATGCGGACTTCAAATAATTTCTTCTCTTCCTTATTCTCAAGATCTAACTAAATGTTCGTCACAAACAAAACATGTAAATAAATGAAAAATGTTACACCCCGGGAACCAAATAGTGGAACAAGGGGACTAGATGATTAGCTCCACCTTGAGTAGTGAATGAAAATTAGAGTTACTTAAATAGACTAGTGCATTAACTACTAGCACCAATCAAGCTTAAGCCTTTTTCAGGACAATATAATGTGGGCCTGAATATTGGGTTGGACCAGTTAATGTATTAGACTCTAACAAAAAAGACATAGAAAAATGAATATGTAATTATGTAAAAAGAACTCTATTTACTTATCGTGTTTTTGGAGGCAATTGACAAGTTTGACTTTGGAATCTGGTTGGAGAGTACAGGGAGGCCGGCCCAATAAAATAATGATATTATTAGGAGATAAATCCCCATGTATACATCCGATGACATGCATCATATCTACATCCCTCATAATATTTCTGAATAAATAAAAAGTACATAATTGTTATTAAGTAGAGAGCAATTGCAAAATCTGTTACACCAAAACACAGAGAGAGAACCTGAGAAATTTCTTGAAGGTATTGGAAAAGGTCCATTTGTTATTATCGAGCTCCAAAACAAAAATCGGTTCAATCGCTCCTTTGTTTACCAACCCTTCTTTTGAATAATCCATCATGTTATGCCTCTTCATGTACCAACCAAACGTCATTTCAAACTTGTAACCACTTATGTCCGTCCTACTTTCCCAAATTAAATTAAATTAAAGTAAATGTAACATGGCAATTAATTACAATTTTTTTAATATCAAATGATACATACCAATGACAGGCGACAAAAGAGGATCAGTTGTTGATCTGTTCATCTTTGTGTCGCCAACAAGGAGTGAGAAAGTGATTGTCCGTTTGGAAATAATCGATATTTTGAGCGTCCAATGAGTGAGTGACACATCGTACAACAACAGGCTTGATTAAATCTCGTTGAAGACCAGGCTTCGTCTCAATTTTTTTTTTTTTTTTTTGAATGGTTGCTTGAGAGGCTTTGTCTCAATTAATGCTTCGATTGAGCAGAGTTGGTCTCAGTACTTTGTTTTTTTTTCTAAAAGATGGTCTATTTCAGAGACAAATCTGTCGTGCATGATTGGGATTAAGCGTGGTAATAATATTAATTATCGAGGGTCATGTAATATGATTGGAATTACGCATGTTAATGATATTAATAAAAAATTAGGCAGAAACATATATATCTCACCTTGGTTCTCCTCGAAAACTCTTCTCATTTTGTATCGTTTTCTTTTCTTTCACTCGCTTGTCATTCCGTATATTAGGGTTACGTCGCAATACAAGATGAAAATTGGGGAGTGCCAAAGCACACGTAGAGAGAGAGAGAGAGAGAGAGCTGAGCTGAGAAGTTGGAGGGGGCGAAGTTTCAGCACTTAACTTGAGCTGCGCTTTTGTTTATTCTGAAAATGTTTCTTTTTTATAAGGCAAAACTTCAAAATGGCTGAAGATGTGAGGATCTCATATATTGGGCCAGATTTCATTTCATTTAATCGGATCTATAAAATTGGGCCAATCTTTTAATCACAACATTTTGTATACATATCAGATATACCATTATTAATAACAGTTTATTTTTAAATTACATGTTGAATATATTTTTCTACTTGTTCCGTATTTTTTTGTCTAGTTTACTTGAATTTTAATATTTGTCTATCGTATATTTTTTTAATACCACTATAATTTTGTGAATATCCAAAACTTATTTAGTATGCATTTTTATATACCAACATACCAATCCCTTTTAATTGCAATCAGATTTGACCATTTAATTGATACAAAACTTGTTAAAAAAGCATTTCCAATCCCTTTCTCTGCATTTTATCAACATTAATCTGGTATTATCACCAAATCTTATCGATCTCGTTCACTTGCAACTGAAATAGCATACTTTGACATTGAATTTCGATTCAAACATATCAACATGCTAATAGGAGTAGTCAAAAAGCATTTTTAATTCTAGAATAACATCTCAGTATTTCCAGCTTACAAGATAGATCAAAACAAACAATACTGATTTCATCATCCTGAGTTAATAACTTAATACTTCAACAAAAACATAGATTAATCTTTTCCTATCAAGAAAGATATTAAAAGTAGTAATAATAATACTGCCTGATGATAGTTGCCACATCACAGAACAAAAAATCTTAAAATTTCATCTTAAAACCAGAAATTAACTGCCAAAATATTCTTCAACCAGCCAATTAAAACGCTATTTAGCACCAAAATTTCCCGAAATCTTCACTCAATTGAACTCGCTTCCTCTGCTGCTGCTTCCCTTTTCCTATCATATCGCTTCAACAAAATATATTTAAAATATGTAAAATTTAATCTAGGTCTTAAAAAGATTAAACCCATCGAAAAATAACGAATTAATTATAAATTTACCTGTTTGCCAAAGGAGAAAGGCAGATATTTGTATTTGATCATGTGTTGGACCTGGCGTTTCAATGTGATGAATGCCAAAGCGCAGAAATAGACAACCAAAATCGGCCAGAAAACAGGAATGTCAAAAATTCCGAAAAATGTCATGAGAAGAGCGACACAAAATCCCTTTGTCAATGCGTACCTGTCAAAAATCACATGTTTTACAATCAAAGATTCTTTCTTTTGAGGTCATTTTGATGCTAATTGCAAACTAATCTAATGTAATTGAACAACTAACCTAACAAATCAAAGAAATTCAAGAAACTCTACAAAAATTAGAGAAAAAAAAATCCCAATTACGATTGCAATCCTTACCAGAATTTGAACTCCGGGAGTCTCCTAACAAACGGGCGGAATTCATCCGTAGCCAGCGTAGGCAAGGACGGACCAGGTCCATCAATCAACTCCTCCATCTCAGGATCGACCATGGGAGACAGAAACCCGACCAATTGCGACAGACAGAAGATCCCCAATCCATAAGTCACAATATAAAATCCTTCCAGAATCCAGACGCGGATCAGGTAGCACGCGGCGAGGAAGAAGAACGCCAGCCAGCGCTCGCGCAGGTACGGCGTCGTGCGGTCCAGCACGTGCTGGTACCAGCGGGAATACGCCGCCAGGTATTCCTCCAGGGCTTCCGCGGTGGATTTCTCGGCGACGGCGGAGGCCGGGGGGGTTGCGGCGGCGACGGCCACGGCGACGGAGGGAGGAGGAGGCGGCGGAGGATTTGGATTTTCCATTGAATATTGAATCTGAGAGAGAGAGAGAGAGAGAGATTTGTTTTGATCGTTTGATTTTGGTTTGGTTTGGTTTTGTAGCGTATTTTCGTTTCGTGTGGAGTCGGTTTGGGATGTTGTTAATCGTTAGCGGGCCGTGTTTTGGAAAAATTCTGTTATATGTGATCTGTAATGTATGATGGTTCTCTCAGGTTTGTTAAACCGGAGGGTCCAGTGAGTGATTGAAAATGAACATATTTGGTAGGAAATTAGTATGATGTTTAGAATAATAAATAACATACACAAACAGTAAGGATATATTTAAAATAATGAAGGATCGGGATGAATAATAAAAGCAACCAAACAAGCATTAACATTTAATAGTAACACAAAGAAGGCATAATTATGAATCTGAAGTTTCATATATTATGAATGTAAAGTTTGAAAGCACAACAGCATTGTCTCAAAAAAAAAAAAAATGGCCCAACAAATCTTTTATATACTATGAATCTAAAGTTTCAAAGCACAACTGCATTGTCTTCATAATAAACTAAATTTTATCTCTCGAATTTTCAGAATTCAAGCCTTATATTCTTCTTCTGCTAGAGTTTTTTTTTTATTATTGAAATCTTCTGCTAGAGCCTTCAAATGCCTAAACAACAAATTGAATAATTTATCAAAAATATTGTAATAAATTAAAGCGAATATCAAACACATTATTCATCATTTTTGTGCAATGCATGTCATAATATAATATTTTATAATTAACATACCTCGTTATTCCTTGGGCGGCTAATGTGAAGAGAATTGAGATTAATCAGATCATTTATCTCATCATCTTGTTCAATTACTGCTTTGTTTATTGTGCTTGATAAATTTTCATCCTTATCAGCTTTGAAAAAACAACGGTGATTCTTCGCATCATAAACTATTTTCTGCCAAACCGATGCCCTTTTTGATAATGTCGTCGCATTGCCTAAAATCCACAAGCAATGCCTAAAAAACAAAAATAATGTCCATTAATAATTATCCCAATAATTATTAACTTATAATTAATGGATTAAACAAATTTTTTTTGGAAGGAATAGCAGGCGAGCTGCCTGTATTATTTTATAATATATTAAACGTAAAATTCAGTTACAAGGTTTTGTTACATCAATTAGAAACATAAGGTAAGGAACGAAAATGAATACAAGTTAAGATTTAGCAATTATTGAACCATTGGAGGGCTACTCTTGTGATCTCGGCTACAAGAATTTTGTGAGGATGACGAGCTTGCCAAAATATCCTTGCATTTCTTTCTCTCCATACTCCAGTTGGCCATTGCCCACGAAGTGTCCCAGAATCGTCTTGCTTGGATTGTTAAACCCATCCGATTAGAGGACCATAAGTGAAAGGTTTTAGACGGTAGATCATTAAATGGCCATTCTGCCCGGAAGTGAATCCACACACCTTTAGTGTATATGCAGTTTCCTAAAAGGTGTTGGAGTGTCTCTGGTTGTCAATTGCAAAGCTGACACGTTAGCGTATGAGGCCATCCTTTTTTTGCTAAGTTATCGGCGGTTGGCAGACGGTTGGAGATAGCTAGCCAAAGGAAAATCTTCACCTTCAGTGGACATCGGATTGCCCATAGATTCTTGTGCCATGTGATGTGGATGCCCGGATGGATTAAGCACCTTATATGTGTCGGCCGTCGCGTAGTGGAGTTCATTTCCCCATCGCCAAATTCTCTCGGTGGGAGTCCGAGCAGAGGCTGCGTCGAAGAGGGGGACAAGTTGGAGAAGGTCTCACATGAAGAATGATAGTTGTCTCTGGAATATTCATAGTATTCATCAAATCCCTTGCATCAGAGATCTCGTATAGGGTTTGAAGGGTGTGCCCCCATAGGCCTTGTGAATCATTGGTAATCCTCCATAGCCACCGTAAGAAGAGGGCATAGTTATGCGTTCGGGGATTTGTTATTCCAAACCCCCCGTATTTTCTTGGTAGACAACAACTCGCCCACGAAATTCTATACGAGAGTAAACAAAAAAATTGTTAAATTACTTTGCTCTTGTAAGTGCAACATTTGTACGATTGCAAATCGTCAGGAATCCAAGCAAACTAGAATGACTGCTTCGCACAGTAGAAAATATTATTATGTCTTCTTCCCCGCCTTGAAAACCATCCACTGTTCGAACTTTTACATTAAATCCATAGTATGAATCATAATTTTTTTGGAGTTTTTCCTGGCATTATATGGACAAACAACACCAACACTAATATTCCGGCCTGTATTTACTGACTCTATAAAACCAACAAAAATGTATAAATTGGAAAAAATGCAAGGGTTGATAAAATGTATAAAGCAAGGTAGATTAAAAATTTAAAATAAACAAACCATTGAACAATTTCTCTTATTGATTATGCATTTAATAACCGCAGCTTCCAAAGGGTTTCTTATGCTCCTTCGGTACTTATCGGCCAGTTCTTTTCCTTGTTCATTATCTATGAACGAGTAAGGGCCGTACATCAGTCCTGATATATAATTCCTCTCGTATGTTGGATTTATAACGTTTGGACCGTTCAAAATCTGATTATTGTAAAAAATTTTGACTGGGAATTTGCTAATTGACGGATGCATTATGTATTGAACATTGAGAAGATGTTTCTGATATCCCAATGTGCTTAGTCTCTCAAATACACTTCATCTGAAACCCGCCTCGTCAGAAATCTACAATAGTTAAATTAGAAAAAGATACACATTTCTGAATTTAAATGGTCTTATAGTCTCATATGTAGTATTGCGTAAATTATTCAACGACTTATAACTAAATTAACTTTTACTATCATATATTTATTGTAGATATGTTGCATATTAATTATTATTATTATTATTAAATGCTAATTTGGGATATAATTGAATTACCTTGCTTTTCACCAAGGCAAACTGAGCGGCTTCATCAACGACCAATATTCTGTTTGGTGAATCTGACATTTTCACGAACTGCAGTTTAAATGAACTGCACGCGGTGCAAAGTATGATTTTTGCATTTTTCAACACAAATTCTTCAATTGCACGCTTGTTCAATATATCTGGCAAGATCAAATTATCTTCTATACTTTGCAACTTCCCAATGCAAAGGTGTCGTGTTATTCCCACATGTGTTTTGTGGCATGGTTTTGCGCGAGATGATTTTCATAATATATTCATTGGATGGCCAAGTTTCTCCTCCAATATTTCATTCGTGACATTGAATAATACCAAATTTCTCAAGAAAATCAATCAGCGAATTCACGGAAATCAGAATTCCACTCTGTGGAATGAAACAATTAATATTCATAAAGCCGGTAGACTCGGTCCTCCAAAAATATTCTCGAGAGATTATCATCTATCTTCATCCTCTCCTTATTTCCAAACAAAACAATATCACTCGGCCAAAAACTCAACGAATCATTAACTAGCTTTAGAACATGAGAAGCCACCTCAACGATCGCTGTATTTGTCGGTGCGCAAGTAACGGTTCGACAGTTCTTCATTAACGTGATGAGTAAAAGGGCACTTTTTTGTTTTTCCGGTACAAGGTTGGCCCCAGATGAGTTTTAATGAATTATCATGCTTTTTTGTAGATGAAACACAATCCAGAACCGCATTTAATTGCGATTCATTCAAATTCATCTCGTTCAAAACCTCTCTGGTTTCTTTGCCATGCAAATCATTTTGCGAAATTTCGAGTGAAGATGAGAAGTTTTCTTCAATCATGCTCTGTTGAAAGAAACAAAATTTTTTTATTAGAGAAATAAAATAATAAAGGGTACCACTAAACAGAAAGTAATATTTTTAATTTGAATACTTAAATTGAAGGAAAAATTAGGGAAAAGTACATACCATAGAGTTGAAATTCAAAATTTTGTCGATAATTGGAGAACCCTTAGCAGAATCAGAATCCAGCACTCTCCAAATGCGATTATACGTAATCATGTTGAAACAAAAACACTGCAAAAATCGGTTTTCTAAGCTGTCGCAAGAAAAAATCCATATCGAATAGAACCTCACGTGAAACCCTTATAATCGCTTCGTTATCAGAAAGTATCTCATCTTCTCAACTTTCGACACCGATTCAATTATATAAATCGAATTGTTACGCGATAAATCTGATATGTGTTTAGGTTTTTGCGTGCAAAGAAGAATTATATCGGCTTCTTTGGGCACATAATTTCCCCTCGTGTTTCCTTCCTTTGCCGGACTAGAAACGGAAATCCGGTAAGTCAAATTCTTTGGGGTTTTGTGTTGTTCAATTGTGAGGATTTCTATGAATTGGGCGTGCGAAAATCCTTCTAAAGCAGGGCACACACTTCTTCCATTAATGGATGGATAGGTGAAATAACTGATTTGTTCCTCAAATGATTTGAAGGTTCTTGGTATCTTCTTAACCTACAGAAGAAGAAAACATATTTTTAGACATGTTATTGGTCATAACTCCTTATGAAGTACTTCTTCAAAACAGAATTTTACAATCTTAAATGAAATCTCATATACATTAGCATATTTTGAAGTTCTTTTCTTTCAATCTAGTAATTTCTCTCCTAATCTTCACAAAAACAAGAAGATAAAACAGAGTTAGAATTTAGCGAACCTGATTTCTGAAAAGATTTGGGTTGAAGACATCGTTCAAAGACCAAGAGAAAACAGTACGAAGCAAGCCCATCTTTCGGTCCTTACTCTCAGAAGTTCTCATTTTCACTTACTTTTTCTCCCCCTCTCTAACGAAATTAAACAGTTTTTTGAGGAAGTAGAAAGCGATAATAGAACTTTCAAAAATTTGAAGTGTCGTAAAGAGTCTGATAAGAGTGAACTATTGTCTTCAGTTTATTCAGAAGGAAAAGAATTGCGAAAGGGTGCCTCCTTACAATTCTAATGGATGCTTTGAAACGGTTAGAACAAAATAGTCATCGGTCCACAGTGAGCCAAATGAATCATTGCATGCCACGTCATACATGTACTGACGTGTCAGTTTCTGATGGGGCCCATTCTGGGTTAACTCCTCCCTCATTTTGCTTTCGTTATAATTCATTTTTTGTGGTTTGGAACTATAAACGTGCCAAGGATGATTTAATTAAAAAAAGACTGAATACTTCATTTAGGAGTTGGGACGAAAACACAAGACATGATATTAACATTTTCATGATTAAAACATTTGCGTGATTAAACCATATGGTCCATATGAATCTGAGGGAGATTAGTCTTGGATTCCATTTTTTTCTTTTTTTGCTTGGTTTTGTTTCTTGTTCTGTCATCTGTGCATTGGTGTCGCGTGTCGGTGTCTGTAAGAACTTAATATGATCTTAATAAAAATAGGGAAATTTTTAAAAACCCCCTAACTTTTCTGGATATTATCAAAAACCCCCCATCTTTTTAGATTCCATCAAAAACCCCTTATCTTTTTAGCCTTCTTCAAAAACCCCCCAACTTTTTTGAAAATTATAAATAACCCCCTCTCATCTAGTTATATTTTTTAAAATGATAATTTTACCCCTCCCATTTTAATATAGTTTATTTTTATTTTTTAAGTGATATTATTATTTTCAATATTCCAACTTATATTGAAAAACTTATATATTTTACAAAAATGTACAAAAATATAAAAAAAATTAATTGGAATATTTTTTTAAATATAATTTGGACTAAAATGGTACACCCATATTCCTACAAAAAATATAGGAAATTTGCAAAAAAATCCTGTATTATGTCTAAAATACAAAAATATTTTTAAATATAATTGGAAAAAATATTATGAAAAATATTTTTTTTGAAAAAAAAACATTATGAAAAATATATTTTTTGAAAAAAAATTGTTCCGAAAAATAATTTTTTGAAAAAAATGTTTCAGGAAAAGATTTTAACAATTTTTTTATTAAAAATATTTTTTATTTTTTATTAAAAATATTCTTTTCTTAAAATATACATTTAAAAATATTTTTAAAAAAATTAAAATCTTTAATTTAAAAAAAAAATTTAATATTTTTTAAGAAAAGAATATTTTTACAAAAAAAATATTTTTCAATAAACAAATTGTTAAATAAATATTTTTCCGAAACACAAATGTTTTTGTGAAATAATTTTTTTTCAAAAAAAATATTTTTCATAATGTTTTTTTCTAATTATATTTAAAAATATTTTTGTAGTTTAGACACAATACAGGGGTTTTTTTTGCAAATTTCCTATATTTTTTTGTAGGATTATGGGTGTATTGCCATTTTACTCCAAATTATATTTAAAAAAATATTCCAATTAATTATTTTTTTTACATTTTTGTAAAGTATATAATTTTTTCAATATAAGTTGGAATATTGAAAATAATAATATCACTTAAAAAATAAAAATAAAACTATACTAAAATGAGAGGGGTAAAATTGTCATTTTAAAAAATATAACTAAATGAGAGGGGTTATTGATAATTTTCAAAAAGTAGGGGGGGTTTTGAAGAAGGTTAAAAAGATAGGGGGTTTTTGAAGGAATCTAAAAAGATGGAGGGTTTTTGATAATATTCAGAAAAATTACGGGGTTTTTTGAAAAATTTCCCATAAAAATAATAGGGAAAGTTTTCAAAAAACCCCCTAATTTTTCTGAATATTATCAAAAGTTCCCTATCTTTTTAGATTTCTTCAAAAATCCCCCATCTTTTTAGCCTTCTTCAAAAACACCCTAACTTTTTTGAAAATTATCAATAGCCTCCTCTCAGTTAGTTATATTTTTTAAAATAACAATTTTACCCCTCTCGCTTTTAGTATAGTTTTATTTTTCTATATTAAGGATTATTATTATTCTCAATATTCCAACAAATATTAAAAAAATATATAATTTTTACAAAAGTGTACAAAAGAAGAAAAATAAAATATTTGGAATATTTTTTTTGGAGTAAAATGACAATACAATCATAATCCTACAAAAGATATAGGAAATTTGCAAGAACACCATGTATTATGTCCAAACTGCAAAAATATTTTTAAATATAATTGAAAAAAAATGGTCTTGAAAAATATTTTTTTCAAAAAAAATTGTTTCAGTAACATATTTTAATAATTTTTTATTACAATATTTTTTATTTTTTTATAAAAATATTCTTTTCTTAAAAAATACATTTAAAAAATAATTTAAAAAAAAAGTAAAATCTTTAATTTTTTAAAATATATATATTTTTTAAATATTTTTTAAGAAAGTAATATTTTTATAAAAAATATAAAATATTTGCAGAAAACAAATTGTTAAATAAATATTTTTCCGAAACAAAAATGTTTTCTAAAACAAGTTTTTTTTTAAAAAAAAATTTCATAATGTTTTTTTCTAATATTATTTAAAATTATTTTTGCATTTTAGACATAATACATGACTTTTGTGCAAATTTCCTACTTTTTTTAGGATTATGGTTGTATTGTCATTTTACTCCAAATTATATTTAAAAAATATATTCCAATTAATTTGTTTTTCTCTTTTTGTACATTTTTGTAAAAATTATATATTTTTTTAATATAAGCTGGAATATTGAGAATAATAATAATCCTTAAAATAGAAAAATAAAACTATACTAAAATGAGAGGGTTAAAATTGTCATTTTAAAAATATAACTAAATGAGAGGGGGCTATTGATAAATTCAAAAAAATTAGGGGTTTTTTGAAGAAGACTAAAAACATAGAAGATTTTTGAAAGAATCTAAAAAGATAAGGAGTTGTTAATAATATTCATAAAAGTTAGGGGGTTTTTGAAATTTTTTCCAAAAAATAACATACACAAAGAGCAACCATATATATAAAATAATAAAAAAAGAAAAATTAATAAAAACAACTAAACAATCACTAATAAATAACTTAAGATATTAAATGCACTTGTTTGTCAGCAAAATAATACAAGTTCCATAAATTGACCCAACAATGTCTTTCATAAACCACGAATCAAAAGTTTGAAAACACATCTAATTAATTCAAAATAAACTAATTTTATCTCTCGAACTTTCAGTATTTAAGATGTAAGTTCTTCTTAACTGCCGGAGCCCGATGCATGATCAAATGCCTAAACAACGAATTGTAATGTATCAGAAAAATTAAGATATATTAAAGCAAATACCAAATGCGATATAGATCTTTTTTACAATACATGTAACGTAATAATTTTTTTGTAGGTTTTTTTTGAATGAATTAGGGACGGTTTGAAGACCCTCACCCAATGATTGATGTACCTTATTAGACCTTGGGCGGCTAATATGAAGAGAATCGAAATTAATGATTTCATCAATCTCATCTTGTTCAATTACGGCTTTAATTATCGCGCTTGATAAATTTTCGTCATTATCAGCTTTAAAAAAGCAATCTCTATTTTTTGCATCATGAATAATTTTGTGCCATACAGATTCCTTCTTTGATAATGTTGCCGCGTTTCCTAAAATCCATAAGCAATGCCTGCATCATAAAAATAAAAATGTCAAATAATTGTTGCAATAATTATTAATCTAAAATTAATGGATAAAGAAAACAATAGTGGAATTACTTTGCCCTTGTAAGAGCTACATTTGTACGATTAAAATTCGTCAAAAAACCAACAGATCCTGTTTTATTACTTCTGACAGTAGAGAATATGATAATATCTTCTTCTCCGCCCTGGAATCCATCAACTGATCTAACTTTTACGCTGAATCGAGTATACAAATCATAATTTTTCCCAAGTTTTTCTTGAATTAATTTCACTTGCGCGTTGTATGGCGAAACAACACCAACACTGATATTCCGTCCCGTATTCACAGACTCTATGAAATCAACAAAAAAATATAAATTAGAATAATTCAAGAGTAATAAAAAGAAGAAGAACATAATAAGAATAAAAAATTCAAAATTGAAAATTAGATCAAGATATAGATAAAAAAAATAATAAACCTTTGAATAATTTCTTTATGATGTGCTCTATGACCGCAACTTCAATAGGGTTTCTTAAGCTCCTTCCATATTTATCTGTCGATTCTTTTCCTTGTTCAATATCAATGAATGAATATGGAACGTACATCTGTCCTGATAGATATTTTCTCTCATACATTGGATTTGTGACGTTCGGACCGTTTGAAATGTGATTATTGTAAAAATTTGAAATTGGAAATTTGCTTATTGAAGGATGCATACGATACTGAACATCGAGAAGGTGTTTTTTGTATTCTAATGCGCTTAATCTCTCAAAAAGACTCCTTCCGAAATTTGCCTCGTCAGAAATCTACATATCATACAATATTTTTTTTTTTTGAGAATACACAATAGGCTATCACTTATTGTTACTTATATTATGAAAATAATATATATCATACAATAATTTGAGCATTTAGGGTTTAAAGGAAAAATTTCATCTAAAGGAAAATAGTAATATATGCAAGTTGTTGAAAGTCTATTGATCTTCAGATGTCCAAATGTACAGTTAATAAGAGTATCTTATAGTGGCTTATGCACACTCCTTAATGTTTTGAAAAAGAAATTTGAAAAAAAAGAAGGATAAACCCTGAATTTAAGTGGTATTTGTAGTCTCACACACGGAGTATTAGGTAAATAATTCAACTACTTGTATAACTAAACTAAGTTACTGTCAAATTTATTAGATATATTTCATATTATTACCTTGCTTTTCACAAGAGCTGGAAGTTGATATTCATCTCCAATAAAGACCGCGTGTTTTAGCCCGGACAAAAGGAGAGGAATCAAAGATTCACATTCCTTTAATTGCGCCGCTTCATCAACAACTAACATTTCGATCGGTGAATATACCATTTGCACGTTGTGAAGTTTAAATGAACTACATGCTGTGCATAATATACTTTTCGTATTTTGCAACAAAAATTCTTCAATTGATCGCTTGTCAAATTTATCTGGTATAACCAAATTTTTTGACAACTTTCGCAATTTTTCAAGAAAAAGGTCTCTTGCGAGTGCCACGTAAGAGCTTGTGTGATAGTTTTGTGCAAATGTTTGTAACAATTTCTTCAGTTGACAGTGCTTCCGTTCCAACATTTCGTTTGAGACATCGTTGTGTTGAAACAAATCTTTCAAAATTGGCAACAATTGGAGCAAGTCACGCATGTCTCCAACATTATTGGAGATTAATTCGGTCGGAAAATCGCTCAAAACCACCTTGATACATTTTTGAAGATCACTTGATAAGGTTCCGAACCGAGATTTAACGTACTCCTTGAAAGTCATCACATTAACACACTCTTCTTCAGATTCTTCCTTCATTCTCTTAACGTATTCTTCGTAATGAGACTCGCAATTCTCAAGAAAATCAATCAAATAATTAATCCAGTGCTGAATGCCGCTATTAGGCATGAAACAATGTTTCTGAAGACGATTTACCCGATCTTCCATAAATATTTTAGATAATTCTTCATTTATTTTCATCCTCTCCTTGTTTCCAAACAATACGATATCACTCGATGAAAAGTCTGATGAATCCTCGGCTAGTTTTAAGATCCGAGATGCCACCTCAACAACAGCTGTGTTTGTCGGCGCGCAAGTAACGGTACGACATTTTTTCATTAACATGGTGAGTAAAATGGCGCTTATTGTTTTTGTTTTTCCGGTACCAGGTGGGCCCCAAATAAGTTTCAAAGAGTTAGCGCAGTTCCTTAAAGAAGAAATACAGTCTAGAACTGCATTTAATTGCGAGTCGTTCAAATTCATTTCATGCAATACTGTTACTTCTTTGTCAAGCAAATTATTCCACGAAGTTTCAAATGAAGAGGAAATGTTTCCTTGAATGATGCTCTGTTGAAAGACAGAATATTTTTTTTCTTTACAATAGAAAAATAAATTACTAAGTGGCACCATTAAAGGAAATTAAACTTTGTAAACTGAAAGGTGGAAACCAAAATTAAATGGTGATATAGTAACTTGACCTAATAATGTGCTATAATATGGTTGAAACTAAGAGAGAGAGAGATGCATAGTTAAAGGAAAATTAGTTCAAAATACATACCATAGGGTTGAAATTTAAAACTGAGTCGATAAGTGGAGAACCATTAGCGGACTCAGAGTTAAGCATTCTCCAAACCCGATTATACGTAATCATGTTAAACAAAAACACCGCAAAAATAGGTTTTCTGAGCTTGTGCAAGAAAAAATCCATATCAAACGAAACCTCGCGTGAAGCCCTAACAACGGCTTCATCATCAGAAAGTATTTCATTTTCATCAACTTTCGATACTAATCCAACTATATAACTCCAATCATTACGAGATAAATCAGAAATACGCTTAGGTTTTTGCGTGCAAAGAAGAATCATATCCGCTTCTTTCGGCACATAAGCTTCCTTTGAGTTTCCTTGTTTCACGGGATCGGAAACCGAAATCCGGTATTCCTTCGGATATTTGGTTTGTTCAATGCTGAGAATCTCGATGAATTGTGAATGAGAAAAACCTTCTAATGCAGAGCACATGTCGAACCTCACCTCTTCCATTAATGGAAAGGTGAAATAGTTTACATGTTCTTCGAAAGATTTGAAGGTCATTGGTATCTTCTTGACCTAATCAAATGAAAAAGAAGTTTTTGATGATTTTGTAGCTGAATTTTTTCTTTTTTTAGTCCTCTTATTGGCAAGAATTTAGGCAAATTCCCTACTACAATTTTATTAAAGAAAGTTAAAAAGTACATCAGTATTTACAAGCATGTTATAACATCATTCAAACATAGAATTTATATTTTGAAATTAAAATTTTAAGTGGATAATAGCATTAGCATGTATAGCATATTTTGAAGTTGATTACTATTCTTTCAATCTTGTGTAAAATGGTATCTCTGATTTTCTTTTGTTTAATAAGTTCTAGTCCTTCTCCTACTCTTCAAACAAAAAAATAGGAAACAAAAAACAGAGGTAGAATATAACGAACCTTGTTTTTGAATAGATTTTGGTTGAAAACATCTTTCAAAGACCATGAAAATACAGTACTAACCAGCCCAATCTTTCTCTCTTCAATCCGAGAACTGCTCATCTTTTCTTTCTTTCTTGAGAAAATTTGGAGAGAGCTTTCTATCCACCTACCAAGTGTGATACCTTAATATTAACAACCTTGCTCATCTTTTCTTTTATTTGAAACAAATAACTGCTCATATTTTCTTACTTTTCTCTTTACTTCACTCTGAATTAAACACAGTCAGACTCCAAAAAGAATCTTTTTTCTTTTTTCTTTTTCTTACTTTTTTTTTATCTGAACGACATCAAATCAGAATATATATACGCATTTAAACTTAATTAATTGCCGCCGCCCCAATATAAACGATTTTCTTTTCAAAGTAGCATTTTTTTGAAAAATAATTAATCAAATAGCATTATTTTGAAAATAATTCGGTATTTAACACTTCCACTAAAGGTTCTAATAGAACTTGTGATTTTTTCATTTTTGTTGATCCCGACCATTTGGCACCCTTAAACACCCTTAATTAAGGAAAAAAGTCAGTTCTGCCATATGATCTGGAGGAACTAGAAAAAATTAATTTTCGGCCCAAACAACCCAATTTTTATGGTGAAATTGGTCCAAAAATAACAATTTAATAGATTCTGCCATAGGGTCTGGCGGAACCTGCATTATTCCAATTTTTGAAGCAAAATTTAAAGAAATAACAGGTTCCGACATACCTTCCGGCGGAACTTGAGGCCTTTTTTGAATATACAATCTGACTTGAATCTGACCCAAAAAAATAAAAAAAAGGCTAGTTCCATCACTATCCCTGGTGGAACCTTAAAGAAATAACACGTTACGCCAGACCATCTGCCAGAGTTATGGACATTTTGTAATTTGCAATCTGACTTGAATCTGAAAAAAAAAAAAAAAAAAAACCTAATTCTGCCACTGCCCCTGGCAGAACCTGGCTCTAGCTCAGTAAATGAACCCCTCGTTAAAAACGAGGGGTTTCTCTCTCTCCATAACAAAACCCTAACCCGACACAAGGAAAAGAGAGTGATTTTTTTTGGCGATTTTGGGTGATTTGGGGGGGTGATGTTTCGCTCAAAAAATTAATAAATTAGGGAAAAATAAAGAAGAAGAAGAAGAAGAAGAAGAAGAAGAAGAAGAAGGGGGAGGAGGAGGAGGAGGAGGTAAATTATTTGGTTCGATTTTGAATTTTGATTTATAGTTTGATGTTGATTCATTTGAATTGAGTGAAATTAGTGTGAAATATGTTTGAGTTGATCTAAGTGGATTGATTTGTTTGAATTAGTTTGTTTGATTTATTTAAATGAATTGATTGAAATTGTTTGAAATTTGTTTGAAATAGAGTGAAATAGGAAGAAGAAGAAGAAGAAGAAAAGAATTGAAATTGAGGTTTTGGTTTTGGTTTTGGTTTTTTCTTATATTTTTTTCCCCTCTATTTTATTTGGTATATAAATATTTAGTAATTAGTTTTCATTAGTTAGTTATTTGAAGAAAAAGTATACTATAAATTTATTTATAGTTATTGTTAGTATTATTTTTGACTATATATAATATTTTTTAGTTAAAGATTGAAGAATTTTTTTTATTTTTGTATTAATTAGTTTGTTTATTTAGTTATATAATTATATATTGTTTAGTTGTTATTTATATTAAAAAAATAAAATTTATATAGGGATATCATCTAGGGGTCGGGGCGGATCTAGTCGGGCGGATCGGGGGAAAACTCCTATGGTTAGCCAGAAGAAACTCTGTTATATCCTCCACTGAATGAATTACAATACGAACATAGAACCCTATGTTTCGGTCAACCGGACAGCACCAAGACTAAACGAGGGGGGGTTCGATACAGGCAACATCATATTAATGTAATGTATTTAAAATTATTTCCATATATGTATTTATTTAATTACGTAAAAATTATTTACTTATATTTTCCGTTTCTGCAGGTGCCATGAAATTCCTAGTTCGAGCCATATTTTTTGAATGCGTGCTTGTTATAAACGCAGAGGATCGGTTATCTACCAATCGATGATATACTGATAACCGCTCTGCATGAATGGTGGATAAAAGAGACGCATACGTTCCACATGCCTCACGGAAAAATGGTGGTAACGTTAGAAGATGGTTCATGCTTGTTGGGAATGCGTATGGATAGTAAGCCCCTTTGTGTGAAGAACATCGGTGTTAATTGGGCAATTAAAGCCACATAACTACTCGGGAAAACACCCCAACAAATATTAAAAATATATATAATTTTTACAAAAGTGTACAAAAGATGAAAAATAAAATATTTGGAATATTTTTTTTGGAGTAAAATGACAATACAACCATAATCCTACAAAAGATATAGGAAATTTGCAAGAACACCATGTATTATGTCTAAACCGCAAAAATATTTTTAAATATAATTGGAAAAAAAATTGTCCTGAAAAATATTTTTTGAAAAAAAATTGTTTCAGTAAAATATTTTAATAATTTTTATTAAAATAATTTTTATTTTTTTATAAAAATATTCTTTTCTTAAAAAATACATTTAAAAAATATTTTAAAAAAAGTAATATCTTTAATTTTTTTAAAATATATATTTTTTAAGAAAATAATATTTTTATAAAAAATATAAAATATTTGCAGTAAACAAACTTTTAAATAAATATTTTTCCGAAACAAAAATGTTTTCTAAAACAAGTTTTTTTCAAAAAAAAAAATTCATAATGTTTTTTTCCAATTATATTTAAAAATACTTTTTGCATTTTAGACATAATACAGGACTTTTGTCCAAATTTCCTATTTTTTTGTAGGATTATGGTTGTATTGCCATTTTACTCCAAATTATATTTTAAAAAAATATTTCAATTAATTTGTTTCTCTTTTTTTGTACATTTTTGTAAAAATTATATATTTTTTAATATAAGTCGGAATATTGAGAATAATAATAACCCTTAAAATAGAAAAATAAAACTATACTAAAATGAGAGGGTTAAAATTATCATTTTAAAAATATGACTAAATGAGAGGGGGGTACTGATAAATTCAAAAAAGTTAGGGGTTTTTTGAAGAAGACTAAAAACATAGAGGGTTTTTGAAAGAATCTAAAAAGATAAGGGATTTTTAATAATATTCAATTAAGTTAGGGTGTTTTTGAAAAATTTCCCAAAAAATAACATACACAAAGAGCAACCATATATATAAAATAATAAAAAATTGAAAAATTAATAAAAACAACTAAACAAGCACTAATAAATAACTTAAGATATTAAATGCACTTGTTTGTCAGCAAAATAATACAAGTTCCATAAATTGACCCAACAATGTCTTTCATAAACCATGAATCAAAAGTTTTAAAACACATCTAATTAATTCAAAATAAACTAATTTTATCTCTCGAACTTTCAGTATTTAAGCTGTAAGTTCTTCTTACTGCCGGAGCCCGATGCACGATCAAATGCCTAAACAACGAATTGTAATGTAACAGAAAAATTAAGATATATTAAAGCAAATACCAAATGCGATATAGATCTTTTTAATAGTATGTGTAACGTAATAATTTTTTTGTAAATTTTTTTTTTTTGAATGAATTAGGGAGGGTTTGAAGACCCTCACCCAATGATTAATGTACCTTATTAGACCTTGGGCGGCTAATATGAAGAGAATCGAAATTAATTATTTCATCAATCTCATCTTGTTCAATTACGGCTTTCATTATCGCGCTTGATAAATTTTCGTCATTATCAGCTTTAAAAAAGCAATCTCTATCTTTTGCATCATGAATAATTTTGTGCCATACAGATTCCTTCTTTAATAATGTTGCCGCGTTTCCTAAAATCCATAAGCAATGCCTGCATCATAAAAATAAAAATGTCAAATAATTATTGCAATAATTATTAATCTAAAATTAATGGATAAAAGAAAAAATTAGTGGAATTACTTTGCCCTTATAAGAGCTACATTTGTACGATTAAAATTCGTCAAAAAACCAACAGATCCTGTTTTATTACTTCTGACAGTAGAGAATATGATAATATCTTCTTCTCCGCCCTGGAATCCATCAACTGATCGAACTTTTATGCTGAATCGAGTATACAAATCATAATTTTTCCCAATTTTTTCTGGAATTAATTTCACTTGCGCGTTGTATGGCGAAACAACACCAACACTGATATTCCGTCCCGTATTCACAGACTCTATGAAATCAACAAAAAAAAATATATTAGTTAACAATAATTCAAGAGTAATAAAAAGAAGAAGAACAAAATTAAGAATAAAAAATTCAAAATTGAAAATTAGATCAAGATATAGATAAAAATAATAATAAACCTTTGAATAATTTCTTTATGATGCGCTCTATGACCGCAACTTCAATAGGGTTTCTTAAGCTCCTTCCATATTTATATGTCGATTCTTTTCCTTGTTCAATATCAATGAATGAATATGGACCGTACATCTGTCCTGATAGATATTTTCTCTCATACATTGGATTTGTGACGTTCGGACCGTTTGAAATGCGATTATTGTAAAAATTTGAAATTGGAAATTTGCTTATTGAAGGATGCATACGATACTGAACATTGAGAAGGTGTTTTTTGTACTCTAATGCGCTTAAATATCTCTCAAAAAGACTCCTTCCGAAATTCGCCTCGTCAGAAATTTACATATCATACAATATTTTTTTTTTGAGAATATACAATAAACGATCACTTATTGTTACTTATATTATGAAAATAATATATATCATACAATAATTTGAGCATTTAGGGTTTAAAGGAAAAATTTCATCTAAAGGAAAATAGTAATATATGCAAGTTGTTGAAAGTCTATTGATCTTCAGATGTCCAAATGTACAGTTAATAAGAGTATCTTATAGTGGCTTATGCACACTCCTTAATGTTTTGAAAAAACAAGAAGGATAAACCCTGAATTTAAGTGGTATTTGTAGTCTCACACACGGAGTATTAGGTAAATAATTCAACTACTTGTATAACTAAACTAAGTTACTGTCAAATTTATTAGATATATTTCATATTATTACCTTGCTTTTCACAAGAGCTGGAAGCTGATATTCATCTCCAATAAAGACCGCGTGTTTTAGCCCGGACAAAAGGAGAGGAATCAAAGATTCACATTCTTTTAATTGCGCCGCTTCATCAACAACTAACATTTCGATCGGTGAATCTACCATTTTCACGTTGTGAAGTTTAAATGAACTAGACGCCGTGCATAATATACTTTTCGTATTTTGCAACAAAAATTCTTCAATTGATCGCTTGTCAAATTTATCTGGTATAACCAAATTTTTTGACAACTTTCGCAATTTTTCAAGAAAAAGATCTCTCGCGAGTGCCACGTAAGACCTTGTGTGATAGTTTTGTGCACATGTTTCTAAAAATTTCTTCAGTTGACAGAGTTTCCGTTCCAACATTTCGTTTGAGACATCATTGTGTTGAAACAACTCTTTCAAAATTGGCAACAATTCGAGCAAGTCACGCATGTCTCCAACATTATTGGAGATTAATTCGCTCGGAAAATCGCTCAAAACCACCATGATGCATTTTTGAAGATCACTTGATAAGGTTCCGAACCGAGATTTAACGTACTCCTTGAAAGTCATCACATTCACACACTCTTCTTCAGATTCTTCCTCCATTCTCTTAACATATTCTTCGTAATGAGACTCGCAATTCTCAAGAAAATCAATCAAAGAATTAATCCAGTGCTGAATGCCGCTATTAGGCATGAAACAATGTTTCTGAAGACGATTTACCCGATCTTCCATAAATATTTTAGATAATTCTTCATTTATTTTCATCCTCTCCTTGTTTCCAAACAATACGATATCACTCGATGAAAAGTCTGACGAATCCTCAGCTAGTTTTAAGATCCGAGATGCCACCTCAACAACAGCTGTGTTTGTCGGCGTGCAAGTAACGGTACGACATTTTTTCATTAACATGGTGAGCAAAATGGCGCTTATCGTTTTTGTTTTTCCGGTACCAGGTGGACCCCAAATAAGTTTCAAAGAATTAGAACAGTTCCGTAAAGAAGAAACACAGTCTAGAACTGCATTTAATTGCAAATCATTCAAGTTCATTTCATGCAATATTGCTGCTTCTCTGTCAAGCAAATTGCGCACAGTAATTTCAAATGAAGAGGAAATGTTTCCTTGAATGATGCTCTGTTGAAAGAGAGAATTTTATTTTTTTGGATGAGAAAAATATTGTTAAATGGCACCATTAAACAGAAAGTAAATTTTGTAAAAAAATTTTGAAAGGTAAACTTTGTAAATTGAAAACCAAAATTAAATGACTAAATAGTAACTTAACCTAATAATGTGCCACACTATGGTTGAAACTTAGAGAGAGATTCGTAGTTAAAGGAAACATTAGTGCAAAGTACATACCATAGGGTTGAAATTTAAAGCCGAGTTGACAAGTGGAGAACCGTTAACGGACTCAGAGTCAAGCATTCTCCAAACCCGATTATACGTAATCATGTTGAACAAAAACACCGCAAAAATCGGTTTTCTGAGCTTTCGCAAGATAAAATCCATACCGAACGAAACCTCACGTGAAGCCCTAACAAAGGCTTCATCATCAGGAAGTACTTCATTTTCATCAGCTTTCGATACTAATCCAATTGTATAACTCCAATCATTACGAGATAAATCAGAAATATGCTTAGGTTTTTGCGTGCAAAGAAGAATTATATCCGCTTCTTTTGGCACGTAGGTTTCCCTTGAGTTTCCTTCTTTTACAGGATCAGAAACCAAAATACGGTAACTCAAATCCTTCGGATTTTTGTGTTGTTCGATGGTTAGAATCTCGATGAATTGTGAATGAGAAAACCCTTCTAACGCTGAGCACATATCGGATCTCACTTCTTCCATTAATGGAAAGGTGAAATAGTTTACGTGTTCTTGGAAAGATGTGAAGGTCTTAGGTATCTTCTTGACCTAATCAAATGAAAAAGATGGTTTTATTGATTTTGTAGCTCAAAAAATTAATTTTAGTCATATTGGTCGGAATTTAGGCATATTTTCTACTCAAATTCCATTAAAGAAAGTTAAAAAGTACACCAATATTTACAAAATTACAGACATGTTATAACATTGTTCAAATACTTCTTAAACATATACTTTATATTTTGAAATTAAAATTCTCAGAGGATAATAACATGCATAACATATTATTGTTACTTTTCTTTCAATCTTGTGTAAAATGGCATCCTGTGTTTTTTTTTTTTTTTTTTTAATCAGTTCTTGTAATTCCTTCTCCTACTCTTCAAACAAAAAATAGGGAAAAAAAAACAGAGGTAGAATATAACGAACCTTTTTTCTGAATAGATTTTGGTTGAAAACATCTTTCAAAGACCATGAAAAAACAGTACTAGCCAACCCAATCTTCCTCTGTTCAATCTCAGAACTGCTCATCTTTTCTTTTATTTGAAACAAAGAACTGCTATCTTTTCTTACTTTTCTCTTTATTTCTCTTCACTTGAAACACATTCAGACTTAGAATCAGAAATAGTGGAATATCTCAAGGACGTCAAATCAGAATATATATATACGCATTAAACTTAATTAATTGTGAAAATGGTACTCAATTTGCACAGATACCGAGGCGACGCGACTTATCAGTACATGCTCTGAACGGTCATCGGTCCACCGTGAGCCGAACGATACGACCTGCCAGGTCATCATCTCACTGACGTGTCAGTTACTTATTGGGTCCAAAAACCCTTAGTTTGAACCCAAATATGACGAATCTATGACTCTTCAAGTTTGGTTTAACTCTTAGTTATGACCTTGAAAATAAATTTTTGTTTTATTAATAATTTTTTTGCTTTGGAACTATGAAAGCGTGCTTGGACAAACTTAATTATGCGCCTACTTTTCATTTAGGACGAAGAATAAAAGACATTGACAAAATCATTACAAAATGTTAAAAAGTTTATTTATTGACAGAGATGGGGAAATAATATTTTGAAAAACCATATCACTAATTTATTTCGTCATACTAGTACAAAAAACTATAACGGTTTCATTACTCATATCAAATATATCCAACATTAGTTAACAACTAGTCAACTAATACAATGTTAAAAAAAAAAGAAAAAAACCTGATTTATACACACATCTAAATACAAAACCCTAATTTTTAAAATTTGCCCGCCCTTCTCGTTTTCTCTTGCCTCTCGATCTACGCTTGGATCTAGACGATCTACCGACAATCTTACTAGATCTCTTCTCCTTCACATTTTCCCGAACCGGATTCAAATTTCTTTTATTCTGATTTCCATTTTCAAATTCAAATTCAAATTCAAAATCTTCAATTTCAAATTCAGGTTGCGTCGTTTTTGGCCAAGGAGTTATTCTCGCCAGAACAACATTCTCTAGCGGCTTTTCTATCACCCATCTATACACAAAAATACTTAATTAATAAATATATAATTTAAATATATAATTAATAACAAATGAAGAAAACCCTTACCGGGTCGGATACTTTATACCGGGTCGGGTTTCAACCCGGTTCCACCAAACAAGAACCTTTCTACTTTCACTACAATCTCCAACAGGCTCAATAAAACTCAGATCCTTAACAAAATCCAACGGACTGTCTATTTCACCCGCATTAAATGCACGCACCAAGTCCAGCCGCTCATCCCACAGCACCTTTGAGTCCATCACGAACCCGGCCCATTCAATTCTACTCGGCAACACCAACCCCTCTTCTCCCACAAACTCCGCAATCTTACCTAATTGCACCAACATACAATTCTTTCATTTTCACTTCAAATTTCACTTGGAACTAAACATATTAGTTGTTTACTTTTAACTTACCCGTGTAGTTTGAAGAGTTGAAGGAATGGAAGCCAATAAAATGGCCTGATTTATTACAAACGGGTCCAATAACTGGAAACCCTAGCTTTGATTTTCCTTTTTTCTCCTCCTCAATTTCTATTTCTTGTTCTTCATCGTCATCTTTACCTAGACCCGGTCCGTCGTGGACCAGAATCCCAACTGAGGCTAATCCTATCCGTTTGACTTTCTGAGCCTCGTCAAAGAATTCCATGGTGTGAATATTGCTCTCATCTAAAAATACTATAATTCCTTCCAGCCGTCTCTCTCTAACTTCCCTGAATAATCGAAGGAAATTTTATCAAATTCATTAATCATAAAGTTTATTAGGTATATGGTAAATATTAGGAAAACAACTTATATTGCTATATTTCTTTGTGAATGTGAAATGACCATATTGCCCTCTTATTGAATAATTATTTTTTTTTATTTTTTATTTTGGAGAGGGCTTGTAATATCCCCCCCATCCAAATGAATATCATTTATATCTTTTAAAGTTCTAAGAGTTATTTACAAACTAATCTTCTATCTAATTTTTTACAGGCCTAATTCTGAGCTCTATCCTATTTTTTTATCGAATAATTACAACTACCAAGTAAGAATTCCACAAAATTATTTAATAATTAGACCGAAATATGAACAATCATTATTAACAAAGGAGTAATAAATAATTAACCACCTATAATGTACGAAATTAGAAGTTCTATTTGAACTAATCATGGTATAACAAACCTCAGTGCAAGAAGCCTCATCTGTGCTTCAACCTTTCGGCGTGTGGCCCACCTGTCAGGCATGACTCCATCAAATCCCAACCTCAACACATTGATCCTCGGAAACCGCGCGAGAACAGCCGACGTGTCATTCACTGAGCCACGCGGCTCGACCACAATCCAGGTGAAGTTGAAAGGCAGGATCAACAGAGAGTGAGCTAACGAGCTGAGGTGGAGCGTCTGGAAGGTTCTGGAATAGGTCGGTGTGATTACGAGGAAGTTCCGCGGAGGGGAAGGTAAGTTGGGAGAGATGTGGAGGCGGCGCTGCTCGGATTGAACGGATGAGAGGATGCGGTGGGCATTGAGAGTCTCGATTGGGTTCGGGTGGGGATATGGACGCACGAGGATGGCGTGGCGGCCGGTCGTCGGCCGAGGAGGCGGAGGAGGAGGAGGAGGAGAGGGGGTGCTGGTACGGAGAAGAGGAGGAGGAGGGCGGGGGAGAGGAGGAGGGGAGAGGTAGAAGAGGCGGGAGAAGCAGAAGCCGAGGAAGAGGGAGAGGAGGCAGGAGAGGGTGTGGAGAGAGAGGGAGAGGAGATGAGGCATGCTTGGTTCAGTTCATGGATGGAAGGTGAGAATGAGAACTGAGAACTGAGAACTGAGAGGGAAGGGGTTTTGTTTCGGTGAGTGTGAGAGTGAAGCTTCAAAGAGGAAAGAGTAAAGGACAGTGACTGACTGATGGTAATGGTAATGGTAATGGATATAACATTGCTTTGTTTCTTTGTGACCCACCTTATAAAAGTAATTGCGGTGAGGTCCCTGTAACTTTCTAAATTATGATTGATTTTGTTTACGCTGGGGAAAATAAATTCTTAACAGAAAATACATTCACTCTTAACAATTCACGCAGATGTGTTTGTTTTTCTTTTTCTTTTTCTTTTCTTTTTTTTTGCTTTTAAGCACTCAGGGGTTACGTGTTAAATATTAATGAAGTGTTTTACATAAAGTCCTCAAAAACACAGTCCGTTTCACTACATAACAGAGTATTAATCTCTAGAAAGAATATAGGGAAAAAATTATTAAGTAGAGCTCTCTTTAGGCAGCGGGTACGTGTGTCTCCTCGTCTCGCATCGATTCATCCTTGCCCATTTAGCTAGCCGATCCAGTTCCACGAGCATACCTCGCGGTGTATGCATGAATGAGGTTGTAGCCATGATTGCTCTTAATGGTCTCGCGTATGTGAATAATATCTTAATAAGCTCTCCAATCTATGTTTGAGTATGCGTCTACCCCTGTAACGGATTGTACCACCGATTTGCTATCCGAAAGAAAGAGACACTCTTTTATGTTTAACTCTTGAACCCTTCGGATTGCCGTGACAAGGGCTCTCTCCTAAGGATCTATAGTATGCTCCATACTCTATTAGGTCGGATCCTTGCGTTAGTATGTACCCAATTCCCCTTTCCCCTTCCGCCCATGAACCGTCGACCTTACACATCACCGTTTAATGCCCAGTTTGAATCAAGACATAAGATTTCCCCACCGTAATTGGATGGCCATTGGCTATAAGATTTGTCTCGAAAACCGTATAGGGTTTAAACACTCACAATGCTCGGATGTACAATACTCCCTGGTTTGAAGATTTTGCCTTGAAAAGCCGATTCGCACCGCCCTTTCCATATCATCCACGAAAGGTGTTGTACAATCGTGTAACTTTGGTCATCGAGATTTTCATTGAAGAAAGCTATCACGCGGTTGAACTCATCTAAGTTGTCGACGAAAATGGCTAGTGGAGAAATAAACCATACTACTTTTGAGTGGGGGCATTTCAAAAAGAGATGCATCAGCATTTCTTTTTCGCCCATTTAAAGTAGATGTGTTTGTTGGAATATATAAATGTCTATACATGTAACAACACCAATATTTTCGTTGAAAGTTTTCCTTTCCTTAATATTACTAAATTTTTCTTTCTTTTTTTAAATGGTAACAACTGAACATCACAACTACTAATTTCTACTCAAATAACTATTTAACAACCTTTCAATAATTTAAATTAATGATGAAAGCTCTTGTCAAAAGGTGTTTTTACTGTTTGGAGTTGTATCTTCGGTCAAAAGGTGTTTTTACTTGTAATATGGTCTCACAAAAAGAAAGATGTTTTTACCATTAATTGCTACTAGCAGAAGCTTCTTCATCCGCTTTGTATTATCTGAATATGTACAGTCTATTTATAACAATTGTGTTTGTGTTAACCATTAATTGTTTTGCCACACAATCAAGCTTTCAAAGATGTACAGACTATTTATAACAATTGTGTTTGTACAATATATAATAATTTTTACTGTTTTGAGTTGTATCTTCGGTCAAAACGTGTTTTTACTTGTAATATTGTCTCAGGAAAAGAAAGGTGTTTTTACCATGAATTGTTACCATCCGCTTCAGGCTATTCTTACAAAATAACATCGATATGAACTTTGAACGGAAGAGTGACACGTGTCCAACTTATGGATCCTCTGTGACAAATCTTATACTCATTTATATGAAATGAGTTATTTTTAAATGAATATGTTATTCGGTTCATGATAAACCATATGATAAGTTATTACACTGATT
The DNA here is from genome assembly GCA_024447665.1 of Juncus inflexus. NCBI lineage: Eukaryota > Viridiplantae > Streptophyta > Magnoliopsida > Poales > Juncaceae > Juncus > Juncus inflexus. The sequence continues at coordinate 930,524 of JAJHPC010000011.1, forward strand.
TTTTATGGCCATACTCTCTTGCAATATATACACTCAAACTTCAATAATATTATGATACATTCCATTATATAATTTACACATTTAAAGCATAATGGCATGATCAGATTTCTATCAAAATGAAGGTTAATTGTTTGGCCTCTATTCACATGAAATTCTTTTACGTTAGAATGTATATAGAATATTTACCAAATAAACTCTATAGTTTTTACTATTTATAAAACAACCATTTACTTCCCCATTTAATTTGTTTGAGTTTTTTTTTTAAATATAAATAGAATTAATTTTTTTTGTCTTCAAATTTTTTTAATGTAAATTAAATATTTATTGAAAAATTTTCTTAAATTTTTAAAATATGAATTTAACTGTTTATTTAAAATACAAATATATATATTCATATAACTTTCTAATAACTAATTTGATTTTAAAATTAATAATTGAATTTTCAAAATTCTCTAAAAGTTTTATAACTAAAAAAATATATTCATCTATTGGATTGACTAAAATGCAAAATCTTGATAGATGTTGATCAAAACAATAAAGAGAATTAGGCAACATTAAAGAGGTGAATTACAAGTTTTACGAATATGTTGATATATATCATATAAGTGCTTAGAAGTTGAAAATATTATGTATCACTCTTATAAAATATAAAATTCTTTATTCGTTTGTTCATGAATATTTTTACAATAGATGAAAAATTTGAACATTCATATAGCAAGAAATAGATAATATTTACATTTTACATCCATCATTTAAAATATTCACATGAAAATATCTTACATGATCCACCACAATTAAAATATAAGTCCGAAACGGAGCGAGAATTGCACTAGTTTATAACAATTGTGTTTGTTTTAATCATTAATTGCTTTGTCACATAGTCAAGCTTTCAAACATGTACAAGCTATTTATAACAATTGTGTTTGTAGAATATATAACATTTTTTTACTGTTTTGAGTTGTTTCTTCAGTCAAAAGGTGTTTTTACTTGTAATATTGTCTCACGAAAAGAAATGTGTTTTTACCATGAATTGCTACTAGTGGAAGCTCCTCCATCCGCTTTGTATTATCTGAAGATGTACAGGCTATTTGTAACAATTGTGTTTATTTTAACCATTAATTGCTTTGTCACACAATCAAGCATTCAAAGATGTACATGCTATTTATAGCAACTGTGTTTGTAGAATATATAAATGTCTATACATGTAATAAGACTAAATTTATCAAATATTCAAATTAATTTATCAAATATTCAAATTGTTCCTCCAATATTATTCAAATTACACATTACAAATTAACATCAAATTTAACAATAAATTAGAAAGGAAAGTACCACCCACATTAGCATCTTTCCAAATAAATCCTATCATTAATACCCTAATTACACCCCCATCAAATACTCTAAATGCCCTTTCCCAAATAATACAATGATTTACCTACGGGTTATTAAAAAATAAAAAAAAATAATACAATGATTCAAAATTACCACTGCTGAAATCAATGTTTTCAAAATAAGTTTCATTATTCCATATTCGAAATATAATAAATGCACATATAAATTTAAGAAAATTTCAGAAATTTCTACAAATTCGAACACTAAATTAAATCACTAAATTAAAAAAAAACTGAAAAAGGGAAAAAAAAACCTAAATGGAAAAAAGAAAAATTCTAAAAATATGAAATAACCACTCGAAAAGAAGATAATTTTAAATACATTGGATTTCATGCTTATAAATTCAAAAACGAAATTTCAACAAAAGAAATTCAGTAAAATTTAGAAATCCAAAATTAGCACCTCCCTAAACTATATAAAGTCGAAACTAAATTCAGAACCCTAAAACGAACCACTAAATCTGAACCCAATTACCACTGCAAAAAAAAAAAAATTGAAATTTCAGTCATGGCGAATGAAATTGAAAAAATATATAATAAACAGAATTTACAAAAACGAAGTTTCAAAAAAAAACTGCATAATTTTTTTTTTTTTTTTGAGGAGAAAACTGCCTAAATTTAAGTCTCAAAAATTCATTTAAAGAAATTAGAAGAACCACTAAAAAATTAAGAGACCACTCAAGAAATTATAATTTTAAATCAAAACAGCAAAACAGAATAAGAAAAAAAATGCAAGTATATTCACCGCCACCCACTGACTGATTTGAAATCCAACAAGAAAATCATCAAAAATAACAGAAAACCCTACGAAATCAAGAGCCTTTGCCCGAAAAAACCATAAAATCAGCAGATTTGAAAAAAAAAAATGAGAACCCTAACTTGCATGTGTTGATTGAGTCGGAGGAGGAGATTGTGGTGGACATCGTTGCAGCGTCGGCGGTGTGAATCGCCTCAGGCGAAACAGGGAATTTTTTTTTGTTTTTCGGAATATTTTTGTCCACCGGTTTCTCTCTCCTCTCTGCTTATATTTGGGCTGCTCAAAAAATTTGAATTAATTTGAATATTTAGTGGGTATTTGGCCCAGAAAATTCAAACCAAGGTGGGAATTTTGGAATAAATATGTGGGTATTTGGCATCAGTTTTTGGGCCGGACTGTGAGTTTTGAGGCAATATCAAAACCACTTATCTATGAGGGCTTATATTATGCCCCTCAATTTCCCCTCATATGTGCCTTATACATCAGCTGACATCATGGGCTGGTTTTGATCATCAAATTCCCACTGGCTGGTCCTTTTAAAATGGTTTCTTCTTTACAAGCTGACTTCCCAGCCCTTTATTTAACCTGAATATTAAATAGCTCAGAGGGTGGGAATCGGGCTGAGTTTTTTTTTCAATGATGGGCCTGCATTTCGGCTGTCAGACAACACACGACGGGATTCACTGGGTCTAGGGTTTCTAGTTTAAAATTCGAAATTCTTATTTCCTCTCCTACTCTGGACTGAATAGGAGCTCGGACCAAGTGGGAAGTTGGCCGGTAAATCCCTCAGAGTTCCTCGGACTGAAGAGGTAGGAGGAGGAGTCTTTACTGGCGGCTACAAGATGTCGTCTCTAGTTGTGAAGAGAAGGGCTAGGCCGGGTTTGGAAGTGAGGTAATTGAATTAGGTGGGTTTTGGGGTTCTGTTTTTGTTTTGGATGGTTTGGATGTAATGTAATATATGTGATGTGTGTATGGAGTATTAATCTTTAGTGGATATTTACTGTTTCTAATGCACGTTTCGGTTTCAATATGATTTATTAAAAATGATTTTTTATGGAAAATATTTGTTAGGCTGAGATAATATTCTAAGAGCTTTCATCATTAATTTAAATTATTGCAAGGTTGTTAAATAGTTATTTGAGTAGAAATTAGTAGTCATGATGTTCAGTTGTTATCATTTAAAAAGGAAAGAAAAATTTAGTTACCATTAAGGAAAGAAAAACTTTCAGTGAAAAAATTAGTCTTGTTACATGTATAGACATTTATATATTCTATAGACACAATTGTTATAAATAGTATGTACATCTTTGAAAGTTTGATTGTGTGACAAAACAATTAATGGTTAAAACAAGCACAATTGTTACAAATAGCATGTACATCTTCAGATAATACAAAGCGGATGGACAAGCTTCTATTAGTAGCAATTCATGGTAAAAACACATTTCTTTTCGTGAGACAATATTACAAGTAAAAACACCTTTTGACTGAAGAAACAACTCAAAACAATAAAAATTGTTATATATTCTACAAACACAATTGTTATAAATAGCTTGTACATGTTTGAAAGCTTGACTGTGTGACAAAGCAATTAATGGTTAAAACAAACACAATTGTTATAAACTAGTGCAATTCTCGCTCCGTTTCGGACTTATATTTTAATTGTGATGGATCATGTAAGATATTTTCATGTGAATATTTTAAATGATGGATGTAAAATGTAAAAAATATCTATTCCCTGCTATATGAATGTTCAAATTTTTCATCTATTGTAAAAATATTCATGAACAAAAGAATAAAGAATTTTATGTTTTATAAGAGTGATACATAATATTCAACTTCTAAGCACTTATATGATATATATCAACATATTCGTAAAACTTGTAATTCACCTCTTTAATGTTGCCTAATTCTCTTTATTGTTTTGATCAACATCTATCAAGATTTTGCATTTTAGACAATCCAATAGATGAATATATTTTTTTAGTTATAAAACTTTTAGAGAATTTTGAAAATTCAATTGTTACTTTTAAAATCAAATTAGTTATTAGAAAGTTATATGAACATATATATTTGTATTTTAAATAAACAGTTAAATTCATATTGTAAAAATTTAAGAAAATTTTTCAATAAATATTTAATTTACATTAAAAAAATTTGAAGACAAAAAAAATAAATTCTATTTATCTTTAAAAAAAAAACTCAAACAAATTAAATGGGGAAGTAAATGGTTGTTTTATAAATAGTAAAAACTATAGAGTTTATTTAGTAAATATTATATATACATTCTAATAAAAAAAAATTCATGTGAATAGAGGCCAAACAATTAACCTTCATTTTGATAGAAATCTGATCATGCCATTATGCTTTAAATGTGTAAATTATATAATGGAATGTATCGTAATATTATTGAAGTTTGAGTGTATATATTGCAAGAGAGTATGGCCATAAAAAATCAGTGTAATAACTTATCATATGGCTTATCATGAACCGAATAACATATTCATTTAAAAATAACTCATTTCATATAAATGAGTATAAGATTTGTCACAGAGGATCCAGAAGTTGGACACGTGTCATTCTTCCGTTCAAAGTTCATATCGATGTTATTCTGTAAGAATTGCCGGTAGCGGATGGTAGCAATTCATGGTAAAAACACTTTTCTTTTCCTGAGACAATATTACAAGTAAAAACACGTTTTGACCGAAGATACAACTCAAAACAGTAAAAATTATTATATATTGTACAAACACAATTGTTATAAATAGTCTGTACATCTTTGAAAGCTTGATTGTGTGGCAAAGCAATTAATGGTTAACACAAACACAATTGTTATAAATAGACTGTACATATTCAGATAATACAAAGCGAATGGAGGAGCTTCTGCTAGTAGCAATTAAAGGTGTTTTTACCATTAATTGCTACTAGCAGAAGCTCCTCCATCTGCTTTGTATTATCTGAATATGTACAGTCTATTTATAACAATTGTGTTTGTGTTAACCATTAATCGCTTTGCCACACAATCAAGCTTTCAAAGATGTACAGACTATTTATAACAATTGTGTTAGTAGAATATATAATAATTTTTACTGTTTTGAGTTGTATCTTCGGTCAAAACGTGTTTTTACTTGTAATATTGTCTCAGGAAAAGAAAGGTGTTTTTACCATGAATTGCTACCATCCGCTTCAGGCTATTCTTACATAATAACATCCATATGAACTTTGAACGGAAGAGTGACACGTGTCCAACTTCTGGATCCTCTGTGACAAATCTTATGCTCATTTATATGAAATGAGTTATTTTTAAATGAATATGTTATTCGGTTCATGATAAGCCATATGATAAGTTATTACACTGATTTTTTATGGCCATACTCTCTTGCAATATATACACTCAAACTTCAATAATATTACGATACATTCCATTATATAATTTACACATTTAAAGCATAATGGCATGATTAGATTTCTATCAAAATGAAGGTTAATTGTTTGGCATCTATTCACATGAAAAAATTTACATTAGAATGTATATAGAATATTTACCAAATAAACTCTATAGTTTTTACTATTTATAAAACAACCATTTACTTCCCCATTTAATTTGTTTGAGTTTTTTTTTAAATATAAATAGAATTAATTTTTTTGTCTTCAAATTTTTTTAATGTAAATTAAATATTTATTGAAAAATTTTCTTAAATTTTTACAATATGAATTTAACTGTTTATTTAAAATACAAATATATATATTCATATAACTTTCTAATAACTAATTTGATTTTAAAATTAACAATTGAATTTTCAAAATTCTCTAAAAGTTTTATAACTAAAAAAATATATTCATCTATTGGATTGACTAAAATGCAAAATCTTGATAGATGTTGATCAAAACAATAAAGAGAATTAGGCAACATTAAAGAGGTGAATTACAAGTTTTACGAATATGTTGATATATATCATATAAGTGCTTAGAAGTTGAAAATATTATGTATCACTCTTATAAAATATAAAATTCTTTATTCTTTTGTTCATGAATATTTTTACAATAGATGAAAAATTTGAACATTCATATAGCAAGAAATAGATAATATTTACATTTTACATCCATCATTTAAAATATTCACATGAAAATATCTTACATGATCCACCACAATTAAAATATAAGTCCGAAACGGAGCGAGAATTGCACTAGTTTATAACAATTGTGTTTGTTTTAATCATTAATTGCTTTGTCACACAGTCAAGCTTTCAAACATGTACAAGCTATTTATAACAATTGTGTTTGTAAAATATATAACATTTTTTTACTGTTTTGAGTTGTTTCTTCAGTCAAAAGGTGTTTTTACTTGTAATATTGTCTCACGAAAAGAAATGTGTTTTTACCATGAATTGCTACTAGTAGAAGCTCCTCCATCCGCTTTGTATTATCTGAAGATGTACAGGCTATTTGTAACAATTGTGTTTGTTTTAACCATTAATTGCTTTGTCACACAATCAAGCTTTCAAAGATGTACATGCTATTTATAACAACTGTGTTCTATAAACGTCTATACATGTAACAAGACTAATTTTTTCACTGAAAGTTTTCCTTTCCTTTATAGTAACTAAATTTTTCTTTCCTTTTTAAATGATAACAACTGAACATCATGACTACTAATTTCTACTCAAATAACTATTTAACAACCTTGCAATAATTTAAATTAATGATGAAAGCTCTTAGAATATTATCTCAGCCTAATAAATATTTTCCATAAAAAATCATTTTTAATAAATCATATTGAAACCAAAACGTGCATTAGAAACAGTAAATATCCACTAAAGATTAATACTCCATACACACATCACATATATTACATTACATCCAAACCATCAAAAACAAAAACAAAACAAAACCCCAAAACCCACCTAATTCAATTACCTCACTTCCAAACCCGGCCTAGCCCTTCTCAACCTAAGATTCCCCCCAAACTCCTCCCCTTCATTTCCCACCAATTCCTCCCCATTCCCATCCCTTCCCTCCAAACTCCGATTACTATCCTCCCCAAAATTATGCAATCTCCTTCCTACCAAATACCGATCATCCCTAATCGAATTATGCAAATTCGTAAACCAAACATGGAATCTCTTCCCGCAAAAGCAAACCACGCTGAACAGCAAACATCCCAGCCATGCAAAACGGTAAACCGCAGAATTAATTATCAGACTGTAGCCTAAGACCGGGAATATTCCCTTGGCGAAAACGTAGGGAATGCATAGGAACGTTAGGAGTTTTGAGATTATTGGGAAGACTATTTCCTTCAAAACCCAGAGTCCTCTGAGTCTTGAGAACCCGTCGTCTCTCACCCGCTCGAATTTCCTACGCCAGCTGTCGTCCACTAGCGGCGCCATTTGATCCAACATCACCTTAAAAGATAAATAAATTAATTAATTAAAATCATAATTTTTAATTATTGTTACAATATTGGTGGTATTTAGAGGAAAATAAACGTACCAAACGAGTCCAAATTTTGAGGAAAATGAGGCCAAGAGCCCAATCTTGGTACAAAAGAAAAACAGGACTCTCATCTATAGGAACTCTCATCGGCACAATAACCAACAGCTCAAATAGAAGTCCAATCAGCACCGGTATCACAAACACCTAACAAACAATCAACAAAAAACTCAAAACCATAATTAATTAATCAATTAATTAATTAAACCAACAAAAACATAATCATCATTAACATACCCAAATGGAGAGAAGAGCAGAGGATTTGAGAATAATATTGCACCACTTCAAAATCTGAGATACCAAGACGCCAACTCTTCTAGACTTAATATAATCAACCGAATATCTAGTGGCAGCCACCAAACCCCAAATAATGTAACAACCAATGCTGAACGAGAACAGATCGTTGCATTTAATGCCGTGAGTGATAGGAAGCCGCGGAATCGCCTCAAAAACCGCGCGGCCGATAGAAACGGGGACCACTATCATCGCTGAGTTGAGAAGTAGTAAAGTCATCCACGCGAGGATTAACAGCATCACTATTCTTAGCACAAATCCATACCTGTTGAGAAAAATAATTAAGAAAATATATATTATTATTTCATATTTTTATGACCTATTTATTTATTTATTTTAAAGGAAAAGGGAAAAAATATTACTCAGAATTGTCTTGATCGTCCAGATCGGACTCGTCAGAGTCCACATCGTTCTGATTCAAGTCATTTTCCATTAATCCGATATCCCTTCTTCCAGGCCTGACATTATTATTATTATTATTCCAATTGTCCTGATTATTATTATTATTCCCATTATTATTATTAATATTATTATCGTCAGGTCTGGGAAGAAGGAACTCGGTCAACCCTAGGGCCCAGCCGACAGCCGTGAACCAATGGCGTAGCAGCGATTTAATCGACTGTCTTGGCTTAAAATGCTCTATTGCAAAAGGTATGCAAATCTGAACCAATAATACATCCACTGGAATCTCCGTAAACGGATCAAATATCCTACAAAAAAAATTATAAATAAATAAATAAATGTCACGTAAAAATAAGGCCAAATTCCAAGTGTACCCCTACAAAACATCATAATTTCATGTATACCCCTGCAAAACATGAAATATCACCAATACCCCTGCAAAATCACTCGTGTATCATAAATACCCCTATGGTCCATTTGGTGTTAAGTGTTAACATCACCATTATTTTTTTTGTTTCTCCGTTTTTGCCCTTATGAATATAAGAGTTATATTAGGGGAATTCATGATATATGAGTGATTTTGTAGGTGTATTGATGTACTTCAAGCTTCGCACGGGTACACATGAAATTATGAGGTTTTGTAGGGGTACACTACACCTGAAATTCAGCCTAAAAAATAAATAATAATAATAATAATATATGTATTTTTTATAATTACGTGATGTCGAGAGGGAAAAGGGAGGGAGCGAGACGCATGGCTAACTTGACCGGCAAGAAAACTAGCATGACTATTAAGCTTCCATAAACCGCCACCGAAAGTAAAACCCTGCGCGCGTGTTTGTGTACCGGGTCGTCGATTAGGTCTCGAAACGGGTTGTAGTTCGGATCCGCTGGGTCTCTCAAGAAATACAGCACTCCATTCCTCAACACCTTCAAAAAAAATAATAAATAATCATACAAATAATGGAATTTTTTTTTTCAAAAACACCCTTACTTATCCAAATATTATAAAAAAAAAACTGTTCTGAAGATATCAAAACAATCCCGAACATTTTAGATTGCCTAAAAAAAATCTTTTACAAATAAAACTAAAAGGTTATAGTTTTTTTGATAATTTTCAGAACAGTCAGGGGGTTCATGAAGGAATCTAAAAAAGTTAGGGTTTTTTTTATAATTTTAAGAAAAATTAGGGGCTTTCTTGAAAAAATCACAAATAATAAATAATCATAAGAAAAATAAATGCAAAATAAGATATGAATATTTTATGCTTACTCCTCTGAGGAGGCTGACAAAGATGGAGATCTGAAGCATGTAAACAATCCCAACAAACCAATGAATCGATGAGCTGGCGAGGGGCGAAACGGTAAAAAAATCGACCCGTTTCGCCACACTAGATCCCAACATTTTCAGAGTACAAATATCCAGCCACCATCCACACATCAATGGGAAAACCCCCAATTCAATGACTAATAAAAACGCCACCTTAACCATCGTCATTACATGTTTCATAACCCCGATGAATTGCTTGCACAAAGAAGGAATCGCTTCTGCTATAGATGATAAGCCGTATAGCCTACCGACGGTAAGTCTTTCTCCTTTGATGTATCTCAACAGAGCGAGTGATAAGAGATAACATAAAGCGGTTAGAAAGACACAAATATAACCGACAGCAAGAGTGGTTAAATCAGAAAGACGTGATGAGCTGGCGATTGTGGGGTCCACTTGTCCCGATTTGGAAATAACTGTGCTTGTGTTTGTTTTAAGTGTGGATGTGAAGATCTCAACCACTTGAGAGAGAACGGATCCGTCTGAAGAGTTGACCGCGGTCAAAGCAGTTTTCAGAGTGGTATTGGCCAGAGAGAAAGCGGTTTCGGTCAAAGGTAAGAATCTGGATAGAATCGGCGCAGAAGCTGATGTTATGAACCAAGAGAGATAGTACAGAATGATTCTGCCCAATGAGAACGGAATGAATATCACAACACCAAGGAATATCGCATTGCTCGCCAAAACCTAACCAAATAAATAAATAATTAATTAACAAAAATAAATAAATAGAAATTTTGCAAAATAAAGCCCCTACATTATGCTTAAATTGCAAAAAAAAAGCCCCATTATTATTAGAAATTGCAAAAAAAAACACCTCTATTCTTTACTCAAAAAAAATTAATTAAAATGATTAGTATGAGTTTTGTAATACTAATATCTTAACTAAAGGTAGGGAATATTTTGTAATTTCCTAAATAATTACAGGGGCTTTTTCACAATTTCCAAAATTTTCAGGACTTTTCCGCAAATTTCCCACAAATGAAAACAAAATCACAATCGAATTTGTTTCTCACAGTGATGGCGTTTTCGACCAAGTGAAAAACGGGCCCCTGCATCCCAACCAGCTCGTCAAACGGCACGTCTTCCGCCCCGTCAGCGTCGTCAAGCACGTCGAACATCTGCTCGACGTGCGCCTCCAGTCTCTCCAGCCTCGCCGCCACGTTCTCCGCGTTTCGTCTCAGCACCCCCATCTCCCTCCCCTCCGCCTCCTCGTTCACGCCGTTGGCCAGTCTTCTCACCGCTCTCGCTCCGTTGTTAGGGTTAGGGTTAGGGTTAGGGGGGTTGGGGTTGGGGAGTTCGTCTTCTTGATTTTCTTGATTTTGGTTTTGGTTGCCGAGTTCGCGCAAATGGCGGATGTAGTCGCGGAGGGAGGTCGCGCCGAGGAAGATGAAGACGATGAGGGCGGATAGGAGGAAGCCGTGGAGACAGTCTGTTAAAATCAAGTGAGGGGCGAAATGGGAAAGGAAGAGTCGTTGCGCCTCGCCGAGGGATCGGACGAAGGTGAGCCGGCCGATCCAGTAGGTTATGAAGGGGATGATGAGCAGCCAGACGGAGAGGACGAAGGCCAGGCGGATGATGAACTGGAGCACGTGGTAGGCTTTCATGGCCATTCCGACGATGAATTCTTGGAAGGGGAGGCGAGCGGGGGCGTTGTCGGCGTAGACTGGCGAGAATGAGAAGGCGTGCTTGCACACCTGGAGAAAGAGAAACCCTAATTAGTCGACGGAAGAAGAAAAGATCAATCGTGTTCGAAACCCTAATCAGTGAAAAGAATCAGTGAATTAGGAAACTGATGTACCTCGCACTGGCGAGAGTTGCTGTGATTGAGCCACTGCAAGAGGCACTCTTGATGAACGTACTTGATGCTGCCGCTGCACGCGCACGGATACCTTAAAGGATTGTCAGTATCGCCCGGATTCCGGCAGATCCGACAGACGTCGCCTTCTTCGTCCTCATCTTCTTCTTCTTCCTCTTCCTCTTCCTCTTCTTCTTCTTCTTCCTCCAGCTCCGACTCCGTCTCCGCTTCCATCCGCGCCGTCAACTCGCGTTCCCTCGCGTCGAGGGGCCATACCGGACCTTGCATCTCAGCGCTTTGATTTGGCGAATTCGATTTGTGTGAAGAGCGATAGAGAGGTAGGAAAGTAGCTTGGAAATGGGGTCGAAGATTTGGAACGGAAATCGAAAGAGACGATGTTGAAGACGAAGCAGAGATGAAACGGGGGCTGGATACGGTGTCGGTGGACCGAGTCTATTCTTCTTTAGAAGAGTCACTGTTTGGTGGGCTCCATGGATAAATCCCGAGTATCATAATTAGGGGTGGCAACGGATCGGATCCGGTTCGGAATGTGCTCAAACCATATCCATATCCATATTTTTTTCCGGATCCGGATTCGGATACGGTTCCATCCGGATCCGAATACGGTTCGGATATTAAACGGATACGGATACGGTTCAGATATTATCGAATACGGATACGAATTCGGATTCTTTTCGGATAGTTAAACGGATATTCAGTATAGAAAAAAAATTATGTAACTTACGGGGATCACAAAAAAATGTTATTTATAAGAAATATAAATGTTTGTCAAATAACTCCCGAATATCATTAATGCATACAAAATATCGAGAATTTATACAACATACTACTACTTCCTAAAATATCTCCCGAATATCATTAATAAGTACAAATATCGAGAATTCGAATTTCTACTCCTTAATAACATACAAAATGTGGGAAATTGATATATATATATATATATATATTCGCAACAAATACTTACTCAACAACATTTTCGTCATTCTCCTTAAAGTTGTCAAAGATCGATTGTAAATCACATAAACAAAAAAATTAAAAATGTCCATTAAGTCACATGAAGAAAAAAAGACAAACAAAAATTATATATGTATATATATATATATATATATATATATATATATATATATATATATATATATATATATATATATATATATATATATATATATATATATATATATTACAAGAAACCAAATACATAGAGAGAGAGAGAGAGCACCGACTGGTGATCAACGTCGGGACGGCAACTTGCGATCCGCAACCGGCGACCGGTGACCGGACGGTGAGGGTTCAAAGAGAGAGGGGAAGTTTCTTGTGTTTCGTTTGAAGTTTTTAAGAATAAGCTTGGGGAAGGGGAAAGAAAAAAATGTTTTTTTTTTTTTAAAATTAGTAACGGTTTTTATGAAAGAACCGTTACAGAATGTCTTTGTAACGATTTTTATGAAAGAACCGTTACAGAATGTCTTTGTAACGGTTTATATTAGTAACGATTTTTATGAAAGAACCGTTACAGAATTGCTTAAATAGGTCCAAAATCTGTAACGGTTTATTATAAACTGTTACAGAATGTAGACTATTTAACCAACTTTGTAACGGTTAATTCATAAAAACCGTTACTAAATACACTATTAGTGACGGTTTTTATGTAAGAACCGTTACAGATTTGGTTAAATAGTCCAAAATCTGTAACGGTTTATTATAAACCGTTACAGATTGTGGACTATTTCTATTTATGCAATTTGTAATGGTTCTTGCATAAAAACCGTTACTAATTTAAAAAAAAAATGAGTCATATTGAAACCGGCTGGACTTAACAAATTTTATAAGACGGATATCCGTTTTAATGATTATTCGGATCCGGATATTACCCGGATCCGGATCCGGATCCGACTGTAATATTAAAACCTATATCCGGATCCGGATCCGGAAAAACGGATCCGGATCCGAACGGATCTGGTTTTTCTTCATCGGATTAGGATATTCTCTCGGATACGGTTCGGGTCTGTTCGGATATAATCCGACCCGTTGCCACCCCTAATCATAATGCAGTAGAAAATGTTTTCTAGGAATAAGCAGATAATTTAATCATATGGCCCGTTCCGTAATATGGAATAAAGGTAAAAGAAGGTGAAATAAATTTACTTATTTTATCGAATAAGAGGGGAAGAAAATTGAATATAATAGTAGTTTGACTTTATTCTATGGATAGGTGGAAGAGTAAAAGAGAGGTAGAATAAGAAATTTTTTCTTTTTTCTCTCTTATTTTCAAATTAAATAAACATTACATTAATTGTTTATTTTATTTTTTTACTCATTTATTATGCCGAACGTCATTAAAATAAAATAAAAAAGACACACTTATATGCTTTCACTTTTCCGCTATTTCATTTTTTGTGGAAGGCCCCTTTACAACTAATATTATCAATAAAACAGTATATTGTAATAAAAAATAGTATATTAGAAAATAGTTCATCCCCAGTCTCCACCTTCCCAAGTTACAGATTTGTATTTTTATATCCTAATAATTGCTTGGGGGCATCAGTAGCCAGATCAAGTATGAATAACATTTTTGCTAAAACTGTGATATTTTTGTATGATCATGTTATTAATATAATTTCACATAATAGTATAATTTTGATAAGTTAAATTTGTAATATTATTAGAATGTCTCGTGTGAAGTTGCATGTATGAAGTTATTTATTAATTATTAATTTATAAATATATAGCAAAATAGCAAAAGGTATAAAAACACTTATAAATTGTAGTACATTCTACTATTAATTCAAAAAGAATTCATTTCTATGCACATCATCACTTTATTACATCATACATCTATTTGAACTCATTATTCTCGTTGTTTTTCAAACATAACCTACTACATTGAGTACAAACAGAGTGACTATATTAAAAACAAACTTATGCTACTATCATAATATATACGAATTAAGTAGGCGAATTGTCTACTTCACAAAAAAAAATAATAATATACGCGGAATGATAAAATCCCTATATTCATCACCGTGTCATAGTACCATTTCTCAAAAGTCAAAATATATTTTACTTTTTACAAACTTTGTACGTATCCATTTTGCTATTATGCGGAGTTATTGTTTAAATTAATGTTTTATTCAATTTTTTAGGAATTTTTTTTATTCTATTCAAATTTGATTATTTCGATAATGATTAATTTGATTAATTTTAAGAATACAACTTAAAAAGATAATGAAAAAGAATAATTATAAATCTTTATTTTCTTGTACGTTATTCAGATCTTGTGAGACAATGGACATACATTATGCATCTATTAATTAAACCATTTAGAACATGTTTGGCATGCATGGTATTTTTGGTCTATAAACGTCTTTTATACACCGCAAATTTATTTGAGACACGTATTTATACTCGAACTATTGAAAAAAAATACCATAACTTGATTGTATAAAAACAAAAAAGTATCGATTGCTCATATAATCATGTTAAGTAATTAGCTACTTCGTCATGTACAATAGCGGATACTGACCTACAATCTAGGGTACAGTAATAAAAAAATACACAAAAAATCTAAAATATATATATATATATAATTTTCAGTTTCTATACAAAATACAATAATATAACTATATATATATATATATATATATATATATATATATATATATATATATATATATATATATA
Source organism: Juncus inflexus (assembly GCA_024447665.1). Taxonomy (NCBI): domain Eukaryota; kingdom Viridiplantae; phylum Streptophyta; class Magnoliopsida; order Poales; family Juncaceae; genus Juncus; species Juncus inflexus. The sequence continues at coordinate 945,675 of JAJHPC010000011.1, forward strand.
TACTATATACTGTAACTTAACAAATTTAGAGGTCCCTATCACTGGTCTTGCACATAACCAATAATTAGTGTGCAATTTTGCGTACTTACACACTATTATATAAATATTATTTTCCCCAAACACGATTCCTCCTAATTCACGAACAAAAGAAACGGTAAACTCTTCATCCATCTCTTTCCATCTATCAATCAACAATGGCTCCTCTTCTTCTTCTTCTTCTTCTTCTTCTTCTCCTTCGCTCTTCATTCTTCCTACCAACAAACTCACACTCAACGCACCAACACAAACCACCACCACCGAATCTCTCTCGTATCTACAACAACAGCGTTCAGTTGGACGACAATGGAGTCTCCTTCTTCTACACGCTCTCAAACTCCTCCATTTCCTTAGCCTTCAAAAGCTCGAAGAAATCCAACTATCTCGCCGTAGGATTCGGGGACCAGATGGCGAATAGTTATACATATGTGGGTTGGATTGAGAGAAACTCGAAATGTCATGTGAAATCTTACTTCATATCTGGCCATAAAGCGTCAAGCATTCATTTAACATCAGAAGATCTTAGTAATGTGAGGTGTCAATTCAGTAATGGAGTTATCTCTTTCGAATTAACTCGGAGTTTGGTTCCTTCTTGTAAAGGGAGAATTGAGTGTGAGAATGAAATTGATTTGAAGAAACCATTAATGGTGATTTGGGCAATGGGGAATGAATGGTCTCACAGCGGATTGACTGAGAAAAACAAGCATTTCGCCATGAGTGATAAACCTGAGCCGGTTTTTCTTCTGCCCGAGCTGAATAAAATAGAGAATAAATTGAAGAAAGCTCTGTTCTTTCATGGATTTCTGATGTTTGTTTCTTTTGGGGTTTTACTCCCTGGAGGAATATTATCGGCACGGTTCTTAAAGCGTGTTAATCCTCATTTATGGTTTAAATTGCATTTGTATTTTCAGTATACTGGATTTGGTATTGCGATTAGTTCTGTAATTTTGGCTGGAATAGCTATTGGTGGTTTTGATTTTGTTTCTTTTCATGTTAAATTCGGAATTGTAGCTTTAGCCTTGCTGATTTTCCAGCCAATAAATGGGTTTTTTAGACCGAAAAAATCAGAATTTGAAGAAATTAGTTCGGAAAAAAGACTGATTTGGGAGTATTTACATGCAATAACAGGAAGATTATGTGTTTTAATTGGGATGATTGCATTATTTACTGGTTTGAAACATTTCGGTGAAACTCATGATAGTGAAATTTCAGAGAGACTGGTTTGGGGCTTGGTTTTGTGGATTTTGATTTGCGTTTCGATAGTTTTGTATTTTGAATTGAAGGAATTGAAGATTAGGAGAAGAGAGAATAACTTTTCAGGAGGAAATTGGGAATTGGGGGATTTTGATGATGAAGAAATTGTGGATTTGTTAGATTCTGATGTAAAATAAAATGCGGAAATGAATTGATTGTAAGATTAGGTAGATTGTTGGCTTCAAATTGATTTGGATTTGACATATTTAAAATGATTTTGGGTACTATAATTCAGTTAATCCTTGTTTTATGGAAAATTAGGAGTTTGAATTTTGAAGAAGATTATTGTAAAGATCTGAAATCTAGTGTTAAATCATTCAATTTACAACTTTGAATTTCAAATCGCAGATCTTATAAAACCGAGATTTTTCCGGTTTCAAGTTATATACAACTGGGGAATTTGCTTTGATCAAATAAAACTAGAAAGTAAGAATGACCTACTAAGACTAGTATTTAATATTTCACTTAAAATATACAACTTATTGCTGCGGTATGCTGATACTGAAACATAATTGCTAATTATAATGCAGCCGAAATATAAACATAATCAGAGATCTCCCTCTAAATTGAATAATCCGCACCCTAACCAAGCATCAAAAACATTATATGTAGAAGAAATATTGAGCAGTTAATTGGAATTTATTGTTTATATTGAACTGGTACATTTATCAGATCTTAATAACAATATTAATCACATGACATAATATCTTTCAGTGATTCCATCACATGATCTCACTTAACAAATTTTAGTTTTTACTCAGTACGCTGCTGTCTGTTAGTGCGTTTTTTTATTGAATGGAGGATATTTGTATAATTGTATTCAAGACAACAGACCAAGTAAATAATTAACATGTTAAGTAGTATAACTACCAGACAAATTTGTCCCCTGTTCAAGATTTATTGTCAAATGAAATAGTGATGACAGTTAATGAACTAGTCGTCACATGAAACAATTTGACAAATCTTCATTCATTTATCTGTTTAATTAGTCAAAATGTCTATATTATATTACATAGCCTAACTAATTTGTATATGATTTTTTTTCAGTTCCAAAAAAAGTGGTCATATTTTGGAGTATATATAACACTACTGTTCAACACCTTCCTTCAAATTCAAACCTTCTCTTCTTCTTTAGGCCAAAAAAGAGAAACAACAAAAAAAAAATGAGAAATATTTCTAGAACTTTCTTCTTTCTATTTGCATTATTTCTCATGCATTTCTTTGTAACTCTTCCTTCTCTGTCATCTGAAAAACTTACACATTCAAGAAAGCTACTGTTACAAAAAAGCGCAAAAATGGTGACAAACACTTTCGATCCGAACCATTTCGATCCGAGACAAAAGGAGGCACAAGTAGATGTGAATGAAGGTGTGAAGAAATTTCCGTCTAGCAAATCTAATCCTTCGCAGAATTAGAATCGCTTCAATATTCTCCAATAGATTTTGGGGGACTTGATTTTTTTTCCCTTTTAGTTTGGATTATCTTAGTTTATTTCGGAAATTAATGCTAGGTTGAGAGTTCTATTCATAGCTAGGATTTTTAGTTTTTACAGCTAAACTGGTTGTTGATCTTTTTCAGTGAATTGTATTTTTGTATGTCTGACACAAAAAAGCAGCTATATTTCCTGAATTGTGATTCTTTTTTCCTCTTCTGATTATAGTTTCTCCTCAAGTACAATCCAATTTTTATATGTACAAATACTAAACATTCCTTTTTGGTAAGAACAAAATTAGGGGACAAGTTATCTTATTCTAATTATTTTTATTTATTATTACTTTTTATTTATTTTACCTATTTGCAAACAGTAACATGAAATCACATGTATGATCACATTAAGAACATGCACGACAAGTTTTAGAAGCACAACTTCACATGAACTCTGTTTTATTGAGAGTTCAATCACATGATATGATATCATTTCCTATATCAAAAAATAAATAAAAAAGGAGCACTTTCTAATACTCCATGAATAATTTACATGCTAAATCAGGGTTTAAAACATGTCATGAAATTTCTTACAACAAACAAAACACTCAAACAAACCATCAGCATCTATTTTACAATCACCATCTTTAAATTATACCCTAAAACAAAAAACATATATATCAAATCCAAACCAAATACACCACATATAATCAGCTTTCCAAACAAAATTACAAAACCCTAACCCTAAACTTGGTCTCTCGCATGGAAATCAGGTTTGAGTATGTTGTACTTGCAAAGAGGGCAAATGGCATTTATGCAAAGCCATTTGTCGACACAAATGCAATGGAAATGGTGACCACACGGAAGCTCGCGCAGTTCCACTCCGTCTTCATACCCACTAAGACATATACAACACTCCTACAAAATTATTAAAAAATACAAAAATATTAAATATAAAAATAATTTACATGACTTTAAAAAATAAGCTAATTAAATAAATTAAAGATAATTTTCAAAGAAAAACAAATTGAATAAAATAAATAAATATAAAAAATGAATTAAATAAATTAACTAATTCAATAAATTAAAGTTAATTTTCAAAAATAAAGAAAATATATAAATATGAAAAATAAACTAATTAAAAAAATAAATCATAATTAAAAAAATACAAAAATAAATTAAATAAATTAAATAGTTAAATAAATAAATTATATATAAATTAATAAATTAAATTAACTATTTAATTGATTAAATAAAAAATTAATAAATAAAACAAACAAATAAATATAAATATAATAAATAAATATAAAATTAAATTAAATAATTAAAAAAAAATAATATTACCGCATCTTCTTGTGAAATAATATGTTGATCAGGCTGATCAGTAGCAATTTCAGTCATAGTGTTACCAACGCTGTTAAACTTATACTTCGCCAGCTGGCGAATATCCTCTTCTGTCGCCCCTTCCTATTAAAAACAAATTCACTTAAATTCCCCTTTTACATCCTTTTAATTAATTAATTAAAATATAATTAAATACCTGATCAACAACAGCATATAAAAGGGCAATAATACAAGGCAAACAACAGCAAACAGCGATTCCAATAAAACAGGCAAGCGCCATACAGAAGACCACAAAGAAAACATCAAACGCCAAAAATACAATACTTAACCTGCGATTAAAAACAATTGCATCACGATAGAATTCTATGATTTTATTACTGAGGGGTAAAATCGGAAAAGGGAAAAGTTTAAAGTACCAGTAGAGTTTCGGAGAGTTGTGGATTAAATCTTGGCCGCCAGCTGAAACCCAGTAAAATCCAATAATCCACCAAATGAATGAAAACATTGTATTTGCTGATTCCAAATGTTTCACCATACTGTCAAAAAAAATACAGTAAAATTACAAAATCAACCTCCCAAAATTGCAAATTTAAAATTTTGAATTTACCTGCCACTAGCGTCAGGATTATCATCCAAAAACCGACCGAAAAGACCTAAACTGTGGGCCCGCCTTCTTTTGTACTCTACAATCACGCAAATTACGTGCAATATGCACTGAATTGCATAACCTAGAATCCAGAGCCTGAGCGGTACACCTGGCTTCTCATTTCGGCTCAATATAAAGACGATAATTGCGCCCAAAACAAAGGTGAGGTTCCACAGTGTGTCCAAAACTACCACCTGTGAAGAAAAAGGGATAAATTTCGAACTTTAGAGCTCAATTTCGATTCTTTCCATCATTTCTTCGCATTATTTACTGTTTAATTGGACTGTTAAAGTTTAATTAAAGCTTTGAAAATCAATTTCCAGAACAAAAATCAAATAATAATGAAACAAACGCACTGGTTTGGAGTAAGCCCAGTCGCCTTGACGTTCGTCGAGATGCTCAACCGCCGCGTCGCGCACCATCGCCGACGGGTCTCCGGTGGCGCGCCGGTTGGAGCTGTTCCTTTGCAGGAACCTCACGGCGCCGCGCAAGGTCAGGGAGGAGAGCCGCCGGCTGGGGCTACGCCGGCTCGGCGAGAGAAGCGGCGTTTGATCGGCGGCGGATTGAGATGACATTTTTGGTTCGAATTGGAGAAGAGGATCAGTGGGGCTTTGTGATTTGGGAATTTAATGGGGACAGGAAAGATTATTCTTCCTTGAGGAATAGAAGACAAGGAGAAGCTTTTATTTTGATTCTTTCTTATTTGGCGTTTCGTTTCGTTGTTTTTTTTTCAACTTTTAATTGTGAAGAAATATTTTGTTCGCCCCCTTGTAAATTTTTTAAATATTAAATATCGTTTATTTTCGCATTTTGGAGGGATGTATATGGTATTTCGAGGTTTTGTAGGGGTGCACATAAATTATGCCTTCAATTTCCTGTGGTTTAGGTAAGGTAAAGCAAACTTTTCTTGTTCTTCCTATTTTGTATGACATTATATTTCTTTAATTTTTCTGATGATGATTAATTCAAAATTGGCTCCGCACCTAAATTGACCTATAAAATTAAAAGTTAGAACTAATTTTTGTTTTTTTAAGTAAAAAGTAAGGTAATATCATAATAACAAACAATGAAAAAGAAAAACTAAGACTGATACAAGCTAATTTCTCTAAAAAAAGACTGAAACAAGCTACCTGTGATTCTATCAAACAATATATTTTATAGTTATCCAAATTTCAGTGCAATAACAACACAAATCTACTTATATACTGATATACATATAAAAAACCACACTAATCACTATCTCGAAACAGAAATAAGAATCAATTTCCACATTTAACGGAACAAATTTCATTTCTTTTATATTCTACAATTAATTCATACTTAAACCAAATTTTATATTCTTAAGAAGTCCCTTCACTCGAATGCTTCATTTTAAGCGCAGCTCTCACCACATTTCCTCTTGTAATTATTCCCACCTTCACAAATAACAATAATAAAATAAATAAATAATAATAATAATAATAATAATAATAATAATTTTATTCGTACCAATTTGCCTGCACTGTCAACAACAGGAAGTCTGCGGTATTTTGTCACAAGTAAAAGTCTGTACAAATAAATAAAATAACACATGGAATTAATATATTCAGAAATAAACCATATAAAATAAATAAATAATGAAATAAAAATTACCGAGCGGCATCTTCAAGATTTGTAGTTTCACGGACCACAAGAGGAGCTGGCGTCATGACATCACCAACTATTTTACCGTTTGTTTTACTCAGTAATTTTTGTATCTCATTAAATGTCTGTTATAAAATTAATTATTCATGTTTAGTCAACTTTATTAAAATTATAAAAATTTGATTTGTAATATTAATATCTTTTCGGGGATATAGTTTAATTTTATGAATTACCTTCCAAGTACTATCAACATCTGGAAATATGCTCATGTCATTTTGCGTGGTTCCTAAACAGAATTACAAAAATAAAATAATTTGAACGGTAAGTAATTAATTTAACGAGCATAAAGTAATAAATAAATGAATAAGAAAAAATAAATTTGGAAGGAAAGGCAAGAACCTGATATAGAGTCTAGAGCAAGTAAATCGTAATCTGAAACTACGCCAACCTTCAAAACAATTTAAATTTTTTTATTTTTAGTGAATTAATTTAGGGAATTAAAGACATAAATTATTTTTTGTGAATTAATGTAGCTCACTAATTTCCAATCATCATCGATAACTGGAAATCCAGTTATTCTATGCTCCACCAGCTGCTCCAAAGCTGGATAGAAATAAAAATAAAAATAGATAAATAAATAATAATATTTATAATTTTAATAAATTAATAATAATATTACCTTCATCAACAGTGGTGGTAGGTTTTACGGTATGCAATTCATCCTTCTTAGTCATGAAATCACCCACTGTGTAAAATCCATTACTATTATTCTGAAATTAAAATAAAACAATATTGTTTAAATATGCGACCAGCAAAAAATGTCATTTAAAGTAATCGGTGTAAAGGTACAGTAATTCTGTCACAGTAACAGTATCTGTACCAGCGTCGTGATTTTTGTGAAATGTAAGGTTGGTTTTGCAAAAGTAGCAACGCAGCTCAGCTGACCGTTATTAATTTGAATAATCGAAAGTTGATAAATCTTTTTGATGTTCTTTTCATTGATTTTTAAAAAAATTCCATTTTTGCGTAAATTACTTGACTTTAATTGAGCTTGTAAGCCTACACAAGCCAATTCTGCCACAAATTGTCATCAAATTCTCTTCAGATCAATTACAACTTTTGGTGTTTAATTGACTCTCGTGATAATTACAACTTATTCACAGTAAGTAATTCAGTCAATTAAGAGAAAAACAGTATACCCATGGTGACTTGGCCACAAGAGCGCCATTTCTCGCAACAACAGAGAGTCTGCAGAGGCGAGACTGCTCTGACAGGTGGGTCCGCCTTGGAACAGGAAGAAGAGAAAGACAAGAAGGCTTGCTGGAGCTCTGAGAGAAACCTTGTAAAACGATTAGGGATTCACAGAACAGTAAAGACCCCATCGATTATTCTTCAATTGGATTGGAATGGATTCTCTCTCGCCTAGAGAGAGGAAAGGAAACAGGGGTTAACGGAGAAAGAGATAGTCAATTGAATCCAATTGAACCACTTTTTTGACTTGGGGTTGCTTATTGATTGAGAGAGAAGAGAGATACTGTAGAAGATAGAATGGGGGAGAAAGGAAAAGAGAGAGCAATTTGGATTTTTGGAGGAGACGAAACAATAATAAATATCTCCGTACCAAAATTATAAATAAAATAATTATTATTTTATAATTCCTTATTCAATGGGCCTAAAATATCATGACCCAATACAAAACATAACAAAGCATAAATGGCTCATACCCAATCATAACAACATATAAATGGACCATATTCAATCATAACAAAATATAAATGGCCCAATACCCAATCATAACAAAATATAAATGACCCAATACTCAATCATAACAAAATAGAAAGCAAATTTTTATTCATACCCAACGAAAAACTCAAATTACCAAATTCATTACTGAAACCAACTCATTTCAAATCAAACCCTGCCTGATATTATCCCGTATGCCACAAGTAACATCCAAAATTACATACAACAATTCTAATCACATAAAAGCTCAATACAATCTCTCATAACTATATAAAATTAAATAAAAAATCAGAAAACAAAAAAAATCAAACAAGGCTCAATTCATTATTAGCGCTAATAATTTTCTTGCTAAGAGAGAACAACTCCTCTCCAGCTTCACAAATATAAGCAGCCGTTTGTCTCCCCGAAAGTGTCGCCCCTTCCATACTATCTATATAATCCTACATAATAATTAAATTAATGAATTATAAACAACAATTAATTAATTAATTAATTGGTTAATTAGTTACTTGTTTAGTGTAGGATCCAGAAAGGAAGAAATTTGGGATAGGTGTCTTTTGATCAGGCCTAAAAGGGTCTTTTCCAGGTGCTTCTCTGTATAAAGATTGACCGATTTTGACTACAGACGACCAAATTAGCTCTAAACCTCTCGATGAAGGAAATAATTCATGCACCTGTGCGCAAAATATTACAAAATTAATATACTTTTGTGTGTTTTATAGTTTTGTTAAAAATAAAATAAGAGAGAGGGTTTTAATACTGACTTGTTTATTGACTTTGCTGATTATTTCCTCATTAAGCAACGGCATGTACGGATCTCCAGGCGTCAACACAGCTCTATTAATTAATTAAAATTAATTAATTAATGATAAGAAAAGGTAATAAAATAATAAAATAAAGAAAAGAGTTAACTGGAGAAGAGAGCCTTGGCCCTCAATATAATAATCTTCAGGTGATGTCAGCGCGAGGTCAGCGAAGCAAGAGAAGTCAGCATCAGGTGTATAAAGCAGATTATCCAATCCCACCGCCTTCTTCAATTGCCTTACAACAACCAAAAGAAAATAAAAATTAATTATCGAATCAATAATTAATGATATTAATGAAATTGATCAAACGAGTTATTAAACCTTGATTTTTCGAAATCTTTAAGTTCGGTGACCCAGCCGTTGTACCGAAGTTGAACTGTCACAACAGGTACGCCAACTAATTTGTAAATATTTTCAAAAAGGTCCATTTCTCTCCATTCTTTAGGTAATAATCTCTTTATTCCAGGCACATCACACGCTAATATTCACAAATAAATAAATAAATAATAAATTCATTATATACTTCATTCAATAAATTCTTAAAATTAAATTTCACCGTAGAGGAGTACATATATCTTTACATACCTGCAACGTAAGCATCCGCTTTAATCACTTCACGACTCGTAGCCTAAATAAAAATGAAATACATACAAACACTAATCAGCCAACAAGAAAATTCTAATAACCATATAAAAAAACTATTAAAAAAAATAAATTAAATAATATTTCCAAATACCTTAGAAACAGTGAGGCCGGTCACATAAACCCCACCATCACTATCCTTCTCATAATGTATCTCTCTACACCCCCATCTCAAATGAAACCTACCAAAACAACATTAAAAAAATCAATCAATAACAACATTAAAAAAAGGGACCTGATAGAGCACGATGGTACTGTAGCACGACTATTCACGATGGATTCAATAACAGTATATATAATTTATTTTCTAATAACAATATATACATAAAAAAAAATGAAAACAGTATATAAAAATGGGAAAATTGTATATAAATTGGGAAAATAGTATATAAAAGTAAAAATAAAATAAAAAATACACAAAGAATAAATGACAGTATATAAAATGGCAAAACAGTAAATAAAATGGAAAAACAGTATATAGAATGAGAAAACAGTATATAAAAAAGAAAAAACAGTATCGTGTTTGCACATTTCCCTTAAGGAAAAAACAAATAAATATATATTTTTTTACCAACAAATTACCTTCCACCCCTATCAACAATATATTTCCTAATTGGTCCAGAGAGAAACTCGTCAGGAGAGCCCTTCAACATCCTTAATAAGGAGGCCTCGGTTTTTGTGGCGAATAATGCGAAAATAGTCAACATGCATCTCGCGCTTATATTATCACAGTCTATGAAGCCTAATGCATATGCAACCGGGTCCCACATTTTGGTTATGCTCGTGCGGGTCCCGCCTTTCGACATGAACCAATCAGAGAAAGAAACCTGGAAAGAAAGAGAATGATAATTGTTTTTGTTTTCTAGTGGTTTTAATAGATTGTTTGTCTTGAGTTTGGACAGGAATCAAAGGGGAAAACTCAGCTGGAAATGCAGAAAGTATGGAATCATAGAGAATCTATATTTCATATAACGTACGAGTTTGTTTTTTAGATGGGTAAATTTGATATATCTTTTTGGGAGGGTAAATATGATATTATCAGTTTTAGAACGATAAAATTGGTATTCTGTATTTCTGGAAGGGTGAATATTAATTTATCCCTAATAAATTTAAGAACTTTGATTTTTTTTTAATCATTTACGTTATATGTTAATAAATTGTTACATTATCTAAGTCTCTTATTTGTTGTAGTGCACCGTCTGGATCGACCAAAGCTCTTACTACTGGGCTCAGAGCTAGTGCCACTGCATTTCTCGCTTTGTCATAAAACTGTCAAAATAAAATAAATAAATAAATAATATTCAAAAACAATAAATTCAATTTAGAGGAAAAAATGAGTGAAAGAAAATAACCTTGAGTTGGTTAGTCGATAAAAATGCATTAATACCATGAATCGGCGCCCCGACTGGAAACCGAAAATCAAGCTCTGAAATTCAATGAAATTAAATTGAATATTTGGAATATTTTTATATTATTTTACAGTTAAGAATATTCATTTTAATAATATATATATGTATATATACCTCCAATATCACCGCCTTTATTAACAAAAGTATGAGTGTGATCTTTCACTAACAAGTTTTCTTCCGCCCCAACCTAATTTAATCAAAATATCACAAATTAAAATATATACAAATTTTCTTAATAAACATATGATGGAAAATAATCAAATATTAAAAAAAAAGTGTACTTTTTTCATGAGGCGAAAAAGATTGCTGTAACAACCGAAAAATACGTGCAAACCCATTTCAATATGGTTTCCTTTCTTATCCACAAATGATCCGACTTTTCCTCCAATAAACTGTCTTGATTCATATATATCAACCTGCAAAATAAAATAAAATATTTAATTCCGAAAATTACACATTTTATAATTAAATAAATACTATTTCAATCCGAACAAATTGTAATAACCCGGTTTTTGAATGGGTTGGGCTGTAATTTTTGATAATGGAGGGATGTTTGTGCAAATTAACATAATTAACAAATAAATGAATAAATAAATAATATACCTCATGGCCCTGGTCGAGAAGTTCGACAGCTGTCGACATGCCAGCTAGACCAGCTCCAATTATTGCAACTTTTAGCTTGGGGCCCCTGTACTTTTCCGGTTCTGGCGGAAATAATCCTTTTGGTGCTGAAATTTACAAATTTTTAAGGGATTAAAGCCTTAAGAAAAGGTAAATACTGTTGTTTGTTTTACATATATGGGCGAATTGTAACTCAATATTAAGAATTGGAATTGAAGATTGGAATTAATTGATAAAAGATTATGGTGGGATTTGAAGTCAAAACACCTTTGCTGTACTATTTGCTCAAAAACAAATTCCTCAAAAGGAAGTATTTCTACACAATTCAGGTGGCAAATTGCAATTTCGGTGAAGTTTTGGGATAAAGTTAAGCAGAAAGTACTGAAAAAAAGGAGACATTAATGGTGAATTTTGAAGTCGAACTCACCATTGACGCTCATGTCAGAGATATTGGAGTCAAGGGAAGCCTGAGCCGGAAGAACTCTCCGCCATTCTTTCTTTCTCCTATTACCGCCCAAAAACGCAGCCGCTACGAAGGTCGAAGAACAAGAAGCACTGGCCATGGCGCACCAATTTCAAACAGAGAGAGAGAGAGAGAGAGTGGTGTGGGTTTTGTGCACACCGCACTGAGCTTACCCACAAACTGGGCGAGACGAATGAAGAGAGAAAATTATTATTGGATTTATTTATATATTCATTTGTTTATCTACGATAGAGAAATTTATTTATCTATGTGCATTTTTTTGGAGGGGAATAATTTCCCACGTAGAAAGTGTAATAACTGGTCCGGAATGGTGACGTGTTCATAGCACAGAGGTTCCACGATAGACTTTTTTGTTTATGTTATTTATCTTACTGTCAATTTTCATGATTTGAATCATTTTACCCACTAGGTTTGAATAATTTAAAATGTTCGGTGCGTTTACAAGTAACTTTTTTCACAGAAAATTGTTACAGATAAATTTCGTGAATTGGTAATCTTGCTTTGAAGAATTATAGTATGTGATTTGAGTTAAATTTGAAGTTCTTCTATTAACTTTTCAAACCTTCACTTATTTTGGTATTGTTCTTCATTCACCGCACTTATCAAAGTGATAATACGTTATTTGTATAATCTCATATTACACTTTTAGTTACATTTTATATCATTTTGTTGTGCGCATAAACAACTAAATGCGGTAGACTATTAAAAAAAAAAACTAAATGCGGTGGACTGGAGTACAACGCGAGGAAATGAAGCATTGAATCATTAGACACATGTCTCATTTCCATTAGATGGGCAGGCAGCCGCCCATATATCATGCATTATTATGGTTACCAAATTATTTGATTATTATTACATACATTTCATTAGTTAATAAGACGTAGCATTATCATGATAAATGTTTGTTATTAAGCACTCTTGCAAAAGTCTTGGATTGTAGCCAAGATCCTGATATCAAATTCAAGAGTATGAATTACGAGTTAAATAACTAGCTCAATATCAAAACAGATTTAGATACAACATAGAACATCTCACGACTCATCTGGACATTACTATGCTCAGGATTTATTTCCAAAGTTATCACAAATCCGACATTACAAAACACAACTTATTATACTAGGCTGAGACATATCATACCAATTACGTATTATTTTTTAATGAGATATAGTTCCAGAATACTAACATCAAAACTGGAATTATCTCACAGATTACAACTCAATCAATGTAAAATTATATCCATCTGAAATCTCTAATCCAAAATCATGACAAATCAAATGTTCTCAACTTGGTTACCCCAGTATTTCCAATTGTAAATTTAATACCCAACTCAGATTGCTTATTACAGCACTACACCAATAGTTAAATCAAACTGAGTAAACTTCTGTATTGTTCAAATAAAACAAGCATAACACAGAACAAATCCATTTGGTAATATCAGAGGTTCTTTTATACAAAAACCTCAAGCATAATCAGAATTAAATCAAAGCATTAATATATTTCATGCATTGTCGACTAAAGACTTCTATAATTTTGATGCAATTTACTACTACCCTACAATGGCGCATACAAATCCTATAACTTACCACACAAATCAATCATGAATTGGATAGACGATTTAATAGATCATCAAACATCACAGATTAAAACCAAAATTTAAGTATCAACTTAAGATAACGCAATCCAGACACAAAATTAACAAAAAACACAACACCACATTAAAGTACTGACACCACATTATAGATAGCATAATCCATAAACCAAAATCCTAAAATTCAAACATTCCAAACTAAACTCCCAAATTCAAACATAATACCAGGATTAAATTCAACAAAAAACCTCCATAATCTCTCTCAAACTCACAAGATCTAACCTCATCTCTCTTAACGGTAGGATTTCTGGAAACGAGCACGAGCTCCGCGTCCACCGAACTTCTTCGGCTCACACCTTCTCGGATCGGCCACCAGCAAAGTCCTGTCATACCTGCCAAGAATGTCCTTGATCTCCTTCTTCTGCTGCTCATCCACGTACTTCTGGAAGTACGTCACCAGCGCCTTCGCAATGCTCTGCCGGATGGCGTAGATCTGGCTGGTCTTCCCTCCGCCGCGGACGCGGATCCTCATGTCGACCTCAGAGAAGCGGCTCCTTCCGAGCAGCAGGATGGGCTCGAAGGCCTTGTAGCGGAGGATCTCGGGCTTGACGAGCTCGATCGGAGACCCGTTCACCTTGATCAGGCCGCGGCCCTTCTTGCAGTGGGTGACGGCGACGGCGGTCTTCTTGCGTCCGAAGCACTGCACGGAGGCATTATCGGGGATGCCGGAGGAGGCCGGCACGGCGGGGATGGGGATGGGGGCGGGGGAATCCATGGCTGGTTCTCGGAGCTTGAGCGAGGGTTTGAAGGGTTTGGGCTCGCGTTTAGGGAGGAGAGAGTGTGCGGCGCTGGAGAGAAAAATGGAGGCGGGATTCAGGATGGGTATTTATATGTTGAGACTTCACTAGGGTTAGGGTTTTGAAGCGGAGTATTGGGGGATTGTTTGGGCTGGGCCTCTATTTTCATTATTTGTAATTTTATTCTAATAGTGTATTAATACCGAAATTTTGTAATTAATTTGGGCTGGATATAGCTGTGGTTTATTTATGAGAGAATAATGAACAAAATGTGGCTAATGAAAATATTCTGGCCCAACCCAACAGACAGTTCAAAATTATATAGGGGGGGATATAATAGAACCCTTTAGAATACTTAACATGTCATATTTTGCCGTTTCAAAACTTTGAGTGGAAATAGCAATTTATCCCTTTCAAAATGTTTGAAAATCTGATACATCATTCATATGTTGACAGTTAGAAAAATGATTTAAATTCTTCATTCAATGATCAATGTGGGATTGATCTTTTTCACCTAACTCAGGTTCTTATTTGGCTGGTTATCAAATAATAATTTGTTTTTGGTTGCTAAATTGGTCTTAAGATATAATCAAATGGTTGCTAAAATGGTCATACCTTACGATATAAATTATGAAGGATACATATTGCAGCACATTAAGAATTTGAAAATATCAATGATTATCCTCAATAAGATTCTCATCTATTTATTGTTTCAAATATATAGACTTTTCCGAACTTGTTTCATAATTAAGAAAAAATAGACTCCACAATTCACATGATTTCCACAACACTAACTTCATTATATCAAATAAAACTAAACCAAAAGATTAAAAATAAATCAAGAGACATAAAATAAACAAACAAATCATGCACAAGAACGAAATAAAAAAACATTTTTCCCTTAATCCGTTTCAAAAGGGGGAAATCAAATTCAATTTGGACAATAATAATAATCTATAAAACCCACCACACCAACCAACCATCCTTCCATCCAATTTTAAACCAAATTTAATAACAAAAAAACATTTTTTCAGCTATTTTTTTTTTTCATTTGGTACTTACCCAAAAAAAAAAGAGGACAAAAATGAATTTTATGCGTTGAGGCCCGGCTTTTTGCAAATAGGGCAAACATTTTTCTGAACGAGCCATTGTTTAATACAGGCTGTATGAAAATCGTGCCCACACTCCAATTTCCCCACTTTATCTCCTTCCTCATATTCTTCCTGCAAAAAATACAAAAAATAATATATTAAAAATAAAAAAATATTTTACTAATATAATATAATATAATATAATAGTATAGTATAATAATACCTGACAAATACAGCAAGGTTCGGTTCCTTCATTAGAAACGGACAAACTATTGATGTATAATTTCTGTTTGAGCCTTTTCATAATTGTTTCTTCACTCAGACCTGTGCTCACATTTCCTATCCTTTCTTCCAGCGCCAACAACTCCTAAAAAATAGAAAATAAACAAATTAAATAAATAAATAAAATATAAATATTTAGTTAAATAAATTAATGTACCTCATACGACATATTGTCGACATCAAGTCTCATGTCTCGGTGCCTGTCAGGAGCCGCATCACCAAATGATACGGTTTGCTCAAATAAAATTATATCCTGCTCAAATTAAAAAAAAAATAATTATATTTCACATGCTGCTAGTTTAATTATATAAAAAAATGTAATTAAAATAAATAAACAAATAAAAGCGAACCTCAAGAGATATATTTTGCCCTGGGCGAAGAATCCCCAACATATGCCTTGCCTATTTTAATTACAGTTAGGAAATAAAAAATCATTAATTTAAACAAAAAAATATAAGAATTTAAAATATAACAAAATATCAGATATAAAAAAGTAAAAATGAACTGACCAGACGTCTCCTGTTTTCCTGGCGGAAAGTATCCAACATAAATTGCGTTTGCTGCAAATAAAAAAATAAATCCACCTCTCAAAACTTTACTTAATACAAATAATTTTTTACAAAAGTAAATAAAATAAATAAATAAATACCTCTCTTCTTCTAGATAGATTCTGAACAGGCTGTACCGGCACCGTACCGCCAGCTGTCCCATTCGTCCTCACCTGCCTATTTAAAGTCGGTACAAACCTTCTAAACTGAGGCCTTTGACTTTGACTTTCAGACCCGGTTCTCGACCCGATATTGAAACCCGGAAACCCGTTAATCACATTATTATTATTAACATTATTATTAATATTTCTCACTTGACCGGTACCGATTTGTACCGCTTGCAATCCTCCTTGTTGACTTTGAGTTTGAGTTTGGGTTCTTGCGAGGAATGCTCTTGTGAATTGGTCGTTGGTCATGAGTCTGTGTGGCGGTACCATGACTGGTACGGATGTGTTCTGAGCTGCCCTTTGCATCGGTACGGCTTGGAACGGCGGTACGGAATTAGGGTTAGGGTTTGGGTTGTTCTGGCGCAGGGCGGGAATGGCCATCATTGGAGGATTAGGGTTAGGGTTTGAGTTAGGGTTTGGGAGAGGATTGGGGATGTTGTACTGAGGCAAGTTAGAAGGATTAAATGCAAATGGTGATGGTCCACCGTGGACCGGGTCTATTCTCATTCGGGTATTCCTCACGAAACCCGCTCCGATATTCCCTCCTTGCACGGATTCCGATGCAGAGGAATTGCTTATTCCGGAATAGCGGGAGGGGTTGTTGGGACCATTGTTTATGGTTATTCCGGGTGCCCGGTTCTGCTGAGCTGGCGTCGCGTCAGGCCTCTTGCGAGATGCCGCGCGCGAAATGTCCGTTTCGCCCCTGGAAGAACTCGCAATGTTATTATTGTTGTTGTTGTTAATGAAAGAAGGGTTGTTGTTGTTAGTGTTGTTACTATTATGGAAAATGGGAGGGTGAAATTGCGAATTTTGGATGAGGGATAAACGGGTCGGGTTTTGACCCGTCTGAGCGTTCTCGGTCCGAAAGAACGAATGAAGAGGCGGGTTAAAATTGGGATTTAAGTTCGGATTAGGGTTTGGATTTGTGTTCGGATTGGGGTTAGGGTTAGGATTTGGATTCATAGCTTCAAAAGAAGCGAAATGATTTGGGATTTGGTTGTTTTGATGAATTGGGTTGTTTAGGTTTAGGTTTTGGAAAGCGAAATCGTTTTGAGGCGGTTCGTTGAAGAGACCAAAGTCGGGTAAGTTGAGGTCCATGGCGAGAGAATTTGAGGAACTCGCGAGGTCAAAATCGCAAATTTCCATGTACGACAGTATGTCGTCATCATTGTTGTTCTGCCCTTGCATCATTCTTCTTCTCTCCTGTAATCCCTCAACTCCTGCATGTTTAAAAAAAAAATGTAAAATTGTATTAGATTGAGATAAGAATTTTGGTAGTTTTATCTAAATTTAGGAATTTTTACTATCCAAAATTGAGACATGAAAGAGGTATTTAAAGAGAATTTTGTTAATTTGGTCTTTAGAAAGGAGCTAATGAACAAATTCACATCGGCATTTCTACAAACAGTTGAGATGGAGGAATAATTGGTCTTCTTAATTCTAGTGAGAGTTCAATATTTCTGATTAATCTCTAAAATTCTAAAAGGACTAATTCTAACTCTGCTAAATAAACAACAGGATCAATCAAACAATCAATCTAATAAATTTCTCAAAAAACAGATCGGAAATTTTCACACTTTCCTATTCTAAACCAAACGAAGAAGAATAAAAAAATACGAAGCACCAAAAGGGACAAAAAACCCAAAAAAATGTACCGAACAAGCTACCGATTCAATCAGATGACTCTAGATTAATCAAAACAAACCACAAACTCCAAAACCTCAACACAAAAAATCCAAAACCGATGCACAAACCACCCAAAGCACGGATTCGACTCAGAATTGCTCGGATTGAGAGAATCTAACCTCAGAGGCCCCAAATCCCGCTTCCTCACGAGGAAATCGAGCGACGAGAAAAGAGGGTTTTGAATCGGCGAGAGAGAGAGAGAGAAGAAGAAGAAAGGAGAGGAGAAGAGAGAAATTTCTGGGTGGGTTTCTTTCTTTCTTTCTCTCTTTTCTTTCCTTTGTTTCTATTCTATTATGTGGCGCATGAGACTAGACAGGTGCTTCTCTCCCAGAGAGCTTATACTATTTGGAGAGCATGCATTTTCTCCTCCTCATTCGCTTGAGCCTTTACCATATCTTTATTCAATGCACCCTCTCACTGACACATGGGTCCCAATTTGCACTGCATAATCCTTTTTTTATTTTGAAGGCAGTTTCTCTGCAATATTCGGTAGAATCCTCATTTGGTCTGCTTGGAAATTATTTTGTAGTGTGTAAATAATTATAGCAAAAATAATTTTGAAGATACATGTATCACTTTTTCTCAATTATCTTTATAAACCTACTTTATTGTTATTTTTTCAAATTAAGTAGCTCAAATCTAGCCACATTAATTGACCAAAACTATTGTAGAGAAGATTTTAGAGTAGTATGGCACTTTGCTTGCAGCCTCTGAAGATATGTAATTAATTCGTTTTTTACTAATTCCAAAAATAATGAGGTACTATTTGACCAAAAAGTAGGACCTAATGCATTAATGAATATTTTAAATAAATTGTTTGCATTGTTAGAATATGTGAAATAAATGAATGATTTGATTGGCATAATGAATCTATTTTCTAGGTGAAAATATTTCATTGTTATCATAATGAATCTTTTTTTTTCATAATTAGATTTCAATTTTGGAACAATATATTTTAGCCTTTTTTTTTTGGGGATTCACTGTATTTTATTATTCAAAAGTAAATTCGATAACTGGATTCACAAAAAAACAATATATATTCAGTGAATATTGTGCAGATAAATATCTCTGAAAATGAAATTCTCAAATAATAAAAAAAATAATTGAATTTTTTTTGAGAAAAAAATGAATTGAACATTAGTACTTCTTTTTATATTACTTAATTCACACTATTTAACTATTTATTTGTTAATACGAAAACTCACAACTCTTGAAAATCAAAGCCAAATAATATATATACTTATAAAATAAACTAATATCATAAAACTTTCAATTTTCACTTCCAATACTATTCAGAAAATCTTAAATTTCGGCTCATCACGTACGGTATGTACCATACGCACGCAACCAACCGCCCCTTACGAAACATGCACACATCAACTTCTCACCTGAACTCGGTCCACACACCGCATGAGAAACAAACGAGTTGAACTTTCCGAGCCGTATTAAAATAACGGAGTGTACGGCGCAGACCGAGTCCGTTCACATTAATGTCCGTTTCAGCAGGCAGGAGAGGAGCCGCGCTTGACGTGTGAGTTATTAGTGTACTGTAATAATAATAATAACTGGACGCCTCCGTTACACCGTATGGTGAAATCGTGCCACGTTTTTTACTGCAGTTTGGAGAAATCGTGCCACGTTTCCATTTTCCTCCGTATTTATACGGGTATAATAATTATAATTATAATTATAATTATAATTATAATTAATACCTCTTGAAAGGATGAATATAAATAATATACTGATAATATATGTTATAGATAAATTGTTTAGTAAGATGGACCGACTAATTTGTTTGGGTTTGTTGAGAAATTGTTGTTCGAAAAACAAAGAAGTTTTTGGAATGAAGATTGAAGAGTTTCTTACCAGAAATTGATAAATTGGTCGTGTGGAGTAAAATGAGAAAATAAACTCCAATCCGACTCCAATTGGCAAGCAAAACCATCAGATTATGGACTGGAGATAAGAAAAATTTGAGAAATCGTTATGTTTTCTCAATTTGATTTTGGATTTGGAAATTTTGAGTATTAAAGAATTTAAAGAGTAAATTCACAAAAGAAAACTTCAAATCAGAAAAAAGAAATCTATAAAATCTCCAAAGATTTCTTTAATTCAGAACTAGATAATGCAAATTGAATCCAGGGAATAAAACAATGAAGTAATCAACATATAAGTCATTGCAAATCGAAGACAAGATTCAAAATATAGCGAATAAATGAAGTAATTCAAGTCGTACCTCAACTGAGAATGATCTTCTGAAGCTTTGCGAGCTCTTTCATCAACAAACAACAATGGCGAATTGGAGCGAGTTTTATAATAGCTCGAAAATTCTAATCTGGGCATAATCTCAATTATAATAAAACAAGATATGTGAAATTAAACTAAGTCTATTTTTAGTGAAACATAATGATGAGTAGGCGAAACTCGTCACTCTCAACTAAGTAGCTATTTTTAGTGCCGTGTCATTTTTGCTGAAAAGAGTAAATCAGAATTGTTGAAGAATTCATGCAAAATTTTCTAATGATAGAATCATCTGGACAGATAATTAAACGTTCAGTAGGGTTTTGTTGTAAAACTCGTTATTTCCATGCCATGCTCACATCTCATGTAAAAGAAAAAAAAATTAGAGTCAAAAACTGATAAGAGGTTTTTGTTAACTAATACACCAATATTTATATACTTAATAAAGAAAAAAAATAGAAGGTGCTTAGTGTTTTAGACAAAATATATCATTAGATGATCAAATTCATGCACATTAATCTTAAAAAAAATAGTTTGTCCATGGACAAGTAAAAAAAAAATATCTTAAGAATATTAAAAGTTACATGTGGCCTCACTCATTTCACATCTCAAAGACATCAAATCATACCTTCTCATACAATAAAAGCCATCAATAATTTCAACATACACTTGCTTGAAGCATGGAAAAATAATATAAAAATACTATATATTTAATAACTAGGCTTTATATTTTATCTAGACAGTGGGCCTTATTGGGCCATCACTATTTGAAACAATCTAAAATTCTGCGTTTATACACCAGTTCTGTTCAGGAAGACTTGATTTCTCCTCGACTCTTCAGCCGCCGTTTGAGTGAGAGAGATATGGAGAGCGGAAGCGAGTCGGATGCGCCGGAGGAGCTCACCGCCGGAGAGGTAAGGGTTTCGTTCAGTTTTTCTATTATTAAGGGACTAGTCTGCAAAATCGATTTTATTGTTGTATCTTGCAAGGGTTTTGTAGAAATTTGCATTTCGTATCATGCATAAGATAAATAGTTGAAATAATACTGAAATATTCACTTATGAGAAAGTATTTTGCTGAGTATAGATTATGAGATTTTATTTTATTTTATTTTAAAAATGATGATTTTATTTTGTATAATTTTTCTAGGGTATTAAGCAACATGAGGAGGTCAAGAAAGCTCAAAGAGAGAATCTTCTGATGTATAATCTTCAAAAAAATCCCTTCTTTACTATATCAAAATCAAGTATTTTAATCCCTATTAAATTCACATTAATCTTCAAAACCAATATTAATAACAAAAAAATATCTTATTACTAGGGTTGCAAGGAAGGATAAAGAAAGAAGGAGACAATGGGCTCAGAAAAAAACGGCAGCAAAATCCAGCAAAAAGAAAGAAGAGAAAAAAGAAGAAACTGGAGAGGATAATGGAGAGGATGAACTGGAGGCTGAGGATGATGATGCACCTGTCATACCTGGCATGCTTCCTAAAGACATTATTGACCGTCTTGCTGCTCGCGAAAAGTAATTATATATATATATATATATGTAACATTTTATTTTTATTTTTCTTGTCTTTTATCATGGTTAACTATTGATTAATATGGCTTTATTTAAGTATATTTTTATGATGGTGTTATTTTAATATATGTTTAACATGGCATTTTTTTATTAATATGACCTTCTAGATGCTCGCGAAAGTTATATTATAGTATAGTCAACATTCAACATTTTATTTTATTTTATCTTTTGTTGGTTGTATATGTTATTAATTTGGTATTATTTTATTGTTATTTTTTTGGTAGACAAACCTTCTCATCTGATTCTGAGGAAGAAATGGTAAATAAAGAAGCAGCAACAAAGGTGAAAAAGAACAAGAAGAGGCGCGAAGCTAATGGGTATTTAATATTTATTACTTTCTTATTATTTTTAGTCCTAGTAACTTGATTTTTCATGTAAATAGTTCGTAATTGTTGTTTGCATTGGATTTGATATAATTTGACTTTTTTTTAAGGCCTGAGACAATTGTGCTGAATGAAATTCCGCCCCCAAAATGTCTTGATAATTCGAAGGATTTTTTAAAAAAGCGAAGAATGCAAGTTGCGAGATCGGATTCTATTTTGAGAAATGCGAGCCACTCTTTGAGGCTTCTTTCATCCAAAGGCGGTTTGTTGGGTAAAGATTAGTTTATAAACTATGTAATTTTGATGAGCTCTTGGATGTTGAGAGTTTATGTAAATGCCCTTTTGAGGGCATTAGGAGATTATGGTATTAAGGTTTTATATTTGGTTCTTATTATATTTTATTGTTTTACTTCAGAATTTTTGTATGTTTTGTCATGCAATATGTTGTAATTCTATTTATCTTAAAATTTTGATCATGACTTGATGTGATTAGTTTGCTCATGAGTTACTAATGAGGGCTTCATGCTAACTGTAACTGCCACTTGTTAGTAGTTACCACCAAATTACAGGATACAACTAAGAGGCCAAAATATTTAATATTGTGATGTTCTATTTTTTCTGTTATATATAACGTGGTTTCTTGTCATGTGTGTACTACCAATAAAAATCATGTAAACATTGATTATTTCAAGCAATTGAGGTATTGGGAGAAATCAATTAAAAACAAAGTTCTCTTAGTACATATCTTGTCTGAAATCTTAATTATCATTGATTGACTGGAATGACTTAACTTAGTACTAATAAAATAAAATCTTGATTTTTTTTTTCTTTTTCTGTAAATAAATGAAGGGTTTCTTTTGTAAAATATTTTTTGCAACATGAATTCAAATTTAAATTTAGTTTGTTATGTTCATTTTCAGCATAGTTAACATATCCAAAAAGGCATTGACACATACTAGCAATAAAAATTTATTAGAGTAATATTTTGTTATCTACAAGAAGGCTAATAATTCTAAAATTAATTGTTTTATTAGACAATATCTTCGTTGGTTTTAAAGAAATGGAGTTAGAGGGTACACACAACTGAGTTGCAATTAATTACTCAAGATTCGTCGTGATTAAATGCTATTATCATGATTACTTGTTTGTTTTGTTGAGACTACAATTTGGAGATCATATATTATTCTCCTTAATGAAAACTCAATCAAATGTAACTGAACTAGCTCGAATAAATTACAAAATATTTGTTCAAATAAGTTCACTTTGTCGTATTCCTATTTATTATGTGGAAATTCGAAAAGCAAATGAATTAATTTCAGAGATTCAAACAGTTCTGATTGGTTAATTATTCAATATCTCATTACAAAAAAGACATACATGTTTCATCAGTTTTTAAAAAAAAGATAATCTTTTTCTAGTGAACCCACTTCCCAGAGGTAAATACTAATTCATTGTGGAAAAACAAACAAACAAACATCAGGGAGCTTGAGTAATTAATTCGCACGTTTCCCATGATAATAGCATTTAATCATGATAATAGCATTTAATCACGACGTACCTTGACAGTACAATTTGTTGGTAGATTCTGTAATAAAGAAATTAAAAAAAGAAAAAGAAACATGTTAAGTGGCTTCATTATCAGCTGCTTTAAACTTTACTCATAAAAATAGATAAATTAATTATTCACTTTATTCATCATATTATAGTAGAAGAGAACAAGAAACAACATCAGGAAAAAAGATAGAAGAAAGAAAAAATACACAAATATCTCACCCCTCAAATAAAAAACACACAGTACCACAAGCTAAAAATAACTAGTACAAACTAGGAGTTAACCATAACCCCCTTGAATATGTTGTAGGATACGAACCGAAATTTGTATAAATTTCTGTAACATTTTCTTTCCAATAAGAGTAACTAGGAAGCTGTCGATCCATGGACAGCGTCGCCATTTTAATATCGTAACCAAATTTATCTTCTTCATGCCATCCAAAATAATCCTTTTTAACCTTCTCTACGATTTTAGGATAAGCATAATACAAAAAATTCTCTCTCAATCCTTCATAAGTGAAGCACTGCACAATACCATCACAAATGAAACATGTTTTTTCGCCAATTCCACTAATTTCTATCCAGTCTGGTTGCCCATCTTCTAATCCCAACTTATAAATACTAAACTCATCTCTTCTGCTAAGACCGTGCGCGGCACGATGTTGCGCGATTAATATCAATTCATGTAAACTTCCTTCTAGAAGATGGTAATCGGCTTGTTCTAGAGGTATAATTATTTTTAAAACATCCCTCTTCGAACCGTCACGGTTGTAAATTTTTACTTCATCAAAAGAAAAACAATAAAACAGTTCATTTTGGAAAATCGCATCGATCAAACCGTGGCCCCTACCATTCCCTTGTGGAGCTTCTATAATGGTCCAAGATTCATCCCCGATTTGACAAAAAGCTAGTTCCCAATTGTTTTTTAATAGAGCCATAACAATACAATTCGGATCTAGAGTTGGATTTGACGTCAAAATGGTTCGTTGGACGATCGAATCGGTACCTTTTTTAAAACCGTACCGACTAGGCCAAACATCTAGCCGAGACCTAATATCATCTGGCGATTGAATATTTTGGACCCCTAAAATTTTAGGAGGTGATTCAAGTGAAGGAAGTCCGATTTGTGCTTTTGTAATTGGGTTCAATAACGAAATTTCTGGCCCACTTTGCAACATTAACCAACCATTGGAAGCACCACAATATTGTTTTCCGCATGTTTCAGGGAGCTCAATTTTACGAATTTTAGAACTCAAGATGTCGTAAAAAAGACGAGTTGAGTTCTGATTATTACCTTCATTTTGAGTAGGATCATAAGGGAGCATCAGCCATGGAGACTGAGGTGGAATATGGCGAGGATTTGGCGATAAGGTAGATCGCCAGGGGATACAGACTGCACGGAATCGAAGATAATCCTCGATAGAGGTAATCTTTTTTGAGATTAATTCTAATATGTCTCTTGGAAGATTACACCATTGAGTCTCCATTGTTAATAATTTCTCTTGCTAATTCAATGAATGGATTGAAAGGATTGAGATTATTTCATGGCTAAGGGTTGAAAATGCAAGCAACATGTATCACTTTTATTGTATTTTATTTAGTTTATTTTATTTCTTTATTTTTGTTATTGCTTAGTTGACTTTGCAATATGTAAGGATAATACTAATGAATGTTCTTTTTTCTGATGATAAAATATACCAATAAATGTAACAAAGTAAGTAGTATACTGTGTGCAGTTATAATATGTATGACATAACATTACGAGATGAAAAAAAAGCCCAACTGGCCTAAACTCCGCCCTGTTTAGACTAAATTTTTTCGTAGGTTAATTAGGTTCTTGCAGATTTGCATTATTGGGCTAAAACTAAAACCTACTTGTTGGTATACTTTTGTATGCGCCCTATAAGACATCAAAATCTCATATGCACCCTTGGAAAGGTGAAAATAATAATAATATCATGTTTATGTGTATACCCCGTAAAAATATATTTATACCCCTATTCTCTAATTTCACGGATAGTTTGTTGAAGCTATTAAAGAAATAAAACAGTGAATAGAGTGATATATTTCTTAAGTTGTAGAAGGATTTATGTGAAATTTTTGATGTTTTATTTGAGATTTTGTAAACTACACGTTCAATATTTTTTTAGGCAGCACTTTGCAGACTACATATAATAAAATTGCTCCTTAATTTTCACCTCATGGTTAGCATGATACACGTTCGAATAAGCACACCAACCATATCTTTATCCAATCATAGCAATTTTTTTTATACATTTGTTTGACCATTTATATCACATTATATTAAGTATAATTGCTAAGTATACCTCAAAGATTCATCTTTAGGATAAAATATAAATATGTGCTAGAAATGAAATCGATTTTCTTTGTGCCGAGTTGTAATGCCCCATTCATTTTATTGATTTTAATAGTATTTATGTTCTTGTTAAACTTTTTTAATAGTATTTCTGTTAGGCATTTTATTGATCTTTTTCATTTTCAAAATCGAGGATAATAAATGGAACGAATCCATGGGCTTTTGCTGGAAAAACGATGAGCTTTTATGTTTCCTTTTCTTTGATCAGTAGAGATTTTAATCTTTCCAATGTAAGAAGACAAAATAAAGATCTTTAAAGGTATGTGAACGATAACTAAAACTAACAAAATTCAAGTTCGTAGTGGAACGGTTACTTTCTTTTAGAAAAATTTTCTGGAAATGTTAGTTATATTGCCAACATAAGCTAATGCAAAAAATAAAATAATTAGCTATTCTCTTCACACATCACAATCACAGAGAAAATTTCTCGAAAAAAAGAATACATTGATGATAATAAAATATGAATTTCTCTATAAATATAGTCTTCCACAAAGAATAAAATAAAAAACAAAAACCATTCTAGAAATATCTTACATCTCTTGCAAACAGAGATACCATGGATATGCACCGCTATAAAAAAAGTCGAAAGTCATAATATTGGTTTATTATTACTTATAATTATAGAACTGAAGTATATTAGCTTGCTAGCAACTAACAACATAGAATAATTTTTACTAATATCAATACTCATTAAACATATAATAATGAAAGCGTATTTGTTGCGTCCTCATTTCCCCATAAAAAACGTCTTATATATCACCATCATAGAGTGGTGTAAATATACACATGCGACACAAAAATACACCTTTATATAAATATAATAATAATAATAATAAAAATAATGATGACGATGCATGAAAATACCGTAGTAATGCAATGATGATGTATAAGATATTTTTAGAGCGAAATATGGGGGCAAAGTATATTTTTTTCATAACAAAAAGACCTTTAATTACTAAACAAAATAAAATAAAAGATGTTTTGAAACACAGAATGGGTGTGTATAAGTAAAACAACTAATTCTAGAGGTTATTCCAAAAACAAAATTTGAATCGCAGCGGTGCACTTTATTCCAACATTGACCAAATGGAAAAGACATTCTACCTTCATTAACAGCGAAAATGACCGTTGCCATTGTCCAGAAGAAATTTAAAAAAAAATCCAATCATCACATATCACGTAGTTAGCTCACTTTACCTTTCAAATAAACCGCGGGCTATCAGACCCAGACTTGTAACTTTCTCTTAAAGACCCTGGAGAAGTTCATATTTACAAAGTAGAATAATAATTTTTTTTTCTGTTACGAAATTGAAATGGTAAAATAAAAGTAAGAGCAAACACAAATGGGCGACCTAGAAACAAAATAATTGGTGTGGTCAAGGCCAAATCCACGCTTTCATTCCACCACCGAAGTATATAAACGAGCAAAATAAATAATAGCAAACCTTTGAAATTTGAGTAAGGGGTTAGGAGGAGGAGAAGAAGAGAAGAAAGAAGGATTTTTGAAATTTGAATAAAAGCCAATTGATTTTTGAATTTTAATTTTCTTGGTATAAAGGAGAAGCGATGCCTGTGTGCTCTTGCTGCACAACTGATGTGTAAGTTCCTTTTTTCAAACACAATCGATAGGTTGCATGCATGTTATGATTATTTTGATGTTTTTGTTTGATTTTTGAAATCAGATTGCAGCCGGGAAAGAAAAAGAAAGAATCAGAAAAATGGCGGATTTTCTCTCTGAAAGAGTTGCAAGCTGCGACAAATCGGTTCAATTATGACAATAAATTGGGCGAAGGTGGATTTGGCAGTGTGTATTGGGGCCAGCTGTGGGACGGAACTCAGGTACCCTTCTTCTTCTTCTTGTCTTGCTTTGTATATTGTTTGAAATTCCATTAATGGATCAATTTCTCATAACGATTCAGCTTGGTACTTGGATTTTAAGTTTAGTTCTTGATTGATATTGACTAAATTGATCCAGATTTCTGTACCACACTCGTAAGTTGTAAATGTGCTATAGCATTCTTCATCAAAACAGGGTTTTAGTAGTAAAAGTAAGATCTTTGGTTCGTCTTTTTGTTTTTTTCATTTTTACTTAGATGCATATACAAAGTCAAACTCGATTTCATCTATACAGTTCTTGTTGACCAAGCAATTCCCAATCAACCATGTGAGTGAAAACGTACTTCCAAAGTCTTTGACTCGCCAATACCAAAAAGTTTTCATCAAATCAAGATCTTTCTTCGGTTGACCTTTTTGATTCTTCCACTAAACAAATCCACTCAAACAACAATGACGACTACTTAACATATTTTACTATACAAATATAGCGCAACAACACTACGTAACATTTTTTCTTAATCTATTAACAAGATCGCTGTTAAAAGGCTGAAGAACTGGAGCAACAAGGCAGAGTTACAATTCACGGCAGAAATACAAGTGTTGGCCCAAGTCAAACACAAAAACTTGCTCACGTTACGTGGATACTGCGCTGAGGGGCAAGAACGTCTTATTGTCTATGACTTCATGCCCAATCACAGCATCAGCTCGCATCTGCACAGGAATATTTCGGCCGAGTGCCAGCTGGACTGGGCCAAGCGGATTGATATCGCCATCGGTGCGGCTGAAGGAATCGCGTAAGTTTGTGTTGGTTGGTTGTGTGGTCTGTGTAGCGAGTCGATTATTTGATAATTTTGAAAAATGCTGTTGTGGTGTTTGTGTTGTTTTTTTAATATCTCGATGAGAGGTGGTAAGCAAAATGCGGTACGATGGTAAGTGGAACTTGTTGGTTTTAGTATTTTCACTTACCATCACAACACGTTTCATTTACCGCCACGATGTATTTCACTTACCATTTAGCAGTTCTAGAGGGAAAGAGTGAGGGAATTTTTGGGAGCTTGGGATCAACATTATATTATTATTTCTTTTTTCTTTTTACTAGGTACTTGCACCACAATGCGACGCCACACATAATCCACCGAGACATCAAGGGCAGTAATGTCCTTTTAGACGCCGAGTTCAAGGCTCGAGTCGCGGATTTTGGATTCGCGAAACTAATTCCTGACGGCGCGACTCACGTGACAACCAAAGTGAAGGGCACGTTAGGCTATCTGGCGCCTGAGTACGCCATGTTAGGAAAAGCCAACGAAAGTTGCGACGTTTTTAGCTTTGGGATATTATTGTTGGAGTTGGCGAGCGGGAAGAAACCTTTAGAGAGGATTAGTAGTAGTTTGAAACGGACTATTGTTGAGTGGGCTTTGCCTTTGGTTAAAGAGGGGAAGTATAAAGAGATGGTGGATGCGAGATTAGGGGGGAGTTATGTTGAGAGTGAGGTTAAAAGAGTCATTTTGGTTGGGGTCATGTGCGCGCAGAGTAAGGCGGGAAGGAGGCCGAGTATGGAGGAAGTAGTGAGGCTTTTGAAGGGCGAGTTGAGTGAGAAATTGGAGGAGTTTGAAGGGTTTATTGAGCAGGAGAGTGAGGTTTCTGAAGAGTTGAATTCTGGTAATGAAGAGAGTTCGGTTTTTGTTACGGAAGAGAAGGAGAGCAAGAAAGAAGGGACGGAGGAAATGACTTCGACAAGTGAATCGGGGGCGGAACCTAGATAGAGATTTTGGTGAAGGTTTTTGTCTAGGAGTGTGAGTGTGTGTGTGACGGTGTTTGTGTGATATTTGGATTTTTTTTTTCTTTTTTGTATATTGGTTTGCTTTTAATTTGGATGTTTGGTTGTTTTCTTTCGATCTTTTTATGCAATGATTTACGGTGTTTTCGGGCTTGATTTGTTTGCATTTCGATTTATATCTGTAAGGGAATACTCACCTTAACTAAACTAATATTTGTATATTCTTTCTAGATTCCTATTTTTTTCCAATTTTATTCTCCTTTTCAGTGAAAATAAAATGATACTTTGTACTTTTTTAAGAACGGGCCGAAGTAAAACCAAGTTATATGGGCCTCTACATCAGGTCCAGCCTTCACTGACGTGGCATGTCCCTATGGCTGCCTTTTAGTTTCTCCCGCCACGTGCCACGTGTAAGATTTTGCTTCGCCCTATCCATTAAACGTCCCCGTTTAACACATTATAACGGGATACAAACGGACCGTAGAGATTGATCAATGACCCATCGAACGAATCTCAACCGTAAATTGAGAAGCTAGAAGAGTAGAGATTAAGAAGATCAGTTGCATTAATCATTATATATCTCATCTCTGTACTGTAGATTGGTACTATAATAATGAACGATAATCCCTCCATTCACGATCTTTCTTCCTGAGCTGCGTTTGATAATTTCCAGGCGTTGGATTCGGAACGGACGGCGGTGATTGATTGTAGGAGCGTGTGCATTCTTTAAATGAATGGTCGTTCTGCTCTGTTCGCCATTTCGTCGAACACCTCTCGTGCATTCAGTTCCTTCGCCATTAACGTAAGATCCTCCTTCATGTGAAAATTGTTTGTTCTTTTTTCATGTTTTTCTTCGGTTATTCTGCGTATTTTATCTCTTGGTGTCAGTTGAATATATTGCTCATTATCCTTAGTTTGTTGCTTTTTGCAAGAATGTAGAATTAAGTTTTATGTTTTTTTTACAACTCTGTTTGTTTGTTTGTTTGTTTCAGCATTCTCTGTGGACTCTTAAGCAAAATCCGAGGCCATGGATTGCATTCAAGTCCCAAAAGAGAGAGAAACATGCTTCTTCTCTCTCTCGATCGGTCGTGAAGAACCTAAACTGTGACCTGAGTGATAACAATGGTGAAAATGAGTCGATCGAATCAGCTAGGGTTTTACTGGAGAGACTATTCGTAAAGACCCAAAACCTGGAAATTTCTAGTCAAGGAGATTCCGAATTGAATTCAAGTCTCGAGGGTTTGAAATCCGGATTTGAAGCTGCTTTGTCTACTCTGAGAAAAAGAGAGAGAGATTTGAAAGAGGCTGAGAAAAGAGTTTTAATTGAAGAAAGGAAATTAAATGAGACCAAATTGGTTTTGGAGAGGAGAGAGAGGGAAATTTCTGCCTCTTTTGAAAAACAAAAATTGATGAATGGGGAATTGGAAAGGAATCAGTTGAATCTTGCGAGGCAAGCCAGGCAAATTAATGATTTAAAGTTTTTAATGGAAGAAAAGGATAAAACTTTAACTGATTTGAAATCCACAATTACGGAAAAATCAGCTAAAATTGAGGATTTGAAATCTGAATTGATAAAGAAGGATGAAATGGTGAGATTATTACAGCTGGAGATAAAACCAAAAGAGGAGAAATTAATTGAATTTGAAAAGGTTTTTGAAGAGAAAAATGCAGAAATTACTGAATTAAAACAAGAGACTGAAAGAAAAGAAACCGAATTATCAGAGTCAAATAAATTGAGAAAATTAAATGAGGTTAAACTAAAAACTGCAGAGAGAGAGCTTGAGAAACAGACGAATGAATGTATAGAGGCACAAAATGAATTGAAGCAACTTGAGCTTCAAGCTGATAAACAAATAAATAATAATATTAAAGATTCATATGATGATTTTGAACGGGTGAGATCTCTTTTGAGCGCTTTGAGATCCGAGCTGGAAGATTCAACAGAATCTCTCTCTTTGTCTCGTGTGAAACTGGAGTTACAATCAAAACAGATAGAAAAACAATCTGAAGAATTAAATGAACAGAGAGACTTGTTTCTCTCCTTTTCTGAAAATTTGAAAAATATGAAACTGGAAATTGAGAGAGAAAATTCAGATTTAGAAGATAAACAAAATATGATGAAGCGACTCGAGTTAGATGTAAGTCTAGAGAGAGAAAAGGTGGAGATTTTAGAAGGAGAGTTAACTAGAGAGAGAGAAAAACTGAAGGAGAAAACTCAAGAGGTGTTATTACTTCGAACCGAATTGGAAAAGAAAAACCTGGATTTCAAAAACCTGGAAAGTATTTTACAGATTCGCGAATCGGAGCTGGTAGAATCGGGAATTCAAATCCAGGATCTGAAATCCGAGTTTTCCTCAACGCGATCTGCAGTGGAAAGAAAGGATTCGGAGCTTTCTGAGGCTCGGAAGAAATTAGAGGGGGTGAATTGCGAAATCGCGCAATTGAATGAACTGCTGGTCGGGAAGGAAGAGCAGTTCGTGCAATTGATGTCCAGATTGGAAGAGAAAGAAGAGTGTATCTCTGCAATGCAAGATGAATTGCAGGGGATTATAATCCGGTACGCGAAAGCCACTTCTGTTGTGCAAACAATTGCAGATTTGACTGGAGAGAGTTTGAATGGAGTGGATGAACTGGAGAGGAGACTGGAGATGATTAAGGAGAGTTTGGAGAATAAGGAAGTGGAATTGGTTGAAGCTCAGAGACAGCTGGCGGTTAAAGAACAGGAACTGAATTCCATGAGGGAAAGATGGAAGGAGAAGGAACGGGACTTTGAAATGCTGGAAATTGAAAAACCGGGAAATGAAATCCTGGGAAATGCGGATGAGCTGAGAGAGTTGTATAGTGTTGTGCAGCAGGAGGTAGGAGAGAGAAACTTGGGAGATTTGGTCACTCAGAAATTGGAACTTGAGCTGGCGCAATTGGAGGCGCAAGCAGTTAGTATTGCGCTAAAGAATGTTTATGGTTTGACACAAAAACTTGTGGAGTTTACTGATGGAAATGGAATTGTGGAATTTGGAGGGTCTGATTTGAAATTTGAAAATGAAATGGATGGTTTTGAAGAGGCGGAGAGAGAGGTTTACCGAATTTTATCTCTAAGCGAGCGTATTTTAAAGGAGTCTCGAATTAATAAGACCGGATCGAGATAATAATTTCTGTTTTCCATTTATTTTCCACTTTTTTATTTTGTGTGTGTAATTATATAGTTATTTTTATACGTAATAAATAGATAATTGATAACTTCTGAGTTATTGTCTCAGGCTTGCAGATAAAGATAGTTTCATGTTTGCTCTTTGCCATTCAGTATATAAGTTTTTATTTGTTCAGTATATAAGTTTTTATTTTTCAAAAAATAAAAAGTATATATAAGTTTTGATGAAATATGTAACACAGCGATATAAATGTCGGGTTAAGCAACATTTTTCATACACGCAACTTGATGAAACTTTGAATAGAAGTGTCTACTATTCCCTTTCAGAGTTAAGTCTAGGTGGGTATTTGTATTAACGGGTTAAAATGGACTTGGATCTGGATACAAATCCAGCCTTTAAATTTTAAATTTCTTCAAACACTATCTGGTATAATTAAGATGCGGATCATGTAATTGAATCCGTTATGCATCCTCTATACTCTGGTAGATACGTATAGGTCACCATATTTTGGTCATTTGAAGCAAGCTATACTCCTAAGCAAGTGCTATATAAAAATGTCAAAATATTTGGCATTGGCACATGATATGTTTGTCCTATAGTTGGAAGTGTATAGTTATCAAATGTTGATAGTTCAATAATGTGAGTGAGACACACTGTTACTGTCATGGAAAGGAAGAAAAGTATTTACTATGAAACTTGGATATTCACAGAGAAATTGGATTTCCTATTTTTTGTATTTGGTATTCATAGTTGTTAAATGTTGTAATTAAATATTGTTATCTAGATAGTAAGATATCATAGCAAGTAAAAAATAATTATAACTTGTATATACTTCTTAAGGTGATTTTCTTTTTATTTTGTTAATGGTTCAATTATTTTAGCATTAGCTATTGCATGTATTTTGTATTGTAAAATATAGTATTTTTTGAAGGAATACTGTAAAATATAATTATTTCTTTAGACATACAGATCCAGCATAAATTGATTGTTTTAATACGGACACCAAAAAGATTTTTTTTTATTTATTGTTGTTTAATTGAAGTACCCAATGGCCACTGCAGTGCTCTTTAGGAAAAAATACAAAACAATACATTGACATATATCGTGAATATGTCAAAAATAGAAAGCAAAAACAATATATGTAAAAAAAAATTATAATTTAATAAATAGTTTCATATATTTCCACAGTGGGCGTCACAGAATATCCACAGAACTGGATTATCTCAATTCATCTGACGTGGCAGGATCTTCACCGGAGGATTTAATCTGACGGTCAATATTTGTTCATATCTCTCCATTTAGTTGTAAACTTGCAGAGCAAAAATAATAATGCACATTGCGAAAAAAGGGAAATAAAAAATCCAAGCCCATATAAAACAAGTACTCCTCCTTCGCAAAAATTCGACTGCTCACGCTTCCCTTTTCTTTCTCATTTATTCTTCTCAAACCTTCTCTGTTGATTCCCTTTATTTTCCTTTTCCCTTTTCTCACTTATCTGTTGATTCCCTTTATTTTGTACTTAATTAGCTTCGGTTATCAGTTATCTTATCACTGTAAGTTGTCGAACTTGCTTGGAAGCATCAGTAGTTGTTGTTAGTGAAAAAGGAAGAAGGAAATTGATTGAGGTGGGCTTCTTACTTTCCGGTTTATTTCAGCATAGTTAGTACTTTTAGTTAATATTTCAGTATAGTTTATTATTTCAGTATAGTTTATTATTAACTGAATGATTTGACCAATCATTAACTAGACACTCGCTTGCTGATCAGCTCGATTTTTAGGGGATTGATTTAGTGACTTGGATTTCTAATCTATTTAGCTCAATTACCATTTATCATTTACTAATCTGTCTGAACGAAACTGTGTGACCTCACATCATCAATCTAATTAATCTTCATTCAAAGCTTGAATATCTAATTTTGTTTCTAATTTTGATGAAGGTAACAAATGGCTGGAAAATCAGACACTGCTCAATCAAGCGAATCATTTGAATACATGCTCTTTGAAGGAGATCCAGACCAACTCCGACCCGTTTTCTCAACTCCAAATCAAATCAGCCCTTGGATCGATCCTACCGTCCTCAATTTAAAACACAGGCACAATAAAATAACAAATAAACCTAACAATTATATGATTATTATAATTTTTGATTTGAAATTTTATGTCTTTTTAGGATTGGGAGGGGAAATTTTGGAGATGTGTGGATAGCCACTCATCATTTGAAGGATCTAGACGATAATCGGTACCATGAGGTGGCGGTCAAAATGCTCTATCCAATCAAAGAGGACCAGCTGTCCATTTTCCTTTCCAGATTCGACGATTTATTCTCCAAAATTCAGGGCCTGGATTCCGTCTGCTTTCTTCACGGCATCTCAATCCTAAACGGACGTGTAAGTTAGTTTTTATTTTTATTTTTATATCAGGGGCATTTTTGTCATTTTTATGTATTTTGTGAATTGTAGGTTTGTATTGTGATGAAATTCTATGAAGGATCGGTCGGAGACAGAATGGCCCGTCTTAAAGGCGGAAAGCTCCCCCTTTCTGACGTTTTAAGGCATTAAACTAATCACTATACTTTCTTAATCATTAATTTATTTAACTTATTTAATTTATTTTCTTTCCAATTTTAGGTACGGTGCAGATATAGCGCAAGCAATAACAGACCTCCATTCAAGGGGCGTTTTGGTCCTAAACACAAAACCGTTCAACTTCCTCCTAACCGACACCGACAAGGCAATCCTCGGCGATTTAGGGTTTCCCTCTCTCCTCTTCAACCTCTC
This sequence comes from Juncus inflexus, assembly GCA_024447665.1. Taxonomy (NCBI): domain Eukaryota; kingdom Viridiplantae; phylum Streptophyta; class Magnoliopsida; order Poales; family Juncaceae; genus Juncus; species Juncus inflexus. The sequence continues at coordinate 981,479 of JAJHPC010000011.1, forward strand.
TCTCCCAAACCCTAATTCCATCCACCGGCTCGGCTCGCCCAATTACATGGCGCCAGAGCAGTTCCAGCCCCAAATCAGAGGCCCGATCGGATTCGAGACTGATTCGTGGGGATTTGCGTGTGCGATTTTGGAGATGTTTAGCGGGGCTCAGTGTTGGAGGGGGAAGAGTTTTGAGGAGATATTTGAGGCGGTTGTGATTAGGAGAGAGAAACCGATTTTGCCGGATGGATTGCCGGTTGAGGTTAGGGATGTGATTTGGGGGTGTTTTGACTGTGATTTACGGTTTCGCCCCTTGATGACCGATGTTCTGAAAGCATTTAATAGGTATGATGTTGATATTAATTAAATAAAAAATAGAAAAAAAAATAAGAAAAAGTAATAGGTAGGAGTTTTTTTTTTTTTTTTTTTTTTAACGGAAAACAGATTAATAATTTATGGTGTCAAACATTAACTAGCGATAGGACATACATTTTCTGAATAATACAGGGTTTTTTTTTGCAATTTAGGGATAATACATGCTTTTTTTTTTTAACAAATTTCCCAGTAAAAAGAATATAAAAAAAAAAAATCAATCTACAGGTACAAAAATACGGACTTCAGTACAAGCACATTTATGGACCCTGACTCCCAAAACCTCGCCAGGTCAGCGTGCGGGGCCCGCACCGACTGGTCTTTACTAAAAGACAAGCTCCAAATGGGCGACACGGTCCGTTCAAGAAAATCAAGAAACTCGTGCAGCCGGACCGAGTCCATGCACATTCCTGAAGGCTCTATCGTTGGCCAGGAAGAAGACGAGGATCCACAAGGGCATTGTTTCTTCCTGGTCCGGGTCCACGGAATCCACGACCCGTTAAGGGTCCACAGCTCGAGTGTTGAGAGAGTCAGTTTTGGATTCGCCGTTGGAGACTGGGTGAGGCTTAGAAACGAGAGCGGATCGAGCTCAAGAGTTGGGATTTTGCATGGCGTGAGTCGCGATGGATTTGTGGAGGTCGGATTGATTGGGATGGAGAATTTGTGGAAGGGGAGTTATTCGGAGATTCAGATGGCCGAGTCGTTTTGCGTCGGGCAGTTCGTTAGGGTTAGAGGCACGGTTACAAACCCTAGATTTGATTGGCCGAGAAAAAGTTATTGTAATGGAGTTTATGATACGGGCCGGGTTTCGTTTATTTACCCTAACGGGTGTTTGGAGGTTAGATTTCCGGGCCGGTTTAGCTTTAAAGGGGATTCGGTGAGTTTGGCGGATCCAAGTGAGGTGGAAACGGTGAATTTCGAAAAGTGCGAGGGGTTGGTTAAAAAGTACCAACACTTGGAGGATTTTCATTGGGCGGTGAGGCCGTTGGTGATCGCGTTGGGGATTTTTAGCGTGTTTAAAATGGGGAGGTTTGTGGTAAAGAGAGTGAGTGGGAAGAAGAGACGGGCGGTGAGTTGCGAGACGGGGGGAGAGCAGCAGACTGGTAGTGCTGATGGGCAGAATGCTGCCTGGGGGCTCCCCCCGTCTGTCGCGAATATACTGTTTACCGCGCCTTCTCGTTGAAATATGTTTGATGGTATTTGTGAGTTTTAAGTTATGATAGTTGGTTGTGTACATAGGTGGGATGTGAATTCTCGCTTTTTTTTTTGGTTTCTTTGTGGGTTTTGTTGTGTATATATAGTGTTTTAAATATTAAGTAGTTTTATCTATGGAACTTTAAAATTATCTACATGGATGGGATGTGATATAGATATGTGCATGATATGTAATGTAGTGGTAACTCATGGGAAACGAACATATAATTTATTATCATTTGTATATATAAACTTGTTACATGTTTGATTAAAACTAAGTGTTGACTAATGTCAGACACAAAATATTGCAATGAATCTGATCAGCGCTGTTCTACTGTAATAATTTTAACAGTGGCAATGTAATATAGAGCGGTTAAAATTATGCTGACAAATGAGAAGAATTCAGGTAAACTTTGCATGCAAAAATTCAATGTTTTTGCAGAAAAAAGGAAACGGAATATTATCCAATCGATATAATGACAGCACTGCTATGCATTATACCTTCTAAGATTGATTCTGAGTCTGACACAGGCCTATGCTGTTGGTAGAGGTATTATTAGATAACTCATAGGGACTAATCAATCCGCCTCAATTAAGATTTGAGAGAAAAGATGCACATGCATTATTTTGAATCAATTTCTTCCAATGTCTCAATTTTTTGTAAGTTAATGATGCTACACTGAAACAGAGACTCGCAATAGACATGAAATTAGATTTTTTTGGCTGTGGCTTTCTTCATCTCCCTGCCTCTTATTTATATGTACTACTTTCGTGATAAAAAATACATTTTAGATGAAGTTAGCATTCACAATCAGTTACACATGAGCAAACTAACTCCAAGTTCATGGGTGATCAATTTCACAAATTGTGTGACTTGTACTATTCATATAATCTGGGATTAAAAATCCCAAGTTATATCCAAAATTCCTGCTGGAGATATATACCAGTAATACAACCCCCCCCCCTCTCTCTCTCCATCTTGGCCTCCTCCTTTGATAAAACAAATCTTTTCATCCCAATCTAAGTGAGAACTAAAATATATGTTCTTTAAATATACCAGTAATGGTTCAATAATGCATAATCAGTCATTCAAAATTAAAATTAAAATAGGCAATGATGGAAACAACCCCTCAATTCTTTAAAATATACTAGTAAAGGTTGAATAGTGCATAATTGGTCACTGAAAACTCTCTTATATATTGCAGGATCATTTCACTATGTAGTTGCTTCCTAATGGATGTACAAACAAAAATTAATAACCAAACTATAGAAAACAAAATATGATAAAATAGACCCAAGTTGTTTTGTCAACTCTTAGCATAAAAGAAAAAGACCCAAGTTAGTTGTTTTGTTTTGTCAAGTCTTGGGCATGAAAGAGTCTCCATCCTCCCAATCCGTCCTACCCTCTCAATCCATCCACTGAATTATCAAGATAAATTGTAAACAATGGAGGATCAATGGTGTAATATTCCAAAAGATTTGTTAGAACTAATCTCAAAAAAGATTATCTCCGTCGAGGATTATCTACGATTGCGTGCGGTCTGTATTCCTTGGCGATCTGCCTTATCACCGAATCCTCATCACCTTCCACCTCAGTCTCCATGGCTAATGCTCCCTTATGATCCCAATCAAAATGAAGGTAATAATGAAGACTCAACTCGGCTTTTTTACGATATCTCGAGCTGTAAAATTCGTAAAATTGAGCTCCCTGAGACTTGCCGAAAACAATATTGCGGTTCCTCTAAGGGCTGGTTAATGTTGGAAGAGGGTCCGGATATTTCTTTAATGAATCCAATTACAAAAGTGCAAATCAACCTTCCTTCGCTCGAATCATCGCCTAAAATTTTAGGCGTTCAAAATAGTCAGTCATTGGATGATATTAAGTCTCGACTAGACATATGGTCCAGTTGGTTGGGTTGTGAAGATGATACTGGTTCAATAGTAAAAAGAGCTATTTTGACATCAAATCCAACTCTAGATCCAAATTGTATTGTGATGGCTATATTCAAAAATAATTGGGAGTTAGCCTTTTGTCGAATAGGGGATGAATCTTGGACCATTTTAGAACCGCCGAATGATAACAATAGGGGACACAATTTGACCGATGCAACTTTCCATAATGAGTTATTTTACTGTTTTTCTTCTGATGAAGTGAAAATTTACAACCGCGATGGTTCAAAGAGAGAGGTTTTGAAAATAAAGATACCTCTAAGAAATGCCAGTTACCATCTTCTAGAAGGAACCTTCAATGAGTTAATGTTAATCGCGCAACATTGGGCCCCATTTGGTGTAATTAGTAGAAGAAATCTGTTTAGTGTTTATGAGTTGGGAATTCAAGACGAGAGACCAGTCTGGAAAGAAATTGAAGGTATTGGTGAGAAAACTTGTTTTATTTGCGACGATGTTGATCAGTACTTCACTTTAGAAGGATTCGAAGGAAATATTTTATATTATGCTTATCATAAAATCATGGAAAAGGTTAGAAAAAATCATTTGGGACGGTATAAAGATGATAAATTCGATTATGATATAAAAAAGGTGAAGCTGCCATGGGATCAGCAGGTTCCTATTTCCTATTATCGAAAAGAAAATGTTACAAAAATTAATGTGGATTTGGGTCCATATCCTACAACTTATTCAAAAGCGCTATGGTTTACCCCTAGCTTGTACTAGTTATTCTTACCATGTGAGATGAGTGAGATATTTGTGTTCTTTTATATCTTGTTTTTTTTATATGCATTTTATTCTTTTGGTTGGTTCAAGTAAAAGTGATTAATGAAAAATCTCATATGTTTGTTTCTCATTATCTCTAATAAAAGAGGATAATTAATTTATTGTTTTTTGTAACTTGTAAAGCTGTTAATGAAGCTGAGAACGGAGATGAAAATAATTTTGTATTAGGAGGATAGGGTTCCTTCATAGCTTAAGGGTTGAAGAAAACAGCAACTTGCATCTATTTTATTTTTATTATTGTTTATGAAGTTGACTCATATCCCCTAATAACGTGCGTCATTTAGCATATGTTCTGTAAGAGTAAGTACAATACATATGAACCAAAGATGGCCCGCCAAACTGGATACAAATCAGAGAAATTTATGGAAAAGCTGTTGTCTTACTTGTGAAGATATATAGCAGTAGCTTTGTGCTTCTGAAGCATTGACACGGCCATGGTGATCTTATCGTTAGCGAACAGACATAAGGATGGACTATGGAGAACATCTGAACAAGGGAATGAGTCCATTTAGAAAACAATAAAAACAAAAAAAATATGTATGTATTTTTCAAAAGTAAAAACAAAGTCTCATTTACATAAAAATTTAAAAAATAACAAAAATAAAGTATAGAAACAAAATCAAATAAAATAGACCAAGTTGTTTGTTTTGTCAACCCATTGGTATGAAAGAGTCTCTGACTCTTTCCTTTAAATCAATCCACTGAAAGAATCTCAATCCTCTCCATCCTGACAATGGAGGATCAATGGTGTAATCTTCCAAAAGACTTACTAGAACTAATCTCAAAAAAGATTATCTCCGTAGAGGATTATCTGCGATTGCGTGCAGTCTGCATTCCTTGGCGATCTGCCTTATCGACGTATCCTCATCATCTTCCACCTCAGTCTCCATGGCTTATGCTTCCTTATGATCCTAATCAAAATGAAGGTAACAACGAAAACTCAACCCGTGTTTTTTATGATATCCTAAGCTCTAAATTTCGTAAAATTAACCTTCCTGAAACTCGTGGAAGACAATATTGTGGTTCCTCGAAGGGTTGGTTAATACTGGAAGATGGTCCTGAAATTTCACTATTGAATCCAATTACAAAAGTGCAAATCGACCTTCCTTCACTTGAAACATCCCCTAAAATTTTGGGAGTCGGAAATCAATTGTCGGATGATATTAGATCTCGACTAGACATTTGGCCTAGTCGATATGGTGATAAAGGAAGCACTGATTCGGTTGTACAAAGAACCATTTTAGCGTCAAATCCAACTCTAGATCCAAATTGTATAGTTATGATTTTATTCAAAAACAATTGGGAATTATCATTTTGTTGGATCGGAGATGAATCTTGGACCATTTTAGAAGCACCGAATGAGAATGGTCGGGGACTAGGTTTGATCGATGCAATTTTCCACAAAGAATTGTTTTACTGCTTTTCTTTTGATGAAATGAAAATTTACAACCGTGATGGTTCAAAGAGGGAGGTTTCGAAAATAATTATACCTCTTGAACAAGCCGACTACCATCTTCTAGAAGGAAATTTAAATGAATTAATATTAATTGCGCAACATCGGACCCCACATGGTCATAGTAAAAGAGATGTGTTTAGTATTTTTAAGTTGGGTACTAAACACGGGCCAGACAGCCAACGAGACTGGATAGAAATCGGTGGAATTGGTGAAAATACATGTTTTATTTGTGACGATATTGAGCAATGTTTCATTTTAGAAGGATTGAGAGGAAATATTTTGTATTATGCTTATCCTAAAATCGTAGAAAGGGTTAAAAGAAATGATTATGTATGGCATGAAGAAGATAAATTCGGTTACGATATTAAAATGGCTAATCTGCCGATAGATCAGCAGATCCCCAATTATTGTTATTGGGAAGAAAATGTCATCGAAATTTTTACAAATTTTGGTTCTTATCCTACGAGGTATTCAAGAGCATCATGGTTTACGCCAAGCTTGTAATGTCTACAAACTTGTGGATTTGTGTGTTTTTCATATGTGGGAGATGAAATATTTGTGTAATGTCTACAAGCTTGTAATTTCTTCTATTTTTTATTTATTTGTTGTTTCTTATATGATGAAAAACATGGTAGCTGGCATCATTAATTAACTAGTCAGCTCTAAGTTTTTCTCATTTTCCGACAGTTTGCTACTCATATATAGCTCAATTTAATCTCATATACAAAACATGGAATTACCGATTGTTCTAATCTTCCAACACAGAAATAACATCTCTAGAGATCATCTCAGTAATTTTTGTATCTCCTCTCTCCTCTGAGAAGTAGGTCCATTTGGAAAAAAAAAATTAATTTTTGAAAAAATGACTAATCAAATTTATATATTCTTCTATCAATAAATTAAGGCCATTAGCCTTACTTTTCGACAAATTGTTTCTGTCATTGAAGTGAAATACACAATAAAAACTGGTGGAACCTGTTAAAACAAAATTAGTAAAATGACATTTCTGATATTGATAAAGAATAAAATACATTTATAAATATAAATATTAAAACATTTTTTTTACAAAATTGCTATTAATAGATGTTTTATTTATGTTATCTCTCATGCACACTCTCTGTAAATACTCATAATCCATCTTGGATCAGTTGGTAATGGATTGATATTTGAAATGCATGTGAATATTAAAAAGACATAACAATCTTGGTAATATATATTTAAAGATAAAACAAAATGCGTATATATTTTTGATGTCTTCCAATATCTCAATTGCTCGGAATAAACAACATGTTGAAACACCAAAACAAATGTTACTATATTAGCATCAGACATGTAATTGATTTTTCTTACTCTGGCAGAATCTGAATGGGCAGTCTTCACATCCCTTACATCTTATTTTATGTCCTGCAATTTTTCGTGATAAAAAAAAAATGCAGTTTACATGAAGCTAGCTAAGCATTCACAATCACTATGTGACATTGTACTTCACTCTACCATTTACATAACTGCGATTATAAATCCCGGGATTTGAAAATCAGATTTTAGATTCAGGTTTGAATACATAACCCGAATATCAAATTCATGTTTGGAATCTTCATTGAATCATTTTTCAGTTTATTCGCCTTTTCTCTCTGTGCGTAGAAATGGAACGGGAAGAAAAGGAGAGCGAAGGAGATGAAGTGATGAGTGAAATACACTTGGGCTGCCCTCCTCGTTTTGCTGCTCCATTTATCTCTCGCTTTACCTTCTCTCTTCCATCTAATTTGGGTAATTCAATTCAACAAATGAATAATCTTCTTGTCTAAACTAAGAATGTTCAAATGTTTTCTCAGTGGCATATTTGATCAAACAGATTTAGCGTCTTATTTGTTCTCTCTTGCTTGTTTTGTTTATCTGATTTAATGTAATTTTGTTTTGAACAGATATAGAAGACGATACGGAACCAATAGAAGAAGAGAACTTTTCCAATGAACTTAAATTAGATGAAGATGGTGATCTTGTATTAGACAGAAGAAAAGATAAAATGGGTAAAATTTGTTTCTTTTTCTTTTTTTTTCTCATTGTTACTTATATATAATTGGTGTTTAATTACGTAATTAAGACAGACCTGACTGGTTAATTACTGATTTATTTTTTCTATGTAGAGAATTTAGTTAATTATGAATTTGCAATTCAGCACAACATCACATCATCGCTAAGAAATGTTGGCCTTCAGGTCATTAGTGCCTTTTTTTGTTTTTTTCAAACTCAAATAAAAAAATTTAGTTTTTTTGTTACTAATAAAATTTGGGACTTTAAAATAATAGGTTTGGAAAGCTGCATTGATACTAACAGACTTCATATTGCATAAATCTTTAATCTCGTCAGAATTTGAAGATATCACAGCTCTTGAACTTGGTGCTGGTACAGGTAATTAACTAATTAATAAATTAATTTCTGTCTATTTTTAAAACAATTATTTTTGCTTGAAGTTAAGAAAGTATATTATGTAAACAGGTTTAGTTGGCACGGTTCTTTCTCTAACTGCTAAAACCGTCTTTATTACAGGTACTTTTTTTGTTTTTCTTGTAAAAATCACAAAACTAATCTCATTACTTGTTATATTTGATTTCATTCTTCCGATATTTATCTGTGTAAGAAATAATAATTTATTATGATATCTGACAGATAAAGGAAATGAGGTGCTAGATAACTGTTCAAAAAATATTGATCTAAACTCCAAACTTCTTAACTTACAAAATAATAAAATTAATGTGCGTGAGCTTGACTGGAGTCAACCTTGGCCTCCTTCGATAAAATACACCAATTCATCTCATTCTAAGTAAGAATTAAACTGATATATATTTTTTTGTAATATTATATGTATAATTGTCCGTCTATTAAAATTAAAATGGGTAATTATGAAAATTTAGGTCAAAATATAAATGGAGTAATATGGAAATTGAGGAGGGAGAGAGATGCACTGTGATATTTGCCGCTGATGTCATATATAGTGATGAAATTACGGATTTATTCTTTAGCACGGTTCAAAAATTAATGTCGCGTGGTTCTAAAAAGGTACGCTTATAATTATTTTGTTCGATATTTAATATTAAGCAAATTAAAGAAGGAATTATAATAATTACAATGTGTGTCTCAATTCTCATTATATTGTTAGGCTCTGTATTTGGCTCTGGAGAAAAGATACAATTTCAGCCTTGATGAAATTGATGTGGTTGCAAATGGGTATTCACACTTTAGAAGCTTCTTAAGAGATGAACAAGGTTTAAATTTAAAAAATAATTGATTTTTTTTAATCTCACTAAAAATGTGACTACTTTTTATGTTTTCAATTTGTTATAGATTTGGGGAGAAATGATGGTACGCCATTATATTCATGCTTTTTAGGAGAGCAAATAGATATTGAAGAGATTCCTCAATATATAAGAGAATATGAAAGAGGGAAAGATTTAGAGATTTGGAAGATCACTTATTGTCCTCTAAAATAGCTATTGAAGTTCATGCGAATTTCGGTCCATATCCAATATTCAATAGCTGTTGTTAACTTGTGAGATTGTGTGTTTTTATGTACAGAGTGAGATATTTTTGTATTTTTTTCTATTTTATGTTGGTATTAGTAAATATTGGTTAATGAAGTTTTGTATGTTGCTTCCTCTTATCTCTACTAAATATGATTAAAGAAGGGGATATTTTATATTTTTCTGTGCAGTGTGTGACGATACGAAACTATTAGTTCCTAACATCGTTTCCTTTATTAATTTCCAATTTATTTCAGGTCAGGGAGGCGCATTTTATGAAATTTAGTTCATAGAGAAATGTGTTATGATTTGTTGTTAGTACTATCATTTGGCTAATTAGGGCTATAATGAAACATTTGCTATGGAGAAAGAAGACATGTTGATGATTATGCAATAAGGTAGTTCACATTAGGAATACGAACTGCACAAAATCAAAGATAATCCTCGACACAAAATCTTCTTTGAAGTTAGTTCTACTATGACTTTTGATAGATTACATCATTCATTAACAACTTGTCTTGTTAGTTCAATGAATGGATTGAGAGATGATATATTCCTTCATACCTATATACTTGGGTCAATTTTATTTTGTTTACTATTTTATAATTTTTATCATTGTTGCTGATGTTGACTTTTCGTCCGCTTTTTTGGAATAGTAGTATAGATTAGTATTGTTGTAGTGGAATATTTTTTTGAAATACACGATATTTTTCATGTATTGTCGCTCCCTCTTTTCCCAAACTTTTGAGTAGTGTTAATCATTGGTGAGAAACTCTTTTTGGCCCTCTCAACACATATGATCATGCTCCACTGCTGCCTGATTGGATACAAATATGAGAAATTTATGAAAATAACGTGTTCTATTTGTGAAGTATTGAAGGATTGTTGTCATTAAAAAAATGCCAAAAATGTAGGCATGATTGTACTCTAATGATTGAGTACGAGATATAATAAATTATAGATTGTAAGTTCAAATTTTGACATAAAAAAGGAGAGTGCATTTCAGATCTTCTGCAGCCCTCAGTGTGTGCGTGCGTGTGTGTCTTACGGGGTAAACAATCGAAAAGAAAAAAAACATTCAAATTTTGACATAAAAAAATGGAAATTGGACAAATGACTCATTTCTATTCAATAAAAAGATGTCAGGAGAAGTAGGGGATACGTAGTCATTAAGGAAACAATAATAAAAACAAAGGATACAATGCAAAATAAAATATAAAATAGATCCAAATTGTTTATTTTGACATCCCTTAACCAGGAAAGTGTCCATCCTCTCAATCCCTCCATTGAAGGAATACCTATATATCCTCTTAATCCATCATATGCATTTACAAGAGAAGTAGACAATGGAAGATCAATGGTGCAATCTTCCAAAAGATGTAGTAGAACTAATCTCAAAAAAGATTATCTTCGTTGAGGATTATCTGCAATTCCGTGAAGTCTGTATTCCATGGCGATCTGCTTTATCGCCAAATCCTCGCCATCTTCCAGCACAGTCTCCATGGCTGATGCTCCCTTATGATCGTAATCAACATGAGGACTCAACCCGTATTTTTTATGATATCTCTATCTCTAGAATTCGTAAAATTGAGCTCCCTGAGACATGCGGAAAACAATATTGCGGATCCTCTAAGGGATGGTTAATGTTGCAAAATGGTTCGGAAATTTTGTTGTTGAACCCAATTACGAAAGCACAAATCAACCTTCCTTCACTCGAACCATCTCCTCAAATTTTAGGGATTAAAAATACTCAATTATTGGATGTTACTAGGTTTCGACTAGATATTTGGTCTGATTGGTTGGGTTATGAAGATGGTACCGGTTCAATTATAAAAAGAACTATTTTGACATTCAAATCCAACTCAAGATCCAAATTGTATTGTAATGGCTCTATTCAAAATCAATTGGAAATTAGCCTTTTGCCGGATCGGGGATGAATCTTGGACAATTTTAGAAGCGCCGAATGAGAATGGTGGTGGGCACAGTTTTAGCGATGCGGTTTTTCACAATGAATCGTTCTACTATTTTTCTTCAGATGAAGTGAAAATATATAACCGCGATGGTTTAAACATAGAGGTTTTGAAGCTAAGGATACCTCTAAACCATGCTAATTATCATCTTCTAGAAGGAGATTTCAATGAACTAATTAATATTAATCGCGCAACATTGGGCCCAATATGGTCTAATTAGTAAAAAAGATGTGTTTAGTGTTTATAAGTTGGGAACTGAAGATGGGCGGTCAGTCTGGAAAGAAATCGAAGGAATTGGTGAAAAAACGTGTTTATTTGCGACGGTATTGAGCAGTATTTCACTTTAAAAGGATTCAAAGGAAATTTCCTGTATTACGCTTATCCAAAAATCATAGAAAAGGTCAACAAAAATTATTTTGGATGGCATAAAAAAGATAAACTCGGTTACGATATCAAAATGGCGAAGCTGCCGTGGGATCAGCTGGTCCCCATTTCCAATTATCGAAAAGAAAATGTTACTGAAATTCATATGAATTTGGGTCCATATCCTACAACATATTCAAGAGCGTTATGGTTTACACCTAGCTTGTATTAGTTTTATGAAACCGGTGTGGTATTTGTTTTATACATTTTCTTTTTGATGATGGTTCAAGTAAATATGGTGAATGAAATCTTGCGTATGTTAGTTCTTACTATCCCTGCCAAAATAGGGTGAAAAATATGGATAAGTAGTTTATTCTTTTTACTTGTAACTGTGTAAAGCTGTTAATAAAGCTAGTTAGTTCTTAACATATTCTACTTTTACTTCTGTAATTATACTAACAAGTGTCTGAGTGAGTCCAATGATACAAATTTTTGAAAGCCTAATTAACCCAACAAAAAATAAATATAATCTACAGGGTATGGTGTTTCGACCAACTCGGCATTTTTGAAAACCTAATTTCTCCGAAGTTCTTAACTAGACGTGTCTCTTCCAATTCATCCAACACGTATATTTTATATACTTTATGCATTTATTAGACTCGTATCCTATAATGCGTGAACGCAATATCCTTACAGAAAAGATGGAGAAGTAGGGAATGCAAAGTCAATTCAGAAACAATAATAAAAAAATTAATGAAAACAAAATCTCATTTACATCAAAGAAAAAGTAAATAATAATACAAAGTATTAAACACCAAATAAAACAAAATAAAATACACCCAAGTTGTTTGTTTTGTCAACCTTTAGCCCTGAAGAAATCTCTACCCTTTCAATCCATCCATTGAATTATACAAGAGTAGTAGTTACAATGGAGGATCAATGGTGCAATCTTCCAAAAGACTTACTAGAAATAATCTCAAAAAAAATTTATCTCCATCGAGGATTATTTGCGATTACGTGCAGTGTGTATTGCATGGCGTCCTGCCTTATCACAGAATCCTCGTTATCTTCCACCTCAGTCCCCATGGCTAATGCTCCCTTATGATCCTAATCAAGATGAAGGTACTAATGAGGATTCAACCCATCTTTTTTACGATATTTCAAGTTCTAAAATTCGTAAAGTTGAGTTTCCTGAGACTTGCGGAAAACAATATTGTGGTTCCTCTAAGGGTTGGTTAATGTTGCAAAATGGTCCAGAATTTTCGTTGTTGAATCCAATTACGAAAGCACAAGTCAACCTTCCTTCACTCGAATCATCTCCCAAAATTTTAGGGGTTCATGAAAATACTCCATTGTTGGATGATATTAGGTCTCGACTAGACATTTGGCCTAGTTGGCTCAATTTTGAAGATGTTACCGGTTCAATCATACAAAAAACTATTCTAACATCAAATCCAACTCTTGAGACAAATTGTATCGTGATGGTTATATTAAAAAACAATTGGAAATTAGCCTTTTGCCAAATTGGTGATGGATCCTGGACCATTTTAGAAGCACCAAATGGGAAAGGTGAGGTACACAGTTCGACTGATGTGATTTTCCACAATGAATTGTTTTACTGTCTTCATAATGATGAAGTGAAAATTTACAACCGCGTTCGATGAGAGAGATTTTGAAAATAAAGAAACCTTTAGACCATGCCAGTTGCCGTCTTCTAAAAGGAAATTTCATTGAATTAATATTAATCGCGCAACAGTGTACCCCAGTTGGTCATCGTAGAAGAGATGTGTTTAGTGTTTTTAAGTTGGGAACCGAAGACGGCCAACCAAACTGGATTGAAATCGGAGGAGTTGGTGAAAAAACATGTTTTGTTTGCAATGGTATTAAGCAGTGATTCACTTTTGAAGGATTGAGAGGAAATATTTTATATTATGCTTGTTCTAAAATCATTGAGAAAGTTAAACAATATTATCCTGGATGGCATAAAATCCTGGTGAAGCTGCCGAATAATCAACAGATTCCCGATAATTACTATCAAAAAGAAAATGTTAGTGTTCGTGCAAATTTTGGTCCGTATCCTACAACACATTCAAGAGCGCTATGGTTCATGCCCAGCTTGTACTAGTTATTAACTTATTGTTACCTTGTAAAATGGTGTTTCTTTTAATATGATGAAACGAGTGAGATATGTGTGTAATTATTTTCCTATTTTATGTTGGTTTTATGTTAGATATGGTGAGTGAGATACCTGTGTAATTATTTTCCGATTTTATGTTGGTTTTAAATAAATATGTTTAACGAAATCTTGTATGTAGTTTATTATTATCTCTATTAAAACATGATGAAACTTGTAACGTGTAAAGCTGTTTGTTAATGAAGCTACTTAGTTCTCAACATGTTCTTTTTCTTACTTATTTTCGTAGTTATAGGAGGGCCTGTTTGAGAAACGTGCCTGCTTGAAATAATAGTAACTGGCACAAATAATTAAGTCTCCAGCTCTAATTTCTCTCATTTTCTGACATTTTCCTCCTCTATATAGCACAAATTTAATTTCTCACATACAAAACATGGAACCTGATTGGTCCAACCTTCCAAGAGAGATCATAGAGATAATATCTCTAAAGATCGTCTCAATAATCGACTATGTTCGGTTCCGTGCAGTATGTATCGTTTGGAGATCCATTTTGCCACGCAAACCACAAAATCTTCTTCAATTACCATGGCTGATGCTTCCTCAAAACCCTAACAACAATGGAGGTAATTATGATTCTACCCTTTTATTCTATGATCTCTCAAACTCCAAAATTTATACAATCAATCTGCCCGAAACGAGAGGAAAAGAATTATCTCCTTCATCTCAAGGTTGGTTAACGTTGCAAAATGGCCCTCAAATTTCCTTATTGGATCCAATTACGCGAGCACAAGTTCATCTTCCTTCGCTCAAAACTTCTCCGAATTTAGCGTTTAAGCCCTTTTTGCCCTCTTATATGAGGTGCAAACTCGGAATTTGGCCTTTTTGGTACAGTTCGAAAAAATGTACGGATCCAATAGTCCAAAAAACTATATTCATATCTATTAATCCATCTCTCGAGTCAAAAAGTGTTGTTATGGCTATGTTAAAGAACAATTGGGGATTAGCATTATGTAAAATTGGGGATGAATCTTGGACTCTATTGGATGAGCCATCAATTATTGAGGGTTATAAAGTTCTTGATGCAACTTATTGTAGAGAATTATTCTATACAATCTCAAAAAAGGAAGTTAAAGTATACAATATTGACGGTTCAAGAAGAGAGGTGTTACGAATCGATTTACCGCTTGATTTAGCAGAATATTACTTATTAGATGGTAGATTAGACGAGTTATTATTGGTTGCGGAAAATAAGAAGGGTGAATTTTATATGTATAAAGTGAGCAAAGAAGGGCAACCATCATGGATTGAAGTAAAGAACATCGGTGAGAGAATGATTTTCTTATGCAGAAATCATCAATGCTTCTCTTTTACAACAGAAAATTTGAAATTAAAGGGATGGAAAGGAAATATGTTGTGTTTTGCAAATCCTTTCACTAGGAGGCATACAAATAGTGTTGAATTTGAGTATAATATTGATATGATTGATTTCATGCGTCATGAAGTTAGTCGAGTTGGTACAAGTTTAGGTTCTTATAATCATGCAAATTGCATGCGAGCTTTTTGGTTTACTCCAAGTTTATATTAGTTTAAATTTGTTTAATTACTTTATATTTGTAATTACTAAATAGTGAAGTTTAATATGTGGAGTTTTGTAATTTGTGCTATAAAAGAGAAAAAAGATCTGAATATCATATTGCAATATAATCATTCCAAATAGATTCCTATACTAAAATTACTATGATTTAGAAATTCAAAACGACATAATCAAATTTACATGAAATTCTCAAGTTTCCTCTTTGAATAAAAATACAACTCACAAAACTCTAGCATACTAAAAATTCAAAAGATAAATAAAAAATAAACAATAAATATTAAAACACAAAAACTAACTAAAAATCAAGAGCTGAACCTTTAGAAGATGAACAACTGCCAGCTGTTCCGTATGAGGCCCCACTTGAACCATCAATTGGAGCTTGATTTAATTTCTCTAAAATCAATGATTTTCTCTTTTCTAACTTAATTGAATATGTTGAGGCATCTAATATAACCGGTACCTGAATTAAAAAATTAATTTTAATAAAAATAAAGTGTTTAAAAGTAATAAAATAAGTTTGGTAAAATAAGTACCTGTGTATTAAATTGAGCAACTTTGTGTACATGAAGAAATCCAAGCATGTCTTGATACCCAGTTAGAAGTTTCGCCAAATCCTTATCTTCATCTGATAAACAAAATAAAATAATAATTAATTAATAAAAAAATTGAACTTTTGTCAAAATTAAAAAATATATAGTATTTTATTTTACCTGGAATGGCTCGGACAGAGAGAAGTGTATCCGCCAAATGTTGCCATCTTTTTGAAATTGAATTTGAAAGAATTGAATTTGGGAAAGTTATTAGAGCAACTGAATTTGAAGATCGCAAATTAGCTTTGAGAGATTTTATAAAGGATAATATTTCCCAATCCTACATCAATAAAAGAAATTTGACTTACAAAATCATACAGATTAATCAAATTCAAATTTTGGAGGTGAGATGTAATATAAAATTAAGATATACCTTTTCAAAATATCCACATTGTGGAGCAGAAAGAGATTGTATTGCAATCCTTCCAACATTTAAATTGCTTTTATCTTCTAAGTTTTTCCTAAGAAAATAGTTTAACAAGATAAATAAAATGAACTAACAAGATAGAGAAACATAAGATAAAAATAAAGAAAGAAAATTTGAAACTCACCTAGATAATTTTGATAAAAATGAAGAACATTGATTCTCTAGTTGCAAAAGATCGCATAAATCTTGAGTATTTATACACTCAATATTAGGTGAATTAATCAAATGCCTTTCTAAACTTTTCCTCAAGTCAAAATTACTGCTATATTCTTGCTTGCTATCTGCAAATATTTTCTTAAAGTGTTATTTCAGCAAAATAAACCCAAATTATTCTCTTTCTCTTTAGGTTAGCATTATAACTTAATTTTAATTTTTAAACTACCTCTATTAATAGAGTCTGGTGAATTTTGCTCCCCAAAATATTTCTTATACTGCCATGCAATCCTCAACCCCTCCTAAAAATAAAATCTTTATTTCAACTTCAAATCTTAAAATACCAAAAGATTAAATAAATAAACAAAAAGAAACCATATTTCTATTCTACCTTATCTTGTGGATCTAAATCATTTTTTCTTAACACATTCTTCTCTTTTGAAAGGACAGCTGGCAGAGTTCCAAGAAAAGCTCTCGGTTCCTTCGTGGGCCCCGCAAAGAGAAGCGATTGGCCATGCAAGAGTCCTTGCGACATGAAATTTCTGAGCAGTAATAAATGGTGAGGCGCGTCAGAATCCTCCATCACCATCACGATCGAGCCTATCAGAAAACCTCCTCCAAGAATCCCTGTAATATATTGAAATTTTGATTTGGGTTTAGGGTTTATGTTTATGTAACAGATTAATAGGCAGTAGTTTGTCCAATTGTCAATTGAAGATTGTTTTGCTGTGAAATCGTGTGATATGTTTAACTGATTGGGGAGAAAGGAGAGAAGAAAGTTACGGTCGAGGTCAGGGATGCCGGAGGAGATATAGGCGGCGCCATTAACGCCGAGCTTGACTCCCGGCGGAGCGGAAGGAATGGGAGAAGAGGGAGAAGAAGAAGGAGAAGAGCGAGAGAAACTGCTCGCGCTCGGCCTGGTTGGTCTCGGCTGCTGGCCGCCGGCGGTGCTCGCCATTACTGATATGAGTTTCTATGCTATTGGCTATTGCTGTCTCTCTTCTCTTTCGATGATTAAAGGCTGAGTTATTATGGGCCTTTTTGGGCTAACTATGGTATAAAAGGATTTCTTTTGTTTTCTTTTTTATGAATAGGCCTTGTGTGACTCGTATTAAAAAGACTTTTTTTTTTAATACCATTATTTCCCAAAATAAATCAATATTTGCCACTGTTTTGAAAATAATGTGGTAACTACCATTTCCGCCACTACTAGTGGCGGAACAGATGTTGTTCCGCCACTAATAGTGGCGGAACATGTGAATTTTATAATTTTTCAAAAACGGGATTAATTAGTGAAAAACGTGTTCCGCCACTGCCACCGGCGGAACAGGGGGAAAAATTTTCTGTTCCGCCACTTTCACCGGCGGAACAGAAAAAAAATTAATTTTTTCTAAAAAAAAAAAAAAAAAAAAATATTTTTTCCTCGTTCCGCCACTAACAAGTGGCGGAACACTGTTCATTTGCACTAATTAATCATGTTTAGTCAGTCAAATGAGAAATTTTTGAAAAAACTGAAAATTCACATGTTCCGCCACTAGTAGTGGCGGAACAGATGTGTTCCGCCACTGGTAGTGGCGGAAATGGTAGATACCACATTATTTTGAAAGTGATGGTATTTACTGATTTATTTTGGGAAATAACGGTATAAAAAAAAAAGTCTATTAAAAATGATTGTATACTACAAATTGAAGTAGCATTGCAATTTGCATGACTCCTGGGTTAAATTTGTGTGAACTGTCAGTCGAGAGAGAGACCAAGTTCATGAGAAATCTTGTCCATATATAAATCTTGGTGTAGTCTCTTTTTCCTTCATATCCTATTCCTTGTTTTCTCTAATCACACACTCTCTAATATTTTAGTGAAATTTATTGCCACATTAGTTTGTTTATGTGTCACAATACTTATTATTGTTTAAATTTGACAAAAAAAATATAGTGAGCCAATGGAGGAAATCAACTGCATCAGTAAGATTTTGAATCATTCCAAAATATCAGATTTAAATGTTGTTACAATATTGCTTACTTGGACTTCTCTTAGGGGCTGTTTAGATTGTTGCATTAGTAAATGCATGAAGAATTTGGATATCCTGTGGCTAAAACTTCTGCACTTAGATTTCATTTTCTTGTGTTTGGATATAAAAAGCCCAAACTACCGCAATTAACTTTTTGATGTTTGGATTGAAGAATATGAATGTGCAGTTTTGTAACATTGTTTAGTTCTATCATATAATAAAATATCACATGCAAATTTTATTGGATTATTTTATTTATACCAATAACAAATTATATATTTTATACCATTTAATTATATTGTGTTTTTTAATTATTCCAATTATTAAAGAAAATGTATAGGTGTAACTATTAATAGAAAAAATGGAGCTAAATAAATGCCTGATCAAAAAAAGAGAAAAAACAACTAAAATCTAATACGTACAAACAGAGAACTGAACACAAAAATAAAATCTATTATCATTAATCTAAATTTCTACATTAAACAAAAAAATAGGAAAACATAAGTATGTTACAATTATCATTTTCTCCTCTTATTATTTGGGTCATAACCATCATGTCATCTTTTGCACCCTCTATCTATAGCCTATCAAACAGTTTTAGAGATTAAATTTCAATGGAAGAAAAATCTAGAATTATGGACTTTTCTTGTATGTGATCTATGTATAATGTATAGAAATACCATCAAACAGATGTCAAATTATTAAACAAGGAAAGAATATGGAACTTACATTACATCAAAAGAAAATTGGAGAAAGAGAAGAAACATTGTCACCTGATAGGTGTGAATCAATCCTGATTCTTGTTATCATTACTCAATCATAAACTATTATGTACACACTTCAAACTAATTTCGGATTCTTGGAAAGCCACTGTAACAAGTAAAAATTACAGAAACTAATTTTAGCATCCATGCAAATTAAGCCACATTTCTCTAAATTGTTCAAGTAAGGCTCAATTGAACCAAATCAAGCTCTCTGAACTTAATTATCTACTCAAAATACTAAGTCAACATGTGTCAAATATATCTTGTACACTGATTGTAACTCCAAAATTTTAAATCATACAAATGGCATAAAATGGTACCTCCTGCAAACAGAAGTTATAATCTGGTACATGTGCATAGAAAATCATAAACATAAAAATAGAAAATAAGCTTTCCATCAAATAGATTAAACTGAGTAATTTCTCACCAAAAAAACAGTAACTAGTATGAACTATAATTGATTGCACAAAATGAAATTAGTCAAAAACAAAATTAAAACAGTAACTATTACCGTTAAAAGATGAGAAATAGTATGTGCAATGAGAGAACAGAGTTGAGGTGGCGAGATTGTAGCCTGTAGATATGAAGTTGCCGTGACGGTTACTCGGTTAAGAGTTGCTGTGAAGAAGAAAAGAGTTCGAACTGGTCAGACGGACAGTGAGGAGCTCAGGCGAAGGAGAGAGCTTGAGGTGGAGCAAGAAGAAATTGAGTCGAAAAGAAAAAAAAAACGGAGCTGAGAAGAAGAAAGCTTAATTTCTGGCGCTGAGGGAGGAGATTTTCTCCCGCCATAAAATTTCGCTTCTGGATTTAGGAAGCTCGTAATTTTGGGCGGAAATGAAAATACAGAAAAGAAGTGCATCGGCAACCGAGAACTACAGAAGTCTTACAAAATACTAGAAACCAAACAAAGAAAAATCATCTATTTACAGTAATTCAAAATCATAACTGCCTTTTTTACGTCAAACCAAACAGGCCTTAGTCAATGAATATTTTCTGTTGTTGCCTCTATAAAGAGGGAGTTTTGGAGTTCCTGTCCACAGCCAATCAGAGATGGACATCTAACACATCTATATAATATCTTCTAAAAGCAAAAAGGAAGAAAATTTTATTATATCAGTGTTTTGGCTTGATATTGTATCATTCAAAATATAATGTAGATCACGAGTGATGCAAGTTGATGATAAAAAATATAGTTAGCATTAGAATTTGCTTCAGTTGAGAATATAACTAAAATTTTCGGTTCTTAGTGTCACTAATTTTTTCTGGTCGTTGTTCATTATGGTTGGAGTCATGTACAGTAGAAGAAAAACACAAAGTGGCAAAAATGAGATTCCCAAGATTATAATTTGATTATTTGAGATTATATGTTAATTAGATTATATAAAAAATGAGCAAAGTCGGTTTCTGGATAGGCACATGCTCATAATTTGTATCTCATATTATTGTAGTATTTATTATGCATAAGGTATTTATTATGCGTTGTTTCTAGTATCTTATTTTGTTTTCAAGCTCATCATATTTTCCAACTATTCCATTGTCTAAAATATATTGAAATATTTTCTCTCTTTATACCCAAAACTATGACCAAGCTATATTAACATCAATATTTAATAATCTTTCAATATTTTTTTGGTCTGAAAAAAATTCTTTCAGTTTTTGGATTTAATTTTTGTCTTTTCTTTATCTCTTCTCATTTTGATTTTGTCTTGTTTCTTTTCTTGAAACTACTTTTTACAATATGGCTCATCTTAAATGTTTATTGACGCTATAAAGAACCAAAACATCTTACACAACTACTTGAAAACTTATGTTGCATGGAGTTTCATTTTTTCTTTCTTTTTCTTTATTTCGATTTTTTCCTTTTTTTTATTTTCTTGAATACTATTTACATTGCTCCCATTATCCTTTTGGAAAAAGATTCCTTTTTACTTCATTCTGAAAAAAGGATTTGAAATCCTCAATAAAGTTTTTTGAATCTTCTCATTGTTTGAATGACGTGGATATAGTCAAATGATTATTTCCTTGGTTGAACATTTTGATTGAGATATAAGAAAATGGAGATTCAAAATCTTATTGACGCTCAATTGAATGACTGCATCATAACTGCTTTTAAGATTCTTTATTGCAAAGATTTCTTACCACAGAAAAATCCAAAATATAAGAAGGGTGCGGCTATTCTGAACGACTCTTTTTTTAAATTGAGCAGAGAGACAAATTTTTTCCAACTTATATCCATTTTGCCCTTTGTATTGTAATGTTTAAATTAAGTCTTAAATGATCTTTTTATTTTTTACCATAAATAAGCAAATTATGAAAAGAAGAATTGATACACACATATACCTATATGGCAAAAAAAAAAAAAAAAAATTAATGTAAGATTTATAATTAAATATCTTGATAAATGATAAAACGAAGCATGATTTGATGGACGGTCGAATCTTCTTCATTTCTCAAAACATAACAGTGGTCATGGACTCGTCTAATAAGTATTTTTTGTTGAATTTAATTGTTAATATATTTTTCTTACTAGACAATATGTATTATTATTATTATTATTATTATTATTATTATTATTATTATTATTATTATTATTATTATTATTATTATTATTATTTCTTGCTTGCGTAATTTATATTATTATTTTTCATATCTTTCCCAAGCTACATTCATATGACTAGTGTATATGATAAATCCATATGAAAAATGACATCCTACACTTACTGTTTGACTTTTAAGTTACTTAATTAACAATATCTAATGCCAATTAACAATATGATATGAAAAATATATATATAAAGATACTTAATTAACAATATCTACTACCAATTTCTTTCTTCATTTGACATTTATACATCTGTGTGTACAATTATTGTACTCAAAAGAATTACTCATTTATAGTAGGAAATAAAACATCTTATTTAGCGTATATTCAAATTATGACAATTAATAGCACCCGGACAAAATAGGCATAAGTTGGAAAAAAAAAATTCTCTCCGCTCAATTTAAGAAAAGACTCTCTCAGAATACCCACGCCCATATAAGAATATGAATATATGTAAAACACTTCAGTGCAAGAATGGAGATGTTATCACACAGAGACATGACGTAGTAAAGACCAAACTTGCATCACAGTTTGTATGACCCAGCAATTGAGTTTGTGTGAACTACCCAATTAGGAGGCAAAACTCATGATATATTCATCTTATATTAATGACGACAACATAGCAAAACAATAGTCTCATACATCTTTCTTTTCTTGTCTTACCTTCTCTGAGGCGTCTTAAATTCTCTTCAAACATATACAGTTGTTATTTAAATACATTGCACTATTAATTTGAGATACTTGTTATCATGAGACGGGGGAGGCAATCAATTTCTTATCGATATTAGTCGTTACGTCAATAGTGGTGAATATATAAAATAAACAATAACAATGGTATGCTTATCAAAAATTTCAATTTGTTGTAAATGTAACGCATTGACGGAAAGAAATGAAATTCTCTAAAACCATCAAAATAATTTCAATTGAATAATTACTCTTATTTCGTAGAGACTAATTCGATGTTATTTTAGAGTTTTAATTGTAAGCTAATTCTTCATATAAGAATAAGAATGGAACTAAGTTCAAGTAAAAGACAAATTATTTTATATCAATATATTATGTTGTACACCTTATTATTGTTGTCCGAACCCAAAATGTTGGCAACCAATGTA
This sequence comes from Juncus inflexus, assembly GCA_024447665.1. Taxonomy (NCBI): domain Eukaryota; kingdom Viridiplantae; phylum Streptophyta; class Magnoliopsida; order Poales; family Juncaceae; genus Juncus; species Juncus inflexus. Next base: position 1,004,451 of record JAJHPC010000011.1, read on the forward strand.
TTTCGGAAAAAAACAAAGATCTAAACAAAAATATATCATTGAAATGGACTTGGAATTTTAATTTTATAATAATTAATGGAAGAAAATAACAACATAACTAACAATGATGAATATATATATATATATATATATATATATATATATATATATATATATATTGGTTTTTCACCAAAATTAGAATACTTCCATATTTGGCCTGTGTTTGGCTAAGGAACCTATCATATCTATGACAATATGGCAAGATTTCACCTTAGAAAGACATAGACAACGACAGACCAAAGGCTAATTCGAACGAAGGGAAGGTGAGGAAGGTAATCCTATTATGGCACGAATTCAATCTATTTGGCAACTATTCCTAGCGCTAATCTAATTTCAGACATCTTGTCTGGCGGGTCTTAAAAAGGCACCCGAAAGACCAAATCAAAGGCTAATTGAATGAAGAATTCCATCTCTATATGATATAACTCGATGAACCACTCAAAACGTTAAATTTCAGGGGGTTTGCCTAACAGCTCCTTCATTTTTTTCCCTCACATTTTAGTTTTATTTCTTTGTTTTCCAGTAAGAACTTATGTTTATTGGCACTATAAAGAACCAATACATCTTACACAACAACATGAAAACTTAACTAATCTACACAACCTTTAAAAACTAAATAAACATCAAAATTACAATTTTAGGGGTATACAAATTCTACACTCAAAATACATCAGGATGAAAATGACCTGGAATAGACCTATTCTGCTGAGCCTGCTTGAGATGCACCGACAAAGAATAATTACTCATCTACATAATCATGAATAAAGAAAAAAACAATTTCAATATAGTCCATAATAAAAAATTCATGGTTTTTACTTTTTAGAGAAAATTATTTAGTAAATACCTCCAGAGTCCTTATTTTCTCTTGATATTGCGACATCAATTGTTTTAACCCCTCTAATTCCAAGATTTTATCCCCATATTCTTTCTGCCGATCGTGTTGTATCACAACTGCTCTTTTTAAAACACCATTTTCATGAACTATGGCTTCAAATTGTTCTTTAAGCTTCTCATGCTCCTATATCAAAAAAACAAGTTAATACCAAAATTATTCAACAAAAATAAATTACCACCTGAAATTAAAAATTAAAATTAAAATACCTCTTTAAATTTGTCTGTCATTTCGGCTGCACAACGCACTGTGATTAATTTTTCAAACACTTCTAACATTTGAAATACACGATTTTTAGCATCATTTATGTCAGAAACACTCATCATTTCCTTCACAAACAACTCTGCCCATTGTGCCCCATTTGTCGGAAGGTCATTATCTGTAATTTTGCATTAAAATAACAACTCATTAAATAGTATAATAGACAATTTAATATTTATATAAACTGATAAATCACTAATTTATATTAAACATTAACAATACCGTGAGGTTTTGTCTGTGAGAAAGAACCAAAACTAGTAGGCGTTGAATTTGATTGAATTTCATTCAAGTGCTTCACAGCTGAATCCCAATTATTCCCACATCCTTCAAGCACTTTTTCCAGAACCTAAATCATGATGTGAGACAAAATAATTAGAAGCTCCACTGAGATTGTCACATAACCAATTGATATAAAAACTCAACCAATATATAATACTCCTAAAGTATCTTATATTCTTTTATAATATTCCTCAAAAGCCTAAGCTGAAAGAGAGAAAGAAACGGTTTTAATACTGATCAATTCAATTGCTCTCTAAAGCCCAACATTCTGTGTCTGACAGGTGAGTAACTATCAATACAACTTGCATTGAATACTTTTACCATTTTGATTTATCAACCGAAAGCAATTCGAATTAGCCAGTTTCTTCCTAGAACCAAACATAATCCAATTACAAAAACAAGAAACAATAATTAATAACAACCTGAGAGTTCACATTTGGAAAGAGAATCCTTAAGCGATCTAGTACTCCGGCCTGAGGGTTGTCCACGGAAGGGGCGGAGGCGGCCGGAGCCGGCTGGGGAGAGAGGCGGGAAGCCAGTTTCATCCGTTTCGACTTGGAGATCAGTCGATCGGGGTCGTCGAGGAAGCACGAGGCTTCCCTCTTGCGCGATTCTATCAGCGTCGCCATTGATTCGAAGCGAGAGTTGATTTTCTTGGATTGAGAGACAAGAGAAGAGAAGGGGTGGTTATATAGAAGTAACGGCGAGGCTTGGCGTAGGGACGAAGCAAATTGAATGGAAGGCTGAATAAATATACTATTCGGAGAGATGGGATTTGAGATCCCGGTTTGTAGTGAAATCGAGAATTGGATTCTCATTTAAGGTTTAAATGGGAAAATCGCTTTGCTATATATCTCTCGAAATGGGTGGTTATACGTTTATTATATGATATTTGAATTATAATTTTCTATTTCAATATATGTAAATTATCTTATTTTGATAAAATTAAATATAATATATTTTGTTTTCTATATCGAGTTTCAAACTTCAAAAGTAAATATATTTTTTTTTTCACTTTGTTTGATATCTATGTTTATTGTTTAAAATATTAATAGTTGTATAATGTTATAAACATAATTATTTAACAATCTTCATGTTGATAACATTGGTCCTAAAAATACTAACAAAAATATATATTTTTTATAAGAATATATATATCCATAAAAATCATATTGTAATTTGAAGAAATATATTATATATATTATGCATATATAGACAAATTATAATGTAAAAAGTATTTAATTTTTAGTAGTCGTTGGATATAAAATTAATTGATCATTTAATTTTGATAAAACTAGAGATAAATAATCCTTACAATGGTAAAATTTCCTCGTACATTGGAAAAACAGGAATTGGTTTCCAGATTTTATGACTGACGGAATGTTCACAAATTGGACGGAACAAACCAAGACGGACATCAATCTCTATAACATTTTCCACATATTTTTCGTATAACGAGTCACTTTACAACATTAAACTCTGTTTTAAACATTCCTGTACACAAATTGCAAGATTCTTGCCATTTACAACCGTCAATAAACGGAATCACTTTTCCTTTTTCTCCTTCTCCTTCTGTCTTTTTGTTTTGGTTTTTGGTTTTTGGTTTTTTTCTTTACCTGGTACAAACAGATGCCGAGACAAGAAAGAAAGAAACCGAGCAAGCGTTGACAGTTAGGTCGGTGATTCATTCCCTTTTCTCCTACTCCAGAAATTACTCTCAGTTATTCCATTTCCTCTCTACGAATTCCCCTTCCGGTTTCGATCAGATCACAAATCCCATTCGAATCGAATCGAATCTTACACCTCTTTATACCAGTTGATCTTCAAATTGTGGGTTGATCGAAGTAATTGGATCTGTTATAAAGGGGGGATGCAGAGGGTAAGCCCGCCGAAGCATCGCCATGACGGTACATCGCCACTGCCGCTTGGCATGGACTGGAGCCCCGCGCCTAAAAAATGGGTAATTGATTTCAATCGATTTTAGCTTCGGGTCAGTGAAATTGAGCTCAACGGATGTTGGACGCGATTAAATTTCAGATCTTTGTGTTGATTAAACTGTTCAATGAGATCAGTGTCAATCAAATCCTGTTTTTTGAGTCAGTTTGAGCTTGATTGTTCATTTCAATATTCTCTCTCTCTTAATCGCTTACAGCAATCTATAAAGAATTTTTTTTTTTTTTTTTTTTGGATTTAGGAAGGAAGAAACACAGTGTGGCCACATAATCATCAAACAGGCTGGAGTTATTGTGTCACAATCCCTTCATGGATTATGCAATCCGATCCTAACTCATCCAATTCCGCCTTTTTGAAATCCGTTACGGTACAAAAAGATTTTAAGACTTGAACTGATCTGATACTTAATATTTTCTAATATTAAGTTTTATTTTGTTTCTTATATTTAATATTTTTGTTAATATGACAGTTTTACAGAGTGCATGTGGGGATTCAGTCGCCAGAAGGAGTGAGCTCTAGCCATGGAGTTCTTCATAGATTCAGTGATTTCTTGAGCCTCTATTCTTCTGTAAGTACAAATTACGAAAATAATAAAAAAAATAGAATATATAAAAGTTTTTATTTTTGTTATCTTGAATTATTTGTTTTCAATTTTAGGTCAAAAAAATGTTTCCAAGAAAGAGTATACCTGTGGCTCCATCAAGGAAATCTTTATTAAACGTCAATACAGACAAAATGCTCTTGGAAGAGGTAATATACCATTTATTGAACATTATTTCATTACACTAATTTATTTAATTTTGGTTTATGATTCTGAAATTAAAATAGTATAATTAAAACAGAGGAGGCGTGAATTAGAAGAATGGTTGACAAAATTACTCTCAGATATTGACATTTCAAGAAGCGCTCCTGTTGCTTCTTTCTTAGATCTTGAAGCTGCTGTTCGATCTTGTAATCTTAAAAAAAATATAAATTAATTTATAAATATTTTTGATAATTTTTTTATTTGAATTTTTTATTTTTTTTTCCAGCTTTTGAAGAATGGAATCAAAACCCTTCAGTGGGGCCCAGTTCAAATATGAATAATTTTGCGGACTTTTCAAAATTCGAATCGAGCTCACATTCTGTCTTGTCAGATGTGGAATCAACTGATACAGGCGACTCAACCCTAATTATTGATCAAAATTCAAAACAAATCACAGAAAAAGATACCAATAATAATAATATAAATAATAATAATAATGTGTTTCATGCGCACGCAAGAAGATCTTCATCTGAGAGTATTACTAGCGAAACAAGCTCAATTCCAGGCTATATAAACAACAATAATAATTTATTTGAGGGGTCGCAAGATTTATCGAATTTTGTGGAGAATTTGAATAGTGGAATTGAGAGCCAATCAGAAACCCTAATCGCGATTCCAATTGATCAGAGGAATAAATTGGTCAGACTTCTGTTGACTCTGCAAAGAAGGCTCGGTACAGCTAAGACTGATATGGAAGATTTAATCGCCAGATTAAATCAAGAAACAGCTGTCAAAGATTATCTCAACACAAAAGTAAATAATTTTTTCATATTTTTATAAAAAAGATTTAATTGCAACATGTGTTAATATAATTTATTTTTTATTTATTTTGGGAATTTAGGTGAAGGATTTGGAGGTGGAATTAGAAGCAACAAAACAGAAAAGTAAAGAAACTTTGCAACAAGCGATTTTGGTAGAGAGAGAAAGAGTTACACAGATGCAATGGGACATGGATGAACTCAGAAGGAAATGCTCTGAAATGGAATCAAAGCTCAAATTTTCACAGGTAAATTTACAGTTCAGTCCTATCAACTTCAATTTACGAAAATGCCCCTAATTTTTTTATTTTTAACAGGATGAGAAAAGTAGGGCTGAGTCAGAAAGGTCAAGCGCGAGTGGCGAAAAGGAAATTCTTGTACAAGAATTGGAGGTTAAAAAAGAGCAATTAAATAATGTGAAAAAACACTTAGAAGAAGTAGAAATGAAATCAAAAGCTGATATAAAAGTGCTTGTGAAAGAAGTAAAATCTCTCAGAAATTCTCAAGCCGAACTGAAGAAACTCGCTACTAAATACTCTGAAGAAAAATCAGAATTACAAGTACATATTATTTTCATTCAAAAGTTTAATAATCAAAGAAACATTTATTTTTTGATTAATTTATGATTTGTAACCTTTTTTACAGAGAGAGTTGAATAATGAGAGACAAAGATGCAAAAATGAAAATATGTCACGTAAAAAGCTCTTATATGAGTGTAAACTACTTAGAGAGAGATTGAAGGATCCTGAATGTAGTGTTAATTTATTCTCAGAAGAAAATGAGAAATTAAACGCAGATCCTTCTTTAATTAATGATAATTTATCTCTATTAAAAACTTCTGATGATCGAATCAGCCTTCTTCTTGCTGAGGTATTTTAATATAAATAAGTTAATTAAGTATTTAGTAACTAATAATATTTTTTCGTTTTTAGGCCCAATTACTGGCTAGAGAGGATGAATCGACAAGTTCTGATAGTAATGAAATTTCGAAAAATGAAAATAATGGAGAAAATATTATAATTTCAGATGAGGAAATAAGAAAAGCGTTAAGCGATTTATTTATAGACAATGCTCAGTTAAGAAAGCAGCTTAATTCTGTAACAAGACTCGCATTAAATGCGAAATCTGAGAGAGAAGAGACTGAAGAAGCGCCTTCTAGAAGAACTGTTCTGAATCGGTTTCTGAGTTCTTAGACCAGGGGCAAACTGGTCTTTTTCATATTTACAGTTGTAGTGGAACTTCTATATTGTAACTTTGTATTCATAGTTTTCTTTTTTTTCCACTTTTGTTGTTGTTGATTTTTGTTTTCTTTATTTATAGAATTTTCATATCAGGGTAAATTACACAGATACATTACCAAATATTAGCAATTTTGAAAAATTTGCCATTGGTGGTTAAACTGGAAAGATATTAATTATTAACCGTTGTAGATAATTGAATCGTAACCTTTGAAAAAGTGAAAGGCATCCTAAAAAGAACTCGGTGTACGTCTTCACAGTAAATTCCAGGGGATTCTCACTTGCTCTTTCCTGTGGACCGTGCCCACCCAAATACCTCATTCAGACTTTTTGAACCTTTTCGCAATATAAAACGTTGTATTCTTTTTCCCGTTCTTTAGTTTTATGATTTTATCACAAGCAAAGCAACTGTTCATTCGAAACCAATCTTGATTCTTTCTCACCAGACAGATATAGAAGAAACACGATCCGACTCAAACCCTAACCGGGATTCTAAATCGGATCTTTGGAACACCTATGAGACCGCCGCCGGAAGGACGACAGGCTTAACGGCGGCGGCGGAGGCGATCTGAGCTCAACGGCGTAGCCATGTCAGCCCTAGTCGTGTGCGGAAAGAGGTCCTTCGACGACGATTCGCCTCAGCAGATCCTTCATTCTCATTCTTCTTCTTCTTCTTCCTCGCCTTTGCATCAGCCCACTAAGCGCGCACGCTGCGGCGGCGCTAATTTCTCGCCGCCGCCGCCTGGACGGACTGAGGCCGCCGGCGGACTCTTTCACCTCATCGCTCTTTTCCCTCAAATGGATCCGAAGGTTTCTTACCTTTTGAATGTTTTTCTCTATTAAAAGTAAATTTTCTGGAGCCATTTTTCTTTTACTTTCTTGTTTGATTAAATAAGTTCCATTTTTTTCTGTTCAAAACTTTCAGATACTTGAAGAAGCACTAGAAGCGTCAGGAAACGACATTGAAACAGCAATTCGTAGCCTAAATGAATTGCGCCTCGGATCGTCTCTATCAAATTCAACCTCTCCTCTCCCCAAATCAGAAAACAATAACATCCCCATTAATGAAGGTACAACCAATTCAAATCCATCTTCAATCATCCATTTTGCCAAACCATTTTTCTTATGCAGATACCCAATTGATTACTTTGGATCAATTCATTTTCTTTCAGGTGATTCTTCAATAAAAGAAAACGGAAATAATAATAATAATAATATTCCGACGGAGGGCTCTGATTGGGTGGAATTATTCGTTAGAGAAATGATGAACGCGTCAGACATGGACGATGCGAGGGCCCGTGCTTCCAGAGCTCTTGAGGTTTTTGAAAAATCTGTTCTTGCACGTAATTGCCCTGCTGATGTCATCCAAACTTTACACAAGGTTGGTTTAAAAAATTTCACTCAAAAGGGGTACAAATATGAAATTATAACGTGTGTTGTATAAACATAACTTGTTGAAATTGATAGGAAAATGTGATGCTGAAAGAGCAAGTAGAAGTGGTTTTAAGAGAAAACGGGATTTTGAAAAAAGCCGTTGCAATTCAACACGAGAGGCAAAAGGAGTTTGAAGGAACGAATCAGGAGCTGCATAATCTCAAGCAGCTCGCCGCTCAGTACCAGGATCAGATCCGAAACCTAGAGGTCCGTCCAATCAAAACCCTAATTTCGTTTTCATGAAATTCAATTTGGGTTGTTGTATTGGGTATTATTTGTGTTCTGATTTATCGTATTGTATTGTGCAGATTACTAATTATACGCTGAGCATGCATTTGAGGCAGGCACAGCAGAGCAACTCGATACCGGGCCGATTCCATCCCGATATCTTCTAGAAGGTTCCAGAATGAAAGACTCAAACATGTCTTAGTTTCTGCATCGAGTAAAATGTGTTCAAAAACTAAAAAAAGAAATGAGAGGGTGTAGGTAATAATGTTTTTAAGGTTATGTAACTTCGGCTTTGTTTTTGGTTTCCTCGTTTGGTGTGTTTTTGTGGATATTGTAAGAATCCTATGGGATTATTGAAGTCTGAAAAAAGATGGTTTGGTCTTTGCTACCTTTTTCTGGGAATTGATCCACTGAAAATTGATAAAATTTCATAGAATTGACCGTTGATTCACTATAAAGATTTGCTTTCACTATATTTCAAATTGCCTCATAATTGAGATTTTCAATAATGAATTGCAATGAATCTTGAATTTGTCTTCAATGGGGAAAAAAAGGAATGCACAAAACCAATATATCATATTTGCACCAAAAAAACATTCCTTTTTAATTATCCAACTCAATACAGAAAATTGAGTTCAAATTCCTACATACGAATCTTCTTTGACTTGTCATTTAAAACGCAAAACTGCAATACAACCTATGTTCAAAAAGTATTACATGCCTTAAAGTTGATTTTTAACTATAAAAAAATAAAGATAATGAAAATATCAGCATTTAAGTGATTCTATACTGATTCGAAATTTAAACCATCAATTTTTCTTGTTTTCATTTGTATCATCTTTTTGCGGCTGCTCCCACATGATATCTTTAAGCCCAGTAGATATATTCGAATAAAACTGCATGTCAACAAAATATGTATTAAACTTCATATTCATGATTTATTAGAAATAAGATATATGTCTAAGAAGAAAAATCACCTTGTGAAACTCAAGCGTGTCACCATTATTCTTGCGAAGTTCAACCATGAATAAAGAGGGTGCCACTTCAAACACCTTTATAATTATAACATATATTAAATTCAATTCAAATTAATTTCACAAGAAAAAAAAATTAAATCATGTAACTATTACCTCTGTTGCAATAGCCAGTTGTCCTTTCCTTCCAGGATTTTCTCCTTGCAATTTCAGCTAAATTCAAACAAACAAAGAAAATAGAAAAATTAATTGCATGTTTAAATTTTCAACTGTAAAAAGATTGATATAATAAGATGAATAAAGTACCTTATAATTCCTTTTTGAAACATTAAATCCAAGAGGCGTAGCAGCTTGTTCAATTTTCGACAAAATCTCATTGGCTGGAAGCCTTGATGCAAATCTTGTTTCTCTTTTAACCGCACCCTGTTCATAATATCTCAAATAATTCAGTCTAAAGAAATAAATGATTAAAATTTAAAATAAATAAATAGAAATAAATAGATATTATTTTACCATTTGTTTCTCAAAAAGAGTGCCTAAATTGAGGCCTTGAGAGGTAGAAATAAGCTCAAATGCATTCATTAATGAAGGGCGCCTTTCTTCTCTTGTCTCTACCACCAGATTCGCCGGCTCCTAAATATTTTATTTTTTAACAAAACAAATATTAATTACTAAATAAACTATAGAGAAAATTAAAGGTAGAAATAAAAAGGGGAAATTAAATTACCCCATTTTCATTGAAAATGCTATTCACGTCATCAAGATCCACATTTACGGTCCCAAAACTCGGCCTTTGATACCCTTTTTTGAACCACTCATTTTCTATCACTTGTGCAATTGTAATCCTCTGCAATAAATCAATTAATTTAATTATTATTATTATTATTATTATTATTATTATTATTATTACTATTACTATTACTATTACTATTACTATTACTATTACTATTACTATTACTATTATTATTATTATTATTATTATTATTATATGAAAAATAAGAGAGAAAAGCATACTGTTTGTGGATCGGGATCCAAAATTCTCTTTATAAGTTTCTTAACACTTGTTGAGAACCAAGCGGGGCAAGAGAAATCAGCCTTATTTATCTGCATATAATATCATTTTTTATGTAAATATTCCCAAAGCATAAAACAAACAAAACCATAGTTTTAATTTAATGAAAGGAAATAAATATGAATATAATATATACCTTTTTGTAAAGGGAAACAAGGTTAGTTTCCTCAAATGGTAAATAACCAGCCATTAGCACAAAAAGAACAACTCCACATGACCATAAATCCGCTTTTGCTCCATCATATCCTTTGTTATTTATCACCTAATTAATAAATTCATTAATTAAATTCATTAAAATATCATACAATACACTAAATATTTCAAAACTGGAAAAATAGAAAAAATGAAATATAAATATGCAAAAATAAAACCTCAGGAGCGACATAATTTGGGGTCCCGCATGTAGTGTGAAGCAATCCATCCTCCTAAATAATTCCAAAAATAAAAAATGTTTGTATTTAATTCAACAATTTTCAATAAAATATTAACTGATTTAATAAATGAATCATTAAATTGTGCATTGAATGCTCACTCGGACTTGTTGTTGATGTAATGCACTCAGACCGAAATCCGAAACCTTAAGAACTCCACTTGCATCCAACAATAGATTTTCAGGCTGTTAATATTTCAAAAAATTAAGTAATTAATTTTGCATATATTAAATAAAAATGAAAAAAATAGATTATTGAATATTTAACCTTTAAATCTCTATGATAAACGCCTCTGCTGTGGCAGTAATCCACAGCGTTGATTAATTGTTGGAAATATTTTCTCGCTTCATCCTCTTTTAATTTCCCTTTTGAAGCCTAAATCACAAAATTAGGGCATTACAAAAACAATCTTATTAAAAACAAAAACACTGTTCACAACAAAAAAAAAACTTCGAGAAAAAAATCGTACAATTTTATCAAAGAGTTCGCCTCCAGTGACGAGTTCCATTACTATGTAAATCTTTGTTTTACTAGCCATTACCTATTAAGTATAGATTATGAAAAATGTATTATTGAGTAGTTAATAATTAATCAGAAAAATTACGAAAAATGAAAATTAGGGAAAAGAAAATAACGGACCTCAAACATGCGGATCACATTAGGATGCTTGATCAATTTCATGGTTGATATTTCACGTTTTATCTGCATTTAGAGACTTCATATTAAAAAAAAAAAGAGTCACAAAATTATATATTTAATATTAATTATTTAATATATGGTAATACCAGTATGCTTAATTAGATATTTTTTCTTTCAATTTTGAGAGGAGAGATATTCCAACAATATTAAAAAAAGTAACATAATATAAAATGATTCAAAAAAGAAGACATGATTTGCTTTTGTATAAAAGACTTAATCTTTTTTTTTTTAATTTAGCTTTTTGAAAATGAATCACATTAATTAACAAGTCCAACCAACATTAAAATAGAACAAAGTAAACGCACAAGCACTTTTATGACCAAGAACGAGCAAATGAAAAGGTAAAGATAATACTAATAAAATAGCAGAGATCCTTACAGATCTTTTCTCAACTCAAATCAAACATACAGAAAAAAATTCATAGAAAACCTAAAAATTATAACAAAAATCGAGATTCAAGAACTGCTTCGAAGCTGAAAATCAAAGAAAGCTCAACTTTTGCAAAAGAATCACAAACCTGGCTGATCATTTTATGCCTGAGAACCTTCTCCTTATCCAAAACCTTAATCGCCACATTCTCCCCCGTCTCAACATTCCTCGCAAATTTCACTTTGGCAAAAGTCCCCTCGCCCAATGTCCTCCCCAGCTCGTACTTCCCCACTCTCGTCCTCCCCCCCATACTACTACTACTACTCGTGCTCATCCTTCCCCTCCTCTTCCTCCTTCAAACCAATCAAAAAATGCCAATTACAAATCAATTCTTCACTCAGAATCCCAACAAGCTGCGCCTACGATCGCTTATTCTTAGATGCTCGCCAAGTTCTCCATTTCCCAGCCGGCATATATACGGTTGTAAAAAGAATGAAATAGATCTGTGTAGTACTTAATGGAAGTTAAAAAGAGGTGGCCATGGAGATCGCCATGTGTCCTCACGTACGTGAGAGTAATTGAGGAAAAGCAAACAGAAAAAAGTGTGAGACAAAGAAAAAGAATGGTCTATAACATATAAGAGGTGATCAAAGAAAAGAAAGAAAAAAATCACGTCGGCTCTTTTACTTTACGTCTCTTTTTCACCAAGACACCTTAAAACTATCAAAATACAAACTAAATCAGTGAGTGTATCCAATCCATTCCTCATAAACTGAAGGGGACTATATAATATATCTTGAGATTTTTTAGGGTACGTATGAAATTTGTTAAGTTCGAGATTAGTCGTATGATTAAGCTTAAGCGTGTGGGATTATATGCGGCGGTCCTATTAGTTTAACCACTGATTAACAATAATAAATTAGATACTTCTCAAAAAAAAAACAATAATAAATTAGACTCCTCTTCTCTGAAATATTTCTGTACATTACCCAAAATGGTAAGAAAACATCTGTAATTTCACATTTTTACAATAGAAGAATAACAGGGAAATGGACTTTCGGTGTGCCCATCACGAACTAGATCCGAGGTTCTTTTCAAGGCAAGATCAAGCGTGGGTTCTAAACACAAAACAGCAAATCTCTACCCATTAATTATTCAAACTGAGATTCTTCCCATTGGAATCAGTAAACGTGGCATTGAAGCTCGGTTTTGGGCCGCCGTAGCTGACCGGACCGGCGAACCGCCGCTTCTGCAAGCACACGGGTCCAACGTGTCTATTGAGGCAGTTGAAAGTTGAAATCAATGGAACTGTTTTAATCAATTTTTGCATCATCGAGGTTTGAGTACATTGTATCTGATTAATGAAGTTTAAATCGTGATTAGTGAAAAAATGTGTATGTGTATGGGTATTTAACTTGGTATAAGATTCGCTTACGACAAAGATTGATTAATTAGCTGAAAAGAGAATGATTTGTATTGAGGTTTAATGGGTCAAAAGAGATTTGAATATGACTAATCATTCTATTTTTTATTGATGGAAGAATTGAAAATTGAAAACAATATTACACTAATATCTTCTCAATTTCCTTTGTAAAATGGTATATTTCGGTTTGTGATTTTGGGTGATTTGAATTTTAAAATTAAGGATCTTGCATATTTTATTTCTGTTTGAAATATTGATTTACAAATCCTTTTAGGCTAATTAAAATACTAAGAGTACTGTTTATAAAAAAAGAGAGACATTTTATTGTGAAGTAAAATTAAATGAAAAGGTACCGGTATTATATTCAGAAATTTTGACATTTTGTTGGAAATAATGGAGATATTTAATTCAATTATTTTGTATTTTTTAATTCAATTATTGAACTACCTCCCCCAGATGATACAAATATCTTAGTACGACCACCTCAATCTTATCTATAAAATAAGAAAATCAATATAATTTTGATATTGCTTTTGATATTGCGCGACGAACCGCATACTTAGACACATGACTAAAGCTTAATAGAAACTGAAAGAGATCATGATCTTTCAAGATCATGATCATTCCAAAACACATTTTTTTGTAACTTTAATTAATAGTGAGAAAAAAATTAGACATCCCTAACATATCCGGTCAAACTCCTTACAAGCTTAGACAACGATAAAAAGTAATATAAATATCAATGTAAAATATAAAAATAGTAATTAAAATAGTTTTGGCAATGCAAATGCTTTTATTAAGATGGATAAATATTTTTTTCCTAATTATCATTTGGCTTTAAATAGTCTAATTATTATGTTTAGTATTATTTTGTACCTTACTACGATATTACTAACTTCATACAATTAGTTATTCTATTTAATTTGGAAAAAAAAATATCATCTTTTATAACTAAAAACTTTACATTTACGCTTGGTATGACTACATCACGTGCTTTATAAATAAAATAAGTTAAGTATAGTTAATTATCTTTTCATATAAAATAGTTAACTTCATGATTAATTTCATTTCATGCGAATAATTAGCACATATTATGGATTAAAATATTATTTTTCTTGTTTGCCCATAGATTGATACACGATCATACATGTGTACACAAAATAATATATTATATTTATTATTTCCAGATACAAAATAGCTAATTTGAATTTGATCGACCTTGCAATTTTTCACGACGGTAACAAGAATATTATTTTGTGTGTATATATTATGTATTAAAATATTATTTTTCTTGTTTGTCATTTATTGATAACGATCATGAATGTGCACACAAAATAATATATTATATATTTATTATTTTCAGATATAAAATAGCTAAATTGAATTCGGCCGACCTTGCAATTTCACAATGTTTATTTATTTTATTTTATTTTGAAATGTCATGATATGTTTATTAGATCAGACAAGAGATTGGTGGTGAGAAATTGGAGATCCTAAGGTCCTAAGGAGTCTTTTATTCAAAAACTATGTCAGTATATTGAACGAAAACATGCTATAGTCTACTTTGAGAAGGAAAGCTACCCTACCCTTAATCATGCATATAAAAATTATGGCAATATTATTTAATAAGAAAGTCAAATTTTAATCTCATACTTGGAAATGAGAATCACTAATTTCAAAAGGAAATATATCATCAAAATATGATTGAGACACAATGACAATGACATAATCAAAACTTAAATTTATTTTAACTCTCCTTTAAATACAACTGTAAAGTGCATTATTTTTAACTAATATTCTGAACTATAATATGTGGCCCTCCTATTGTGAGACCAAATTAATCTCATATAAATTATGGAAACTGGATAGCCCAATAGTTTATATTTCTAATAGTTTATGTGACATATGATACTCAGAAGTATAACTTATCCAATCAAGATTCATATTATGAAATAAAATAACGAACTTCACATACTTCAAAAGATCATTTATATAAACCTATGAAAAAAGTCTACTTTTGACCCTTCAACTATTCATTTAGTTTCTTTTTGACACCTTAACTTTTCATCGATCCTTTTTTGACCCCTTAAATATTGAATCGGTCTATTTTTTACCCTTCTATCCGTTAAATAATTATGTGTTTGTTTACTTGGCGCATAAGCGATGATCTGATATATAATTATGATGTGACAATCGTGACATGATAATTATTTTATAAAAATTAAAAAAAATTGAATACTTAAAGAGCCAAAAATAGATTTTTCTCTAAACTACTAAACCTATATTTTAATGCATATTGAATACATCCTAATTATGAGACATCAAATATCTTATATTGGGCTCTAAAATATGTAGGCTTTTAAATCCATTAGACATATTAAAAATGGTCCAGTTAAAGTTTCACCCAACATAATGAAAATGCAAAGAAAAGAGAAAAAAGAAGTTTCTGTGAAGGAAACTTAACGCGGCCCACGCTCCTCAGCCGACCACGAGAAAGAGAGAAATATTCTTCTTTTCAATCCTTTTTCTTTCCCCAATTTCTTCTTCGCTAGTTCTTCATTCGATCTCTCTCGATCTCAAAACGCTAATTCGCATCGATCTCGCTTGATTCAGGTACCGATCTAAAAATTTTGTTTTAGTTTCGACCTTGTTGTGTCTGGAAAATCCTGATTGTGTCATAATCGTGTTAGATCCATAGATGATTCAAATTTAAACTCGATTATTGATTCGTTTCAAAAATTGGTTTTGCCTCGATTTAATCTCTGATTTCCTTTTTGTTTTCCATTGAAGAACCATGGGGAACACAGAGAAGCTTATGAACCAGATCTTCGAGCTGAAGTTCACCTCGAAGAGTCTCCAGCGCGAGGCCCGCAAGTGCGAGAAGGAGGAGAAGGAGCAGAAGCTCAAGGTCAAGAAGGCCATCGAGAAGGGCAACATGGATGGGGCGCGCATTTACGCTGAAAACGCCATTAGGAAAAGGAGCGAGCACATGAATTATTTACGTCTCTCGTCTCGACTTGATGCGGTTGTTGCGAGGCTCGATACCCAGGCCAAAATGCAGGCAAGCCCCTTAATTTTACCGTATTTACTTTACCCTCCTAAATTAATATAATCTCTAGGGAATTTTGCGCAAAAGACTATATGTACTTGGAAGTCGCAAAAAAAAAAGAACCCATTTCTTAAGGAAATTCAAAAGTTTGTTTTTTCTACTCTAATAATGGATTTTTTATTTTAAATTGAAATTTGAGATAATACAGGGTTCTTCCTGCAAAATTCCCTATTCGCATCAAATGAACTTATCTAATCCGATCAATTACATTCTCCCTAAAGAATCATACCCAATTAGCCATCAACCATCAACCAACCCTAAACCTATCATAAAATTTCTAATAAAAACAGACCTTTTTCTTATCCATTCCACCTTTTTTCCAACCATTTTTAGGCAATCGGAAAGTCGATGGGCTCGATCGTAAAATCCCTCGACTCAGCCTTGGCCACAGGCAATCTCCAAAAGATGTCAGAAACGATGGACCAATTTGAAAAACAATTTGTGAATATGGAAGTCCAGGCTGAGTTCATGGAAGGCGCCATGGCCGGCTCCACCAGCCTCTCCACTCCAGAGACCGAAGTCAACTCCCTCATGCAACAGGTACTCAGACGATTATTCATTTGTTTTTTTTCTTTATTTTGAAAATTGGGAAATTTTCAAATAACCCCCTGACTTTCTGAATATTACAAAAAAATCCTGAGTTTTCAGACTTTAAAAAAAAAAAACCCTATGTTAAGTGTTTCATTTTCAAACATGTAGAGATTTTTTTTAAATATGTGATAAATATAAAGAATAATTATTAAATTTAAATATCAAGGCAATAAGAGTATTTGATTATTTTGATCCAAAAAACAAATCTCATAAATTTTTAATTTTTAATTTTTTATGTGACAGGTGGCGGATGATTACGGGCTGGAGGTGAGTGTTGGATTGCCGCAGGCGGCGGCTCACGCGATTCCGGCGAAGGAGAAGGAGAAGGTGGATGAGGATGACCTCACCAGGAGGCTCGCTGATTTGAAAGCACGCGGTTGAGAAATTCATTTGGTTTTGAAATTTGAAAGGTCAGTTTTTTCAAAAGTGAAAAGAATGAATGCGTATGTTAGTTAGTCCTTGTGGTTTGATTTGGTTGTGATTTAGTCTAGTCTGTGTGCTGTTGATTTGAACTTTTTACGGGGATCGAATTGTTCGAATCAGTAGCACGTGGAATAAATTGTGATTTGATTTTAAGTACAAGGAGTGATGGTGCTTTTGTACCTTATTTTATTTTAATTCTTTTTTGGCATGTTTACGCTTTTCGTGTCTACCCTTGGAAAAATGAGATGGATCAATTGTAGCCTCTATGAAATGAGAAATATCATGGATATCCTGCAAAATATAGAAATATGTATCTGTATCCTTGTCTCCTAATGTATGAGAAAATTCGTGAATTACCTAATGTTCTCAACTTTTCGGATAATTTTGAGGGTATACATGATATTTCTTATGTTTTGTAGGGGCTACTTTTATATTTGGTAGGCGGTACTTTTATATTTTGCAGGGGTATATATGAAATTGTCCCTCATTTGTTTGTTTGTTTATTTATTTTATTTTGTTATTTATTTGTAGGTGACAGTGGGGTGAGAAGTGGAAGTTGATTTGTAGATATATTGTTGTGTTAAACTATGATGTGGTTGTATTAGTAGGTTTGAAGTGTCGGCGTAATAATAATATAATATGCTTATTTGAGATTTATGAGTATTATGATGTTGTGTTTGTATCGAATCGATTTATCCTGATTGCATTGCTTGGATGTTTTATTTATGAATTTTACCTGATTCTATTGCGATTTATCCTGACGCTATTGCTGGATGTTTTATTTATGAGTTTTAAGGAACCGAGTTATGTGTTTATATATAGCATTTCTTTGTAGGCTGCCTTACGAGATTATCTGCTTCACTATTTTATAAAAATTTAATTTGATGGGTTATTTCTTGTTCCATACATTTTTCCATTAAAACATACATTGATTATTTGATTTATAAATAAGATTTAAGAAAAGAGGAGGTGTTGCCTCATTTATCTTCATTTTCAAGCTTTCCAGTTTATCTTCATTTCATTATTATTTTCTCTTTGGTCCGTCGATGTGTTTATACTATACTATTGTATTTTCTATCCTCATTTCATTATTATTTTCTCTTTTGTCGACCGATGTGTTTATATTATACTATTGTATTTTCTATCTCATGAGCAATTGAATGTGACATTAATATCTCTTCAAGTCTATCAAATCAGAGTACAAGACAAATCATTCATCACAAAGACGAGACATTGTATCTTTCTTCATTTTTTGCACCGTTCTTTTTTCATTGGTACTTAGCTCGCTAGCTTTATAATGTAGAGGATATAATTTGTCACGGATTTGCATAACGACAATTAACCCTCATTCAGTCAGTTCACGGATTCTCAATATCTGATATTTTCTCAAAATTGAGAGTTGAAACAGGAATGAAAACCAATGGAGGAATGCCAGTTCACTGCTTTCTAGATCCCTTGAATTTTTTTGCAAAATAACATTTTCTTTTAAACAATAATTAATCAAATAACACTATCTTGCAAATAATTGGATATCTAGTACTTTCGCCAGAGAGTATGACGGAACTGAAGTAGTTCTGCCAGAGGCTCTGACGGAACTAGTGATTTTATTATTTTTGTTGATCCCAGCCATTTGGCACCTTAAACACGCTTAATTAAGAAAAAAACCAGTTCCGCCATAGGGTCTGACGGAACTAGGTAAAATTTATTTTTTCAGGTTAAACTCTTAATTTAGAAGGCCAATTAGCTCAAAAAATTACGAATTCAGCAGTTCCGCCATACCCTCTGGCGGAACCTCCTATTTTATATTTTTTTGCCTCTAAATAGCCATGAAAATTTAGCAAATAAATAAATAAATAAATCATTGTTCCACCAGAGGCAGTGGCGGAACTACAAACAGTAACTTTTTTGTTTGCTAAATTTTCATGGTTGTTTATAGGCAAAAAAATATAAAATAGGCGGTTTCGTCAGAGGGTCTGGCGGAACTGCTGAATTCATAATTTTTTGAGTTAATTGGCTTTCTAAATTACGAGTTTAACCTGAAAAAATAAATTTTACTCTGTTCCGCCAGACTCTCTGGCGGAATTAGTTTTTTTCCTTAATTAAGCATATTTAAGAGTTCCAAATGACCGTAATCAACAAAAATAAAAAATTCATTAGTTCCGCCAGAGCCTTTGGCGGAACTACTTCAGTTTCACTAGACCTTCTGACGGAAGTGCTAGATACCAATTATTTATAAAATAATTTCATCAAATTAATTATTGTAAAAAAAATAGTGATGAACTGGACTCCACTCACGTGCTAAATATATACGTATTCTATAGTCTATAGCTGTAGCATATTTCATCTTAGTCATAGGCCCATATGCCATCTGCCTGTCTTGGTTGTCTCCCAAATTAGAATGATTAAAGCCCTTTTTATTTGCATGGTTTGGTTTATAATAGAAGATGAGATGAGATGTTCACATGATAACAGTACTTTATTTTATTGTCATGATTTTACCGCAGTAGATTATGATGTATAGACAAACTATAGTCTCTCACACTAATACCAACGCCAGAAGTGGCATATTGATCAAATTTAAATTCGATTATTCAAACCTAATAAAGAATAACTGCAGTCAATGCACATACTTCCTAGATTTCTCACGAGAGCTTAGAATTTTTTATTGAATTTCAATTACGAATATAAAAACTGTACAAATTATTATATCGAAAAATGCTGAACATATTTTTAATGAAAATAAAAAGGAAAAGGTGAGGATAATAGATAATTTGTCATGAAGTGACATGTTATCCTGTCTGCCCAAAACACATGGGCCTAACATTGGACTCTATAGAAGACTTTCACACACACTAACATACAAAGAGAAAGATGACATTGCAGTTTGCAGATCTCTTTAATTTGTCAATTTGTCCAAAATACCGATCAGTCGACTCTTAGTTCATGCACCAAAATTTGAATCCAGTAACTTGCCAGTAATCCAAAATCCTAATTGGTCTATATGCATGCATGGAAATTTGAATCCAGTAAGTACAAGCTCTCTTTTTAATGTGTTTGGTGCAATATACAATAATGACATATTCTTTCCATGTTAAATCACCCAATGCAAATTAATAAATAGTCTCTAAAATAGGTTTCATTAAATATTCTCTTGTCACTATTTCATATTAACCTGTAAATCTCACTATTCTAATTAGTTAGACGATTATACAGCAAGCATTTCAGTAGTAAATTTGCAAAAATTACACAAGAAATCTATCTCCAAAAAAAGATATTGTTAGTTCAAGAACAATGCATGGCTATGTATGGCCAAAGTCTTTCAAGGACTTTTCACTGTGCCTCCAACCCCATTTTCCTTCCATTTTCTTCACGTGACCCAAAAATCCAAAATCGAATTATTCTTTCAATCAACAATTCCGGTTTTGATTTTGATACTGCATCAGTGTCCAGCGTGCATCAGTGTCCAGCGGTTTTGGTTTTGGTACGCATCAATATGTACTAACTGTACCTGATCCTGCATCAGTGTCCAGCGGTTTTTGGTTTTGGTACGCATCAATAGGTACTAACTGGTACAGATTAAAAAAAACTATGCAACATTGATTTGCATGCTACACAGGTTAATATATAATGGCTCGTATATTAAGAAGTACAACAAAATAATCAAACTGTTAATTAAATCTATGTCTTCTATATTAACGTGTATATAATGATATACGCATCAATATGTACTAACTGGTACAGATTAAAAAACTATGCAGCGTTGATTTGGTACACTGTTTAATATATAATGGCTCGTATATTAAGAAGTACATCAAAAGAATCGAACTGTTAATTTAATCTATATCTTATATATTAACGTGCATATAATGATATAAGCAATCAAATATTTTTTAATAAGAGAGTTCAAAATGTCTTGTTCTTTCAGTGAAAGTTGATAATTCAACTTACTAATACATTAGGTTAGGTTTGCTCTCACGTGAATTTTTAGGGTTTCTTCAGTCTCTTGACTCTTCCCTCTACTTGGCAATTTCATTTGCAACCCTGTTATAAATCTACAAACAATCATGTATACCCCAACAAAATGAGAAATTTCATCCCCTTACAAGCTATACAAGAAATATTCATGTCTAAAATATTCCAAAATTTGCTCTTCTAGACATGAAAGGAGCTAGAAAGAGGAATAATTCGAGGTGGGTTAATCCCACATTCAAAGCTGGAAATTCATTAAATCGAAAAAAACATAATAGCGTTTTACAAAAATAGAATGAGGATTAATTTAGATACTTCCTATGAAATTACAAAATAAAGGGTTTATATAATAGTTTTCATATTTTGTTAGGTATATATGCAACTTTCACTTTTATAAGGTTATATATGCAATGACATTTTATCATTTTCTAGGGTTACACATGAAATTATTCCACTCTCCTACTATATAAACCCCAACCAAACACTACACTATCTCCATCCATACAATCTGTGAGAGTGTGAGACTTAACAAGTCCAACACAATGGACTCTACAAAATCCAATGCTCTTCTTCTAACCCTAATGCTCTTCCTCTCTTCCCTATCTCCGATCCTCTCTTGCGATTGTGACAAACCTCCGAAAACCAAGCCTCCAAAGGGAGGGTACAAACCACCCAAATCTAAACCTCCAAAGGGCCCGGTTTATCCTCATCCTCCTAAGGGTCCAGTTGGACCTCCGCATCCTCCTAAAGGTCCGGTCGGACCTCCTTATAATCCTCCAAAGGGTCCAGTCAGACCCCCTCATCCTCCCAAGGGTCCGGTCGGACCGCCTTATAATCCTCCAAAGGGTCCAGTCAGACCTCCTCATCCTCCTAAAGGTCCGGTCGGTCCGCCTTATAATCCTCCTAAGGGCCCTGTTGGACCACCATACATTCCTCCTAAGGGTCCGGTCGGTCCGCCTTATAATCCTCCTAAGGGCCCTGTTGGACCACCATACATTCCTCCTAAGGGTCCAGTTGGGCCACCTTACATTCCTCCTAAGGGCCCTGTTGGACCACCTTACACTCCTCCTAAGGGTCCTGTCGGTCCACCTTATATTCCTCCGGTTGTCGGTCCACCTTTTATTCCTCCGGTTGTCGGTCCACCTTTTATTCCTCCGGTTGTCGGTCCGCCTATGACCCCTCCTGGTAATGATGACTATATATCTTTTCTTTTATTACCGTACAATATGTTGTTTCGTTCATCTCTTTTCATAATGATATAATACAATATAATGATCTTTACTAATGTTTGTTCATTTCTTTTCCATGCATATATTCACACCCTATATCTCCGTATGCTATTATTACTACAAATGAACAACACAGTTTCATTATTTTCCATTAAATAACCTTTTGAATACTAAAATGACCTAATAACCAAGTTTAATATATTCCAAACAGGTACACCATGCCCGCCTCCGCCTGTGACACCAGCACCAGTAACGCCGGTTCCAGCACCTGTGACACCAGCACCAGTAACGCCAGCGCCTGTAACACCAGCACCACAAGCATCATGTCCAGCCGATTCACTAAAACTCGGTGCATGTGTGGATTTATTAGGAGGATTGGTTCACATTGGATTAGGCGATCCAGTAGCAAATCAGTGTTGTCCATTGTTACAAGGTTTGGTAGAGCTTGAAGCTGCGGTTTGTTTGTGTACTACAATTAAGCTTAAGTTGCTTAATATCAACCTTTATCTACCTTTGGCTCTTCAATTGTTGCTTACTTGTGGGAAGTCTCCGCCACCGGGATATACATGCTCCATTTGAAGGGATTTGAAAGGTGTATATTAAGTCCCTCTGACATTTTAAAAAACTCAAAAACAATCAAATGAAGTAATTTTCTACTATTTTTTTAAGGTTTGGAGTTTCTAACATAGCTTGTGGGTAAATAATGCAGGTGTTTAATAAAGGTGGCAAAGAGAAGTTGTTTGATTGTGATGTGATGACATGAGGGGATGTCTGAGTCACTGATTTCTTTTTGTTTTTAATTCATTTGTGTACTTGTGTTTAATCTGTGATTTTTGGAAATTGTTAAGAAATTTTCATGTGGCATCAAGCCATCAGATTCTTGATCTTCTGATACAGTAGCTTAATTACATTTATCATGACATTTTACCACTAACAAAGACAAATTTGCAAAAATAAAAACATGTACTTTCCTAAAAAGAGCTCATTATAAAAAATTGCATAAAAACACAACATTTTTTCAAATAAACAAGAAATATATCCCAAAACAAGTCAGTCATTCACTGATCAAATTAGACCCTTAAAAAATCTCAAAATGTCTCACACTATCGTACATACTCCTGCCAAAACATGGTAATTACATCCATGTCCTTCCCAAACACATAACACAACCTGTAATACTTATCATTAAAAACAGGGTATTTTGGGGATTTTATCATTTCAGATTTCTCCTTTTTGCTGCCTCTCCTCTCTTCTGACTCGCAACATTTACAATGTCATTATTCAAATCCTCCTCAATTTTATTATTTTTCTTTTTCTTCTCTAAATTCTCAATAATTTCTTTGTCACTGGCCGATTCATTATTATTAATTTTTCGCCTCGTTTTTCTAGGTTTAGGAGAAATATTCTCACTTATTTTATTTTCTTCATCACTAGCTGATTCATTATTATTATTAATTTTTCGCCTTGTTTTTTTAGGTTTAGGAGAAATATTTGTAATTTGTTGGTTTCCACTCAGTTTTTGCAACTCAGGCACATAAGCTGTTGTCTGAAATAAAAACAAGACAACATAAATAAATAAAAAGTCAAGAATCCCAAAAAAATTGGAGAAAAAACTATTTTACCCTTCCACCAGCTGTGATAAACTCAATTTTCTTTCCTGCAAATGATTAATAAAATTATTAACATGTTCAAAAATAAAAAAAATTATCAGATTCACAAATATTTAATGATATATTTTGTATTATTACCGTTTATTTCTCCCTCTTTTTTGCCCCATCTAACATGAAACAGCCAATCAGAAGGAAACTGAGTCAAATCAGCATTTACATCAACTGAATGCTTAATTACCTTCAAATAAAAATAATATTATTTTATTAATTACCACAAAAAAAATATTTTATTAATTAAAATGCAATAAGTTTTTTTTTTACCATGTTGATAGATTCATGGAGTGACTCACAGCTCTCCTTTGACAGGCTGGCAGCAACTTGTAACGGATGAATTTTCGCCTGAAAAATTTAATATTAACTTGTAAAAAATGAATAAATTAATTAATTAAGAAAATAAGATTAGAAGGACTAACCTGATAAAGCACCTCATCAGCAATCCAATTACCAATCCCAGATATAAAACTCTACAATAATATAACAAAATAAATGACAAAATTAATCAACTTTATAAACAAGTAATTCACATTAAATGAACTAAATAAGTTCTATTAATATATCTAAAAAATAAATAAAAAAGAAAAGTACCTGGTCGAGTAAAAGAGCTTTTATGCCTGTCTTTTTTTGACTTAATGAATTAATAAAATCTTCTAATTCCATAGGCTCAAATAGAGCATCTGGACCCAATTCAGAAATTGGAGGCATAGACTCAGGCTGAAACAAATCACAAAAAAATAACAAAAAATAAAATAAAATTTGATAATAATTAAGAAAAAAAGAAAGCGAGAAAATTATTAATCTTTTACATCTTCAAGCAATCGAACTCTCGCGAAACGTCTCTTGTCAGTGAAGGAAAATTCCACACCATCATCTAACTGAAATAATTTCAATTTATAAATCAAATGAGAAAAATAAAATGAATTATTTACTCAAAAAAAATATAATAAAATGAATCATGAAGAGAAGTAGGGCAGAATCATACTTCAACAAATAGTTTAGAATATTTGGATGGCCATTCATCAGTAGGTTTCACAGCTGACCTACATAAATTTTCACAAATTTAAACTGATTTCATGTGTTCTATCATCAAATTTTAAAATTTTAAAATGAGAATAATTAAGAGAAACTTATTTTACACCTTTTGTAATTAGTCACAGCAATGCCCTTGATATAAATCGCTCCAGCCATTCCTAAACAAAGAAATCACAAAAAAATCCAACATTCCGTTAACCAATTCCAAACACAAAACAACCATATCCCAAATTGACCACAATCCAATCCAGGGTCCTCATCGCAAAATCATCCTACTAACCGAATTGAAAGGAAGGAAATGGAGGTGAATCAAGGCGCAGCCAGAGATTCTTGCCTTTCCTCCTGGCTTCTAAGATCGATTTTCCAACCAGAGATGCCTCGAGCTTCGACGGGGAAACTCCGGTGATCACCGTAGAATCGGGCGCCACGGCGCATCTGGCGATCCGACGGCCCACGCAGATCGCCTGCAGCGCGCGCCGCGCCGCTTCCACTTCCGGCAGCTCTGGCATGGTTTCGGTTCAGGTTCAGCTCGGCCGTTGTGAGCCGGCGGTTCAGGCGGTTCGGTTTGGTTTTTATTGGTTGATTTGAGGCCGTTTGTTTGGCGCGCGGTGAGGTGTATTGTATGCTTTGTCTGGGATTTGAAATCCCGGATTATGGAAAAACCGGGAATTGAAATCTATCAATATATTTATTTATACAGATTTTGATCTAGGATAGTAGGGTTAATATATAATCCAAGATTATACGTCTCGTTTTGAGAAATGAATACTATGGTTATATTGAATGATTTTATCTGTTACAAACAATTAGTCTTAATTCTTAAAATAATATAATATCAAGCACAAATAAATTGATCATGAGTCTTCTCATATCACATAATTGGTATACACACTTTTACTTGTATAATTACGCAAGAATCATTGAAAAAATGAATACTCTGGTTTTATTAAATGATTTTATCTTGTTACACACAGTTACTCTTCTTACAAGAATAATATAATATAAAACACAATAAATTCAGCATAAATCTTTTCATATCACATAACTGGTATACACACTTTTACTTCTGAACACCCCCCGGAAGAAATCAACCACAAACAAACAACCAATAGCTCAAACTCAACTCTAACCAAATCAAATCAAATTAAATCAAATCAATTTCTCTTTCTCAACCCAAGAAACCAACAAAATCACCTCGCATTACAATCAATCCCATCCTTAACTCTCAGAAACACAGTGGCCGCACAATAATGCGCAACCGCGCCACAAATAACAAAAACGTGAAAAATCTGGTGACTGTGTCCTGCCAAGTCAAAGAAACCGGGCTTCCATCTTTCCGGAATTCTAGTCACGTAAAATACCGTACCGGTTAAGTATGATAAAGCCATGGCTGCTTCATAAGCTAGAGTTAGGTTTCGTTGCGGCTCGTCCCAGTTTACTATCGTCGCGTGGACAGCTGGCACGATTCCTGAAAATCCCATTCCCACGAAAAGTAACGCTCTGTACGTCCTAAACCTGGTATAGAAGGAAAAAAAGTTATTTGTTACAAGTGAAATTATTTGTACAAATGAAATCCGCCCCACAAAACCTCAAAATATGATGTATACAACTCGGAAATGTGAAATATCACGGATGCCTTTACAAAGTATAAGAAAACAATACAGACACATGAAGTTTCTTATGTTTCATATTTCATAGGGGCACATGTGATATTTTGAGAATTTACAAGGTTAATAATACACACGAAATAAAACAAACATCTTAACATTTCTTACTTACTTGCTAGTGCTCAAATGGGGATTGAGCAGTGTATAAACCGTGACCGCCCCAAACGCCGAAATGGCGCTCAAATAAACAAACTGCCAGTGAGGATCACACTCAAAGATATAATAAATCGGCGGAAAAAAAGACGCAACAATCATGACAGCTATACCAACATAATCTAGCCGGATTAAAAACAGGTTGAGGCGGTGAGAGTGGCAGCAGAGTAAATGGCAGCAGGAGCTGCAGAGGAGACAGAACATGGAGCCGGCCAGGAACACAAAGAAGGGCCATTGGGTGGAGGGAGCAGAGGGATTTGGTGTGGCGAAGGATTGTGTGGCCGTTGGTGTGTCGAGTGTTATGAAGGATGCTGCGCCCTGGATGGGAGGGAAAGAGTAGTGGTTGGTTAGTTGGTGAGTTAAGGGGACGTGTTGATGGTGTTGAGAGTTTTTTGAAATGATTATTTTTGTGATAAGCGTGCAGTTTATAGGGATTTTTTTTGAAATATTAGATGAATTTTTTAGTTTAATGTTTTTTTTACTAATTTTTAGGAAATATTTTTTGGTTTTAATATTTTTTTTAACAATTTAAAAGGAATTTTTTCGTTTTTCTTTTTTAAGGGCAACATGGTCATTTAGAAAATTTATTAACGGTGTTAACAAGTTTTGTTAGTTGGTTGAGAGTTGAATTTTGATTATTATGGTATTGCTAGTGTCTATGTCTTTATGAGACTTTATTTATTGATGGAAGTACCTAACTGCTCGATGTATTTAGTTATTAATTACATATATTGGGTAGGTTCAGATAGCTGTTGTGTACTAAACTATTACTATTATTATAACAAAGTCTGTTATTATGTCATTACTTTGGATTTTTCTTTATTAATGAGATATAAAAACTAATATGCAAACTTTATTAACTAAAATTTGAAATAAATGGAAGGGTTTAATTAAAAAATTTAGAAAACTTACAACTAAGAAGTTGCCCAAATTGGCAGAGACATTTTCCATTGCACTTGTTGCAAGAGACCTGAAATTTAAACACGTAATTTTATTAGCTTTAAAGAATATTAATAATTCATGATTCAAATTTTACAATAAAATAAATAACTAAATCAACAACATCAAGTTATAAAAATTACTAACCCGGTAATATGTTCAATAAATTCGGCAAATTGAGGGATATAATAGCTCAAGTGCAGAATCGTCAAGCCAAAGAAAAGGATGAAGCCCAATAAATGCCTAAATATAATACAACAAAATCATACATAGTAGTTTTAATTTTTAAATTAAAAATTAACCAAGTTACATGACAAATTTGCTTTCAGTCCATGAATTTTACTTATTCTTGCAAATAGAATACAAGTAACAGGGACCACATTGCACAAACAGATAATTCACAGGAAACAGAAAAAAGAAACAAATTTAAAACCAAATATCATCAATATAAACAATTCAAGTAGAACCAGTTAGTTTTTTGAGGCAAGTAGAACAAACCAGTTAGTTAGGGCCATTAAATTTCTGGATAATTATTAAATTCAAGGGACCAAATTGCTCAAAAACATAAAATTCATGGACGAAAATGTAAATAAAAGTTGGGAAAAAAAAGGTGCAGATGCTTACGTCCAAATGTTGAGGGTTTCATTGTGCCATGAAAACAGGCTGAGAAACGCATTTGCAATCGGCCATTCAGACCTGTAATAATTCAAAATAAACTCATTCTCCTTCATATAATCCGGCAATTCTTCGAACCTCAGCAGTCTGTACTTCTTCCTCTCTCCTTCCCTCTTGCTCTTTCTCCTCTTCCCTCTCTGCCCCTTCTCCTTCATTTGTTCGTGCTGCACCTCTGTTTCCTCTTCTTTCATGGTGTTTTAGAATTCTTGTTGATTCTTCTTCGTTCTCTCGCTTTTGCGGAGGAGAAGGGAGAAGAGGGAAGGTTTTAATAGAGAGAGTGACTAGTGAGTGAGAGAGACATTTTGGCAAAGAAATAGGAGAAATGAGAAATGAATGAGTGAAAAAATGACAACTTGGTGTTCTTCTGTTGGTTCTCCTGTTTTTCTGTGATATTTAGTTTATAAAATCCTGTGTCTGATCAATAATAAATCATATAATTTCTTTTCAATTCTGATCAATAATCCACTATATTTAAGTCAAATTATATTAATAACATATTATTCATATTATATTAATCTTTCAAATTTTCATAATGCTAATTTTTTGCATATATTGTAAAGAATTTTGTTGAATATATACGTAAATACTAAATACTAAAAAAAGTGGCCTTCAAAAAAGAAGTGGCTTTAAAAGAAAGTGCATTAAAAACATTGCAACATAATAAATGAAATGATACAGAAAACAAGTCAAGAGGTTTTTTGAGGGGTTGTTATTTATTTATTTCTCTGTTTGTTATTATTTATTTATTATTTTGTTTTTTGAGGGTTGATTGTTTTGGTTTTGGTAGGTCGATTTTAGGTCATTTAAGTGAGCAACTAACCATCCTCCCCCATCTGCCTTCATTTATTTCTCAGCCATCACGTTTCCTCCCTTTGACTCCTTCTCTTCTTTATTTTTCTTCCTTTTTTTAATGCCTGCAACAAGATACTTCTCCATATATTCCTAGTTTTATGTCATATTTTATTTCTTAGTCAAAGTTTATGTTGTGACTTGTTTGTGCATGTACTTTTATTTTGTTTTTCGTGTTTGTGAAACTAATTGACTTAGAATAAGTCTTAGACTCTTAACATCGTGTGTATCGAAACTTACAAATTAATTATTATTTATTTATCCAAAATTGACTAAGTCTTAATATTTCACCTAGTCAAAAGATCATGAATAACTCGCTTATTTATTAAATTAGTTCTCATGTCATGCTAATATGGCAAATTGTATGATTCTGACCATTACAACAGTAATGGTATTAAAGTTGCAGCTACATGACAACAACGTGATTTTGAAACGTTCATTGTTTTTACATTCTGTGGTTCAGATTTATTTATTTGTTATCTATTTTGTACATTCTGGTACCAATGTGAGTTAAATGTGGTCACTTTTCAGATAGATTTCTGTACCACTCAAAAAGAATCATTGTACCAAATTAACAGTTTTAAGTTGTTTTCATTGCACATCAACATCTTTTGGATATTGCAACATTATCCTCTTTAACTTTCCGATTATTGCATATAACTATCAACATTTAAAACGTAGCAAATAAAAACAAATGTGTTCGAAACAAAAACAAATAATCCTTAAGATTTCCCGGTTTGATTTTTTAACAAGGAAATTCAAAATTTCAGAAAGAAGTTCAACATAGATATTCGTTTGCATATTATTATTACTCCACATAAGGTCTTCTATACCTTAACTCCATATAAAACGACCACATAAGTAACATCTTATGTACACTCAAAATGTTCCTTCCATAGAAAGACATTCCCGCATGCATCATATAACCGACATAACATTTATTCACTCAGCCCCCTAAATTTCCCAAAATTCCAGAGGCCCAACATGAAACTAAACCAAAACGAAACGAAACCGCCCATTTCGCAAATCAGTCCTTCAGGACTCCAAAATTCTGCAACCCTAATTTAATATCACTTACATCTGATCCTTGTGAGTGATAAATATTAGGGCTATCAAACGCCACAACATCTTCAATAGGAAAAATCCTAGCCTGATGTATCTCGCTGGCAATTTTGTTAAAAGGCCCGTTCAAAATAATCGTTTTGTGAACTCCCCCAAGTAATCCTTCGTAGTCTGTGTCTCCGCTTGCACCCACAAATACCACCATTTTGGATAAATCTACTCCCCACCTTATGTACAAATACCTACAAATATACAAAAAAAAAATCAAGGGTGTAAAAATAAGGTTGTAAACTTATAATTTATATTTATTAGTTATTAAGATGAGTAAAGAACCTTAGGGCTTGAGATCTCGAAGCAAGAACAGGTATGACATGTAATTTCGTACCGTCATGACTGTACAAAATATGACACCTCAGCGCCTGAATCCTCATACTTTTCCTTAACTCTTTCACAGGAGGCACCTAACAAACAAAAAAAATACCAAAAATAAGCACATTTTACAAATATACACCTCAAAAACTTCATATTCCCAAAAATGCCCTTACCAGGCTAGGGTTTGTGACTTTAAACGCGAAACAAAAAGCCGAAGATCTATCTTCGTCTTTAAACACAATTTTCTCTTCTTTATCTCCAACTCTCTCTGTTTCACTAGCGGCCCACCGAATTAGGGTTTTTCTTAAACCCTCGCCGCCCCATTTATACTCGATCTGAGAGTGGTAATCCAAATCGAGAGCGAACGGCAATTCATGAGGGCTCAACATATCGTCATTATTATGAGTTGGATAGTACAAATCGGACCCGCTATTGCATATGAACGCATCGAAATCCGTGCTCAACAAACCGCCTGAAATTAAAAGCGAGTGGACTTCTGACATCGTCAGAGAAGTCGAGAGGATGAATCCGATTGACCCCGCTTGCCTCTCGTTTTGTACCGATTCAAAAATATTCTTAACTATTTGGACCAAATCGTGATTTTCCGCTGAATCTATCGCGATTATGAAAACATTTTTCCTTCTTCTAAGTGCAGGAATTTTACTGTTAGTAACAGTGTTATGGGTCTCTGTATTGCTAGAAGCAGAAACACTAGAGAGTTTTTTAATAACATTTTCCAGTTTACTCTTCCCACTTCCTGAATTCACATTTTCATCCCCGTCCAAAGAAAGCTTAAGATTCAGCGAAATATCCTTTATGTCCTTTAGTGAGTCGTTAGGCGAGTCCAGATCAGAATCGTTATTAACATTATCAATATTTTCGTCTGTGTTTTTCCACATGGGGTGTCTGGGTTTTAGGGTTACGATTTTGGAGAGGTAGGTTTTGCAGTGCTCAGGCCACGAGAACTGGTGGATGTTTTTCAGGCCGTTCTGACGGCATTTCGCCCATAACTGTTTGTCTGACACGAGCTTGTATAATGCGTCAGAAATTGCGTTTTGGTCGTGTGGGTCCACCAAGATTCCGTTGTCCAATACCTGTCGTGATTATGAAAAGTACAGGGGGTTATTTGAGTAATTGACACATTTTAAATTTGATTAAATGATATAGGTTGCATTTATTTGATTAATACCCTGTGAATATCGACGGGGCCTCCGTTCTTTGTTGCGACGATTGGTAAACCGTATGCAGAAGCCTGATAAGTGAAAGGGTTAAAAAATTATTATTGAATTATTTGAGGTGAAAAAAG
Source organism: Juncus inflexus (assembly GCA_024447665.1). Classification (NCBI taxonomy): domain Eukaryota; kingdom Viridiplantae; phylum Streptophyta; class Magnoliopsida; order Poales; family Juncaceae; genus Juncus; species Juncus inflexus. The sequence goes on from JAJHPC010000011.1 coordinate 1,036,349, forward strand.
AAAATTAGATAAATTTAAGGGAAATTATATTTGTATTATTTTTAGTTTACCTCAATCAAGGTGAGACCGAACGGTTCGATGAAAGCCGGATTTATAAAAACACCCTGCAAAAATAAATAAAAAGTAAATTACTAAATAATTCATACTCGTATTTGAACTCTCAAGTTTTGGAATTAAAATATGGGATTTATTGTTTTAATTTTACCTTAGTTTTTGCGGCCAGGCGATAAATATCAGGCACGTCAGACTGCTTGTGATGCTTAGGATAAGCAACTTGGCCGTATAAATCATATTTATCGATCAATTTAAGAACCGAAGTTAAATAACCGGAATTTGTAGCGGACATGTCGTCGATATCGTCTCGGTTCCCCATTATTAGTGTCTGTTGAATTTCATCACAAAAGTTTTAATAACTTAATAAAAATAAACAAATAATGAAATTTATGAAAAGATGTGTAAATGGAGTACGAGATTTGCGAGCTCTCTTAAAGGACGGCATTCACCAAAAGCTTTAACAAGAGTTGTAATGTTCTTTTTTGGATCGGGTCTAGCCAAAGCAAGAATCATCGGCTTCCTTGGATTTGTGAAAAACCTCATAACCTAATGAAATAGAGATAGTTAATCAAATATATTATTATTCAAACGAATAAAAATAAAGTAAAATAATGTCGAAAAGAAAGTCAAAACTCAAACCTCAGTCCAAATGGCAGGCGGATTGGGATCATCATGACCATCCAATTCACCCTCTATTTCCTCATGCGATGCAATATGCTTAAACTCCATTCCAGGCGGAATTACCTTAATAAATACAAAAATACAAAACCAAACTATTTAAAAAAACACAAAATTTTCAAAATCCCCCCACACTATCTTATATTGCAAAAACAAAAGAACAAAATTAAACCCCTCCATTCATAATAATTCCGCTCCCACTACTTCCCACTCGTACACAAATTTCCTAAAAACATAAGGGCCTTTTGCACAAATTTCTAAAACAGGATAAATGCACGGTCCGTCACCGTCTTTTAATTGCAATTTTGTCCTTGTACTACTGATTAAACTTTTCGGTCCTTGTACATTACAGAATTCCAAAAATGCACGGTTGCCATCCACGTTTCAACAAGGTCCATGGATCAAAAAGTTAATCAGTAAAACAAGGAACTAAGCAGGCACTAATCCCCTTATCAAAATTCCAAAAACTCCAAAATCTTAAAATTGTCAGCACTTACAGACATCCTAGGCATGAACCTTCCAAAACAGCTCACCCCCCTCTTAATCCTGGCCCTGAGCTTCCGAGCCAACACAAGATCAAACCCATTGTAAAGACTCCACTGCTCCTCGACCTCCTGCCTGGTGCTCGTGATCACCACCTCCGCCGCGTCCAGACACAGCTCCTCCCCCTCGATCCTCCTCATGATCTTGTACATGTGGTTGATCTCCTCCCTCGTCTGCCGGCCTTGTAAGTAGAAATAATAATATCAAGGAAATGAGAGATAGATCCGGATAAGTGATGAAATTGGTTGGGATGTATTACCCTGTCTGAGTAATTGGTCGAGCTTGTCGCGGCCGAGGGAGTGGCCGGTGAAGACCATGGGCACGTTGAGGGCGCCGGAGAGGAGGGCGGTGGAGTCGCCTGCGTCCGCGTAGTGCCCGTGGATTATGACTGGCCAGACCGGGGCGTCGGAGCCCACTTGCTCACCCAAAACCCTCGACATCTGTCAAAAATTGGAAAAAGAAAACAAGTATTGTTGGAGGTTGGAAAAGAACAAAAACTACGTTATTGCTGAAAATGAAAAAAACAAGAGAGCCCCTGCGGTTGGTTACGGACTAACACTGTTAGATTTTTTGTCTGATTATTTGAAAAAATACCGTAATGTCTAATTAGTGTCTCTCCGTCTTGAAAAAAAATGTTTGAAGTTGGTTAAAAATATCTTATTGTTTTCTTAATTAATTTAAGGAATTTTATTATAAATGAGTGAGAGAGATGTTAATTACCTTTAAAAAAATCATATTTCAAATATATAATAAAGAGAGAGATAGAGAAATGTATATTAATCAAGTAATTAAATTATAAAGCCAACATTGTTGACTTCTAACTAATTTAGTAGCAGCTTTCGCACAAATTTCCTATTTTAAAAATTCCCTTAACAGACCTGAATTATATGATTAAGAGCGCCATCGACAAACTCCTGCGTATACGGCCAGAGCTGCTCCTTATTAACATACTTATTCCTCGGCCCGAACGGAATTCTTATAATATACGCGCCGGCACTCTCGCCCGTCTCGGAGTTCGCGCTGTCGAGCGGAGCGAGCATCTCGATGGGCTCGGCGTAGCTCCAGTCGACATCTGGCGCCGAGATCTGACGCGTCAGGAGGTCCACGCGGTACACGCCTGGTGTCGCGCCTAGTGCCCTTGCTAGCTCCACCACGTATTTGACCTGACAAAAGAAGGAAATAATGTTTAGGGAGATTTAGTTAGGGCTTAAGGAGCAAAATATTGTATTTGATATTTGCCCCTGTAAGATTCAAAAGTGTACAAATTTATTGTTCCAAAACAATAAATATAAAATTTACACTTGTACAAGTCAAAACTAATCAAATCTACCCTTCAAATACTCAAAATATCATGTTTTTCCTTTTCTAAAAAATTGGAATTGGATAGATTTGACCCTTGTTCTAAACAAAAGGCAGTGTGAATTAGATTTCAGATAATAAATAACAAAACTAATTTTGATTTGACTCAAAAAAAAATTTGAAAAAGAATAAAAATAAAAATACCTGACCGCCCGTATCAGAATCGCGACCGAGCTCCATATTCTCCCCACGAATCAAACCGTGAATACTGCACATAAACAAATATCACAACATCAAAATCATAAATTCCAACTTTTCCAGGGACCCAACCGATATATTCACAACTTTTTTTACAGCATACCTCACAAGAACTATGTATAACTTTTTGTCCTTATGCTGGTTCGCCCAAGCATCTATCGCATCAATTGAACTGATCCGCGCCATTCTGCCAGCTCGTGTGCTGCTGTCACCATGTGCTGACGTGTCAGCACCTCGTGCTGACATGTCAGCGCCAGATGGCTCCCCTTTTTCTCCTTCTGACAGGTCTGACATGTCAGCAGTGGCTTCTCTTCGCCCTTTTTCTATCTCCATTCGCCTTTTGTGCTGTCTTAATGCCTCTTCTCCTTCAATCTACATTATTAATTAATTTATCATATTGTTTTGTTTGTTATGTTGAATAATACAGTGGTTAATTGTTCTAATAAATTAAAGTTTAGTTATGAAATGATTAAGAAAAAGATTATTTGACCTCTTTCTTCTTGCGAGCGAGATTCCAAATACGCCAGCACATATTCTCGAGCCGAGTGTTTCTCTCTTGTGGGCTCCGCATTGCAGCGGCCTAATTATCAGAAAATAATTATAATTAAACATAAGAAACAAAGAAAGAAACTTGGAAAATTGAAAAGTTCTTGGAATTGTGCAAAAATAGAAGGTTGCATGAGTATAGTGAAAAAATAACAAGTTGCATTTTTATTCAAGTTAATAATACGGACAAAAAGATCAAAGAGAAACTTTAGCAGTGATTTGGATTGAAAAATACTAAAAACAAATTATATAAAATCAAGATATGAATCGAAACTTAGAACTAAAATTATATTTTGCTCGCCACTCCTATAGTAGTCAACTTAAATAGTAAATACAATACTAAATACTAAAATATTAGAGATCTGAAATTCATTCTCTTGATGAAAAATCCCACCAAAACGATATCAAACTGGGGAAAAAATATGCTTTAATCAAAACTAAAAAGAATAGCAAAAAGAATCATCTTTCCGCACAAAAAATCCTCAAAATCAGCAAAAAAAAAAAAACACAGAAAATCCTCCAAAAACAACATCAATCAATCAATAAATCAAGAACTACATACACGGAGCCAGGTCTTGTAAAGATCGGTCTCATCGAAGCCGGAAATGACTTCCTCGACGAAGTACTTCTGCGGGCTGAAACTGCCTCGCTCCCTGAGAAGCAGCGAGAACTTCTCTTTCTGCTTCTCCTTCTCCCTCCCGTCTATCCCCTCCCCTTTCCCCACGTCCAGTATCGCCTCCAAGTAACTGTTCACCCAGTCGTTCCCCGCCATGTATCAAATCCCCCGATTTCTATCTAGTCTAGAAGAAGAAGAAGAAGAAGAAGGAAGGAGGAGAGCGAAGGACGTTCTTTTGCTCTTTTAAATTCTATCTAGTCATAGAGTAAGAAGGAGGAGAAGAGTGAAGGATGTTCTTTTTTCTCTTTTGTTTGATTTATTATCTATCGTGTTGATGTGGAGTGTAACTGGATTGTGGGAGCGGTAACTGTCTGTGACTTTGTATAGAGAAAGAGAGAGAAAAGAGAGCGAGCGCTGGTGACGAGGAATCTATTGGAGCACTTTTACAGACTAGTCCTTTCTTTATTTTTTATATTATTCTTGGTCATGTAATCTATTTTATTTATTATTTATTTTTATATATTTTTATATTCTTTCATGAAGTATATTATTTTTTATATTATTTTTATATTTTTATTATTTTTCATGAAAATAGTCCTTCCAAATATATTTAGTTACATTTTGTATATTTTTATATTTATTTTTGGTCATTCAATATATTTTATTATTTTATATATTGTTTTCATGAGTGTATTTATTTTTTATATTTTTTTTATATAAATGCTTTCTTTGCGAAAATAGACCTCTTTGGTCATAGATAAGGTCCAAGGCATTCAATTCGTTTAGGCTGGATTTGTATAAAATATATTCATGCATTATATTATTTTCAAAATTTTATTTTTGTAATCAATAAAGTGTAGTTTTTAATGCATATGATTTTTATGTAGTATTTTTTATATTTTTTGATGGATCAAAGTAAAAATAGTATTAAATTATACTTGGGTGTCAAAGGGTGCCTTTTGGGACCATTTTCTATGTAGAGTTTGTTATAAAGGACTGTTTTGTAAAATGGCGCAATCTAGAGAGCTCTTGGATTCTCTCCAGTTCAATATATCTAATAATCTCCAGTTCAATGTTGCTGATATTTTTCAGGAAGGAAAATATTGTTTATCTGTCATAAAACTGGAGATATTTATTCACAATGAATGTTCGGAATAAAGTTACATTGTTTTTGTTGACTAGTTAATGAAAATAAAATCTTGAAAAAGAAAATAATGATATCTAAATGAGAGATATGTATTGAGAATGTGTGGATGGAAGAACAAATAATATTCCGTAGGATAATGCTCTTTTCCCTTGGAGTGCGGATCATAATTTGGTATACATATTTCTTATCTTTTTGTTTTACATATGCTTGGAGGCATTTGAACTTGTAATTAAAATTAGAAAATATAATCAATATAATAAAAAAAATAGTATATTGTAATTTAATGCTATCTAATATTCCATGTTTGAAAACAATTCAACGAATATACGTGTGACTCATGTCGATGTAGAAAAATAAATATGTATAGTTAATTAAATAAAGAAGGGAAGTTAATTTAATGGAATTGATTTATTAGCATCATTTCCAAGACAAATCGTGTAATTTACTGATTGGTCCACAAGTAAAAGAAGCAAATAAAGAATCATACTTCAGATCTACAAATATTGAAAAGGTGGAGTGATAATAGATTGACACGTAGAAGGCTTTGCTTTTAAAATTCAATTAATCATCTTTTGCCTAATCATGTTCACTCATGTAAGCATTTCAATCAAACAGATCACTCACAATCTTTTTTTTATATTATTATTGTTCATGAATACTAACTCTAGTCCAAATTAATTAGTACAATATATTTCCAATTCAACCATTCTATATATACATACTTATTGCCTTATTGGTGATTCTCAAAATATATTTTTTTATTTTACTGGAAACAATATTCGTATTATAAGTTATGTTGCGTATGTTATGTTCCTGCACCAAACAAAACAGAGTTTGTTATACAAAAACTGAAATAGACTTATCTTGGCAACCAAACTTTATAAATAAAAAATACATAATTTTAGAATCATTTCATATTTCAAGTTATCCCACGTACATGCAAATTTAATATGAATCAAGACACAAACAATATATTACATGACAGATCCCTCAATAATAAATACAGATGTTTCTTCAATAAATTTTAATTTATTTTCTCACCAATTTAAAATAAATATATTTTGCAATTTCAAACCAAAATCTCCTCAAATGATGCGATCAAACTCTCTCTCCAGAAACGGTTTTTCTTCAGTCTCCTCCTCCTTGTATTGCTTGCCCTACATTTCAATTTAAAATAAAATAGAATAAAATATGAAACATTATTGCTAGTAGAATATTTCCAATTTGTCCATTTCCTAACAAACTGAGAGACCTTGTTTCGTACCAGAAACACAAACCAATGATTAATCAATCAATCGCTTGCATGAATTGACTTAACTCCCACAATAAAAATAAAAAATAAAATATTAATTAAAATTTCGCACTAACCAATATTGATTATGAAACACGACAAAATCAGTCGGCACGTTTTTCCCCTCATCGTTTCTGTTCCACTGATACAAAGCATGAGTTTTGTTTTTTATTTCCAAAGTTGAGTGACCGTAACTCGCCTCTCTAAACGCCGAATAATCAGGCTGCGGATCATAAAACCTACAAAAAACATCAAATAAATAATTTTACGCAAAACATAACTAGTTTAAATTAATTAAATATTATTATATTATTCTTACTTAGACGCAAGGCCTTCCTGATTCCCACCATCTCCAACCGTGATGTAAACGGGGGCCCACTTGTCAGGCACAGGGTACCGATTCCCACTCGTTATATTGTAATTAATATTCGATATGCGATACTACAATCAAATAACAAAATTAAAAAACCTAATTAACTCAAAAATTTTGAGCATTTTTCTAAAATTTTGGAAATTTTTAATGTACGGAATACGGATTGTTCGTAAGCATGAACATGGCCAGAAAAGACCAACTCAACTTTGTACTTGTTTAATTTTTCTTCTTGTGCTTTGTAATTTATTTTTTTATTTTTATTTTTTGATTGAATAGAGAGAGCTCTTTGTCCCACTTCTATTTTTTATGCCAATGGGAATTGAACCCACAACTTATGGTTTGTGATGCTTTGCACTCAAGCACTAGGCTATGAACCCATTGGCCTTGTGCTTTGTAATTAATTACCTAAAACTTCCAACTCCACTTTTTAGTAAATATATCGCTAAAATGGGCTACTAAACTTTAAAAAAAATACACAAAAAAATTCCAAAGTTCCAAAATATCAAATTTTTTAAACTTACGGATCGTTCGTAAGCATGAACATGGCCAGCAAAGACCAAGTCGACTTTATACTTAACGAACCAAGGCTCAAAAACGGCTCTCATGCTTTCTCCCTCCATATAATGTGCCTCGTTAGAATTATAAATCGGCGCGTGCATTAAAATTATGAGCCACGGCGTTTTTTTCCCTGTCCACTTGCTTTAGTTCTTGCTTTAACCACTTCCATTGGGGCGTGTATTTCACTAAAATGTTAAAAAAGAAATGGTAAATAAATGAAGAGAAGTTTGCAGAAATCCCATGCTTTATGCCAAATTTGCAAAAAAGCCCATACATAATTCGAAATTGCAAAAAAAAAAACCCTGCACTATTGCCAAAATTGAGAAGAACAAAAAACTAGCGTTACTTACAAACTAACGCCATTGATTTTCTACTGTAATTATTTTTAAAAAAATAATAATCAATCTCTCTCACTTGAAAAAAGTTATTAAAAAAAATCTAAACTTTAATTAAAGAAATTCTTGAAGTTTAAAAAAATCTTAAAGCTTAACTAGTCTTTCTCTCACTCTAAAAAAAAAAAAATCTTAAATTCCTAAAGTCTAATTAAAAAAATTCCCAAAGTTTTCTGCAACAACGTAGGGCCTTTCTTGCAATTTCCACTGACCAAGGGCTCTTTTCCAATTTCGGCATAATGCAGGGTCATTTCTATAACTTGGTTAAAACTGAGGAGTGGAGATTGGACTGGAGAGGAAAGTACCAAACGGAGAGTAACTGGAGAGGATGATGATGTGTGCTGATGCGCGTCGGATGGAATACCAGAGCGGCGAGCTGCTGTTCGATGCGCGATGAGGTGTCGCGTATCTGTGCAGAAACGGCTTCATTGTGTTCACCTCTCCCTGAAAAAAATATTATTTTAATTTTTTAATAGTTTAATTATTGGGTTATTATGTAATTATTTGAGGGGGGAATGTAAAAATATCATGTGTATAGTTATAAAACACAAGTATTATGTACAGTTGAATACCCCTCATTTCCATATGTTTCGAAAAATTCCAAACGAACCTTGATTATGTAAAAACTAAAAAGGGTAATTTACATATTTGTTTTAAAAAAAATAATAAGATAAAGTGTACTCATGATATTTCTTATGTTTTGTAAGGGCACCCATGATATTTAAGGTATTGCAGGGTCACACATGAAATTCCCTTCCGCCTTGTTTTTCTACCCACAAAACAAAATAACACAAAAAGCCTTCATACCATTCTAATCAACAAACTTCTTAAAAAAAAAAAAAAAAATTTAAAAAAAACAACTTTCTTCCTTATCCTTACCAAATCAGGGCGGTACTCAATCTCGTGATTGCCAGCTGTCCAGATCCAGGGCTGGTACGCACAACTAACCTCCACAAAGCGGGCCCAGCTGTCCCACCTTATCCCGTCGTTGTGCGCGTACCTGTCGGCGTACGATAGGTCGCCCACGAACAGCACGCTCTGCGCTGATGACTGCATGTAGTGCTGGAGTGTCGACAAAGAATTGTACGTCTGGCCCAAATCACCTGGTGAAAAGGAACAAAGAACGGAATTTTGTAAAGATAACCCTGTGGTTTTGGGAATTTGTGAATTGGCCGACAGGGCACGGAGAAATAAATGACACACTCTGCCCTTCAGACTGTATGTAGAGCTGGAGGGTTCAGAGTGAATTGTACGTCTGGCCCAAATCACCTCGTGAAAAGGAAGAAAGAGCGGAATTTTGTGAAATGGCCCCTGTGGTTTTGGGAATTTGTGAATTGGGCCAACAGGGCAGAGATAAATAACACACTCTGCCCTTCAGACTGTATGTAGAGCTGGAGGGTTCAGAGTGAATTGCATGTCTGGCCCAAATCACCTGGGAATATAAAAAGGGAATTTTTTAAAAAGATCCCTGTGTTTTATGAAATTTCGGAAAGGCCCCTGTCACCATCGGAAAGGTCAGATTTAACCTGGGGTCAGGAAGTAAAATTTTATTTGGTACAAAAATAATACTCCATGCCTGTCCAATTTTTCTTTTGTGTTTTCTGTGAAAGTTGAGACAGTACTATGTGAGAATGTGAATTGAAATAAATATGTGTTTTATGTATTGAGAATGTGTGAGAAATTTGATTCGGTGAGGAAATATTTTTAAGAGTGAAAGAAGGAAAAATGGACCTATAATGCCGAATTTGTAAGGCGCGTCAGGATCGAGAGCTGGAGGAGTTTGGAACCAGAATTCACGCGCTGAGTCGTCATTGCCAATTTTATAGTAATATTTCGTATTATACTGAAATTAAAAAAAATACATATAACAAAAGGAAAGTTTAAAATGTTGAATTTGAATATGATGAAAGTTAGATAAATGGGAGAAAATAATGGAAACTCACTTCAAGGCCTTCGACAAGGCAGTGGTGTATAAATCCAGATTTATAATCGAAAAATGTATAATTTCTATAATCTCCTTTTGCTTTCAAATTATTTTCATTTTTTTCAGTACCGTAAAATACTTCACTGGTACCAGGCTCGTCAGGAGTAACCCAAGATATTATTACAGCTTTTCCATCATAGTCACCTTGCGTAATATGCACCTAGTTTCAAAATAAATAAATAAATATATACCTTTTTTTATATTTTTTTACTTTTTTAATTTTTTTGGTAAAAAATGATGAAGTACCTGTTGAGGGGCATTATAACCCTTTGGAACTGAAAAAACTTCATTGTCTAACGGAATATCATCAGATGGAAATTCGGTACGGACAAATGAACTGGTGCGGCCAGAAATAGTATATTCGAAAAAGAATTGAAGGAAAAGAGAAAATATAAATATGCGTCCCAAAATACTCTCCATGGATTTTTGATAAGTAACTTTGAGCTCTCAGCCTGAAAAAAAGAAAGAAAAAATCATTTGCTTTCAATTAATTAAGCTATAATTCGTAGCTGAGTAAATTAACATGAAAAGGTACAAACTTGGAATAGGGCCTGGAATTATGCCAAATTCCAGGAATAATTCCAGCATAAATTCCCAATAGTTAAAGCTAGAACTTAGTTTCAGTTACGTAAAAGTCATGTGGTCTCAAACTGATCCAAAATTAGCAACCCTTTAAGGCATGCATATATCACATCACTAAAGAATTAAGATAAAGGTGAATAGTCTTTGTCATGTTAAGTTAGGTGATCAGATTCTTAGAAGGGCTTCAGGATTAAAAAATCAATTTCTACTCCTAATCAAAAGCAAAACCTCTGAATTACGACTGATCTTAATACTTTTGCCCCCATCAGATCCATAACCATCTCTCTCAACACTCAACATGCATCACGCACTAGAAAAAAAATCCCAAATTGAGCTAATCCAGACAGAAACGAAACATGAAAACATCTAATTTCAGACTATAAGACTAAAAAGATATCAAAATCGCTTACACTGGCGAAGCATTTGCAGTTCGCTATTCAGCTCAAAGCGAGAGGAGAGGAGATTTGCGTGGCAGCGAAATTGTCTAGGTGGCAACAAAGGAATTTTAATACGTGTAATGTAATCGTACTTGGTCAGTTGGATGGGACTAATCACTGAATTGTGGGTCCCTGAATATCCTTGGATTTGAATTCCAGGTTTTCAGATAATTCAGGATTTGATTTCTCGGAGGGTCATTTCTGAAAAATATCCCGTAGGAAGAATACAAGCATCCTCTTCTCTTCACGATCTCCTTTTTCCGATCTTTCTTCTTCGAGTGAAAATGGCGAGATCCTTTGCGTACTTCGTCTCAGTTTTCCTCGTTGTTTCCATCTCTTTCATATTCTCTCCGATCTCAGCTTCTCCTTATGGGTACGCCTTCTCTCTTTTATTAAACTTTTTGAGCAATTCCGATTTGATAAGTGTACTGTTGACCCTAATTTGGATTTAATTTACTTGTTTAGGTCTGGAGATGGATACGCAATTGCTGGACGGATCAAGCATGATTGTAAGTATATCGTAATTAAGGCCTGAATCGTTCATATACTTACTCTAAGCATAAAACAAGCTTAGAAATTGAAATCTAATTGATTTGTATTAGCTCTGTAGCGTGCCTGATTGGTACGGAATCCAAATTCTAGACTGAACTTTATCTTAATTGAATCTTGATATTAAGTCTAGACCAAATTCTCTACTAAAAGAAAATAAAAGGCATCCTTTTTATACCAGTACTTCACCCGATAGATCAAATAGTACATATAAAACGAACCTAGTAATTCTTTTTGAAAATTAGTCTGCGGTGAGTGAATCTAAGCTTTCTATTATTTATTTTGTTATAATCAATAAGTACTTCAAAAAATGCATAGTTTTTATTAATTATAATTATCATTTTTATAACAGCTGTGGGACCCAAAGTATTTGGCCAATCTCCAAAATTATCACAAACAAAAGTGATACTTAATGGCGGCCAAAGAGTTACATTTGTCAGACCAGATGGTTATTTCTCATTGTATGTTTTTTCTCTTATATTTTATTAATTTACACTCAAATTTTATCTCAATTTACCCTCTAATTTATGAAAATAATTCCAGTTTTATATGAAAGAAATAAAAATGGAAGTTACTTAAACGTAAAAATTGATATTATTTAATACTTAATTTTAATTTTCCTTGATGTATTATTATAAGTCATGATGTGCCAGCCGGGACTCATTTGATTGAAGTTTCTTCCATGGGTTATTTCTTCTCACCTGTACGTAATTTAATTTCGTCTTATTTTGAATTTTAAAATTACAAAAAAGTAAATAATTATAGTTTTTTTATTTATTTATTAATCTTGTAATTTAGGTGCGTGTTGATATCAGCGCGAGAAATCCTGGTAAAATTCAAGCAGCTTTGACTGAGAATAGAAGAGTGCTAAATGAACTTGTTTTAGAGCCTTTGAAAGAGGAGCAATATTATGAGGTATTATTTATTTTTTTATATCTTCCCAGCCTTTCTTTATTATATTAACCTTGTAAATTTTCTAAAATATACTTCCAAATAATATATTTTTTTTATTATTTTTCTTTTCAGATAAGGGAGCCATTTTCAATTATGTCAATAGTGAAAAGTCCAATGGGATTAATGATCGGTTTTATGGTTCTTGTTGTTTTCATTTTCCCCAAAATGATGGAAGGCATAGGTACAAATATTTGATATTTATTTCATAAATAAGTAATCTGAGAAATATTTTATTATTTTAATATGATATGATTTTTTACTTTTTGTGCAGATCCTGAAGAAATGAAGCAGGCGCAAGAACAAATGAGACAGCAAGGCATCCCTTCTCTCTCTAGCTTGGTTGCTGGAGCTGCTGGAGCTGGAAGGAATTAATTGTAATTTTGGTTAAATTCTATGTTTAATAGGAATTTATAAAGAACATTTGTGTTTTTATTTCTGGCATTGCCATTGTTTTTCCTTGTTTTTGTAGTAATATGACTAGGTTTATTTTTTTCAATTTTATTTTTTAGTATTGCTGAAATGAATGTGTAATTTTGATTTGTTGCGGTGACTTCTTTTTATTTATGAAGTCTCAAATTGACTGTCTTCCACTTTTACTTATGTCTGGTCAGTGAATTGTACTGTGGTGATAAACAAATTTGATGTATTTTTTGTGCATTGTACAAAATTTTCTCTCTATTTTCTCTTTTTTTTATATTTACTTGATATTTTGGGAGTGAAAATGGAAATCCATCGTTATTGTAATTAATGCATGACAGATATGATTGTCTGTAGGTATCTTAAACAAAACTAAAAGCAAATATGCGGCAGAGAATAAGCATCTTTATTCCACAATTCGAGGATAACTCGAAGAACTTATTCCCCAAATTATTGTGGTGAAGGAATTGAGTTGTTGATCCTCTTATCCAGTCTTTTTCTTTCTATCCAGTGATCTTTTTCTCTTCAGAACTCGGATGTTACTGATATTATATTTCTTAAATGGTTATATCATTTTTATTCGCGTCACATTTTGAGTCATTGTAGTATTATTTTTTTTATTTAAAAATGCCTGGCAAATATAAATTTGATTAAATCACTGCGATCTTGTCTGATGATTAACATGGTGAGAGAGGGATCTGAAAGAGAATCCTATAAGAAGATAGTGATACCAACCTATGTTCTTGGACTGCTGAGCAGTGCACATTTTCTCAGTTTCTTCACGTCTCCAGCCTGTGAAATTAATAATTATAATGATCTTCATGTACAAAATGACCCAAATATGCGAATGGTTAAAAGGCTGTTACAATCTTCTCTACTACAAATGGAGAGAGCAGATCAAAGCAGAAGTTTCTAGTTTTAACCTTCATCTTGTGCCTCACCTTGCAAAACCGAAACAACAATTTATTTATTTATTTTGATGAATTTTGGAGAGAGCTTGTAATATCCCCTTTCCAAATGAACGATGTAGCATGAAATAAATCATCCAAATTTAGAATATGACATTGTTCTGACGTGTTATCGATGAATATGAATTTTTTTATATAAATCAAATACAAATAAGGATAAATACAACGTAATGACCATACTAAAACATTTATTCAACAAATTTTCACATAAACAACAATTAAAAAAAATCACATAAACTGCTCATTAGCATCCACATCAGTGAGTTCACTGAAGCACTTTTAACCTCGGTTTGACACGTGTAAATACCCCTCACGGTCCATTTTTACATTCTTCTACGCAAGAGACTTTTTTAATTTTTAACTAACAAGAAAAGAATGGCGCGTATGTAGAAGGACGTAGAATTGGAAGTGAGCATGCACCTACATGATTGCTCTCAGTAAATTGACACTTTTACCCCCGTCTCTCTTTCTCTCTTCTCATATATAAAACCGATCCTCAGTTTCCATTCTCTCAGCTTATCTCGTTCTCACTCTCAGTATCAAAGTCAAAAGACCAAGAAACAAAAACGAAGTTCACGACGAAATATCAAATATGGGTTATGCTTTACTGCCGGAGTTAGGAACAGAGATATTAATACCGATAGCTGCTGCTGTGGGCATTGTTTTCTCACTCGTGCAGTGGGTTTTGGTCTCCAAGGTGAAGCTATCGCCGGCGTCCGGCGGAGGGGATAAAGGCGCCGATGAGTGCCTGATTGAGGAAGAAGAGGGACTAAATGAGGACAGTGTTGTTGAGAAGTGTGCTGAGATTCAAAAGGCCATTTCTGAAGGTAATGGTTCTTTCTTTATGTTTTTTTGCATGCATGAGATTGAAAGTTGAAAGTTGAAATTTGAGGGTGGGTGGAGAAATAAGTTTGATTTCCTTTTGGATAAATATATTTTTTTTGTTTTGTGAATTTGATGATCATATTGAGAATCAAAATGCAATTACTGAAGGTAAAAGGTTCTGTCTTTTTGGGTTTTCTTGCGCGTGTGCCCGTTTAAAATTGGAAATTGGAAATCTGTACTATATATAGATAAGGAGGCAGGAGCACACGCGCACACGTATCTATAGTTAGTAAACATTGAAACTAGCTGATTTTGCATATATCTATAGTATATAGATACAGCAGATCTAAGTCTAATCATAATTTTGAATGCCATCAGCTAGTTTACTAACTAATTATGATTAGACTTAGATCTGCTGTTTCTGAATTGCACATTGACAATGAACAAGTTAACTCATTATATTCATGTATTAATTAATTACTATTGTGGGTGCTTTTTTGCATTTACTCTGTCGTCACTTGTTAGTATGTCTACAAGCATTATAAATTCTCTCCAATTTTTGTAATTGGAGATCTCAATTTTCATAAAACTGAAGAGGATCAGACAGGGGCGGAACCAGGAACAAAACATAAGGGGGCCGAGACCGAGACGTGTCAAAAACAAAACACCTAATATAATTTTTTTTTTGTTTAGCGCATTATCTATATTGAAAAAAATGACTGAGAATCTCTCATTTATACATAATTTATCTAAAAACTTTATGTATTTAATAACTAAAAAAATATTCTCTATAATTTTGTCCAATTTAATACTTTACATAATCATTATAAAGTATAACTTAGTGCCTAATCATAATTCAATCTTACAAACAAGAGTAGATTCACACGAAGTATATTAATTTAACAAAAAATAATATTATAAAACTTTATTATTGAATTTTCAATAGAATATAATAGTTATAGTTTTGAATTTAAACACAACTACTACCATAACCTTATAAGATATACATAATTTTCAAATTTTTAATTTAAAAAAAGAAGTTAAAAAGGTAAATTTTATGTGTAATTGAAAACAATTATTTATGTTTAATATCTATGAACAATATATAGTAATTTGGATAAATAAAATAATGGATATAATATATTCAAATTTTTTAAGATGACAAGTGTAAAAATTAAAATTTACCTACATGACTAAGGCCTACAACTCTTATATTTTTCTCTCCTCATAAATCTCATATAGTGAGTTTTTCAGATGTCTCGTACAAATCCAATGGACTATATAATCAGTCTAGTATAATTTACATATTCATTTATCGTCTGCCATAAAGAATCATTTTAATTAAAAGAGATGTAACTGGGAGTGTCCGACTACCTTTTTGTTAGCTTTTTTGTTTTAGTTATATAACCCTACTATTCTTGTTATTCATTCAATATATTTACTTTTGTCATTCTTGAGAGGGGTCAAATATTAAGATGTAAGGACTTGAGTGAAATTATAAAGAACTAAAATAACAATTTCAAATTCATGGCCCCCTTATGCCACCGCTTACATCCGCCCCTGGGATCAGTAAAACAGACAATTGTGACTCTGTTTTCATTTGTTAAATCATGAATTAGAATAAAATTTGGTCACTTCTGTTTTTCTTTCTATTAGTTTACGTCACTAGTCACTACTTTGAAAGATACTTATTAAAACGATAATTATTATTCATTTTATTTTGTGGATGCAATGCAATAGCTAGCATAGTGAAAAGAAAAAAAAAAAAAGAGAATTATTCTAAAAAACTGCTTGATAAGGCTAAAATGTAGATATTTTTTGGGTGGTCAGAGATAAAGTGCTAATACTGGGGTCCTCTTTTGAAAGATTATCTCTGCCTAAAAACACTTAATACTCCACATTAAGCATAAATCACGTGAATGAGAAAGCGCCACCTGTCCGAAATAACTAATTTAGTGACATGGCATGTTTTTGTTTGTTGGGTCCGCTATAAACCAGTGATGTGTATTAATTATTATGTTTGTTTAATGTGGTCCGTAGAATGAGCTTTCATAGGAAATGAGATGCTCCCCAAGCTTCTTTTGTTCTTTTCTCACCTACATTGAACTGAAAAATATGTTATCCTGACATAATGTGATGTGTTTTCCCCTACCCCACTGAACTGACTAACTTATCTAGAAGCCCAAAACAAGAATTCTTTATTGCAGTATTTTCTTCTTCTAAACTTTCTTTGCTCTTTTCTTACCTATTTGGAGCACAATTATCTTTCTACCCTTGGTTCTTTACTAGTGTATTAACTAATTTCTCTAGAAGACTAAATACGGTCTAATCAAATAATCAAATATACTTTTCAATTTTCTCCAACCATGTTGCAAGTTCTAACATGTATAGTACACTAGATAAAATATGTTTAAACATATCAAATTGAATTAATCTTGACAAAATAATTGATAACTGCTCTCTAACTCATCAGTGCATTTACCATTTACCTTTACAAGCATAATCTATTAATTAATCATTTACAACTACTCGGTTCAACAATTTCATTTTATTTAAATTTTGTTAACATTTTCTCATTTCTCAATCCAGGCGCGACGTCCTTCCTCTTCACGGAATACAAATACGTCACGATCTTCATGGTCATCTTCGCCATCCTAATCTTCCTCTTCCTCGGTTCCGTCGAGAGCTTCAGCACTAAATCCCAACCTTGCACATACAACAAATCCCAAATGTGCAAACCGGCCCTCGCCAACGCTCTCTTCAGCACCATCTCCTTCCTCCTCGGTGCCATCACCTCCTTAATCTCCGGCTTTTTAGGAATGAAGATCGCTACTTACGCCAACGCCCGAACTACTCTCGAGGCCCGAAAGGGCGTCGGAAAGGCTTTTATCGTAGCATTTCGGTCCGGGGCTGTTATGGGGTTTTTACTAGCCGCTAACGGGCTTTTGGTGCTTTATATAACGATTAATTTATTTAGGATTTATTACGGGGAGGATTGGGAGGGGCTCTTTGAGGCGATCACGGGGTATGGACTTGGGGGCTCTTCGATGGCGCTTTTTGGGAGAGTTGGGGGGGGGATTTATACGAAGGCCGCTGATGTCGGCGCTGACCTCGTCGGAAAGGTCGAGAGGAATATTCCCGAAGATGATCCTCGAAACCCCGCCGTAAGTATCATTTCCATTCCTTTTCTTTTTTTTTTTAATTATATTATGATGTGTTTATCTATGTATCTATAGATTTGTTTTTTTATTTTTTCTTTCTTTATATTATTTATTTATTTAATTATTATTTAATTTGTATATTACTTATTATTTATTTAATTATGTTATTTATATTTATCTATTATTATTATTTATTTAATTATAATAATATCTATTATTATTTATATTTATATATTAACTTAATATTATTTATATTTAATTATATTATGATTTCTTAATTTATTCATTTATGTATATTATACATTATGATCTATTTATTTATATTTATTTGTACATTTATTTATTTATTTTCGACTAGGTGATTGCGGATAATGTGGGAGATAATGTGGGAGACATAGCGGGAATGGGATCGGATCTCTTTGGTTCATACGCTGAGTCATCATGCGCGGCTCTAGTCGTAGCCTCGATTTCTTCCTTCGGAGTCAACCACGACTTAACAGGAATGTTATATCCACTTCTCATCAGCTCAATGGGCATCGTAGTTTGTTTGATAACCACTCTTTTCGCAACGGATTTCTTTGAGATTAAAGCGGTGAAGGAAATCGAACCGGCGCTGAAGAACCAGTTGATTATTTCGACTGTGTTGATGACGGTTGGGATTGGGATTGTTAGTTGGGTCGCTCTGCCGAGTAGTTTCACCATCTTTAATTTCGGCGTTCAGAAGGATGTTAAAAATTGGTACGTACTTTTTGTAGCTTGAAAATTTATATTATTTTAAATATAGTTTGATTTCTTGCGGCTGTCTCATTTTTGTAAATTTTCAGGGAGTTGTTCTTCTGTGTGGCAGTTGGTCTTTGGGCGGGTCTCATAATTGGTTTTGTAACTGAATACTACACTAGCAATGCGTACAGGTACATATAACATTAACACCCATATCATCATTCCTAAAAGGTATTTCGGTGACTACTTGCATATCTACACTAAGCTATTGTAATCATAATCTACTTAAATACACTAAATCTCTAATTGACATGTACAAAATAGTTACGTTAATCTGATAACTTTTCTTGTTTTCAGCCCAGTACAGGACGTGGCGGACTCTTGCCGCACCGGTGCGGCGACCAACGTGATCTTCGGCCTCGCACTGGGCTACAAATCCGTGATCATCCCGATCTTCGCGATCGCGGCCTCAATCTTCGTCAGCTTCAGCTTGGCAGCCATGTACGGCATCGCTGTTGCTGCTCTCGGCATGCTCAGCACAATCGCGACTGGACTTGCAATTGATGCGTACGGGCCGATCAGTGATAATGCGGGCGGGATTGCTGAGATGGCGGGCATGAGTCATCGGATTAGGGAACGGACGGATGCATTGGATTCTGCTGGCAACACTACTGCTGCTATTGGCAAAGTAATAACAAAAACCTTTTGTTTTTACTTATTTTTTTATTATTTATATTTACTTTGTATATCTTTTATAATTATTTTCTTTATATTTTTATTTATTTTTTATATTTTCTTCATGCGCTCTATTTATTTTTTAATATAAATTTTTATAAATAAAATTTATTTTTATTTATTATTTATATGCTTATTTATTTTATATATTTTGTCATGCAGTATATTTATATATTATAATATTTTTTTTGTCATGCAGCATATTATCATATAATATTATATTATATTTCAAAAACAAAAAGAAGAATCCTTCAACTAACTCTCATTATTTTCATTTTCAGGGTTTTGCGATCGGATCCGCGGCCCTAGTCTCCCTTGCCCTCTTCGGAGCATTCGTGAGCCGAGCCTCAATCTCAACAGTCGACGTGTTAACTCCCAAAGTCTTCATCGGGCTCATTGTGGGCGCAATGCTGCCCTACTGGTTCTCCGCCATGACGATGAAATCTGTGGGATCTGCCGCTTTAGAAATGGTGGAGGAAGTCCGGAGGCAGTTTAATACTATTCCTGGGTTATGATACAAGAAAAAATATCATCTCAGAAAATATCTTTAACTTATTATTGTTGCTAAATATGTTAAGTTTGATATAACAACAGGTTGATGGAGGGGACAGCGAAGCCGGATTATGCGACGTGCGTTAAGATCTCGACGGACGCGTCGATTAAGGAGATGATCCCGCCTGGCGCGCTTGTGATGCTTACGCCACTTATTGTGGGGACGTTGTTTGGGGTTGAGACTCTTTCGGGGGTTCTTGCTGGGTCTCTTGTTTCTGGCGTTCAGGTTTGTGTTTGGTAGTTTTTTAATTAGTTATTTGTGTAAGAATGATGATAGAGAGGAAATTGATTAGTTATTTATGCAAATATTTTGATCAATTTTGTTGGTTTCGCAGATTGCTATCTCGGCGTCTAACACCGGTGGAGCATGGGATAATGCGAAGAAGTACATTGAGGTATTCATTCCTTTTTACCCTAATTAATTAATTGTTTCCTTGTATATTATATGGAGAAGATTAAGTCATATAAAATAGAGCAATTTAATAAAAGATATCGTTAGACTGAATTACTTGGCTAAATTTTAATATATCGCCTTAAACTAAATAATTATATTGGATCAGTATATCATTTAGACAGGTTAACTAGAATCAATTATTTTTTGTGTTCAGGCTGGAGCATCAGAGCATGCGAGGACTTTGGGTCCGAAAGGATCGGACCCGCACAAGGCAGCTGTAATTGGTGACACGATAGGTGACCCTCTAAAGGACACGTCAGGCCCGTCTCTCAATATTCTCATCAAGCTCATGGCTGTAGAATCCCTAGTCTTTGCTCCCTTTTTCGCCACCCATGGCGGTATTCTCTTCAAGTACTGGTAAGAAGAGAGAGAGAGAGAGAGAGAAGAAACATGGATAGAGTATTCGCTTTTATTTTTTTTGGTTGATTATTTTGTTTGGTTCGAGGAAGAGTGATCAAGTCGGTTATTGTTTAATTAATCTTGTGGTTTTTGTTGTATAATTGAGTTTGTGTGTACGCTGCTTTGGACGAGGAGCAGAAAATTTTCTATTGTGAGATATATGCTCTACTTGTAATTTTGGTTTTGGCCATAGGGTGTTCTTGATAAACTTTATAGGAAAACTATAACTTGCCCCCTCATTTCCCCACAACTTTATAATAGCTGTGATTGTGAAGCATTGTGCCTTGCTAATTTCCCATTTGCACCATATCTGTAATTTAGCAATCAGTGGTAAATCCAGCACAAATTTACAACATTAAAATTGTCAAATTTAGCAAGTTAAAATAACAGGTATAAAAAGTTGAACAACCTTTATTTAAAGAACTATAAAAATGTTTTCCAACTATTATCCTTTATTTTTTGTTTAATTAATCTTTTAATGGCCCATTAAGGCCCATAAAAACTCAAAAACAATGTTTAAACCTCCCTCCTAAACCCTCCCTCCACCAACAAAAACCCTCCTCCCTTCCGACAGCACACAAAACAGCAGCAATGTCGTTGATCGGATTGTTAGACCGAAAGTGAGAGCAGTGACGAGCGAGGTAAGTCCAAGAAGGAGAAACTTCAGATCCGCCTTCTTCCCCCTTCAGCCGTCTCTCTTTCATTAGATCGTGCTACCTCCTCCTTCTCTGCATCAGGTTTCATCCCACTTTTTCGATCATTTTTTTCTTAATTCAGAAGCTTGATTTGATTGTTATGCCGACTTTAAATGCCAAAGTCTAATCATTCCTTTTGCAACTTCTTTCTTCTTGTGTATGTAGGCCAAAAGAATCACGGAAAGAGGAATTATGACCAGATATGAAGATGGGTCTTCTTCGACGGAACAAAGGAAGGAATCGAAGGAAATCCCTATGGACATCATCGAGCAGATACTAATCCGACTTCCAGTGAAATCAATAATTAAATCCAAATTAGTATCCAAGCCTTGGTGCGCATTAATCTCTGATGCATCATTCGCACAAACGCACCGCAACTGGGGTTTTGGGTTCAGCCCTTATGCTAATGAGTATAAGATTGCATATCTCTATGATGAAAAGAACCCTAATCAGACAGTGTGCTGAGCCGAAGTGTTCACACTAGGAAGCGATATAAGCTCATGGAGAAAAATCGAAGGGCGTTCAGCTGCGGTGCCTTACAATCGAGCCATTAATATTGGTGCAGCCTTGTATTGGAAATTAAACTATTCAACTATTCTCTTCTTTGATCTCTCACAAGAGAAATTCGGACAAATAGAAGCTCCAAAAGAAAAGCACGAGAAGCATGAGTCCATAATTATGGATCTGAACAGACGGCTCCGTAGGGTTTCAGGTCTGAGTGGAATTATGAATTTATGGGCTCTAAATGAACTTGTAAAGAACAAATCTATTTGGACTCTTCTGCGTACAATCAAACCTTCGTTTTTGATTCGTGATGATGCTCCTTGGATGTTTTACATTCATAGAAACAAGAGAATCATAGTAGTATTTGATTCAAGACATGGACTAAGATACTGCCTTGATTTCATGGTAAAGAATGATAGTGTTGAAGTTGTGATATCTGGGCCTCATGATTGCTCAAATGTTTGGCTCAATACACGTGGTGCTTATGTTGAGAGTTTGATTCCCTTGCCGTAAGGGTAATAAATTGATAGTAGAAGAGTTTTGTTATGTTGTTTGTGATCAGATGTTTGCTTACAACAGATAATTTATGAAATATGCAACTACCTTTTTGTAGTAAAATGTTCTATTTTTATCAATCTTTTAAATAGAGTGTAGCGGCACTTGGCGTTTTGGGGTCGTTTAAATATTTTGTATATATCAACTAAAAATGGTGATTGACTAGTTGTAATTATTCATGTGTTGATTTATGTAAGTTATTTGTTTGGTTCGGTAATTGGGTCATGTCGGTATTGTTTCATTAATATAATGGCATTAATTTGTTCTGATGAGAAATTTTATCGTACATACAATTCATTGGAAGCTGACCAGCTTTTCCTGACTTATTTGGAATTCGAGACTTGAAATCGCTCCTGATTCTACATTCTTAACAATCCGATCCGAGAATTCAAATATAGGTCAGATAGTAGAATTTGGAAATTGCTAATTTAGAAACGGCAGTACGCACCAAAGTTGATAGATCTTGTGTATAAGGAAAATATATATGCCTTGCTAATTATTTTCCTTATATGCCATCCCAATGCCATATCTGCAATTTTAGAAAATCGAAGTTATTTCTTTTAACACCAGATCCATCTCCAATTTTAAGAAATCAAAATTGTTTCTGTTTACATCAATTTCCTTCTGTCTCCCAATTCCAACTACATTATATATTTGTCACATTCTTCTCATCCTGCTGTAAGGAGCAGTTTGCAGTGAGCAAATCGAAGGAGGAGAACTCAGATCTGTGTTCTTCTCCTCTTTATCCGCCTCTATTTCGTCAGATTTTGCCAGCTCCGTTCCTCTTTACTCTCTGCATCAGGTTCCTTTTCAATTTCTTCATCTCCTCAATCATATGTTTCTTTCTTCGAAAGCTTGATTTTGCTTGACCTTAAGCCATCTTGTAATTGTCCTAGCTTTGCCCAATTGCAATTTAAATGTCAAAGTGTAATATTTCCTTCTGTAATTTCCTGATTGTGTATGTAGGGCAAAAAAAATCATGGAAAAGAGAGCCATAATCACATACGAAGATGGCTCTTCTTCAAAGGAACAGATGGAGGAAACAAAGGAAATCCCTCTAGACAGAATTGAGCAGATACTAATCCGACTTCCCGTGAAATCAATTATCAAATCCAAACTAGTATCCAAGCTTTGGTACGTATTAATTTCCGACGCGTCATTCATACAAGCTCAACAAATATTCGTCAATAATAACCCTTCTCCTGATTTGATTTTTAATACCTTCTATATTGTTAAAATATATGGAAAAAGATCTTTCGGATGTGATCTTTGGATGCCGTGCCCTAAAAAAAAAAGATCTTTGGATACCGGAACCACTAGCAAACTGTAAACATCGTTTTCTTGTTGGATCATGCAATGGCCTTGTTTGCATGAATGGAAATGAAGAAATAATTGTTGTATGTAATCCCGCAACTTGTGAGTCCGTCTCTTTGCCAAATTCATATTTCCAAAATTGGTTTCAGCGGAAAAATTGGAATTTTGGGTTCAATTCTGATGCAAATGAGTATAAGATCCTGCATTTCCATGCATGATAACCAAAACCCTAATTACATTGGGTGCAAAACTGAAGTGTTCACACCGGGAAAAGATGTAAGCACGTGGTGACAAATCGAAGGAGGTTCACCTGTGCTGCCTTCTGTTCGAGCAATTAATATTGGTGCAGCCCTGTACTGGAACTTAAAGGATTCAATTATTCTTTTCTTTGATCTTTCAGAAGAAAAATTCGGACGAATAGAAGCTCCGAAAAAGAAGTTCCAGAAGTGTGAGTCTGCAATAATGGATCTTAACGGACAGCTCAGTTGGGTTTCGGTTTCGCCAGGTCGGAACGGAACATTGCATTTATGGACCGCAATTAATGAATCTGGAAAGAACAAATTTAATTGGACTTTTCTGCTTGCCATCAAACTTTCGGATTTTATTCGTGATGATGCTCCAAATTTGATGCTTCACTTCAGGCCAAGAAACAGGATAGTTATTCGAGATAGTGATCAAAGAAAAAGAAAATTCTGCTCCGTTGATTTCACAATAGTGAATGAGACGATTGAATATGCAACATCTGAGCTTGAGCTTGAGGTTGGCACACTGTTTTTTCTTTGCACTAGTGTTTATATTGAGAGTTTGATTCGCTTGTCACAAGTGTAATAAATTGACAGATTTTGTTATGTTGTTGTGATCAGATGTTTGCTTAAACAGATATTTATGAATTTATGCAATTATCTTTTTATTAGTAAAACATTATACTTTTTATCTATGTTTTAAATAGAGTGTAGCTGGATGGGCATAGCCATTTTAAGGTTGATCCAGCGATTATTGTGAATATTTTTCGTGTGGTTAATTATTTTGTTTTGTTAGGTGATTGAGTCATGTTGGTTATTCTTTAATTACTCTCGCGGTTTTAGCTTTATAATTGAGTTTGTACGTACTGTGTATAAGCTGATTTGCATGAGGAGCAGAAATTCCCTGTTAGATATAATTTATTCCTCATAATAGTGGTGATTATGTGGTATTCTTGATTTTTATTTATACTTAGTTTACCACTATGTGTTTTTTTTTTTTTTTTTTTTGCGTACATCACTACTATGTATTTTTCACCTTGGAGTCATCCATAAAATAAATGAGATTAATGATTGAAATTGTTTGATGCTGCAGTTCAATCAAATAAAAGAAAGTTAGTGATTGAAACTCTTCGATGCTGCAGTTCAATCAAATAAAAGAGTTTAAATATGGAGGTTTTGCAATCCAACTTCGGATTCCACACAACCCAAACCGCAGAATGACAAAAATTGAGAAGTCTTGTGTTGCGTATAAGTATTTTCCTTCTATGCCACATCTGCAATTTTAGAAAAACAAAGTTATTTCCTTTTAAGACGGATCTCTCTCCAATTTTAGCAAGTAAATCAAAATTGTTTCCATTTATATTGATTTCCTTCTGTTTCCCAATTCCTTGTATTATATATATGTCCACATTCTTCTCATCCTACCCTAAACCCAAAACCCTTACCAAAAATCCTCCTCCCTTCCACACGGTGATCGGGTTTCAAATCCTTCATCTTCCCCCGTCAGCCTAATCTCTTTAGTTAGATCGTGCCAGCATCATTCCTCTTTACTCTCTGCGTCAGGTTCCTTTTCAATTTCTCCATCTGTTCAATCATATGTTTCTTTCTTTGAAAGATTGATTTTGCTCCACCTTACACCATCTTGTAATTGATCTAGCTTCCATCAATAGCGAATTGCGATCTAAATGCCAAAGTCTAATTATTTTTTCTACAACTTCATACTTGTGTAGGTACGACCAAAATAATCATGGAAAGAGAGTCATCACCAAATACGAAGTTGGATCTTCTTCAAAATCAATCAAACCGAGGGAAGAAATGATACATATCCCTCTAGAAATAATAGAGAAGATACTAATCCGACTTCCAATGAAATCAATAATCAAATCCAAACTAGTATTCAAGTGTTGGTGCGCATTAATCTTGGACACATCATTCATACAAGCTCATCTTAAATCCGTCAATACTAACCCTTCTCCTTGTCTGATTTTTAATTTCTTGCATAGAGTTAAAATATATGAAAAAGGATCTCCCAAATGTAATCTTTGGCTACCGAAACCAATAGCAAACTGTAAATTTCATACTGTTGTTGGATCATGCAACAGCCTTGCTTGCATAAATGTAAATGAGAAAATATTTGTATGTAATCCCGCAACTCGTAAGTCCGTCTCTCTACCAAATCCATCTTTCGAAAATTGGTTTGAGTCGCGAAAGTGGAATTTTGGGTTAAATTCTGATAGAAATGAGTATAAGATCGTGCATTTCTATGATAACCAAAACCCTAATTACATTGGGTGCGAAGCGGAAGTGTTCACCCTGGGAAAAGATGTAAGCGCGTGGAGACAAATCGAAGAAGGCTCGCCTGTGTTTCCTATGGGTCGAGCTATTAATATTGGTGCAGCTATGTACTGGGAAATAATAAAGGATTCCATTATCTGGATTCTCTTCTTTGATCTCTCAGAAGAGAAATTCGGATGAATAGAAGCTCAGAAAGAAAAGCGCGAGAAGCGTGAGTCTGTAGTTGTGGATCTGAACGGACGGCTCTGTTGGGTTTCTGTTTGGCCAGGTCGGAATGGAGTGATGAATTTATGGGCTCTAAATGAATCCGAAAAGAACAAATCTAATTGGACTCTTTTGCGTAATATCAAACTTTCGGTTTTGATTCCTTCTTTGATGGTTGATGATCCTTCTCCTTTTATGCTTCGATACATTCCTAGAAACAAGATAATTATAGTATCTGGAGCAAGATACTGCTTTGATTTCATAATAAAAATTGATAGTGTTGAAGTGATATCTGGACGGGACTACTACTTGGGATTTTGTTTGTTCTTTAGTTACGGTGCTTATGTTGAGAGTTTGATTCCCTTGCCGAAAGTGTAATAGATTTGATCGTATGGATTTTTGTTCTGTTGTTTTATTTGCGATCAGATGTTTGCTCAAAGCAGATAATTTTTAAGTGTGCAATTAACTTTTCATTGTGTTCAAATGATATATTTTATTACCAAGTAAACTTAACATCCCTTTTTATTTCTGCAATATATGTGACAACCTAATTTGGATGAGAACTAATTAATGAATAAGGTGATAAATGAGCTCTTTCAAAATTTATCTGGAAAAATGATTGGTCGGATCATCAGATTAATTATTTATCTTGCATATAATTTACATCATCTTTTTATCAGACTAATATGTTACCTTTCATACAATTAACAATATTTTTAAGGTGAAGGACCCAACTATTACCTTCATCTCGAGGTTCTTCAATCAAGAGGCCGGCACTCTCGCCAACCTAGCAAGAATCCAGTAGCTCAATTACGATGAGAAGGAAATTCCAGGAAGAATGTGTTTCAATTAAGGTAAGGTGAAGAAATCAGGAATATCGCGAAGTGCATTTAGGGGAGATATTTCTCGGAAAAATACATCGGAATCTCATATAGTTAGTTTGAAAAAAAAAATACTTCTTACCCATAATATACAACCAGATAAACATCTAAAAAAATCTTATTTTGTAATTAGTCATCTTTCATATATAATTAACATTTTATTTTCAAAGGGGCTCGCTCTACTCGAAATCAAATTTGACACTAAATCTAAGATGATAAATAGTAGGTGGCAAAAAACAACAGTGTAATCCCTTTCAAAAAAAATCAACAACAGTGTAATTAACTGGAAATGTGACAAAAGGGTTCCTTTTCATTATTGTCACCACAGGTCCACAAATCCATGTCTCCCCCAGTAAAAATACACAACCTCATGAGAAATTTTATCTGACACATAATTAATCGCAATCTAACCAGGTTTTCCCGACTTGTTTGGAATCCGAGAGTTGAAATTACCCCTGATTCTAGATTCTTAACAATCCGAGAATTCAAATATAGGTCAGATACTAGAATTTGGAAATTGCTAATTTAGAGACGTGGGCACAAAAGTTGATTGATCTTGTGAATAAGGAATATATATTTGCCTTGCTAATTATTTTCCTTTTATGCCATATCTGCAATTTTAGAAAATCAAAGTTATTTCTTTTTAACACCAGATCCATTTCCAATTTTAAGAAATCAAAATTGTTTCCATTTACATCAATTTCCTTCTATCTATCTCGGGTAGTGATAATTCCAGTCAAGACAATTGTTATTTACAGACTCAAGTGTTGTTTAGACGGTTTTTCCCCCACTGTTAAATAGTAATTATAATTAATTCATATCTTGTAATTATTTTGACAATTAATTATCCTCATTTAACTAATATACCATAATAGTGTTGAACAAAATTCCTCCTTTTGACAGTTCAAATATTATGTTAGCCAAAGCTACAACTTTGACCGATAGAAGGAAGTTATATTATGAACATAAAATTTGAACTCACATTATTATTTTAGCCACTACTCACAAATTCTAAATTGATCATTTATAATAATAATAATAATAAGACCCAAGTATATTTATGTTATAAATTATGACTTAATAGGTTATATATATTTGTTTTTGGGAGATCATGATTTTACTCATATATTCGAACATAAAATTAACTTTCTCTCAATCTTATAATTTTATTTAAATAAATAAAATTATCTACAATTTTTTTTCGCAAAAAATATAAACTTTTTTAAAGCAAATTTTATGGCAATATATTTAGTGATAACAAAGCAAATTTAATTAAATAAATAAAAAAAATCATAATTTCAAATAAACTTCTTTCTAAATTAATTAAAGTTGAGAAAATAATTAATTTGCTTGTTTCCTTTTTTTTAAGGATGGAACGGTGGGTGAATGAATTAATATGGAAATATATAGTTGCAAATATTTAATTAATTGCATTCTATTTCAACTTAATTATCACCCCCCATCTCCCAATTGCTAACTATATATGTCACATTCTTCTCATCCTGCCGAATGGAGAAAGTTACCTATTGGAAACTTATTCGAAACTCCAGTATTCCCTTCTTCTTTTCAATGAACTTGTAGGCACTTATTCCTTCTTTGTTTCTGTATAAATTTTCTTCTCTTTTTTATGAACCCTACTGCTTGTTGCACTAAAAACTAGTTGCTAGCAATTTTTATTGCAGTCCAACTGTTAAAATCTAACTATCCCTTTTGCAACTTGATACATGTGGAGAAAAAAAAACAAGAAAAGGAGAGGCATGACTAGCTATGAAATCAAATGTTCTTAAAGGAGAAAAGAGAAAGAGGAAATGAAGCACATACCTCTAGACATCATCCAGCAGATACTACTCAGACTACCTGTGAAAGAAATAATTAGATCCCGACTCGTATTCAAACATTGGTGTGCACTAAGTTCTGACGCTTCATTCGTACATACACACCTTAATTTCGTTAAACAAAAACCTTCTACTAATCTGATCATTTGTCATGGAGGGAAGATTTATACTTATGACAAGGGATTGATTAGATCTGAACTTTGTGGACACCCAAAGAAATAAAAGGTCATGTAGATGGCCTTGTTGGATCATGCAATGGCCTTGTTGTTTGCAGTGGTGTATATGAGAATGTTGTTGTCTTTAATCCAGCAACATAATGAATCTATTTCTCCCCCAAATCCATCTTTTGGAATGAACTCAGATCACTTTGGGATATCATGGTGGGGAAAGTCGGACTTTGGGTTCTACCCCAATACTAATGAGTACAAAATTATACATTTCTATTATACAGCGAACCCTAATGACAGTGGATACAGAGTGGAAGTGTTCACATTAGGAAAAGATATTAGCTCGTGGAGACAAATCGAAGGAGTTACACCAGTCAAGTTTAAGAGCAGAACAATTAATATTGGCACGGCCATATATTGGAAAGCAAATTATTATTTTTCTTTTAATCATTCAATTATCTCGATTCTCTTCTTTGATCTGTCAAAAGAGGAATTTGGACGATTAGAAGCTCCAAAAGAAAATGATTTTTGTGTGTCTCAAATAATGCATATGAATGGACGGCTCTGTTGGGTTTCATTTAGTAGGCCATGTCAGACGATGAAATTATGGATGATGAATGAAAAATCTGAAAAGAAGTATTGGACTCTTTTGCAAACTAACAAACTTCCGGATTTGATTCGTGATAATAGGTGGTGGTTGGAGCTTTGGTACTTACCAAGAAACAAGATCGTAATAGAAGTTAATGAATCAGTAACTGAAAGAAAATACTATTATCTTGATTTCAAAATGAAGAATGATAGTGTTGAATTTGAATATGTGCTACGTAAATAAATATCACGGATGGGCACCTTTTTCTTCTACAGCTATTTATTCTTATGTTGAGAGTTTGCTTCCCGTGCCCGAAATTTTTTGAGTTTAATCTGTAAAATTTGAAAACTGAATGAATGGTTGAAAATAAGTTTTGGTGTCTACTCATTTTGTTTCTAATCATATCATAATTTTTTTACCAAATATTGATAATCGAAGTGCCTTTTTATTGCCTATTGGAATGTTCCGTAAAGAAGAAAATTTGCAAAAATTTCCACCTTAAATTGTTTCATTGAAATGATTGAAATTATCCAGGGGCACCCTTTAATCAAACAAAAGAAATTCAAATCAACCCATGAATCATTTTCTTTATCAGAAGTTGCACAATAAGTTGAAAATTCACCACACTTCTTTCTTATTTTCTTTTAAAGAATTCATTTTGAATTGAACAGCTGAAAATTGAGAAAAAACAGAGTTGTATTTTTGACCTGGCACAAACATACTGATAACTAATTAATGAAGAAGTAGGTGACAAAAGAGCTAACTCGTTGGTACCAGTGCTTTCTGTTCTCCAAATTTCGTCTGCAAAGCAACAAACCATATTCTTAAAGCCACCTCTCTCTCTCTCTCTCTCTCTCTCAAGAAGCAAATTTTCAGCACTCTTCACAGAAAAATGATTCATGAGGTAAACCTATAACATCGCAAACTTCTTAAAACAGTACTTCATTTGTAATCAGTTGTGTAAACTTTCATATATAACTAATTGACATTTTATTTTACCTGAAAGGAGACTTCGAGTATGTTATCAGATGCTGCATGTAAGATGAGGGATAAATCTCACTCAACGCAAGAAATGATTAAGCATATTCATGGAAAGATGAAATCACTTGAAGAAGATAACATAATCATGAAGAAATCCCTCTTAAGAGGCATGAAAGAAAGGGAGGTGATAATTAGGGAGATTTGTCAACAGTTCAACTCAATAAAAGGGAGTTTAATTCATCAAGAAATTATAAGCGAAGTATCAAATTATCCTTCCTTTGATGAAAAAGGGGTAATTGCCTCCGTTATATCATCTCTCTTTCTTTTCCAATATATAACATATAGTTTCAATAAGAATTAATATGTAGTTTTCCTTTATATCAAGTTTATTTTATCTGTATTCCCTTTTTTCCTCTGATGCAGGAAAAGGGAAAAGACAACAATGGTGTAGGTCTACTAGGATTGATTCAAAAGTATCCAGCACAACAATTCCTTTTCAGAGATACAAAAATCAAAATTGAACAATTTCCATAGCTACTTGCATGAGCAAGAATGATTTGGTTTGATCTTCGATTAAAAGTAGATTAGAAGTAGCAGATTAAAAGTAGATTAGAAGTAGCAGAGATCATTCGAAAAACCTTTTTTGGACTTCTACTATATTTGACATTCTTTTTTGCTCAATTATTCCAACATTTTATCAATCATAGATTCCTATTGATGTGATCAGGTCAATAACTAGTTTCTCCTCTTTTTTTTGCAACAAAAGAAAAACATAAATAGCATAAATCAGTCAGTCATGCAGATTCCATAATACTACAATCCATCTCAAATTCAAAAAAAAAAAAATCTTAAAGAGGCTTAACATTAAAAATTTACAAGTTTTGACAAAACATCGGAAAATTAACTGACTATTTTATTAAGATGCTGCACCAGGATCACTAATAACACCCAAAAAGTCGTCTTTTATTGTGCCAATGCAAAACTGTCCAATAAATAAATAAATAATAAATATATAAAAATAATAATTAAGATAAGCACTATTATAAAAGGTTCTAAAAGTAAATATAGAAAACATACAATTTCAGTGGCGTCAACACGGGTACCAATGATCTTCAGACGCACCTCACTGTCTTTTTGAATCTTCACCTGAATTAAATTAATAAAAAATAACCCACAAATAAATTAACCAAAATTGAAAAAATAATCAGTACAATTTCAGAGAAATTAAAGAAACAAAACATACAGATCCATCAGATGTGGTATAATTCGGAATGTCGCCAGTCTGGAACTCCATATCATCAGGTATTAACTGCATATAAACAACAAAAAGCAAAAATCATACATACAAATACCTTTTAGAAATAAAGTATATAAATATAGCAAAAGTTAAATAAATTACATGATTCGAAACAAAAATCTGAACCGGCCCAGCCTCCGCAAAGAATCCCATCTATAGAAACCAAATGAACACAAATGCATCAGTATTCAAGTCAGTAAGTTAAAATTTGTTAATTTGTCAGTTTGTTAGTGAGTTAGTTACACAATAACTAACTCACCAACAAATTTTGACCAGTTTGACTGACCTTGTTGACCATGGTAACAACGGCTTCTAGAATCTCGCCTTTAAAAGGGCGAAAAACAACACATTGATACTTCACAGGAAATGTCACAAATCCTGTTCCTTCTCTTATCAGCCCTTTTCCTATATCCTCTACTCCTGTAATGGCCACCACAAATCCGTGCCTCCCACTTAAAAATATAAAAAGAATTCATAAATAAAGATTCAAATCAGTGAGTTTTAAATAAATGGTTTGTGGCTGATGCTTTGATTAGGGTGATTATGTGAGGAAGATTGAGTAATTGAGTGGTGAGAATTAGGGTTAGGGTTTATTTAGGGAGCAGAGAGAGAATTGGAACCTGCAGGTTCCTTCAACTTCCTTCATGAGTTTTATTTTGAGTTTGTCTTTCAGATGCGGCCCGAAATATCGTGGGTGCAGCTGCATCTTCCTTTCCAAAACTATGTGAAAAAACATTTTTTTTCTTTCTGTTCTTCGTTTCACGAGGGCAATCTATGATTTGAAGGTTTAAAGAGGTTAAAAATTGAAATAACAGAAACCCAATGATATGCTAAACTAATAATAAAGAGCCCCCCTCATTGTACGTTGTGAAGCCACAAATTATAATTTATACATAACCCTAATAACTCGAAATTAAACCATAGTTATGCACTACGAACTCTACTGACTGATTCAATAACAGTTAACTACAGTAAGAATGAAAATTGGGTGAAAGAGAGAGAGCTTACCAAGGAGGAGGAAGAATGGCGGTCGGAGGTCGCACACGAAGAAGTACAGATCGTGAGAGAGGGAAAGCAAAGAGAGAGAGAGAGGGAGAAAAAGAAGAAGAAGAGATGAGAAAGGTAAGTTGGGCCGAGTAAAGGAAAAAATGGAAAGATAAAAGGACGGCCCAAATCAATAAACTGATTACTTTCTTAATTTAACTGATTACAAGGGAAATAAATATTGATGAATTATTACTGGTTGAACGATAACTACACAGGATTTCATATTTAATCAACTTCATAAACTACAAATATACACATTGCCACAGCTTTCTGAGAAGATAAATTATGCCCAAAAAAGGGTAATTTTTTTTATCAATCGCTACTACAAAAATCGCTTCAAATCCCTACTAACCACAAAAATGATAAAACAAACTACACAAAATAAACTAAAAACCGCTTGATAGGGACAAAAGAAACGCAGAGCGGCCCAAATTTGAAAAAATAAAGGATAAAGAGACAGCCTAAACGTGAATACTTCCTAATTTGTAATCCAATCATAGTACTGGCATTCTGGAAATTGATTTTAGGAAATGAATATCGATGAAGGCCATGATATTTTGACCCTAACTAAAATACTTGCGAACTGTTCTTGCTCACTTCAGAAAGTAATAATTGATTAATTATTACTCGTTGAACCGATAAGCAACAAAACTACCTTATTTGGCACACATTATTGTTCCATCTCTCCGAAGAGAAAAATTATGTCCAGAAAAGAAAAACTTTGACAATCAGTACAAAAATCACAGCAAATTCCTACCAAACATCAACAATGAAAAACCTACACAAAATAAACTAAAAAAACGCCTTTCAGGTTAATCAAGTCATCCCCCAAACAAAACACGAAACACAACTACAACACATCTGAAAATTCTCGTTTAAAAACACACACATACCCAAAACACCCACACCTCATCAATCCACCCATTCGAATACTACTAACAACACTAACCCTAACCCTAAACCCCACAATAAAAACTCACAACACATTCATAAAACTCTCTCTCTCTCTCTCTCTCTCACTCACTTCCTCCTCTTAGCAGGAGGCTGAGGCACATCCTCGTCGTCCTCCTCCTCTTCATCCTCCTCCTCATCGTCCTCATCCCCATCATCATCGTCATCATCGTCGTCGTCATCGTCATCGTCGTCGTCGCCGCCGTCTTCCTCCCGTTCGCCTCGGGATCCGCGTCGTCGTCGTCGTCGTCGTTGCCTTCTTCCTCAACTGCTGGATCCGCGTCGTCGTCGTCGGAGTCTTCTGCGTTGGCGTCGCCGGTTTCCTCTTCGTCGTCCTCGTCGTCGTCGTTGTCCGAGTCTCCGTCGTCCTTCGCCTCGGTTGTTGGTTCGGTTTTGTACTTGCCAAAAATGCTGGAAAGATAGATTGGAGTGTTGAGTTGGTTGGTTGGTTGGTTGGTTGGTTTAGGTGAGTGTTTGTTTATTAGGAATGAACGGAAATGGACTGTGGATGTTGAAATAAGTTAACCTTTTTATGATGTCGGCATGCTCACTTGGCAGTGACGCGGTCTGCAAGAGAGATAAAAGTTTGTTTAGTGCGGTAGTTAGTTATGAAAGAGAAGATACAAATATTAAAAATCTGAAACTTATGTTAAAAAAAAGTACAAGTACCAAATGGCGAAATTTCTTTAAAGAGACTATTTTAATGATATATCTGTTTATTCTTTACTGCCGCAAACATTACTTGCGACAACTGCTATAATTTGTAGAAAATATGTTTACTCACCTAATCTGGAAAGAGGAATTTACGGAAGCTAACAAACTACCGTTAAGAACCTCGTTATAATTTCAGTTCAAATCATTCGACAGTTGGGAATTACAAATTTCCAAAACTAATATAATCTCAAAATAAGTTAACACAGCTCTGTTGATTTGTAAAAAAATCCTTCATTTTCTCTCTCTACAACATTGTTACAACCATAATAGGTAAAATTAGTTCTTAGATCTGAATAAGAAAATTACAATAAATTGCAGGTAAATATAAAAGTAGATTGGATTAGTTACGCAATAACTAACTCACCAACAAATTTTGACCAGTTTGACTGACCTTGTTGACCATGGTAACAACGGCTTCTAGAATCTCGCCTTTAAAAGGGCGAAAAACAACACATTGATACTTCACAGGAAATGTCACAAATCCTGTTCCTTCTCTTATCAGCCCTTTTCCTATATCCTCCACTCCTGTAATTGCCACCACAAATCCGTGCCTCCCACTTAAAAATATAAAAAGAATTCATAAATAAAGATTCAAATCAGTGAGTTTTAAATAAATGGTTTGTGGCTGATGCTTTGATTAGGGTGATTATGTGAGGAAGATTGAGTAATTGAGTGGTGAGAATTAGGGTTAGGGTTTATTTAGGGAGCAGAGAGAGAATTGGAACCTGCAGGTTCCTTCGACTTCCTTCATGAGTTTTATTTTGAGTTTGTCTTTCAGATGCGGCCCGAAATATCGAGGGTGCAGCTGCATCTTCCTTTCCAAAACTATGTGACAAAACATTTTTTTTCTTTCTGTTCTTCGTTTCACGAGGGCAATCTATGATTTGAAGGTTTAAAGAGGTTAAAAATTGAAATAACAGAAACCTAATGATATGCTAAACTAATAATAAAGAGCCCCCCTCATTGTACGTTGTGAAGCCACAAATTATAATTTATACATAACCCTAATAACTCGAAATTAAACCGAAGGAACTCTACAGTAAGAACGAAAATTGGGTGAAAGAGAGAGAGCTGACCAAGGAGGAGGAAGAATGGAGATCGCTGTTCAAAAGTGAGGAGAAGAAGAGATGTTGGGCCGAGTAAGTGAGGATCCGGAGTAAGGCGACGAAGCTCGGATCTTGCTATAGGCGTGAGGAAGAAGAGTAAACCATGCAAGTTCAGATCTGGTAGAAAGAAGACGAAAAGAACAAGATTGTGTAAAGCGGCGCCATTATCTCTTTGACAAAATGCAGAGTTTCTAGGGTTGTGTTTAACTTTTGGGCTTTCTCAGTTTTATTTTTACAATATTTGGGCTTTTCAGGACTTAGGCCCAATAAAATTGATTAGTAGTATAAAATTAAAATGCCTTTGTCCAGCAGTTCTAAATCTCCTGAATTTAGGTAGACAAGTCCTAAGCACGTGCTTTGCACGTATATAAAATTTGTTAGTCCTTAAATTTCATGTTAATTGTGTTGCTTATTGTAATATAGTATTTCGTTGTTTAGTTTATACTAACTAAAGTTCTTGTTCTTGTGTTTTATGTATAAATTGCATGATTAAAAATGAAGGATATGTTTAAAATTATTTTATTGTGAAATAGTATTTTTTCTATTTTCTAAAACATACCACAATACAACTGAGTACTGGTCCCGAGTCTTTCCTTTCCTGTATGGCAGAAGTCCCTCCAGGTTGTATGCTTTATCGGTTTCAATCTCACTCTAAGTCCGAACGCAGGACATCTTATTCACGAATCCCTTTGATAAGATAATCGGTTTTGTACCCTAAAAGGTGGTTCCATCATGCATACTATCTAATATAGTCATTCATTGTTTCATCTCCAGATTCTGAATCTGAACTTCATACCCAATGGGAATCGTTAGTCATTATTATATTATTTAAATTAAATTTTAATTCTAGTTATCTAGCAGAACGTTATTAGAACAAAATAGAATATTCGGCTATTCTATATTTTACTATTCTTCTATTTCATAGTTTGCATAAGAGCCCTTAGCTTAGGCAATAGTTGAAACTGTTTCACAGAATATAACTACATAAACCAAGCTAATGGACATGTGGCTCATAAAAACCAAATGTAAAGAGAGAATGTACTAAAGAACGCAAACATCAAAAATGTTAGCTCCTGACATCTCCAATAAACAATACTTTTAGTTCAGACAATAGTTGAAACAGTTTCATAGAATATAACCACATGAACCAACCTAATGAACATGTGACTCATAAAAACGAAATGTAAAGAGAAAACATACTAAAGTGTAGGTATTAACATCTCATTTCCTATTGACAAAAGGAGGAACCACAGTCTACCACCTAAACTCCCTCTACCTCAATGCTTGCATGTCTAACAGAGGCCATAATCTGTCTAGTAAATGCGCATAATTGGAAAGAAAATTTTACTTAAATATTTGAGAATAAAATATTTGGTATTCAAATAAATTAGAGAAAATACATTAAAAATAAAATTAGAGGAAAAAGATTTTAAGTGTATTATCCATCTATCATTACAAACTATGCAAAGAAGAAGAAAAAAATGCTCAATGCAACTGCACAACTACAATATAGCTAGATTTTTTTTTTCTAAGTATAAACTTAATGATTTATTTGTTTTCGGGAAAAAACCGACTTAAATATTTGAGAAGTAAATTTTATATTTTAAGTTTCTTAAAGATCTTAGATAAACTATTCCAAAAAAAATTGAGGTAGAAGATTTGAAGTTTATTATTTGCTAGGAAAATTGATAATTTTTACCTCTGAAAATAATTTTATGATATTTGAAGGTTGTTCAAGCAAATGTGCAAATTAATAAGAGGGCACGAAATGCTTGTCATTCGAGGAGAGAGAAAGAGATATTTGATAAAATGGGAGATCTCCGTTCATCACTTATATACATAGTAAACATGGGATCTTATGTTATTCTTATACTTTTTTTACTCATGCAATGGGCGGTATAGTTGGTTTTACTGACTCACCACACATTTTATCCATCTTCTTTGTTTGCTGAAACTATTGATAGATTACAAGTTCTACTTTTTTGGACTCGGTCTATGTAAACCGCATTTATACTCTACTACGATGTTTGTGAAACATGTTTTTTCTTTAAATAAAGAAGAACCAAATATCTATGTTTTCACACTATATAGGTGCTGCTTGAGTACAAAACCGGGTGCAGCCATTTGTCAAGAACGAATTGGTTACATTGCACCGAAATTTCTGAATTATTTTACTTCTATATCATGGTTCATGCGCGCTGTGTTCATGCAAACTATTATACAATTTGAAACCTGGCAATAAGTGATTCGCTCTGGACAAAAGAAGCAGGCACTCAAGCACCTAAACTCCCTATTTGTGTGTATATATATATATATATATATATATATATGCTAACTTTTGATTGTAACTACTAGGATTGTATAGCATTTCTTACAAAAAAAAAAAAAAAGATTACGTTTGGAAGAGGGACAATTATAGCCCTCTCCTACATTGTCATTTACCTAACATACAGCTGAATCTGTTGCTTTCCGAAAATGATCTATTTTAGTTGCTAACGATTGTATTTGCAGTTTAATTTGGGAAACAAATCGAATTTGTGTTGTTGTTTTTTGTTTTGGTCATTAAATCTCAAGATGTTAGTTCTCATAGTGATATTTATGTTTGTAAATTGATTTGTACCTAATTTGAAAAATCATGAGTAAGGGTAAAATTTAAATATATTTTAGGTTAATTGTAGATCGTTGATTGATTATGCTTTATTCGAAGCATTGTGACTATATATATATATATATTTTGAAACAAACTTGAAGTGTTCGCTTGATTTGTTCAATTTTGGTTGGGCATTCTGCATATATGGACACATATTTGACATGCATATGTGAATGCTTACATATATTTGGTTTGTGTTTCACATGTTATATGGAATAACATTTGAGTAAAAACTAGGATAATAATCGTGAACTTTAAGTTTGTAATGAAACCATAGTACATAAATAATATATAATAATTTATTAAGTAAGTTGGTTATGTTTAAAAGATTTTGAATTACATCATAAGATATTATATTAATTTATTATTCATTTAAAAATATTTTCTATATCATATTTAATTTTGTACGGACGTATAATTCAATACAAGTAAATTTACATATGAGAAATAAAATAACATAAATGATAAATTCATAAAAAATAAAATAATCACCCACATAAATAATTTGGATAATTAATTTATGATCTCAATTATATTTGCATTAAGATTTCTAAGATTAAAAGGTCATCCCTTTTTATTGTCTTTTGTTTTCTTATACTGTTATCTCTTGACATATTATATTAGAAAAAATTAAGTACTAATCGAAGCTTAGATGAAAGATATCGAAGAACTAAAAATGCAAGATAATTTATTTCAAAGATTTTAGTTGAAACTATATAAGATTAAATTATAGATGATTAACATTAAAAAGATACAAAATAATAATTATATTTAATACGATGTTTAAAAATGACATATGATATTATATATATGGGAAATATATGTATACTACATAGAAAAAAGTAACATGACTTATTTTTTTCTTCATAAATTGTCACCACTATTTTTCTTATGCTTTTAGTTGTTAAAATGATATGAATTATGTATAAATCAATCACACGTGTTATTTTGAAACCCATAATACATTAAGTAATATAATATAGTTCTCAAAAATTTTGTTTGAGATGATAGTTGTCATATAACGGAGATATAACATTGAACATTAATCTCACTAATTATGTGATATTATGCTAATAATTTAAATAAAAAACTAAGATTTGATAAAAAATTTGATTCGATGGTGGAGAGAAAATTTATAATAGGTTTCTTGAGAATTCTCAAAAAGAGGTGATAAATAAGGTAAGAGTAAATAAGCGTATCATTTTTTTTATATATTTTCATATTTTAGCAAGGAAAAAATGAAATTAGAACCATAACAATATGAAATTCAAAATTAAGAGAAAATTCCAACAAATTTATATTTGATATTTTAACATGAGAAATAAAATATTTCATTAATAATTATTATTTTTTAAAGAAGAAAATAAAAATTATTTATGTTTTAATGAGTGAATTCTTCATATTACATTTGCATTAATA
The DNA here is from genome assembly GCA_024447665.1 of Juncus inflexus. Lineage (NCBI taxonomy): Eukaryota > Viridiplantae > Streptophyta > Magnoliopsida > Poales > Juncaceae > Juncus > Juncus inflexus. The sequence goes on from JAJHPC010000011.1 coordinate 1,076,287, forward strand.
TTTGAATATAACTTTGTATCGTAGTTCATTGAAATCATCCGATTAAGATCTGATGGCCAAAAAAAAATTTCTACGGTTCTCACTAAATCGGGGATGAAACACAAAACATCAATTCATCCAATTATATGATTATATTATAATAGCCACACATATGTTGCCATAAAATATCAATATATTTGAGAAAATGAAAGACTAAGATTTGACAAAAAATTTGATGAAATATCGAAATAAAAGTGATGATATGACTCAATGAAAGACTTCAAAAGTAGATAAAAAAATAAGGAATTGGGGTTAATTGTACAACAAAATTGACCCGGTCAAGTCTCTTTTAATTTTCTGATATCAACATAAAATCATAATATTTTTTAATTTGTTATATATAAATGAACTAATATCTGGAATTTCGTACATGAACTAGTAATACATTTTACTATTGTTAACATAGTATTCAATATATCTTTAAGGTAGAAATCATGAATCATATAAAAATAAAGTTGAAAGAATAATTAAAAGAACAAAGTTTTTCATTGTTATTCTTGTGTTCATATATTTTTCTATTTTTAAACACAATGTTCCTGTACTTTCATCAAACATTTTTTTCCATAGTTTTATATAGCCTCATGAAAGTTAATGACTTCATAAATCTGCGGCTGGCAAACCCCGAATTGAAATATCCAAAGCAATGTACTGTACTATTATGTGACCATCAAGCAATAGTAACACCGCATTATAACAATAGTAACAATATCAAAGAAAGATTCAAAACCATCAATAAGACTCACGAAGACTACTTCCTCTCAAAAAAAAAGAATTCACGAAGACTATATAATAACCTGCGCATCTCACATGTATTCCCACTAACTAGCCAATAAGGCGCACAAATCATTCTGGACACATCGAAATCATAAGTAAGAACAGAACCATGTTCCATCAAACCATCAAACCCACTAACCAGACAATAAAACGAACATATCATTCTGGACGCATCCAACGAGAACACGACACGTCATTCAATTCGCTGACGTTGCACGATTTAATTGGTCCAGTTAACACTGGGCCCTACCACAAGTCCACAAGCCAAGAGCTTATTTTCTAAACCGGCCCTCTTTCACATTATTATACAAAAACCATCTTTCAGCCCCTAAATTTCTGCAAGCTTCCAGGGGTAACTTCACAAATATATTTTTAAGAGGTGTGTATTCACAAAAATCCGAAACTATCACTTTCTTTTTCACGCCTTTCCTCTCACACCAGAATAGAATTCAATTATGCCTAAGGGCTTCAAAGCAAAAAAGAAAAAAAAAGAAGAAGAATAGAATAGAATTCAATTAAACCGAGTCAAACCTCTCGATTCATCAACCATCCTCCCGATCCAAAATCCTTCTCTCATTTCATTTCATTTCTTCTCAAACAATGGCGTCCGAAATAGTGGAAATCATAGAAGAAGACGAACAACAACAACAACGACGACCGACTGAGCCGATCGATTCCTCCGGCGGCGACGCCCCGGCGGAGGAGGAGGCGCTGAAGAACGACGTGTACACGGCGGCGGCGTACGGCGATTTGGAGAAGCTCCAGAGGCTCGTGGAGGTTGAGGGGCGCTCGGTGGTGGAGCTGGATGAGTTGGGCTACCACGCGCTTCAGTGGGCCGCGCTGAACAATCGCACGGCTGCTGCTCAGTATATCATTGAGGTGAGAATTTCGATCCCTTTTTGTATTAGCCATTGTTTCAGATTACTTTTTGAGGTATGAATCAGGAGTTGGAAAGTGTTCTTTTGTAATTGAGTCACTGATCCAGAAAAATCAAATCAGTAGTAAATAGTAAATACTTAAGAATAATGAGCTAATTAAATTCTCTTTGAAGCAAAATATCTCCGATAATCATAGCGTAATTCCTCTTTTAAGCTTGTTTAAAGTCTTAAACTTTGACAAATAAAAAGAATCATACTTTGATTCTGGTTTATTCAAATATTTTATCAACCATATTATTAAATTTGATACAGCATGGTGGAGATGTAAATGCAGTTGACCACACAGGCCAAACAGCTCTCCATTGGAGCGCTGTGAGAGGCCACATTCAAGTCGCCGAGTTATTGCTTAAAGAAGGCGCGAAAATCGATGCAGCTGATTTATACGGATATCAGGTTTTGATCTCTAACATTGAAGTTTTATTAATTTTGTATTTATGTGGATATAAGTACTTATTTTATTTTTTTTGTTTTAGACGACTCATGTGGCGGCACAGTATGGACAAACTCAGTTTCTTTATCATGTTGTAGCGAAATGGAATGCTGATCCTGATTTGCCTGATAATGATGGAAGAAGCCCTTTACACTGGTACTTTTATTTTTTATTTTATAATATTTTAATCAGTAAAAAAAAATACTTTTTTTTATTTGAATTTTGAAAATTTGTAGGGCTGCTTATAAAGGATTTGCGGATTGCATACGTCTTCTTTTGTTTCTCGATGCTTACAGATCCCGCCAAGATAAAGAAGGTATAATTTGTACTATTCATTTAATTTACATTTTTAATTAAATATGGTCATAATTTATGAAGTAATATTTAATAGGATGCACGCCATTGCATTGGGCTGCAATAAGAGGGAATTTAGAAGCTTGTACAGTTTTGGTTCAGGCTGGAAAGAAAGAAGATTTGAGTGTGAAGGATAATACCGGTTTTACCCCTGCTCAACTTGCCGCTGATAAGACTCATAGACAAGTCGCGTTTTTCCTTGTAGGTACACTTTGTCTTTAGTTAGTTTATAAATAAATCCAACAAAAAGTTAGGAATTTAGTAACTGATCCACTGTTGAGATATAAAAAAGTTGGATTGTCAAAAAGTTCAAACTTTTGAAACTGTTCCCACAAAAGTGAAAGTTTGTATTTTTCCTGATAAATTAAAATATTGTGTGGTTTCTCAGAAAAATTATATATGTCCTTGCAATTTTTCCGGCTAAAGTTCTATTTTCAATTGGGTCCTTGAACATTACTGAGCGGAAACTGAAGTAATAAATCAAAGCATACAAATCATTATATCTAATGTTTTTTATTAAAAAAATATTTTTATATTTTTTAGGATAATGCGAGAAGAGTATATGAGAGGCGTTGTGACGGAAATCCACTCATCGCAAAACTAGGAAAATTAGGCTTAGCACCTCTTCTTTGGTGCATTATTATTCTTTTGCTCTTTATTTACATCAATTCAGTTATTTCAGGTAAATTACTTAATTCCTTAACCATTATTTCTATTTCTATTTTAATATTTTTAAGAGAAAAGCTCACTTTTGCCCCCTGAACTATTCAAAATTGTTCAACTTGCCCCCTCAACTTTTTTTTGCACACTTTTGCCCCCTAAACTCTTCCAAATGTTCAACTTGCCCCCTCCATCCAGTTAAATGCCCAGTCAGCAGTTAACTGATTGCGTGGCATGCTGACGTGGCAGCCTCTTCCCTTTTCTTTTCTTTTCTTCCCGTTCTTCTCTTTCTCTTCTTCCTTCTTCTCTCCTTCGCTCTGTCGCCGTTCTCTCCTTCTCTCCTTCTCTCCTTATTTGGTCGCCCGGTCGCCGTCGCCGCGTTGCCGCCACCGCCGCGGGCGAGAGATCGGGGCCGGAGATCTGGGCCGGGCCGGCTGCTGGGGTTGGCGTCGTCGGCGGGTCTGGCGTCGCGCGGAGAGAAGAGAAGAGACAGAGAGCAGGGAGACAGAGTGGTCGCGCTACAAAATAGTAACGGTTCCTTCTGAAGAACCGTTACAGATTTACATAATAGTAACAGTTCCTTCTGAAGAACCGTTACAGATTTACATAATAGTAACGGTTTCTTCTGAAGAACCGTTACAGATGTACAAAATAGTAACGGTTTCTTCTGAAGAACCGTTACAGATTTACAAAATAGTAACGGTTTCACTGAAGAACCGATACTAAGAAACCGTTACTATTTTGTACATCTGTAACGGTTCTTCAGAAGAAACCGTTACTATTTTGTAAATCAGTAACGGTTCTTCAGAAGAAACCGTTACTATTTTGTACATCTGTAACGGTTCTTCAGAAGAAACCGTTACTATTTTGTACATCTGTAACGGTTTTTCAGAAGAAACCGTTACTATTTTGTACATCTGTAACGGTTCTTCAGAAGAAACCGTTACTATTTTGTACATCTGTAACGGTTCTTCAGAAGGAACCGTTACTATTATGTAAATCTGTAACGGTTCTTCAGAAGGAACCGTTACTATTTTGTAGCGCGACCACTCTGTCTCCCCTCGCTCTCTCTCTCTTCTCTTCTCTCCGCGCGACGCCGCACCCGCCGACGACGCCAACCCCAACGCCGCCCGGCCCGCCCATCTCCGGCCCCGAGCTCGCCGGCGGTGGCGGCAACGCGGCGACGGCGACTGGGCGACCAGCGAAGGAGAGAAGGAGAGAACAGCGACAGAGCGAAGGAGAGAAGAAGAGAAAGAGAAGAACGGGAAGAAAAGAAAAGGGAAGAGGCTGCCACGTCAGCATGCCACGCAATCAGTTAACTGCTGACTGGGCATTTAACTGGATGGAGGGGGCAAGTTGAACATTTGGAAGAGTTTAGGGGGCAAAAGTGTGCAAAAAAAAGTTGAGGGGGCAAGTTGAACAATTTTGAATAGTTCAGGGGTCAAAAGTGAGCTTTTCTCTATTTTTAATTTACTTTTTGGGGTTGTATATTTTTTTAATTTCTTTTCATTATTTCTATTCTATTTTAATATTTTTAATTAATTTTTTTGGGTTATAATGTAGGTTTGTATATTTTGAATTTCACGGCTCTATTTGGGTTATACGCTTGGTCTGGTGTATTTTTGGCCACAGCTGGGTTATATATGTTTTATAAATGTAGCAGGTATTTTTGTAAAAATATCCCCTTTTTTGTGATAATTTTTTTATGAATTGTTTCACTTAATGTTGTTGCAGAAAGGATCCTGGGTTTATTAAGATGAATATACGCAATTCTCAAACTATCCGAGATGATGTAAGTTCAAATAATTAATTAATTAATAGTTTATCCTGAATTTATAAATTAATTACTAATAAATTTAATTTAATTCAGGAACCATTGTTAAAGACAGAGCTTGATAATCCGGCCTTATTAGCCGGGAATTGGTCTCAGTTATGTATAACATGCAAGGTTTAATCCTCTCTCTCTCTCTGTCTCCTCATTAATACAATAGTGATTAATTAATTTATCAAAAATTTCTTGACAAATTTCTTAACAATTTATTAGATTGTGAGGCCTGTTAGATCAAAGCATTGCTCCACTTGTGATCGTTGTGTAGAGCAATTCGATCACCACTGTCCTTGGGTTTCCAATTGCATCGGCAAGGTCTCTCATAACTATATTATATATTATATATACGCATAAATATATGTATATTATTTTCTAACAAATTGGTCGCAATTGACAGAAGAACAAGTGGGAGTTTTTCATGTTCCTTGTTCTTGAAGTTTCCGCCATGATTATCACTGGATCTGTTTCTCTCACAAGTAAATTCCATTACAAACTCTCCTCTCTCTTTACATAAACAATGAATAATCAAATTATTTACTATATTCACTTCCTGATTTTTTTTTTCATTTTTTATAAATTTGTTAGGAATTTTGAGAGACCCAGCCGCACCGAGTTCATTCGGCACTTGGCTTAATTATTCGGCGACTAATCATCCTGGCGCCGTTTCTTTTTTTATCATGGATTTTCTCCTCTTTTTCGGCGTTGCTGTTCTCACTCTCGTTCAAGCCTCTCAGGTAAATAATCCTTCTTTCCTTTTCATAATAATATTAATTATAATAAATAATAATAATAATAATAATAATAACAACAAGAATAATAAATTAATAATAATAGTAATATTAAAAAAAAAAAAAATAATAATAATAATAATAATAATGAGAAAAATAAGAAAAATAATAAAATTATAATAATAAAATTAAAATAATAATAAAAAAATTAAAATAATAAAATAATAATAATAATAATAATAATAATAATAATAATAATAATCTAAAGCTGTTTTTCTGACATGTTAGATTGCTCGGAACATAACGACGAACGAGATGGCGAACGCGGTGCGGTACAGCTACCTGCGGGGATCGGGGGGGCGGTTCCGCAACCCGTACGACCACGGCATCCGCTCCAACTGCTCCGACTTCCTCCGCACCGGCTACAACCACGACGTCGAGCGCCCCTCCGACCCTGTTCCCTCCGACGAAGAATCCAATGTTGGTTCGAGTTCGATTCAAATGACCGAAGTTCAGACTCAGGCTCAGACTCAGGCGGTGCATTGCCACACGAACGGCCACGCGTGCAAGGGCCACGGACAATCTCAGTGTGGGAATGGGAATGGGAATGGGAATGGGAGGGGTGAGGTGGCGGCGCCGATTGGGTTGGGGTTGGGATTGGGAAGGAATGGGGGGAGGAATGGAGGGAAGAGATCGGTTCTGCCGTTGTGATTTTGGTATTTGTTTTAGGTGTATATTATTATTATTGTTGGGATTATAAGGACATACCACAGATTTTGTTTGGAGTAAGTTTTGGATTAATGGATGGATATTGTTTGTATTTTGTTGATTTTTCTTTTTTGTTGTGATTAATTGGATTTGGGGAGTTCAGCTTGGAAGTGTCTTTGAATTGTTTGGATATTGCACTTGCCCATATTGAAGTTGCACATAAAATGGCTCCTGTACATCATGTGTTGAGCTTTGATTCTATTTGTCGAAAGTTTTTTTTATCATGAAAAGATGTACTGAAGGTTCTTTCTTTTATCAACTTTTTCCTTTCTTGTATGTCGCTCTTCAGAACATATTCATCATGTCGTGACTACTTTATTCTTGCCTTTTCTTGTTAGTACACAATATGTTAAGATTTTGTGTGAATCTTTATTTATCATTTAGGAGCCGATTTGTAAGAATTGTATTGGGCTCTCCACTCGGGCCAACAGCGTTTTCTCAACTATTTTCATATTCGGATTCCACAGCACAGCTAATTCAGACTTTATCTCGTCTTTTGTTTCTTGGAAACATATATTAAAGCACCATATATTCTCGCTCTACCAAATCTCTCCCTTTGTGGAGAAACCGAAACCCTAATTCCAAATTCTTTGCTTGGATTCGGCGGTCGTGCACCGTCGGCTGATTAAGATATAGTCTTTCTCGTTCTTGTGAAACGCTTTCTTTATGCGGTGGATTAGGATATGACGGTGGCAATCTCAACGCTTCTTTTCGTTGATTTACGATTATAGTAGTAGTCTGTTTCAGACAGCGAGATAAAGCACCCGATGGATGATTGGGAGGACGATGATTTTGAGCTGGCGGTACCTGCCTCGAAACTCGAACCCATAATCAAAAGCCAATGGGCCGATGAAGATGTAGAAGATGACGAACCTGCTAAGGAAACGAAACCAGAGCCAGCAGTGGAGAAACCAAAGGCGAGCGGCGAAGCCACCAGAAAGAAAGGAAAACAAGCAGAATCAAAACAACCTGCCACCAGAAAGAAAGGAAAACATGCAGAATCAAAACAAACAGCCACCCCAAAGAAAGGAAAACAAGCAGAATCAAAACGACCTGTTGAGGTCTCTGATGAGGTTCTCTCAGATCCTGTAGCTGAGAAATTGCGCCAACGAAGGCTGGTTGAAGAGGCGGATTACGAGTTCGTAGTAGAATTGTTAGGAGGGGACTACAAAACATTGGAAACTTGCATCCCTAAACCGGAATGTGATTTCATGGAATGCGCTGAGCTCTCCTCTCACACAATTTTGCACTCGAGGGTAAATTTAGGAGCCAAAATGAAGCAGCTTCATGTTGAGAAGGCGGATGGTGATGATGATAACGATTTCATGTTGATGTGCTAGTGATATTATTGTTATTTTAATATTTTTATAAATTTTGGGTCTTTATATTTATGTGGATTGAGACTATCGAGCTTTCCAGTCAGTGAGGTTTGCACTCTGAGTGCATGTACTTTTTTTTGTTGGCTGTCAGTTTTTTTTTAATTTGTTTTGATTGTTTAAATTGTGTGATTTTTAATGCATGTGCTATTACATGTTTGTGTGATAAGATACTTATGTTGGTTGATGCATGGCGTAGTATTTATGCACATGAAAAATTCCAAATTTGTGTATGGTGTGAATTTTCGGGCTTTCCAAAGCCTATGGGCATGGAGAAAAAAAACACCATTAGAGAGAGACAGGAAATCTAGTCTTACTTCCACGTGACAAGTTGTCTTTGGTCAGACAATCAACGTACGATCTACTAATCCCAAGCTCATGCTCCATTTTCCACTCAATTTTCTTCTCCATTTTCTTCTCAATTTCAATACCAGGCCTTGTACTAAAGCTTTTTCTCTCCGTTTAACAAAACTGGAGAGTATAATTATATGAGTAACGAAGAAAAAATCAACCAACCAATGGGAAGAGACTTTTCTTCGTCGTTGAGACGCTGAGTAAGTTTGTTTATTTTAGATTTTTTGTTTCCTCATTTATTCGTACGAAAGAAAAGAAAGAAAAATTAGAAGATTCAGATCTGCATTTTATTGCCATTTTTCTCGAGGTATTTTGCGTAATCTCTATTCGATTTATCTCAAAAAGATTTTCTTCCGAAAAAACAGGAACTTCCCATTTTCGTTTCTTATTTTTGGAATTTCTCTGTTTCCTTCTCCAAATCAAAAAAATTTCATTCTTTCAAGTGAATCAGTATCAGATCTTGTATCAGAATTTCTGTAAATAATTTGCTTCAACCACTTTGTTCATCCGCATTTTGCGTTTATAGAATCTCAATTTTTGGGTGATTCACCTACCTACCACCAACATTTTTCCAATCAAACAACAAAAACCCATGTTAGATTGTCAATCGAATTAGCCAATCATGCCTAACAACTACTCAGCGATCAATTCCTCAATCGAGCTCCAATCCCCACAGACCAACATCTCGATTTCTCCAATCAAATCCAAAAGCGACAAGGAATCCCTCTTCAATGAACAATACTCTCATGAATCCGACGAATTTCCCCTCATTAATGGCAATTTTAACGACAAGAATGTCAAAGAGGATTCTGACGTACCAGGAGCGGTATTCAATCTCGCCACATCAATAATCGGCGCTGGAATAATGGCTCTTCCCGCCACAATGAAGGTTCTTGGAATAATTGTCGGTTTTATCACGATTATAATAATGGGAATTTTATCTGAAATTAGCATTGAATTACTCGTACGATTTTCTGTTTATTCCAAATCCACTTCATATGGCCAGCTGGTCCAAACGGCTCTAAACAAACCCTCAAGAATTATTTCTGAAATTTGCATAATAATCAACAATGCGGGAATTTTGGTTGTATATTTAATCATAATTGGTGATGTCATGTCCGGCTCAGCGAAACACGAAGGGGTTCTTGACCAATTAATCGGATCAGGAATTTGGGAAGATCGGAAATTATTAATTTTTATCGTACTTGTGATTTTTCTCGCGCCTTTATGCGCTTTGGAAAAGATCGATTCTCTGAGCCTTACTTCAGCTGCTTCTGTTATACTTGCGATTGTTTTTGTATTTGTTTCGTGTGTCATCGCGTTTGTAAAGCTTCTAGAAGGAAAAATTAGGGTTCCAAGAATGGGACCGGATTTCGGGTCGAAAGAAGCCTTATTGGATCTTTTAGTTGTAATACCCATTATGACAAATGCGTATGTTTGCCATTTTAACGTACAACCTATTTATAACGAATTAAAGGAAAAATCCCCAAAAAAGATGTATAAAATCGGAAGAATTACCACGATTTTATGCGTAATTGTTTACGCATCGACAGCCGTGTCAGGATACCTTTTATTTGGAGACGATACCGAATCAGACGTGTTGACCAATTTTGACCAGGATTTGGGGATAAAATTCAGCTCGATTTTGAATTTCATCGTGAGAATCGGTTACGTGCTTCATTTAATTCTCGTATTTCCAGTCATTCATTTCTCGCTCAGACAGACTGTCGATTCCCTGATTTTTGCCACGTCAGCGCCAGCCAGTAAAAAAAGGAGACTTTGCCTGACTTTCGTCCTTTTGCTGATCATTTATCTCGGATCGAGTTTTATACCGAATATTTGGATTGCGTTTAAATTTACTGGCGCTACAACTGGGCTCGCGTTAGGGTTTATGTTTCCGGCTCTTGTAGCTTTGAGATTTGACAAAGAGGGGAAAAAGTTGAAAAATGGAGAGAGAATTTTGGCAGTTGGAATGCTGGTTTTGGCGATGATTGTTAGTGTGATTGGTGTCGCTGGAAATATATATAGTTTGAATAAATCTGAATGATGAGAGAGAGAAAATTTGGGCGTCAGTTTTGGTTGAGAATAGAAAATTTGTGTGTTTAGGTCGAATGATTTTTTTTATTTTGTGTATTTTTTGGTAGATTATTTGGTGTTTAAAAAGTTTGATTATTGCCACGGATGTTGTTGTATTTTTCATTATTTTTCTTTAGTGATTTAATTGTTGGAGATATAAATAAAGTTCTCCTTTTATATAATACAGGTACTGAAATGAAATTATTCTTTTAGTATTAATGATATTTTCTGAGGTTACTTTACTATTATGTGTCATTATAAACACTGAGAATTACTTTGTATTTTCTTTTGAATTCTTTTGAATTCTTATTGGATTTAGTATTTTGTTGGCTGGTAGAGTACCGGTATTCTTTTTCTTGTGTTGTGTGGTTATTTGTTTCTCCTTACCATACCAGTTGTACCGATAAAAAGGCGAAAACAATTATTTTTTTATTTTTAAACAGAAAGGAAAATTGATAAATAAAGTAAGGCGATTATAACTCTTTACCTGAATTGTACAAAAATGCTACATAACATGATCAAAAAAAAGTCTGAAGGACAATATGAGAGAGACAATGGTACAACTATTATTTTTTAATTAGTTACACTTAATTAGGATTTTTGCCTTACAAATCCTAACTTTTTCTTTTGAGGTGTTACAAATCCTATCTTGTTTGACTTCTTCGCCATGGTGTCTAATATTTTTGTATTTTATATATTATGTAGGACAAGTAGGAGTAGTACTCATGAAAATGAAAATTATGCCTAAAATAAATATATTAACAGTTGACTTTTGAGTTTTAAATTCTAAACTAACGGGCTGTCTTTCCTGATACTTGGGCCTCAAGTACCCCCTCCTCATACTTGGGCCTCAAGCAACTCACCATCCAACAAATTCTTCCGTCAAAACTCAAAACCTGATATTTCATTTCCCAGTTTCATCAATCCAAGAATTAATATCCAGAAGACTCTTTCCCACAGTTTCCTACAAATAGCAGGAGAGAATCTGGAAACCCACTCTTTCTTCATTAACCCCTCAGAAAAAAAAGGTAACAGCCCAAAACCCTTTCTCCTCTCCTTCTTCTTCGCCGCCGCCGCGAAACTCCTCCTGCTCCGGCAATGGAAGACATCCCGGAAGGAAAGGATTTCTCCTTCCCGAAGGAAGAGGAGCGCATCCTCCAGTTCTGGTCCCAAATCGACGCCTTCAAGACCCAACTGAAGCTCACCGAGGGCAGACCGGAGTACATTTTCTACGACGGCCCGCCCTTCGCCACCGGACTGCCGCACTACGGCCACATCCTCGCCGGAACCATCAAGGATGTGGTGACCAGGCATCAGACCCAGCGAGGCCACCATGTGACCAGACGGTTTGGTTGGGATTGCCATGGATTGCCGGTTGAGTACGAGATCGATACGACTCATGGAATCAGATCCAGACAGGACGTGCTCGACATGGGAATCGACAAGTACGTGAATTTCTCATCCATCTTTTCCAGATTGAATTGCGAAAGGCGTGAATCTTTCGAATAATCGAACTGAAAAATATGAATGATTTGTTATAAACAGGTATAATGGGCTGTGTCAAGGAATTGTGACCAAGTACGTGGCCGAGTGGGAGCAGGTCATCACTCGAACGGGTCGATGGATCGATTTTAAACAAGATTATAAGACCATGGATTTAGCTTACATGGAAAGCGTGTGGTGGGTCTTTGGAAAGCTCTTTGAAAAAGGCCTTGTTTATCGCGGTTTCAAGGTCTCAAACTTTACCTTTAATACTTCAATTAAATTAATTACCAAAATGACCAATATTATGATAATCATCAAAGTTTGTATCGTTACTAATATGAATAATTTTCTTACAGGTTATGCCGTACAGTACTGGATGCAAGACCCCTCTTTCCAATTTTGAGGCTGGACTAAATTACAAGGTGCTTTTAACATTTCTAAAAACAAATAACTATATAATTCATTTCTAAAAACATTTTAATATTTTTATTTATTTTATTGTAGGATGTACCGGATCCAGCAGTAATGGTAACATTTCCAATAGTTGGATCTGACGACGGTGCTTCTCTCGTTGCATGGACCACAACTCCTTGGACTCTTCCTAGTAATCTCGCTCTTTGTGTCAATGCTAATCTTGTCTATGTTAAGGTGAGCACTTTCGCAATTTTAATTGTTTTTTGTTGATTTATTTGGAGTTTAATATCGATATAAAATGAACAGGTGAGAGAGTCTGTTTCCAAAGCTGTTTACATAGTGGCAGAATCGCGATTATCTCAATTGCCTAGTAACAAAACCTACGAACAAATCGAACGGTTCCCAGGCTCTAAACTCAAGGGCTTAAGGCAAGCATTATCCATTATTTCCTTTCTTATTCATCATTTAATTTCTCATATAATTTTATATTTCTTTTTTTTTGGTCAGATATGTGCCGTTATTTGATTACTTTTCGGAGTGTCAAGAAGTAGCGTTTAGAGTTGTAACAGATGATTATGTGACAGAAGATAGCGGAACTGGAGTTGTCCATTGCGCTCCTGCTTTTGGAGAGGACGATTATCGCGTTTGCATTGCTGGCGGTATTATCCAAAAGGTTAGAATAATGAAATTATATGAATTATATTTAGATCCTTTAAATCATCATCATCATCATCATCATCATCATCATCATCATAATAATAATTTTTAATAATCTATTATTATTATTATTATTATTAATTTTTAATAAATTATAATAATAATAATAATTATTATTTTTTGTAATAATTATTATTAATATAAATTTTTATTTTAGGGAGATGATCTTGTGGTGGCGGTAGATTGTGAGGGTCGGTTTATTGAGAAAATTAAAGACTTTACGGGACGATATGTGAAAGAAGCTGATAAAGATATTATTAGTGCTGTCAAGGCAAGTTGATACTATTGTTTGTATGTTGTTTATAACTTCATTAAATTTTTATTTATCACTTCATTTATTATTTTTCTTTTTCTTTTTTTGTAAACAGGCGAAAGGAAGGCTTGTGAGTACAGGAAGCATAATGCATTCGTACCCGTTTTGTTGGAGATCTGAGACTCCTTTGCTTTATATGGCAGTTCCTAGTTGGTAAATTTCTTTATTGTTATATTACATTTAATTCATTTAATATTCCATTTTAAACCTTCATTCTCACTAAACTCATGATTATTATCAAGGTTTGTTGCTGTTGAAAAGATCAAAGACCAGTTACTTGAGTGCAACAAAGAAACATACTGGGTCCCAGATTACGTTAAGGTACATACAACTTATTCTTTCATCAAAATTACTTTTTAAACTTCTTTTATTCATATTATTTTTATTTTTTTTGTTAATTTAGGAGAAAAGATTTCATAATTGGTTGGAAAATGCGAGAGATTGGGTTGTGAGCAGGAGCAGGTTTTGGGGAACTCCGCTTCCCATTTGGATTAGTGAAGATGGAGAAGAAATAATTGTAATGGACTCGATTGAAAAACTCGAAAAATTGTCGGGCCAAAAGGTAAATGATAGTTTATTTATTAACATAGTTTTGTATTTGCATTTTTGTTTCTTCAAACTTAGCTTTTATTTACTGTTTATTTATTTATTAGGTGACTGATTTGCATCGTCATAATATTGACCATATTACAATCCCATCTAGCCGTGGGCCCCAATTCGGCGTTCTTCACCGTGTCGATGATGTAAGCAGTTCATTATTTATTTATTTAGTTACTTATTATTCTTATTGTTATTCTTATTTTGTATTAAATTGTGTATGTTGTTATTTTAATGAAGGTATTTGATTGCTGGTTTGAGAGTGGATCGATGCCTTATGCTTACATTCACTATCCTTTTGAAAACGTGGAGCTTTTCGAAAAGAATTTCCCTGGCCATTTTGTAGCTGAAGGTCTCGACCAAACACGTGGCTGGTTCGTATTATTTATAAAATAATTATTTTTTTCTTTTTTATGAATTAATCTTATGATTTTTTTAATCTAATTATGAAGGTTTTATACATTGATGGTTTTATCAACGGCTTTGTTTGGAAAACCGGCGTTTAGAAACCTGATTTGCAACGGACTCGTTTTGGCTGAAGACGGAAAGAAAATGAGCAAAAGACTCAAAAATTATCCTTCACCAATGGAAGTAATCGGCGATTATGGAGCCGTGAGTTAAAACCCTAATTTTTATTATTATTTTAATTAGATATAATTTTTGGGTATTTTTGTAAGATTTATGTTTTGAGTTTGATTGAACAGGATGCGTTGAGGCTGTATCTGATTAACTCTCCTGTTGTAAGAGCTGAGCCGTTGAGGTTTAAAAAGGAGGGTGTATATGGAGTTGTATGTATATCTAAAACCCTAAACCCTAAACCCCTACATAAATCTTGATTAGTAAATTTATCTTATTTCATTTTGTGTTAATTTTTGTTTAATTAGGTGAAAGATGTGTTTCTTCCATGGTATAACGCATACCGATTCCTAATTCAAAACGCGAAAAGACTTGAAATTGAGGGATCATCACCTTTTTCTCCTTTGAATTATGAAACTATTTTGAAATCTTCTATTGTGCTTGATCAGTGGATTAATTCTGCAACGGAAAGTCTTGTCAGTTTTGTGCGGCAAGAAATGGACGCTTATAGACTATATACAGTAAATATTTACATCAATTAATTAGTTTAATTTCTAGTTGGTACTATTTTTATTTTAATAATTGTTATTTTTTGATATATTTTTGCAGGTTGTGCCATATTTGCTTAAATTTATTGATAATTTAACGAATATTTACGTGCGTTTCAACCGTAAAAGGCTGAAAGGCCGAACTGGGGAAGAAGACTGTAGGATCTCACTTTCTACTTTATACCATGTAATTATTAAATACTCTTTTTCTTTCTTGTTTCATAGCTTTATTCATTCGTATTTTATAAATATAATATTATTGTAACGTTTTTATATGTGTAGGTGCTTTTAACGACTTGTAAAGCAATGGCGCCTTTCACACCGTTTTTTACGGAAGTTTTGTATCAAAATTTGCGTAAAGTTTCGGTCGGTTTAGAAGAGAGTATTCATTATTGTTCTTTCCCTTGTACTACAGGCCAGGTAATAAATATTATTATATCCAACTATATTAATTTTAACTATGTTTAATCATATATATTATATATTAAAGAATGTGTTATTCAGCTTAAACTTTTGAGTTTTTTGTAGAGAGATGAGCGTATTGAACAAAGTGTAACAAGAATGATGACTGTGATTGACTTGGCAAGGAATATTAGGGAAAGACATAACAAGCCTCTTAAAAGCCCTCTCAAGTATTTACTTATTTCTCTTTAATTTTAGTTTTATTAAATTATTGTGGTATATCAATGAAATGATATTTCTTAAGTAAAGTTAAAATTTTATTTTAACAAAAAATTAACTTATATGTTGATTTTATAGGGAAATGGTGGTGGTGCATCCAGACAATGATTTTCTTGAAGATATAACTGGCAAGCTAAAAGAGGTATTTTTAATATCTTATCTTTAATATTGTATAATTTTTTATTTATTATAACTTGCCACGTTTTATTTATAATATTATGCATTTATATAACTTTGTAGTATGTTATGGAAGAAATAAATGTAAAATCAGTTGTGCCTTGCAACGATCCGTTGAAATACGCTTCTCTTCGTGCCGAACCCAATTTCAGGTATTTTTTATTTTTATTTTTATTCTTTTGATAAAATAGTATATAAATGGCCTTACTTTATCAATTATTTGTTTTTATTTTTTTATTTTATAGTGCGTTGGGCAAAAGATTGGGGAAAAGTATGGGATTAGTTGGAAAGAAAATAAAAGAAATGTCTCTTGATGACGTTTTAGCTTTTGAGAAATCTGGCGAGGCTGTTTTTGCTGGCCATTCCTTAAAATTATCTGATATTAAGGTAATTAATTGATTTATTAATTATTTAATTTATCCATTTATAAATTTATATTTTTGTCTCATAAAGTATTGTATTTATTAATTTTCAGATAGTGCGACAATTCAAGAGGCCTGATAATGTTTCAGAAAAGGAAATTGATGCAGCTGGAGATGGTAATTCATAATTCATATTTTATCATTTAGAAACTATATAATTGTAATTTATTTGAAGTTTTTTAATTTTTTTCTGTATCTTTTTATTCTTTCAGGTGATGTACTTGTGATTCTTGATCTGAGAGCCGATGAATTTTTGCTTGAAGCAGGTCTCGCTCGTGAGGTAAAATTTTAATTTTTCATACTTTATTAAATATATTTCTGTTGATAAAATGTCAATTAGTTTCATAAATCTGCATGGTTAATTATTATTTTTGACAAAAAATGTATTTTAGGTTGTGAATAGGATTCAGAAACTAAGGAAAAAAGCTGGACTTGAGCCGACTGATTATGTTGAAGTTTATTATAAACCTCGCGATAGTGATAAAGCTAGCTTAGAAAAGATATTAAATTCACAGGTATAAATAAATTCAATCAAATTATATAATTATACATTTTGTTACTTTGATTGATTTTTTGGTTAATTATTTTGTATTTTACAGGAACAATATATTAGAGAGTCTATTGGCTCTCCTCTTTTGCTTCACACACTCGCACCATCTGATGCTGTAATTTTATTTTTATTTTTTTTAATTTGTTATCTTTTTGTGTTAAATTTTAGTTTTATAATTTGGTAAATAATTACTTATTTATTGCAGGTCATATTATGTCAAGAGGAGTATAGTGATGTATGTGGGAAAAATTTTACCATTCTTTTATCAAGGCAAACTTTCATGTTTAGTGATGCTCTTTTGACTCATTGTTCAGGTATATTAATTAATTAAATGATATATTTGGTAATTAAGTTGGTATTATTAAATTGTCTCATTTATTATTTATCTTAAAAAATTTAATGTAGGGAATAAAGAGCATGTAAATGCATTACATGTATATCTCTCTTCAAGGGACCTTTCCAACTTGAAATCTGAATTTCAATCAGGAAATGGCAAGGTTAGATATTTTTAATATTTTAAAATTATTTTTTTATTGTATAAAGTTTCATTTTCTTATTTTGTTCTCATTTTTATTATTTATTCGATTTGCACAGATAAAAGTAGATTGTGTTGAGGGTTTTCCCCCAGTTGAAATTCAAGTTGGGAAGCACTTGTTTTTCAGCGTTGGTGATTTTTACTTATCTGTTGCTTAATAATTAATTAGGCCTTCATATTTATCTTCAATTGTATTGTAATTTTGGCATGTTTTATTGTTTCCTATTTTTATATTGAAAGTTTATGAAGAAGACTAGTTGAGAGCTTGAATTTTATTGTCAGGTTATTTAATAGATTTTGTAATTGTAATTGTTGAACCTGTTTTTGTCTTTGAACATACTTTGATTTTATTTGGTTTATTGATCTTTTATATTTTTTATAATGTTAGATGAGTTTCATTGCCCTCTATATTTCTAACTTGTTTCTTCTTTCTTTTCGTGGTTTTGCAAGATTACAACCAAGTTTTTGGTGTAAGATTTAATGCAATGGTAAATTGATAAATGCATTCTTTTGAGCATATAATGAACTACATATTAATATACTTTATGGTTTTATTTTGTGGTTTTGTGCTCCGAGTTTTTTTGGGGGTTTCTTGACTAATGCATTCTTTTGAGCATATAATCTATTTGAGTTTCATCATATCCAATCTATCCTAGTAGTTTATATTATATTATTCCATGGAATCAACCCCCAAAACTGACACCATTTTCTGATATAAATAAATTTGCTAACATATATGTTATTTACTTTCATGTAACGAAGAAAATAGAAAATTTCATATTTATTTATTGATTCCGATGAAATCAGCATAATAAATATATTAGCGCATCACAAGGAAGAAGATTCAATTTCACATTCATTTACTGAAGCTAATGAAAATTTAAATCCAAAGGAAAATATTTACATGCTCCTAAAATCAAGAGCTTATTCCAAACTTAAAACCAAAACGAAACAAATTAACACCATCCTACTTGTTTTCTTCTTCTCCTCCTTCCTCTTCAAAGTTCGGATCTTTGGAATCAATGGCCCCATTTTCCAAAGTGAAACTTTCTCCTTCTAGATCTCCATGGCCGGCCCAGGTGAATTTACCACCGTGCCCTCCTTTCTTCGCCTCTCCGCTCAGGCCGGTGGCCGATTTCCGATCCTTCCTGCCGTTTTGATCTGGCTTCTTTTGAACTTTGGTCCCTTTCTTCCCACTATCCATTTCTCCCTCTCTCAGTTCAGTACTAACACCTAGAAATATTTTTGTTTTGAGTGTCTTGAAGCTTGTAAGGAGGTTTTATATATAAGAGGGACACATCACATGGTGAATTGGATAAGAACGATGACGTGTTTATTAATATGTTTTATTTTAGCCATATTCTACTAAAAAAAAATATTTCTAGCACATAGAATCTGATTCGAGTAAACACATTCAGCTCTTCTCCAGTTTTTAACCAGATTGAACAACTCCATTTTTCATTGTCCATGTCAAGTGTCATGTATGCTGTTTCAATCACACATTTTTTTATTTTAATGCATAGCCTGAAATTACTAAAGATTTTCATTTCTGAAAAAAGAAAGCTACATTGAAATTGTATCGTATAAACTAGTTTAGCCTACGATCAAATTTAAAAATAAAGCAAGAGCTAGCTAATCTATCGCTAGCTAATCTATCCTATCCTGCTCCCTACTACAAGTTGTTATCGTCTTCCTCTGAGGCTAACAGCCACTGGGTGGACGTTTCCTTTTCAATCACACAGTTGGGGACTTCACTTCATTTGTTTAGATGATTAGAAATTATATATTTATTTCTGTTGAGATATTTAATATTTGGATATCAACCTCTCCATTATTGTACAAAAAGAAGAGGATGTAAGGCAAGAAAATAAGTTTACTAGAAAGCAATGTCCAACTACTTATAATTTAAGATATGAAAATATTGAGATGTTTTTTAGGATATTTTCAGCCTATATAAAAAGTCTTACAGGACAAAGGATTAATACAACTCACCCAGTTATATCAAACTATATGACTTGAACGTTGAAATTATTCATAGTGTAATAATCAAATTAAAAAAAAGAAAAACAAATACCCTTCAAATTATACTAGCCCCATCAGTAAACTTTTGGGGGCCTTTTATTTTGTGGGGGCCCAAATTCGATAAATCCTCTACACATTTCCCCCCTTCAAAAGAATGTTAAATTCCTATGTGCAAAAATTTCTTTTCTCCATTTTTTCTCCATTTCCATTATTTCATTCCTATTAATTTTCACTACATTTCAAACGAGAGCGATTTACTGAGAGAATGCGAGAAACGAGTGACTTGCACGCGTTGCTGCACAATCTTGTGAATGTCTTTCACAATATCAAAAACCGCGTTGGGCTGAGCAAGTCTAAGGGCGTTATGGGAATATTTCCTTAACGAATCTCTTTCTGGCCCAAACCATCTTGCAACTATTTTTGCCGCTCTTTTTGGATCGTTGCAAAACACACCCGCCCCATTGTTGACTACATATGGCACATTGCCTACTTCCTGTAATTATTATACATTTGCCCCCAAAATATTTAAACTAAGTTATACTTTAAGGAAATTAATTGAAAATTGAAATTACGTAATATTTATTACCTGTCCGGGGAGGAAATCATTGAGAATAATTGGCAGTCCACGGATTAATGCCTCTGCAATCGTACCTGGCCCAGCCTGACCAAAATAAAAATAAATAAACAAATTAATCAATTAATGTCATAATACGTTAGAGTTTGTGAAATTACAATATGTAATGGACTAAAAATTAGACTACTCATAAATTCATAATTGATAACCTTAGTCACTATGCAATCACAAGCGCCCATCCATCTTTCCATCTGCGTCTCAAATCCTCTTATCTGAAATTATAACACGAAACGTCAATAAAACACACATTACTCCTTCTCACTTACTAAAAAAACATATAAATGTATTCACAATATAATATTTTATTAAACAAGAAATGATGTGTTGATCTTACCTTAGAGGGGATTTTCCACTTGGCAGAAGCCGATTGGAGAGAGGACTTCAGAACTTGATTCCTTCCACAAATAACCACAATTTGTCCGATCGCCTTTTTTGCTCTTTTGTCGTAAAGTGCTTCGCCGAGGGCCAATGCGGTTTCTTTGACGGGGCCCATTCCTTCCCCTCCCCCCATCAAAATGACAGCTGGCAAGTTTAAGTCCATCTCCAATTCCTTTCTCAACTCATCCTATTAAAAAAATAAAAATAATAATAGTGATGATGATGTAGTTATAATATATAATAATGGAAATAATGAAGATATAATAGTGTAAAATTAGGAAATAATAATGACATAATAATATAATAAGTAAATAAATAATAATAATAATAATAATAATAATAATAATAATAATAATAATAATAATAATAATACTAATAATAATAATAATAATAATACTAATACTAATAATAATAATTATAATATATTTGAAATATGAAACCTTGCGAAGAATTGCGCGACAAAATGAAGGTCGAATGGGAAGACCGAAAACCCTAATTTGAGACGGCTCGAGGCCTTCAATTAATGCCTTTTTAGCTACCTCTCTTGAAGGACAATAACATCTAGTCACACTTTTATGAAACCTAGTCAACAACAAAGAAAGAAAATTTATTAACAATTAGTAAATATGAAATTGTTTAGGTATGAAAAGAGAATAATACCAAGTGGGGTGGCAAGTGTTTAGATCGGTAATGACGGTTACAAAAGGGACTCTTTCATTAAGGCTTTGCCATTTCATAATCCAAAGAGGAATGTGTTGCATTAATGGGTGCACGCTTATTATTATGTCCGGTTTGTATTTCATTATTCCAGCCACCACATTTCTACATTAAAAAAAAAAGAGAAATTAAATCAAATTAGTAAGAAGATTCAAAATGGAACTTTTTGTTGAAAATGATGAATGCGTCAACACATTATAAAAAAACAGATTTTGGTACAAAACTGATTTAAAAAAAAAAAGGGTTGGTGCAAGACCTATATTTGACGATGCTCTTTGGTTTTGTATTTGTTTATATATATTCATTTAATTTTAGAAATGTTCATACAAAAACAAAAGAAAAGGAAAAAAGAGAAGAAACATTTGCTCTCTATTTATTATTTTATTTATCGAAAGTAAATAGCCATAACCCATTCAAAGTCCATAAATACATATTGAATATTAAGTCACACCAAAAACAAAAGTTTGTTTGTGTTTTCTATTTATTATTTATTTAATATAGAAAAAAAATAAAAAAAATAAAGAATTAATTAATTAATTAATTAATTACTTGGCATAAAAGGCAGCAAGAGCAGCTAAATAGGCGCGGTGAATCCAACGAGGCGAAGTACCGTGAAATGCAACTTTCCATAATTGGACGTGTTTTATCATGAATTTATACGATCTTTCCATATCATTTAATGGCCATCCACCATATTCTTTCCCTAAATCCTTCACAAAAACCTAAAAATAGAAAGGAAAAAAAATGATATATTACGATCTTGAAATAGTATAAATATTAAATATAGAGTTATGTTGGAAATTTGGAGTTGGTTAATTAATTTGGAGAGATCGTTAAAATAATGATAATATTATTATTATTATTATTATTATTATTATTATTATTATTATTATTATTATTTTCTTTTCTTTCCTCTTGGACAAGTTTTATTTTTGAGGAAACCTGATTCTTTGAAAAGTATTGTGGAAACAAACCAAAATTGATTGTGGAAACAAACCATAATGATAATATTATTATTATTATTATTATTTTCTTTTCTTTCCTCTTGGACAAGTTTTATTTTTGAGGAAACCTGATTCTTTGAAAAGTATTGTGGAAACAAACCAAAATTGACATGGGTCCCACATATTTTGGATGATATGGATAAACAATTACAAGGTTTCAGGAGAGTATTTCAGTAATTTTGCAATAAAGAATATGCTATTAGGGGATCATTCAAAAATCAAAAGCATATTCTTATGTTTTGAGAATCTGAGTAAGATGCCTTTACAGATAGTGTTTTGTTATGCTATATGCTGTTTTGTTAGATTTTATATATTATTTTTTATTATATATATAATGTTTTTATACAAATTTTCTACTTTTCTAACATATTATTTTATTTTTAGCGATATATATACTGTTTTTAGTAAATCTTTGTGACATTTTATTAACATATAAATATATTCTTTTTCATGATTCATATATTATTTTTCTATAGCTGTACTGTACTTAGAAAAAGGCACAGTTAAGGCCTATAACCACCCTTACCTTTTTTTAAGTTTAATAATAATTAGACAGGAGCAGCTGGCTAATATCTTATAGAGAAAATTCACATATTAACCTACAAACCTACAAAATATCATGTAAGAAAATCAAATGTTTTTCATTTTGTAGTGGTACAAAATATCCATGAAATTCTCTCTTAATTTTTATTTTTTTATGGAGCTTAATTTTTTAGTTAATGGGACAGTTGGAGACTCACCAGCAAAACATTTTAATAATAATATCAAACAAAAGAAAATTATGTGCACAAGCTTGCATATAAAAAAAAGGAAAAATATGCGCAAGAATAGAAATTGCATTTTACACCTCACTATTTCAACATATTAGAAACAATCAACATAAACGAAAAGGTAGAAAATTATGTGCACAAGCTTGCATATATAAAAAAAAAAGGAAAATGTGTGCAAGCATAGAAATTTCATTTTACACCTCACTATTTCAACATATTAGAAACAAACAATAAACATAAACTAAAAGTATTTCTCACGATAATGTCTGAAAAGAAATGTGCTAAAATTGAAGGTCCTTTGCAATAAAAACAAAGAAAAAATAAAACCTCACGTGCAAACAAAACAAAAAACCAAAAACCAAAACAGAATGTCTTTATTTGAATGAATAAGTCTATTGATCTTTCAAACATGATTCATGGTGTACTTGCACTTTTTTTCGAAGATAAAAAACAATGTCTCACACTCAACTGATCCAAAAAAATGTTCAACAACATATATACTTAGAAAACAAAGTAAAATTAAAAACACCATAAAAAAATGTTTTTCTTCAACAAAAAAAAAAAAAAAACATTATATTTTGTAATATCACAAAAATCCAAGGATAAACGCCCCAAAATCTCAAGAAAAAAAACCTCGCAATTCAAACTAACCAACAATATTGCTAAACGTACCCGATATTCATCCCCATATTGAAGCCTGAAAGCATCCTTAATGGCCTCAGCCGACGCGCGATGCCCTCCGCCCGTATCGCTCATCAGAATGAGAACATTCTTCCTCCCTTCTCGCCCCGCCTGCTCCTCCTCCTCCGCCGGCGGACCTCCGAGCGCCGCTGCAAGCCCCTTCCCCCCGGCGTAGAACCCGCACCGCCTGGAGTGGTAGTAGTAGCAGCCCTTCCCCCCTCCTCCGCCCAGCACGCCGTGCAGCACGGCCTCTCTTATCGACCCTCTTGGCATCGCCACTGACATCACCATTGTTGCACTGTTAACTGTAACTGTAACTGTAAGTGTGTTTGATTGTTTGATTGGGTTTGGAATGGAATGAGAAGGAGAGGGAGGGTGGATTTATGAGAGGAGGGATTGAAATTTGAATTGAAAACTCAGAACTGTGTGGTTTTGGGCATGAAATGGTGTATGGTTTTGGTTTGGATTTTGGAGAAAAGATGATGCTTGGAATGATGCTCATAGTCTATTTCCACTTTATAAATTTCTTTTTGAATTTTATTGTTGTGTTATTGACGAGGCAGCTAGAAAGGAAAAAATATTATTCACTGGTGCCAATTCATTAATTGTGGAACAAGCCAGTTATAATTAACACGTCAACATGTTCTCATTTTTTTTGAAAAAAAATAGAACATGTTCTCTTATAAAAGTAAAACTATTCTTTCTGGACACAAATTCTGATTGGCCTTCTCCTTACAAGAGATTTTGAAATATTTTGCTTAGGTCCAGAAGACGTGATTTCTTAATTATTTTCACTTGTAGTTATACAAATTTAAACTCATGATAGTATGTGGATGTGATTGGGGGGGGGGGGGAGGAGGGGGGAATAGAGAAAAAAAAAATGATACTTGTACTCTCAACATTTTGTTTGTGGTTTCTGGATTATAAAGTTTGGAATTTTTTCAGAAATGTTATGTATTTTCTCATATTAATATATTTTAATTTCTTTGGTACTTCTAACAGCTTACTGTGAACAAAGTTTATAATCATAATAGAACAAAATAAAGATATAAGCAAAATGGTATATATAAAATATTCAATAAAAAATATATAAATATATAATATAAAATAATATATAAGTATAATAGAAGAATTACAATAAGTTCAAATAAAGTTCAAAAGTATAATAGAAGAATTACAATAAGTTCAAATAAGAGAAATTCTTCAAAAATCCCCTAACTTTTCTGCTATTTATCAAAAACCCCCTAACTTTTCAATATTCTTCAAAAACCCCTATAAAGTGAGTTCAATTTTTTTTTTGGCCCCTATGGTGTTAATCTCAACTTTTCCATTCAATTTTAATTTGTAAAAGACTAAAATACCCCTCATATATTTATTTTCATATTTTATTATATTCAATAAAATAATAAATAAATATATTATTTTTTAATATAATATTTTACGATGTTAATTTTACGATATTTTATGATATTATTTTATGATATGTTAGTTTTTACTTTATGGTGTTATATTACAATTTTTTTATTATCCTATATTTAAATTATAATTTTATATTTCATAAAATATTATTTTCGTCATTACTATTTATTGTGATTTTGTCTATATTGTAGTCATTAATTTAAATTTAGTGTAAAATATAATTTTTTTATTTAATGGAATAAAATAGACATGAAAATAAATATATGAGGGGTATTTTAGTCCTTTACAAATCAAAATTGGATGGAAAAGTTGAATTTAACACCATAGGGGGCTAAAAAAAAATTGAATTCACTTTATAGGGGGTTTTTGAAGAACATTGAAAAGTTAGGGGGTATTTGATAAATAGCAGAAAAGTTAGGGGGTTTTTGAAGAATTTCCCTTCAAATAAAGTTCAAAATAGTGGGTTTGCTGTTTTGAAATTATCTAGCTATGAAAAACCAATACAACAAAAAAAAAAAAAAAAAAATAGAAGACTATAGAAATAAGTAGTCAAGACTCAAAATACTCCACCTATACTCCTAAATGATCACTTGATTTCCATTTTGTCACGAATATATAAATATAAAAAAAAAATATGTATAAAAAAAATAATACATATAAAAAACATAATAAATAATATATGCATGATAAACAGTATATGCTATACTAAACCATTTTTATTTGTTCAAACTTCAAACCAATTAACCAATTCATCAAACTTTACAATTCACCAACACAAGAGGTCTCTCTTTCCTATGTGGAAGAACTAGTTCAAACTTGGAAAAAACCAAGAAGACATATTCATGGATCCAGCACTAGGCACCACTTTTTCAGTTCTTCCATTTTCTAAATTATACTTACAAAGAGGATAATCATAAGACCCATCCAATTCGGGATAAAGATACGCGATAAAATAAATGCAGTTTCCTTCGAATCCTGGATACTCACTCGCATTCAAACAAAACCCAGTTGTGTCGTCTAAAAACAAAATCCGATCTCCAATTCCAGTAATTTT
This sequence comes from Juncus inflexus, assembly GCA_024447665.1. NCBI lineage: Eukaryota > Viridiplantae > Streptophyta > Magnoliopsida > Poales > Juncaceae > Juncus > Juncus inflexus. Next base: position 1,102,306 of record JAJHPC010000011.1, read on the forward strand.
GATCCATCGATGAATCTCGTTTGTATTACCAAATTCAAGCTTGTAAATTTCAAATTTGGAGTCCTCAAGTACTCTACTCGTCCATTTACCGCTGTAGACTCCAAGAATCTCGCCGGAGGAGTTAATGAGATAGTCAAGACGGCTCGGCTGGCCGGAGCTTGTACATATTAGTGGGGGCACGGTAAATTCAGTCGAACCAGTTAAAAGATTAATTACTCGTGTGATCATAGTTTCACGCTCGTTTACATAGTACTTACCTGTTGAAAAATTATTTTAATGACAGAGAAAATTATGATTAATTATTATAATTTTAAACCTTTGTGATATGTTTGTCCATAGCTCCCTTGTGGAATTTGTATTTTCTTCCACTCCTTGTCGTGGCTCGGTCGACATGATCCGATTGTCAGAATCCCCGACGAGTTCCAACATATCACCACACCATCTCCATTCTTAATCAGATCGGGTCCGATATATACAGGCCGATGCCAATCTGAATCAGTACGTGGAAGACAGATTTCACTTCTTGTGAGTGGATTAAGAAGAGACAAGGAACGGCTTTTCCGATCAAAAACAAGCATGTAATGGTGAGAGGACCCTAAAATCCTCTTCCCTTCGATTTCACGTAAAACAATGGAGTAGATTTTTTGAGAGGAGAGAGAATACAATTGTACAATACTTGGAAAGCCTTTTCGGTCCGTGACGGCCCAAGGAAGTTGAGATGGAGGGTCGGATAGGGGAGATGAATCACGCCATTTTTTACAGACAACACGGAAACGGATGAAATCAGAAAGATCATCGAGTTTCTTGGAGATGAGATGGAGAAGATCTTGAGGAAGTTCTGACCAGTCCATTTTCAGGATCAAGGTTGAGGATTTGGTGGGTGGAAGAGGATTGTTTATGTAGGTTTCGTGAGTTGTAGTGTGAAAAGGCAGAGATTCTTCATCTCTTTTTTGAATAAAGAGATTCTTTATCTCATCCTCTGAAAATTAATTGATGGTGGATCCATTGTGTTTTGTTTATGGGCATGGTGACTAGATCTTAATTTTTGTTGCAATTAGGGATTGTATGTTACTTGCAACGAAAAATGAACGGAGAGTCGAGGGTATCAGTCTTTCAGAATTAATGATGATAGACTAGTCTAGTTAGGTGAGTTAATTACTATATGTGAATAAAAAAAATTTGAATTTAAGTTTCGTTAGTTAAATAATGAAAGTTAGGCAAGCAATATCTTTCATAAAAACATTTCGGCTTGACTTGGACGTACTTTCTCAAAACAAAAAAAAAAAAAAAAAATGTATTCATGCGCTCGATATACATATCACATGATGGTGTCGGATGCATAGAAGTTAAACTCCTTGCAATGATTTTTTTGGTAAAAAAAGAAGTGGTGGGGGTGGTTTGAATGAAGCCAATTAAGCTGAAATTACTAATTAATTAATGGCTTAATAGGAATTAGTAGCACATAATAAGAGATCTTGATCATTCGGCTTTTTTTTAGAATTATACGCAATTTGTCTAGTTAGACTTTGTATTAATAAAAAAAGTTATAAATTTTTATTTACAACCAAATTTTCTTGAGCACTTATGTCTATGTCCTATCAAGTCTAGTCTTAACTCCTGACTGACGGGCCTTCATTTTGGCGCGGGACTTCTTGTCTGCCTTGAGTCTTGTCCTTTAATTTTTGCATTCGTGTACATTCTCCTGAATGATGGAGAACACTTGCTTCTTATTGCTTCTTCTGCTTTGAAAGATCCTGTAATGTGTATTTTTATACACATTTTTAGGATTTTTATCATGAAAACTTCATCAATAAATCACATAAATTATATGAAAAATACTTAAAATTAATAAAAATTATTTGTGAAACTCTTAATACACTTTTGTGTGATTTTCCAGGTAAAAAGACCGAGAAAACGATATTTGGAGACCTCGGCAAAAAGTCAACTCCAAATGACGGACCGATTCACAAATCATGGGCCAAAGATGGCCGAATTTTCGACAAATCTCCGCGAAAACCCTACACATGATTCTCCAAAATTCTTATAACCCTTATCCGTCGACTATCCAAGCCGAGACCTACAAAATCCACAAAAAGACGAAAAGTCAAACCCGGGAAATCGCCGAGTTGACCAAAAAGTCAACTTTTCCAAAAGGGGTCAAACTGGGTACCAAATCGAAGAGCGCGACGATACGAATCCAACGGTATAGATCTTGCGAAAAAAGACCTTCTAGAACTCCCAAAAAATGCGATACAAGATTTAGTCAACCTTGGTCAAAGTCAACCTTTGACCGGGTCAAACCTCTTCCAACCAACCGGAGTGTGACACGTGTCCATTTATTGCTCAAAGTTTGTTTAGCACAGAAATCAAGGGGAATAAGTTTTGATTTTTGTCCATTCAACGACTGACATGTGGAAGATTCCGTTAAAACTCAGCAAATCAGAAGGCGACACGTGGCTGGTTCGTTGGTGTTGGATAAAGAGAGAACACGTGGCAGCTGGTGATTGGGGAGAACCGCTGACGAGGTCAGTACGAGAATCAACTTTCAGTCAATCACAGCGTGACACGTGATTCCACGCGGTTTATCTAGCTCAGTACACGTTGAGTCTCTCCGGTGCCCGCGCGACTGGACGCCTCCGTTTGATCAGCAACGAATGCAACGAGCATTACTGGACGGCCTAGTAGGAGAGAATGGAGAAGCGAGTTCACGCGTCTTCTGATGCGTCAGAACGAGGTGCAGTACGAGGTTCCGTGCCAGCCAATGAGGAGATGACGCGTGGCAAGTCCGTTTAATTTCTGCCCACACATGTACAGTCCGTTGAATTTGGATAGAATTGAAGGGAAATGATAAATGTACCCTGAAAATTGCACCAAAGCTGAATTTGTATAGAAAAGAAAGAAATAGTTCAAACTAAATTATTTAGTCCCACAATCCTAATTCTAAATATTTTTTAGGGTAAATTTCGCCATAAAAAGACCCCTCCTTCTCTCTAAAAGGGGGCATACATCATTATACACCCATTTTTCGTTCACACATCCATTCTTACATCAATTCATACATCCACTTTTCTTTCATCTCTTCCACCATTTTTTTCAACTCTATTTTTTTTCTTTTCCATCATTAATGTCCATAAACTTCAAAACTTCAATTTTTGAGAATTGAGAGAGAGGATAGAACTTTAGAGAAGAGAAAAGTGCTTGAACTAGAAGGGGAAAGTGATAAATCAATCAAGAAGGGGAGAGATCGAGAACGATTCACTTCTTTAGGGATTGATTTAATTTTCTTTTCTTTTTCTTTTCTCCTATTTGTATTTTAATTTTGTTGCAATATGTTTTATTTTGTGGACATGAGTGAGTAATTTTTAGAGTAGGGAAAGACTTTTTTGTGTGACCTTGATGATGAAATCTTAGGTAAACTTTGCATTTATTATGGAATTTTAAGGTTAAATCTTGAAATATTTTTATGAGATTTAAGGTTAAGTTATTTAGAAGAATGATTTGACGTTGAATAATTATAAAAATTTTTAGAGATTTGTTTGAATAATATTGACTTGGAAAAGTTTTCCTTATTCAAATAAGGGTTGAATCAATTATAAGAACACTTAAAAAAATAGAAGTTTTTTAATGGATCTGAAGGTTGATGAGTTTATTAATTAATTTTTGGAAAGAAATTAATTAAACCTTGCTTATAAATACTATATAATTAATTTGCTATCCTTTGTGATTAGTGATTCTCAAGTTACACAAATCGTCATTATTTCCCTACTATTTCTCTTTTATCTTTTAAAAAAATGAAAATTTGTTTCTATTTTATTTATTTATTTTATTGTTCTTCTTGAATCCAAATCTTGTTTAAACAACAACAATTTCTCTTTAATCATTGCACTAATAAAAAGTGAGATTAAAATGTTAACAATTTAAGGCCGTGCTTCTCGTGTTCGACCCCTAAAACTTAATACCACATATACACTGAATATTGAAAATTAGAGAAATTATAAATTATTTTGTTAACACGTGATTACACCACGACACGTTTTCACGTAGTTACAGATCCTGACATTCCGTTTTTTTCAGATTTTCCAGCAGGTCGAGCTCCAAACACTTCCCCATTTCTTTTGTTGCATTTTGTTGATTATTTTAATCATCCATCTATAGAACTTTATCGGGGAATATATTATTGCTGGGGGCGTGATGCCAAAGAGGTTGCATGTTTTGTCCCAACATCGCGTGTGTAGTTGCATTGAGGAAAAAGATGCTTGTGAAATTCTTGTGTCGTTGCGATACAAGAGTGTATTAGGCCGTCCGCATGCATCCTTTTCTAACTAGTATGTCTTTTATGTTAAGTTTTTCATTACACATTAGGTAAACAAAAAATTAATTTTACTCTTGATCATTCGTCTTGAAAAATTTCAATTTCCGGTCCTATTTATCAAAAAAAAAAAAGTGTCCGGTCCTGAAAACCAAATGCGCACAAATCAGACCTGATCTGACTTCTGAATACTTTGATTCAAACATAAGTGATCTGTAATCGAATCCAACCTAATCCGAATCCTATTTCACATGAAATAATCGTGAATCTTGATCCAAATCAATGTGGGGCTGTAATGGAAAATTCACTAAAAATGTGCAGGGGAGCCCAGTGCATATAACTCTAATTTTATCATAAAATACACTTATATAACCACATATATATTACAATTTCAAAATGTAGGGGCCGTTGTCTTTTAGTCCCTAATTAAAATCCGTCACCGACCTGAAAATAACTTAATCTTAATCTGAAGTAACAGCTAGACTAATTAAAATCCAATCCCAATCTCTGTTTGAGTTAGAAGCGTTATTAGCTGATTTCTATACTCACTCGGAGAAGGACTCATGGGAAATTCTTGGAGTCCTAGATGGCAAATTTCCTATAGCGAAAGTATATCATTTTTTAGCTAACAGGGGTGTCAATCCAGTGAGAATTTCAAGTATCTGGAATTGGAAGCTATTGGCGAAGGGCAAATTTTTAGTGTGGCTGATTATGCTGAATAAAGTGTTGACGGGTGAAAATTGGCTCAAGCGAGGAGGAGATGACCTAGGTTTATGCGTTTGCTGCCCCACTTCCACAATCGAAACCACGAGCCACTTATTCTTTAACTGCATGTTTGCAAAGAATATATGGAATCGAGTTCGTCAAGCTTGTGGTTTGCGTCTGCAGCAGATTCCTATTAGGTGGGAGGATTGGGAATCAGTTGGCATTGGACTGAACAAAATCGAGCTGAAACGGTGGAATGCTTGGCGAGGTTGGACATGCTGGCTTATATGGCTCTGTCGTAACTCCGCAAAATTTCAAAGGCGAAGTACCAAAGGAGAATGAGTGCTTCTGGCAGATTAATGCGAGTGTTAACTCTTGGATTAGATTAAACTTTGACTCTATGTAAATTATGTCTGTTGTTGGGTGGTAGTGTATTTTCGTAAGTTTTGTGTGGGGGATACTTCTTTCTTTATAGTCCCAATCTGTGTAATTAAACGCTTCATTTTTTGAATATAAGGGATCCGGTTGGATCCTCTTAATTCCTTCAAAAAAAAAACCCAATCCCAATCTAACCAAACCTAATGAACAACCCAATAAAGAACATCAGATCATCAAATTTACACAGTTTTTCACCTCATCCCCATGAAAAAAAATTAGTACACAAGGCTTCAAAGCAAACTATAGATCTCTCTTTGGCTTCAAAAAACTCGCCAAAAAGATCAATCAAACAACTCACAACTAGTTCAAAACATCCATCATACTATTATCGTACAAGCTGTCATAATTCTCGTACCAGTACCAGTACTAACACCATCAATCATGCAAAACCTCGAAACCCTAGGCCGGAACTCCTTTCGCCGGTACGGATCCGGTCTTGACGGACTTATAGTCTTCATTAAAACATCCTTCATACACTTAGCCTTCTGAGCCATAGCCTTCACATTTCCGTTTGTTTTGATAACGTTCCTTACTGGTTTCGCGCCGGTCGCTCTGTGTAACTTGCACCGAAATGAGCCTGGATGAGCTGTGGGCGCACAAAGGCATGTTTTGTTAACTAATGATGATGAGTTACTCATGGTAGCCATTGATGGACTGGAAGTTGTTTTAATTTTTTATTTTATTTTTTGGAGTCAAGATCGGAAGTTGTTTTAATGGTAATGGAGATGAGAAACAATGGATATTTTTTGAGGTGGAAGAAATAATGAAATATGAATTGTACAAATTTAGTTGATTATATATATTTGTAAATAGTGTAATTATGTGAAGTGTAAAGAAACGGTACGTGGTTAGTTAGAGTGGAATCTACTGGGCATTTAATTGATTGATATGATATGCTTTGAGGCTAAGCATGCAGTTGGAAGATTGTGGTGTTAAATTTAACACTTGTAAAGACGGAGTAAATTCTACTGTCGTTTTAAACTTTATATCTAACCGACACGGTTTTTTATTCTGACACGGTTGCGAAAATAAATAAATTTTGACACGGTTGCAATGTCAAAATTAAACCGACAGTTAAAGAAACGGTAATATTTTCATGAGTCCTTAAGATTGAAAAATATCATGTATAATCTTCTTTTGTTTATCCTAATGAGAGAGATATAATTATAATTTTATGTTTAATGTATTCTACAATGATGTTCATGATATTTTCAATTACGCAGGGGTATACAAGATATTCCATATTTTATACAAGGAATTATTCCTTTAAATAAGGTTTAATTGATCTTACTGGCTTTTACAATATTTTTTCTGTTGCTGAAACAAAATTCTTCAACTGATTTTATGCTCCTGGATTTGAAACCTGTGGGCTTTATTGTTAATATTTGTTTATTACTTCAAATTCGTGTCCACTCTTTAGTTTCATGCTTGCTTGTTTGTTTATTGCTATGAAAATGAACTTGTATTTATACTTTTGTTTAATCATCTTCATGTTTCATTATACTTTGACTTATAAAACATCTTCACTGTATTTATACTTCTATTACCTTTTAAACTTCATATTTCAAAAAATAAACTTCATATTTCATTATCACTATAAAACTATTTCTTATTTACATCACTTCGTAAAAAATCCATGAATTTTGATTTTCAAAAAAGAAAGCCATGAATTTTCTGACTTTTTCTTAAAATTACGCAATTTGCTACTCTGTTTTATCACTTATTTTTGTTATAATTCTGTGTGTATTTAACGCTGAAAATTCGAAAGTACACCAAAAAACCCCCAAAACAACCAGTTAACACAAACAAACAAAAAAAGAATCAAAACACAAAAACAACCAGTTAACACATAAAACCCCACTTTCTTAACTAATAACGTATACATATTCCCCCTAAATCAAAACTTACAATTAACCCCTTAAAAACTCTAAAATCTATTATACATCGGCTGATCAAGTCTTAAAAACCTCTTTTGATATTTCCTCTCTCTCCTCTCTCTTGCATACAAGATCCAAAATACAAGAGACAGCATTACAGAAACCGAAACCACTAACAAACCACCGTATACAAAACCACTGTACCGTTCGAGATTCGGGCAGTTATTTTCAGTTATGGATTTAAAAGTCTGTCTCACAAATGTACAGTCAGCAAGGCCTGACAAGTAGGGCCCATAGTAATAAATGCCGTAACTCGCATTTAATGCACTCGAAATGTGAGAATATATTGTTGGAGTTAATCTACCAACATTGGTGCATATTTCATTTCCTGATATTATTATAGTATTGCATATATATCCATTCCAAACCTGCATTATTTCATGAAATTGTAAGTTAATTTTCATATTTAATTAATAATTTCGTATTAACTAATAATTGTGTCAAACTACCTGTTGGGCGTTGTCGAAATGGAGATCTCCAGTGCTGCAAGGCCGGTCTGTTAAATCCGAATTGTACGGATTACAAAGCGGTGGAATCGACGGTCCGGATTGGTTGTAGTTCAAAGGAGGAGGGGTCTGAGGTGGCAAGTTTTGATTGGATACATTTGTGATTACTCCATTAATTATGTCTATTATTTCGTACGTGACATTTTTGCTCTGTTGTAAGGCTTCATTTGTTGTTTTTGAATTGAAGCAGGGGAGAATGTCGTCTAGTGCGGTGTGCTCTTGTGGGTGAAGAACCCACTCATCCATTGAAACGCAAGTATCTGAAACTATACTGGAAAAAGAAAAAAAGAAAAAAAAATAAAATGAAATATGAGAATCTTTGTGCATAATTTAATTATATGAAGGGGTTTATTTAGTGAGATAAATACTTGTGTAAAAGAAGAAAAACGCCGGAAAGTATAAATGTTCCTGTAACTAGAAGCCAGCCAGCAATTACCAAACTGCATATTTTGAAAAATTCTAATTATTTTCAAAACGAAATAATAAAATGAATAGAAGCACTAATATATATACAACTTTAATACATCAATACTTACATGAAGACAAGGAATTGAATACCGCAGATTGAGAGTACTGAAGAAAAATAACATGAAACAACAAATAAATATCAAAATAGAGCTAAAATATGATTTGAAAATTTTAGCAGTAAAAAAGACGTGATTCTTCTTACAAAATCCAAGAAAGGTAAGTAGAAGCATAATAGCTGCCACAACAATCAAAATTGTTCCCCTGAAATTTTTACAATTTTGACAATTAAGAGAAAATTTGAATTTATTTATTATGACTTAGTTAAGACTATAAAATTTGGCATAAAAAAATATTAAAAAGAAAATACTTACACAACATCAAGAACATGTTGTATTTTATCAGAATTATTAGATGTAGTAGAGGCGAGTTGATCTGCCGACACATTTATCTTATATATGACATCATCAATCTTATTTTTTACATCATCCTCAAGCAAAAATTGACCAAGACCGATCAATTTTGCTGACGATAAATAATCCGAAAAATTTCTCAAATTATAAACCGTCTCATTCGCTTGTCCCAATACATAATTTGTTGTTTTTGTTGTACTTTCATGAAATTTTCCTTGCCCATCATATAAAACGACACATCCAAGGCTACAAAGAGAAAAATAATATGGGTTATAGTATAATATATTTTCATATATAATGCTGTAAATTTGAATATTACTTACATCGCAGCAATTGTGAAGAGAATAAGAAGAATAAGATAGCAGGTATAAGCGGTTTGAGAATAAGAATAATTCCGACTTGCACAGCAACAGCAACAACACATCATGAAGAATAAAAATATTCCAAAAATAATAAACCATGCAAAACCAATCGCGAAAATTGGAGCCGCGCTAAATCCAACTGACTGCAATTAAAAGTTTAAATTATTATTATAAATTGTTGAAACAAATAACCGATTTCAGATATTTAGAGCGAAAATTAAAGTTAAACTTACGGCCCAGTAATTTTCATTGCTGATATTCCAACCCCCAGTGTAAATTTGGAAGGAATTCAAAGGGTCTTTTCTTTGAGTTCTTGAAGCAGCTAATGTATATGATGAATTTTGATCAGATGAAATGACAGATCGTCTCAATGGAATAAGTAAGCCTTCTTCTTTTGATCTACCTGTAGAATTTAACATTTTAAATAGATACATTTTGTAGTTTTTTTGGTAAAATTGCTGAATTTCCTACTGTTCTGACAGCCTAATTCAAAGTTCTAAAGTTCAAACTCCAAACTCTTTATTTTTCTTTCTTTTTTCTGTATTTTGCTACATTTTTTCTTGAGGTAGAACTTTTGTAAGAACCAGGCATGGTCTGAATTTGTAAAACCTATTTTGGAAATTTGAAAACAGAAAAAAGTTCTAAAATATACAAAGAAAAAAAAAACAATTGTTGGTCAACTCAGAGATGAGAGAATCTTATAATCAAACCTGAAATTTGAGCATTATGAGGGCCATTAGTGGAAGATGAGAAGCTCAGGAGAATGAAAAGAGAAATGAGGAAGAGAAACAGAGAAGGGCTCCATTGCAATTTCATCCTTTAATTTTCCGATTTTTTTCACATAAAAATCACCAATGGTGAATTTTTATTGGGTTAGTGAAAATCAAGGAGAGAATATTTATTAATTAATTAATGAATGGAGAAACTGGAAAGACAGCTTCAGCTAAGCTAGCCTTTATTACCTCTTCTCTAATGGAAGATTAAAAGTGTTTTTGCATTTTTAAACAGGCATTAAGTGCGAGTTATGAAGGGGAGGTATTATTGGAGAAATTGAAGTAAGAGTTTAAGAACATTTCATTGCCATAAATTTGTTTTGAATTGTTCCATTGCAATAATTTGTTTCTTTATATATGAGTCCTACTTTCTTAATTTTTTCTTTATTTTCTATATCTATTTATTCTAAAGCAAACATCTTTTTCTTTTAATTAAGAGTCCTAAAATAATGAAATATTTTTTGCTCTATCCATGCAAAACTTAATATTTACAGTTGTGTGTTGAATAAGTCTAATCTTTTATTTTTGAAAGCCAGCTTTAATCTTTTCAAAACATAAGAATTTTGGTGGGAGGCTAGCTTCTATGCATGTTCATTCATGTTACGATTATTGACCTGTATAAACTCCTAAGCTGGCCGTTTATTAAATTTCAAATATGAGCTTAGAACATGGTGACGAACTAGAGATCATCTGTGCCACTATTTCATATCTTTATATGTTCACCTTATCTATGTTCTATAAATGCTTTGAGTTTGACGAGGATTTTTTTTACTATGTCAGTGAAATGAGTAGATAAAAATTTCCTTAATAATGGCTAATTTGCGATATCATTATTTGTACTCCGTAAAAAAAAAATTAATGCGAATGGGATTATTTCAGTTAGTCGACACGAACACTTGCAGAATATAAGGTACAGGAGAACCAGAATTAGGTAGAGCCTAAAATACAACAGACATTCTTGTCTTTGATGATTATATTTCATGTTCCAATATTATACTAGGAATACTTAACTTGGATTCACACATCATAATTGCCAATAATTAAAGCCTCGGCAAGTCATGTTAGCCATTATATGAGTCCCGCTATATTCCACATGCCATAAACCATGCCAACACTAAACTAAAACAAACAAAAAAAATAAGGAGAAATAACCACATAACAATCAATCATACACCTATGCAATTACAACTCACCACCTCACACCCCCAAAACTATTCACAAGCACATCCCAAACTCCACATCCCCAAAACCCTAATCCCTAAAACCCCCTAAACCCTAATCAAACTCGATCCCCGCCTCAGCCTCATCCAACTCATACACATTCTGCTCCAAATAATAATCACAGAGCTCAAGCAACTGATCAGCCAGAGGCGGGATTCCCGGATTCTTACCGTCATTATACAGATGCGCGTTATAAGTGATCTGAAAAACGTCGTGTCTAAATTCATCGCGACTTTTGTACTCCATTTTGCGAACCTTCTCCTTTATACTGGACAGGTCCATTGGCCTTTCAACTATGTCGAAGTAATCTGGCGCCTCTTTTTTGGTTACCGGTTTTAGGAAGAGATATGAGACCGATTTGTGCTCTTTTAGGCTGTCTACTATTCTCTCCAATATGTTTGATAACTCCACCTGAATTTAAAAAAAATAATAATAAAGAAAATAAATTAGCACTCATAATTTCATTTCTACCCCTACAAAACAAAGGGAATATCACGTATACTCCTACAAAACATAAAAAACATCATGTACATCCTTCTATCTCATATTTGTTTCAAAAGATTTTACACAAATGCCCATAATATTTATGATATTTTGAGGTTTTTTAGGGGTAAAATTGGAAAAAATCCTTTCATATTACCTCTCCGCCCTTTCTTCGTTTAGTCAAAGAGGCAGACCCACCACCCTGGTCAAAGTCAACCACCGTTCGTCTTTTAGCGGCCCTATCTCCTCTCTCTGACGAGCCGGGCCCCACAGCAACCATTCTACTCCTCTCCTTTTTGACCGTTCGATGATCCTTCAAATAATCGTCTCCAGTGAAATCGTGCTTCCTCTTCTTCTTCTTCCTCAGTTTCCTCCTCTCCATTTCCTCTCTCCTCTTCGTCTCTTCGTAAGCTCTCGCCTCGTAAAGCCTCTGCTGCTCCTCTCTGTACCGCTCCTCTTCAGAAACCTCGTACCAGTTTTCGGTTTGGGGTGGTGAGGATGGAGTCGCCAGCTCAGCAATCCGTTTCGTCCTTGGCGGGTCGTCAGTATAGTCTTTCGGCTGTTTTATTATGATTTTCTTGCGGGGCCCGGTTTCAGAAATTTCAGCTGGCGGCCGGATTTTTATACTCGGTCTTGGGCTCAAAAATTCTTCGGTTTGTTTAGTTTTATTAGTTGAGATTATTAATTTATTTATTTTCGTAGGTTTGTTAGTTTCTGAGTCCGAAACTACATTTATCGACAAATTTCTTTCTAGGGATTTTTCGGGAAGTCCGAATTTGAACTTAACGGGTAACGGTTTTGTTGACTTTTCGGGTCCGGATTCGGACGGTTCGGGTTCGGAGGATTGGGGCTTTGAGGAGAGCTTTGGGATGAGTTTTTTAGTTTTTGGCTGGACCTGGTCCGCCACGTCAGCATTGGGTGTTTCTGATTCGGGTAATTCGTGTTGTTGGTCTTCTTTGTCTTCGCCGTATTTGGGGCAGTTTTTGTTGGTTCTCATGTGACCCACCTGTTGAGGGAATTTATGATGAAATTATTACGCATATAATGTGCTTGTATTTGTTATTTCTAGTGAAACTATGATTTTGAGAAACACTTTTTTGAATGAATTATGAAATAAAAGAAGTTTTTTTACCTGTCCGCATGCGCCACACACAATGCTCTCTCCTCTTGGTGTCTTTTCTTTATATATCTGTTTGGACAAAAGAATAATGAAACTTATTAGATAAAATTACTAAAGAAAATCATACAATGATCAATCAAAAGGATATGAAACAGGCAACCATAGTATAGTACAAACACAAAAAACATTTCCACTTTTATGTGAAAAATAAATCACAAGAGTACCTTTTGCCCGTCTTTAATAATAGGGAATTTCTTCTTAATAGGCAAAATCGGTGTATCTTCACTCGAACCGACACTCTTCTTGAGCAACAATCTAGCAGAAATGCTACTTTCCGCCTGAAAAAAAAAAAAAAAAAAATCACAAATCTCATCTTTTCCACCATTCCTTTTCTCAAAAGATTGAAAATATAATTAACAAACAAGCAGACCTCTTTGGATTCTCTCAAAACGATTTCCTTGGAAAAAGCAGGAGTCCTTAATTGCGGAGTGTTGGCCAAATGGTCCGAATTTTCAGCTTCAAATACTTGTACTCTCATTGGCTTCTTCTTCTTTCCCTTCATATCCATCCCATCCTCTAAAAAACAAAAAAAAAAATTAAAATAACACAAAATAGAATAACACATAATAACAAAAATAAAATAATAATAATAATAATAATTATTATTATTATTATTATAACAATAAAATAATAATAATTATTATTATAATTATTATTACAAATAATAACAAATAATAAATAATAATCTAATAATAATTACAAATAATAACAAATAATAAATAATAATCTAATAATAATATAAAATAAAATAAATAGTAATAGTACTAGCAATATAATAAAATAATAATAACGTACCATCAAGCATACGGCGAATAGCAACCGCCTCCTCCACGTCATCCTCAATCTCCTCCTCCGTCTGACTCAAACTCACCCCCCTTCTCATCTTCATATTAATACCACCACTATTCCCCTTCTCATTACTCCTCTCGTCCACCTCCTCTCCTTCCTCAGCATCCAAAAGATTCTCCAAATCCCCCGCAAAAGAATCCAAATCGCTGTTCGCCCCGTCCTCGTCAGCGTTCTCCTCTTGCTGAGCTGGCGCGGAAGAGAGAGACTGCGCCTGTCTGTCCCAAATTTCCTGACATTTCTCTTTTGTTTGCTGCTGGACTTGTGAGAACGACATTCGCTGGCCTCTTTCGCCCCGCGCGAATTTACTCAGCGCACTGGCATCCATCTAAAATATATAAGTAGATTAATTATATGCATTTATTTTTAAATTTTTTTTTTTTTTTTTGAAAGTGGGATTTGAAGGGAACCTGCATGCCAGATGAGGCCTGAGCGCTGGAGAGTTTACGGATGTCTGCGATTCGATGCCACCTACCCATATCGGCAATCTTCTCTTCAGCTACGCCGAACCTCAACAAAATCTACAAAATATAAATTTAAGAATATAGAAATAACAAATTACGAACCTAAATCGTGAATTTTTTTCATGAGAATACCTCACGAGCGGCTTCCATGCTGAGTCGGCGAAGATCGGCGTCAGTGCCTGTAACAGTCATGTTTTTGTTACTAACAACCTTCTTTTTCGCATTCGCACTAGAAAGAGGCGCTTTTGGAGTGGCGCGCACGTAACTAAACCCTAAACCCCGACCCGACGGGTCGCCCACACCGACTATCTCCAGTCTCTCCAGATTCTCTCGGTCCTACACAACAAAACAAATGTAAATAAACCAATCATGATTAAATATAAGGGATAAATGTACCGTGTACCGTTAGTCCTTGTACTTTAATAGGTTCGCAATTTAGTCCCTGTACTACTTATTTGCCATGTTTGGTCCCTGTACTTTGAAGACTTGTGAATAGTAAGTCCCTAACTCAGGGACTAAGCATGAATATTTTCATAAAGTCCAGGGACCAAACATGTCAAATTAATAGTACAGGGACTATATTGCAATCCAACTAAAGTACAAGAACTAACCGTGGATTTATCCCTAAAAATAATTCATCTTGTTAGTTTTAAACTTTTAACCAGGATCTTCACATGGGTTCTTTTGGTTTCTTTTAACTCTTAACTTAATTTGAGGTTTTAGGCAAACCCTAAAACTCAATTCAATGTATAAAAAATCATTTTTTACCTGATTGGTGCTGGCGATGAAATTGCTGGTGAGGGCCCACGGAGTGATCTGAAGCTCCCGCTCGATATGGGAAGCCGCCGCCAAAACGATCGCCTCGTCAGGAAGCTGGTTCATGGCCGCCGAAAGACCGACCGGATGAGTCAGCCTCTGAATCCCCATTCTTCTCAGATGGTACCAACCCGCTTGCATGCTCTCGTAACAACACACCTGGTCAAAAAAAAAAAAAAAAAAAAAATTATAGGGTGATTTTAAAGATATTTTTTGAGGAAGTTATTTTGAGGGAAATTTGTAAAAAAAAAAAAAAAGCCCCTGGGTTGTGCTTAAATTGCAAAAGAGCCCTCTTTTCTTTAAGAAATTGCAAGAAAGCAGCTACTGTTTTGTACGATTGAGCACCGTTAGTTTAGACAAATGTAGGGGCATTTTTGAATTTTTTTAATGAATCTAGGGGTTTTTTGCAATTTTTTACAGATATAGGGGCTATTTTGCAAATTAAGCATAATTCATGCCAATTAAGCGTAATTTTGCAAATTTCTCTAATTTTAATTGACTAAAAGACGTCTGTCTCGCTCACATTTTCCGGAGTCATCCTTCGTCTGAGTTCTTCCTCCACCGGAATTCGGAAATCGGAGCGCTGAACATAAAACCACCGTCCGTTCGGTCCTCTCTAAACAAACAACCAAATTCAATCAACAATTCAACAAATTAATTAACATAAACTATATCAACTAGTAAATTGAATATTCTCATTATCATTACTCTGTATATGGCGCAGTGATGCAGCCGCTTCCGTGTGATCGCCTCGGTGAGGCCGGGGAAGTGAGAGTTGAGCTCGTCCGCCGAAATGCAGGGCTGAGCACCGGAATTCGGCTTCTCTCGTGCGCGAAACTCACGGTACACGTAAGCCTGCATGCGGTCATTCAAGTACGTCTGTACCGCTTTCGTGCCTGGCTGCAGTACCTCCATGTGCGGCTCCTTCAAAAATTAAAAAGAAAAATAAAATCAAAAATGTCGAAAAGTTAAATAATTCCTTATTCAGTTGGATTGCAATTTAGTCCCTGTACTATTGATTTGAACTTCTTTTGGCCCTGATTCAAGGATTAAACCACTCACGTTTTTTTTTATAAAATACAAGGATTAAAAATTTATATCAATAGTATAGGGAGTAAATTGCAATCTCATTAAAGTACAGGGAGTAATGGTGCATTTATCCTCTCAAAAAAAAAATTTATTATAATCAGAGCAGGCTCAAAAGTCCCACATCCAAAACGCAATAAACAAGAAAAACAATCACAAAGTCACAAAAAACAAAAGGATCCTAACTAAAGGCAAGGACATACACAGACCACAGGAAAAAAAAAATCCCAAGAAAAAACTTCTCTCACCTGTTGACCAACAACATAAAGCCGGTCAATCTTCCTTATCGAGATCCCCCCTTTCGCGTTCCTCACGAGCAAATAATCCGTGTGCCCCGCCTTATGATTAAAAACCGGGGCTCTGTACAGATTCGTCTCGAGGCAGGACTGCGTCTTCCCGGACGAGATCTCCCCCAGAAACGGCGACCTGTCGGTCGGATCCAGCCCCAAAATGGATCCCAGCCCGGCCGTGGCAGACGAGGATTTGAGCGAGGAGGCGGTCTGATCGCTGGGCCCTGCTTTTTGGTAGTACGTGCAGAGACGCGCCCCCATTCCTGGGTTGCTGAGTAAAAGGGGTCTTTCTTCGCAATACCTGGTTAGGGAAATTATGTTTTTTTTTATTTTGAGTGCTTTCTTTATTTTTATCAAGAAAGATGGAGAGAAGAATTGTTGGTGAATGAGATGTTTTTTTTATTGGTTTGGTGGTTTTGGGGTGGTTTGATGTGTGATTTGTGGAATACGAGATGTTGTGTGAAGGCCTCGGAAATGATGTATAAAAAAAGGATGGATTTATGAATCATGGGAAGTGTTGTCATGTGGAGGGAATCTTCATTGACAAATTTCGAAATGGTCGTGATTCATCATCTTTTATTTATACATGGATAAGTCAGAAAAAGGGGTAAGTTGGGCATTTTTGAAAAATTTAGGAGAGGAGGGCTAATTATTCTGTTTCTTATGTTTTGTAGGATATTCATGATATTTCATGTTTTGCTGGGTGTACGTGATATTATGAGGTTTTATAGGGTTACATGTGAAATGCCGCCTTTCTTTTTGAATTAACAGAGCTCTAGAGAGACTTACTCCATGAGAAAGACACGGCCGTCTTTTACGGAAAGGTCCGATTTCTTTCTGAAGGCGCCAGGTGGACGCAGAGGCTTATCTTCGCCCAGCAATTTTTGCGCTTTGGTCCAAACATTTATTTTTGTCGTTACGATGTACAAAACAGAGTTGGGCCGCACATTTTGATCCGCAAGAGATTTATCCATCTCAAGCTCTTTTCCGTTGTAATATATCTTTACATTTTCATCCGGCCTAAAATCTGCACAAATTTCAAACATATAGAATTAAAAGAGAGTTATAATTTGCATCATACAAGGTGGTTTTCATGATTATAAAAAAGTTGAGAGGTGTTTTTTAGAGAGGGAAGAAATAAACCTAGTTTTTTGGATGCTTTTAGTTTGAGAGAAGACAAGCTTTCTTCAGCGTTGAGCTGCACTTTTACGCCTTTGCCCCCAAGAGTCATTAAAATTACCTTCATAGACCCTTGATTTATCGCATTTTGTTGAAATTTAACCACTACTTGGTTAAAATGCGGGTACCAAAGAGCTCTTGGTCTGTGAAAATTCGCCATCTCTTTACTACACAAAACACCAAAAGTACAAAAATCAAAGATATAATTATATAAAATAATATTAAATTCATAAAAAAAATTAAATTCATAAAAACTCGTACTGGCTAAGTCTCGGTTTCATGGTTTGAAGTTTCAAAGCGGGAATTGAATGCAAGACCTTCAAGCCTCCATTCACACGCTTCTTCACATTTGACTTAGCTTGAGCCGTACTTTTTCTAGTCGCATAAAAATCATCATTCGATATATTAAACTTCATTAATTGGCCGTTTTGGGACTCCGAATTGTACGCAACAGAAACCCTAGAATTCTTATTGGGCTGTTTTGTCATAACTAACGCGCTAGCGTGAGACCTGATTTGCAATAAGTTCTCACTTTCTCTCTCATCCAAAGCCTCAAAAATCATCTGATCGTCTTGCAGATCGAAAATAAGCTTCGGTTTCGGTTTTAGGGTTTCAGACGGGTCCCAGATGATGTCATCGAGCCAAGAGCCGTTCAAAAGCTCTTTATTCAAAAAAGATAGCTTTTTAAACCGAGTCATCGCATCGTCTTTTTCTAGAAGGTTCTTCTCCACACTCAATCTCTCGAATTGTGAATAATCTCTGTTCATAAACCCTAAATCCATATTTTCAGAAATTCCATTTTCGCCCTCTTCTAATTCTACCTCTTCTCTGTTACTAAATTCAATACTATGTTGAGGCGAATTGCCCCAAATTATCTGATCCTCCCAATTCTCATGGTCGATAGGGTAAATATCAGGGCAGCTAAAAGACGAAAAGGGGATCTGGCTAGGGCTGATGTCATCATCCTTCATAGGCTGAGCTGGATGACACGGGTCCGCTGCTGACTGGGACCCGCCGTCAGAGGAATATTCCTCAAATTCATCTTCTGATTCTGTTTCGGTCAATTTTGGAAGGAATTTATTGGGGAAATTTTGAATTGTGGTTCTTAAATACGTCTCTTCATCTTCTTCAACTATTTCTGACATTTCTATAATAGCTCTAGGTCGATCTGGAAAAAAAATATTAAAAAAAAATAAAAAAAAAATGTTGAGAGTTTAGGAGAAACAAGGGTATATATTTGGAAAATTGAAATAATGCGTAAATACCTTTTTTGTGAGGATCTCTTTTGGATTTCTTTGAGGGAACTTGAACTCCGAAAATCTCGGAGAATTTTAAAATTACGATTCCGTCCTCACAATAAAGCACTGGAAGTGGGGCCCTGGTTTTTTCTTCAGATTTATCGTTTTCATCATTTTCTTTCACCTGTTACATCGAAGAAAAAGGTTAGGAGAGAGAGAGAAAGAGACACACACATGCACAGACAGAGAGAGAGAGAGAGAGAGACCTCAACAAAGTCCGTTTCAGAATCAACAGGTTTTGACGATATAACATCAGGCATTTCATGATCAAAAGAAGTCTCTTTTTGTTGCAATCTCTCGTTCAAAATATCTACATTTACAGAAGAATATATTTTAAAATATTCAAAATTAAAATATTTAAACATTCAAAATTTTAACCAATGCTTAAAATACCTGGTAGATTAATCTGCACCGCCTTATTATCGCCTTTAATTTCATTTACAACAGGTGTCTGCTCTTCTTCATCGTAATCCTCATCGTAATTATCATCATCAAATACTTTATTATTATTATTGTTCAAATTAGAAGAATATAAATTAGTTGGAGTAAAAAACTCGGTCTCTGTTTTAGTTTCAGGCCCGTCATATTGCTCGTCTATATCTTCATAATCCACTGCATCTTCTGCTTTTTCATCATAATCATCTGCAAAAATCAATAAAATGTGATTATGCTTTTAGTTGGTTGATTTGTATATAACATAAGTTATCATGAAGGATTTGAAAAATAACGAGATTTTCAAGATAGAGTTTAAATAAAATGTATTTTAAAGATAAGAAGTGTGCCTTGCTCAGATGCATCTGTGTGGGTTGTAGAGGCTTTAGTGAACTACACAAAACAAAATAAAATATAATAAGAAAATAAATGAAAAGCAAAATAAAATAAATGAATATCAGTGCAAGTATTTTGAAAAATGCTAAGGAATAAAAATTAACAGTACCGCTATTTCAGTAAGAGAGGAACCCAGCTTGTCAGCCAAAGCAAAAAGATTCTCTTTTGCATCCTACAAATCAAATAATTTAAATTCAAGTCAAATAATTTAAATTCACGTCAAATGAAGAAATAAATATAATAAACTAAATTAAATTAAAAAGGAAATACCTCGTCAAGATAATCCGCGTCAAGATCGCCCGCATTATCAATATTTCCAAACATGAACCCGAAAAGGCTGCTGCCTCCATTTTGCTCCTCATAATCTTCTTCATCATCATCTGAAAATAATACAAATTTATAAGATTAAAAAATCAATAAATTAGACAAATAGGAGTACGGTTAATTCGCCATTTTTTTAATAAATTGGGATTTGGGGCAGTAGGATTCACCGTTTTGAACCAGTATCAGTATAAATGTTTAAACCCTAAACCCTTCCAATATGTATTACCAGTAAAGCAGCTAAATAATATTATAAAATTTCCAAAATAATTTACTTTCAAAGAGCAGAAAGAACCATAGAAACCCAAAATTCAGTCACTGATCCAGCTCAACATAGTATATTACACAACCAAATTCTATAACAAGTAATTGAACTCAATCTCTTTTTTTTTTTTAATGAATAATTGAACTCAATCTCTTACGAAAACCCTCATCATTAAACCTAATTCTAAAATTAACCAAACTCAAGCCTCAACAATAAGCCAATCACCCACTGATTTCCACTACCCACTTCAATTCCACAAATTTTCAAACAAAATAAAAAACCCACCGTCATTAAAACTGGAAGGTCCAGCCCTTGAATCCCCCATGGCCGCTACTTCCCGTTCGTCGTTCCTCAGCGGATCCGACAACTCCAACAATTCCTCAGTCAATTCAGCGCACGCAGGAAATCCAACCGGAGAAGGGCGAAGAGCGAATCACGCTCGAGTTGTAGAGATTACGAGTAGAATAGAGAAGCCAATTTGAAGAGAGAAAAGAAGAAGAGAAGAGAAGAAGAGGAGAGAGAGAGAGAGAGAGAGAGAGAGAATGGGACTCGCGTCGCGGATCCGGGACAAACCAAATTGGGGAATTGAAATCCCGGGATTTTAGTGCCTGGGTTTTCGGCCCAGTTGAGCCGGAGATACAAATGTTTGAGCCCAATACAAATTTTTCATTTGGTTATCTTCTATTTTGGACCGAATTCAGACTTACCAATTCAGCTCA
The DNA here is from genome assembly GCA_024447665.1 of Juncus inflexus. NCBI lineage: Eukaryota > Viridiplantae > Streptophyta > Magnoliopsida > Poales > Juncaceae > Juncus > Juncus inflexus. The sequence goes on from JAJHPC010000011.1 coordinate 1,123,210, forward strand.
GTCGAGTCTAGACTAGGCTTCCAACAATAAAAAAATTTCCTTGATTAGTAGAGCTTGTATTGTGTTCAATAATCAATATTAATATAGAAGCATAATTGGATTGGACTATTATTTAAATCTAATCCGGGCTTTGTTTAATTGTTAAGGAGGGTGAGATTAGTAAAAATAAAGTTTATTAGGGGTTTATTAATCTTTATAATTAACATCCCTGGTAAACTTTGAAAATATTAATGAAATGAAATTACATAATTGGATTGGTCATCCATTTTCCACCTTCCGCTATCTAATATGGCTCTAGGGGAAATAGATGACTTAATCAATTTATGGGAAAATTGGATTGCATCGACATTAACAGGATCCGAGTTCAGTATCTCCTGGTCACTAAACTCATCATGTAATTTCTCATCATCTTCAATATACAAAATCTTAGCCACCCATCATGTAGAGTATCATATACTTATATTTGGAAACTCAAGGTACCGCCTAAAAATTAGAATTTTTGTGTGGCAATTAGTGCGAAATATTCTTCCTACACCTGATCAATTGGCTAAAAGAGGATGCATCTTACCCAACATTTGTTTATTATGTATGGCTGAGGCAGAATCAATTCAACATCTATTTCAAAATTGTGTAATGGCTAATGAAATTCTATTATCTGTGCGGCTTTATAATATTCAAACTTTATTTTTATTTTTAATAGAATCTCACTGAGACAATCGCCTCCCGAAATTTCAAAAAAAATATTCAAACTATTACAGAATTCATCATCGCTGATTTTACACTTTGGAAAAGTCTGCTCTAGTGTTTAAGGATATGTTGTTGTGATGGCAAATCTTCTCCTTGCCTGTTTTCATAAGAGTTTTTCTTTTTATTTTCTTTTCATTTCAGTGGATTTTGGATTTCTGGTTTTCTTTTGTTTTTAATTACGGCCAACTCTCTTAGCATATGTATCTTTGTAATTTGAACTATCTTTTACCATATATAAATTGCAGGCTCTCAGAACAAAACATGGTCTATTCTCAAAAAAAAATTAATATAACTTTTTACTTTGTTCATTTTATTCTTTCATCTTCTCCAATGCATTTTCTTTTATCTTGTATATAACAACATTTTTACCCACAAAATGTTCATCATAACATGGGTACAAAACCATGCATCGTTTCTTCCTTCATTATGTGATATGAATCCATGCATTAGTGATTCTCTACATTAACAATAACATGATGACAAAACAAGAAATCAAGTAGGATCATTCATAGGATGCTCTGCACGTGAGAAGTCTCAAAGGTGTCAGCAGCTCTCATGTGACCCGCAACTCGCAGAATACTGGCCTAACTTACGTGTAATGCATCGTCCTTTTTAAATGTATAGCTGAGTGCATGCACACGTGCGACACTGCACATATCATGGCATAAATAGATTGATTTGGTGCAATTTCGTGTATTAACTTTTAAACGGTAAACTGAAAAGAGAAAGAAAAGGAAACTGTTAATAGAAAAGAAAACTATAATTTGGTTAGGAGCAATTTCATCTGTATCCCGCTAAATCTAGAAATTTCATGTATCCCCTGCGAAAATATGAGAAATATCATGTATACTCTTTCCATCTTGTATTCATAAAAAAGGGACTATTTAGCTCCCGTTTATTTGGCTCCTGAGCTTCCACGTGCTTAGAAGTTACTACGTATATGCAAATTGAGAGTTCATTCATATCTGCTCCATGCTTCTATTTGCTATGAGCTTCCAAGCTCAAGCTGTCACATTCGGAGCTCCCTAAACCCTAAACTCTAAACAAGCCTAAGTCCAAAACTCTAAAACCTAAACCCCAAATCGCAGATGAAAAAAATATTACAATATGAATAAAATCTTGTGGATGATAAAATATTGCGAGATAACAAAAATGGGAGCCCGGAAATCAATTATGTGAGTTGACTGAACTACTAAGGAGTCGTCATGGGCTGATAAAAAAAATTATGATGTTTGGATCAACTCCCAATTTGAGCTATCATAATATTGGAAGCCAATAGAAACCATATAATTTGAGTTCAAAATTATTTTCTTAAAGAAAAATAGGCAATTTGTTAGATATTTTTTATCGAGATGTTTGGAGAAGATGTGGATATCAATGATATTTTTGTATGTTTTTCCGCAAGGATATTTATAATATTTCTCATTTTTTTTGTAGGATATATCGTTGTATATGTAGTAATTTAAAGTTTTGTAGGGGGTATACACAAAATAATCTCTTAGTTCAATATGTAAATAAGGGTCGGGGCATGACAATAAAAGCCCTAATGAAGAGATGAAATTAATTAGGGGGAGGTTTGACCAAGAATCTTGGTCAAGGCCGACAAAGTGGTGTTTAAGTGCAAAAGATTATTCTAAAAAGTTTGATGAGCATCTTTTCTCCCAACCTGCATTTTTTTCACTAGCTAGATCATATTTGAAAGAAAAAATTTGTGTTTTTGTTTAATCTTATTAGAAAGGTCACTTCATATAAGAGACAATTAACAACAGAAGTTAATTTTTTGAATTCTTCAAGATGAATTTACATGAGAGTTTATTTGCATAAGAGTTTTTTTTTTATATTTTGGCATAATTCAAGAGAAAATTTTACAGTTTTTCATGCATGAAAGGTAATACATTGAATATAATGTGTGGGCAAACAAAACAATAACAAATAAAACAAATCCTTTTTTAAAATTCCAAAAACTAGATTAATTAGTACATAAATTAAAATTTGAAAGAGCAAAGCCCAATGCAGTTCCACTAATGTTCAATTGGCTTGAGCGACCCGAGACGAGCCATGCTCATCCCCTCCACACATGGCTACAAACATGGAATCAAAGCTCCTTGAACAACTCCCATTAAATTCAAATTTATCTATTGACACTGCAAAATGTGTTCAAAATTAGCACCACAAAATATGTATGATCAATTAATGAGATATATTATTAATTTATCAAAACATTATGGTATCAATTTAACTATAATTTATCAAAATATTATGGCTTGAATTAATTAATAGGCATTATTCTGGATTCTTTTATCAAAAAAAAAAAAATTAATAGACATTATTGTATCTATTATAGAAATTTGGTATACTAAATAAAATGTTTATTTATCGTATTTATATTTATCTATTTGAACATTATACCATGGTATATAAATTATAATCCTAATTAATATAGTAATTTGTATTTGTCTTACTGATATAATCACGGACGGATCGAGTATCAATAGAGAGATATAATGAAGATCATCAAAAATCTATAAAATGTACATATATGACTCTAACTCTATCATAAAATACAGTAATATAATCATATATATACTATTACTACTATAAAAACTATGAGGAGTTAGTACCTCCTAATCCATATTAAAATATTTGATATAATATAATTCTTGTAGAATTGAGAGAACGGAGATAAATCAGCAATAAGATTGACGGAGAAGAAATGATGAACAATAGCAGCACTAAGCTTTATATATTTCAAAATACAATATCAATATTGATATTAAAATTTGGATATTTCAGAAAAAAAAATACTCGCTCTTTTGATTTCCCTTTCTTGAATTTCTCAACTAGATTTTATTTGGCTAAAATTTTTATCTATTTGAATTTTTTTAGACTCACATGATATGTTTAATTTGAGAGATGACATGATGATATTAATTGAAATAAGATACATATTATACACAATTGGGGTTAGTTTTAGGGGCAAAAAATGAGTATGCTTAAAGAAATTCTTTAAAGAATAAGCTCGATGGCCAAGGAGAGAGAAAGAGCTTGGTCTTAAGAAAGCTTTAAAAGGTTGGGAAACACTAGAAACAGCATCCACGTTCTCCTCACCCCCTCCCTTTTTTCCCTCTCTCTCTTCCAAACTAATCTTTATTTCTCTTCTAAGTCCTCTTGACACAGTTTTTATGTAACTTTGTAACCCTACATGTTAGTAGATATAAACCAAACAAATCCTCTTGCTAATCCACCATAAATACAGTCCACAAGCTCTCTCTCTAGCTCTCGCTCTCGCTCTCTCCTCTCTCTCTCTCATAGTTGCACCAGAAGCCTCAACTTCTATGATAATGGTAACAAAATTTTCTAGCCTCAATTCTACTACATATCAATACACACAAAATCAACACACATTTCACAGAAGTGTGTTTGTGTCTTTCTTCCTTGATGCAATTCAGTGTATTTTTGGTGCAATTTTGTGAAAAATCTACAACCCATACACATAATATGCATAATTTTAATAAAAACAAAAAAACCTCCTGGATTTCAATTCTTATGAAAATTCTCTATGAATTCCTTTCATTTAACAGGCAACATGGAAGCCAGCATGGTTGGAGGCTCTAAACAAGGAAAAATTCTTCATGCCGTGTTCTTATCATGAAAATGCGCGAAAAAATGAGAAAAACATTTGTTGTTTGGACTGTTGCACCAGTATTTGCCCTCATTGCTTTTCCTTGCACCGCACGCACCGCCTTTTGCAAGTGAGACGCTACGTTTATCATGACGTTGTGAGATTGGAGGATCTTGAAAAGCTCATCAATTGCACTAATGTTCAGGTCAGCAAAATAATAAAAATTGTAATTTCCATAAAAATAAGTTCATTATATTTATTTCCTTTTATTAATACAAAATTCTAGATATATGTGTGATTGAGTTTATTTGTGTAATTTGGCAAGAAAATATGTTTTGAACATTTGACTATTGGAAATTTGAATTTAACTTAATGTTAGTTGACACCAATTTTTCTTACTATGAATTTTCTCACGAATTTTCCTATTTATAATTTTGAAGTCCTTAGATTTTTACTACGCGAAAAAATTTGTACTTTCCTCTTACTTTGCTCATTATGAATTTTTTTTTCTTCTCCAGTCGGGTTTTATATTTATAAATTTTCTTCATTTTTTTGGTAATTTTTGTAGTCATATACGATAAATAGTTCCAAGGTGGTATTTCTAAAGAAAAGACCACAAAATAGACAATTCAAAGGCTCAGGCAACATATGCACCTCATGTGATAGGTGCCTCCAAGAGCCATACATCCATTGCTCTCTTGGTTGCAAGGTAAACTTTTCAAGCTTAAATTTTCACACTTTCAACCGAAAATTCAACATAGTAATTTAAGTTGCAAAATTGTTATCTTAGAGCCCGAGGCGGAACTTGAGTCAGTATTTTGGGGGATCAAAAAATTTTTTACACCACGGAATATGCTTATATATAATTTTTTGAAAGACAATACATATAAATATTAATAGCTTTCGGAATTTTATAACTAAACATTTATAAAATATACTACTGAATCAAAAATCTAATACTCCCCCTCCTCCCGAGCCTGAATAAAGTTCCGTCACTGCTTAAAACTCAAATTGACTATGATTTAGAAGTTAAATTACGAAAATAAAGGAATGATTCAACTTTTAAGAAATCACTTTGTTTACGCAAAATGTTTTATATCGCTTTCATTTTGATCAATATTACAGGTAGATTACATTCTACGATACAAAAAAGACTTATCACCCTACTTGCGGACATGCAAAGTACTTCAATTAGGCCCCGATTTCTTCATCCCTCATGACACGGATGAAGACGCCAATGAAACTACACATTCTACGCTCGTAGAAGGCGAAGATCCGATGGTTTCATCAGACTCCGAAAACCTCAGCATGCCGCCAGTGGATTTCGTAAAAAAGAAAAGGAGCGGTTTATACATTTGCGCACGGTCGGCTAGTAGTAGATTTACTCATAATCATGAGGATATGATGGGTTCAAGCATAAGTAAAAGGAAAGGAACCCCTAGAAGATCTCCCCTTTGTTAGAGAGCTATGATCATATAATTAATTCATAGTTTTTTTTTTTAAGAAAACAACTTTTCCTCCAAAAAGCTTTCATGATGTTATTTCATGATTTAGAGAGGTTCTATATTCCAATATATGTACATCTATAAGTATTTTTCTATTATGTTATGTAGTCAAACTCTTCTATTAAATATGCATCAAGTAATTAGAGATAGTTATATTAATAATTTTGATGCATTATGATTTATGCACCCCTCAAAATAATAAATGCTATTTTTTTTTCTTCTTGTTTCCTTTTTAACCTAGTTTCCTTTAAGTTAATACATCCTTGCGCGTAGGACTAAAACATGTCATAGTTTTTAAAATTAAGTTAATAAATCGAGGAACTTAGTGTTCAAGCACGGAGCTTGACTGGATTTACTAGGGGGGCCAAAAAAAATTCTCCATACTGATTAACATTGTACAAAATTTTTGGAAAGGTTAAATGCATAAAAATACATGTATTTTAATTTTTTTTCACTAAAGCACTACTGATATATACTATCTCGTCAAAATCTTTGGAAGACCATGCCCTCCCCCAGTACTTATTGAGCTCCGTCTCTATTAGTGTTAGTGTTCCAAGTTATACATTTAAAGTGATCTTCATCCTATTAGCATGAGAAATCGTTAATTATCTTAACTTATATAATTAATGGGATGCCACTAATAATGTTAATTATTATAGTAGTCGAGATGCGCCTCTCAAGTCTCAACTCTCAAGTCTCAAATTCTATAATTCACCCTACCTGTGAGATCATGAATTAGTTTCCACATTAAATTCACACTAATTTTTTTATTAAATATTTTCACAGCTTGCTTCTTTATACTAACGAAAGTATTATCTGTTGATGTTAATAGTATTGCAACATATGACAATCACTAGAAAAAAATCCAAGTTATAATTTTTATTATCTTTTTGGCAATTATGGAAAGGAATTGTAGAAGAAATAGACTAATATTTGAGAAGATAATTGAAAGACTTTATAGATCTAAAAGTGAGATATATAAGTAAATTAATCTGGAAAAAAAAAATTATGAGTTCCAACAATCACATCTTATTGCAACACATATGTAACAAAGTCTCATAAGCCATTAAACATATGTTGAATCTGAAAAAACGAATTAATCGTAACTATATATGAGTAAATTAAATGGTATATAAAGTAGTATTCTAATAATTGAAAAAATTGATTAATAACTACAATAATTAAAATTTGGAACAAACACAATCCTTGGAAGAAGCAAAACCAAAACCCTAGGTGTGACCAATGAATATTTAACAAATGGCCCTTGTTTGTTTTCTCATGTTGTCTTGCAAGGGGAAATGTGAGGGCTTCAAATCTCACAATTAATTTCTCAAAAAACAAATAAAGTTTTAATTAATTGGCATTGAAAAGTGAGTAAATATTCTAATGGAAATTCACAAGAAATTGTTTTATTTCATCTCGAGATCAGATATTCTGCAATGGCAAATTTATAATTTTATACACAAGATTGATTGGGGACCATAGGTTTCTCAAAATGGTAACTAAAAGGAAAATATCATTTTATTAACGAAGAGGTAAAAAAACATAACTTTGAAAGCTCACCGCAGAAATTTGGTGATGAAAATTTTGTATGGTATATATTAGCAAGGAATTAAAGGATAGGTACCATTATATTTTGTTTTAAATAGAAATTTTTGATTAGTTTCAAAAACTTAAATGTCTTTTTTTTTAAGAACTTCAACATATATAATCTTCAACAAAAATATTTCCAATATGTATAGTTGGAAATAATAAAAAAGAACATGTATATGAAAAATTAACGTCACCATTCTCCAGCCACAACTTTGAAATTCGCATGGGTTGTATCAAAAAAGAAATAATTACTTCGAAATTCACGAGCATTCATTAATTGTTGGCATATTAATTCTTGAGATCAGATCGAAATTAATTTTAAGCGAATTTCATAACTAAGTTAAATTGCAGGGTAAATATTTTAATTTGAGCTTAATTAACAGATCTTATTTTGTCAATCTCAAGACTTACAAGGAGATAAAAGTTGGCATGATAAATTTCAAAAGAGGGTGAACTACACGAGAATATTCCTGAAATTTTATTTTGGTAATTAATTGAGCATCTAATTTCATTTATCATTTTACATTCTTTATTTTCTCCTTTTTATTCCTTCTACATTAATTTTTTTGTTTTCTTAACATAGACATGACCCTATTGATGCTTCAAAACTAGGCATGTTGTTCTTAAAAAAAGAAAAAGAAAAAGAAATTTGTAGCAGTGTTCATACAATAAGCATTCATAACCATATCAGAAAGGTTCTTTCACAAAATTCAAGAACAATCAAGTCCAATTATGTAAGAATCCCATTTTGAAAAACATGGAAAATAGCTGGAAAAGCTCGGGAAGAGCACTCATGCGGTTCACAGACAAGTTTTTATATAATAATCTTCAGCTATTTTAATTAGGGCTAAGCTAATCTCTAAGATTTATTTATATATTAGACCCTAAAAAATCTCTGTCACCCTTCATGATCCACATTTTTATATTTTGGGATTTAGCTTGACTTTGACAGAAACTAATTGGTTTGTGATGAAATTAATATAAAGGGCTTATAATTCTAAGGCAATCATTTTGATAGGAAAATATTTCATTTGTAACAAATAATTGTCAATTAAATTTCAAATAATAAATTTACTCTCAAATATATTCTAATTATAGAAGTGAATTGCGCATTACTTTTTCAATATCAAAAGTATATTAAACACAATTGTGTAATTTTCATACTTGAAACTTTAGCTTGCAATTAAAATTCAAACTGGTAAATTACACTCCGTTACCACAAACTGTATCATTCTCTCTAGCAATTAAAGCACTGTTTTTTTTTCTCACAAATTTAATTAATCGATTTAAAGAATTCCTCGTAAAACGGAAGTCAACGGTGGAAAGGGCAACAATATAAAACATTTTTACTAATTATATCGAAGTCAAATCTGATATAATATTAGAGAGAAGAATTGGAAAGAATAATCAGAAAAAACCTGAAATTTGGTCAAAATAATTATCTCAAATGCAAGAAAGACAAAGTTGATACTCATCTATCAAATTCAATTTTTGGACGTGCCGTGCATTTTTGTGACAAATTTCCACAATTCGCGAAAATTATGCTGAAAAAATATTGGTGATTAATTAGAGTATGAGAGAAAATATAACACATCAAAGACTCAATAATTGTCTCTCAAACTTCTGTAAGATAAAGGAAAATTGAACTGGTAGCATATAAAATTGCTCACCAGGCTTAATACAAAAGAAATCATGTTATATATAACATTTTGCTAAGTATATTCATCCAGTCTTTGAATTGTCCAAATACACAGCTTATTCGCCCCAACTATAAAAAGAAAAAAAAACATTTTTTCTTTACTGCTTTTACATACACATATAATTTAACAGAAAAAATGATAGATATGAATCCAAATTATAAAACCTTTAAATGGGCCTAAGTTTAGGGCTTTTGAGCAGAAAACATGATAAAGGCCCTTTGTACTTTACTAGAATAATTAATCAAACCACAAGATTTACACAAATCTTCAATTTCTTTTTCATTAAAATAATTGTAACTGCTGTTCGATTGCCCCACAAACTGTAATAAACACAAAATCAATTAGAACACTGAGACAAAATCAATTAGAACTAACAAAAAGTAAATGAATTTTTTTAACTAAATAATCCATTAAAAAATACCTGTCTTAATGGGCTATTAAATCTAGTCGATAAAAAAGTCGTACCAACAAATACACCTCCACTTTTCAACACTCGACTTATTTCCGCAATCTGTCACCATTTTTATACAAAAATTAATATAAAAAAAAATTAAAAAAAAAAAAAAATATATATATATATATATATATATATATATATATATATATATATATATTTACTGCATTAGAAGGAGATGGCCAGCAATGCAAAGCGGCTCCAGCATGAATCGCATCAACAGAACAAGACGGAAATGGAAGCCTTGACACGTCAGCTCTCACCAGCGCAAAATTTCTACAAAAGACCCCCTAAAATTATTAAATTATTTCTACATCCATTCAACTTTAAACATTGAAAATAGAACTAAATTATTAATACCCCACAGTCTCACTTTAAACACTGAATAAAGAACTAAGTTATTTAAAAGGAAGAAGAGATTCAAACTTGCATTAAAAAAAAGAGAGAGAGATTTAAGAGGGGATTATTATAATAACATTACGTGTTTAATAGACTCTCATCCTGTTTAGAAAAATCATAGCACTGTCTAAGCATATTTTCAGAAAAGTCCAGCGCGATTACAGCAGAATAAGAGCCTGATTTTGCAAATTTGCGCGAGAATAATCCGCTCCCACAACTCACGTCCACCAACAAACCGCCCTTTACCGGCTCGAAATACTCTTGCGCCATTTTAAACTGCCATTTTTTATAAACACATAAAATTACAAATATACCCTTATGAAAGTGTGAAATTACAAATATATTGTTTTAAATATTAAATATATACTTCTTCGTCTGGACCGGGAAAGCCGCTCGAGCTGAAATTCTGACGCCAGCCTCTTTCGTATAAAAATGAAACTAATGGGCTCCTGGAATTTATTAAAATTAAATTAGTAAAATTAAAAGTATTATGTAAAAAAATTGGATTTTTTAAGAGTGGATTAAAAGAAATGTGTATTGTATTTATTGACCTAAAGAGTTCGCTTCTGACGGGTTTAAGTTCGCTGTATTCTTTCATTCCTGAAATAATTGTGAGATCCAAAAATACGTCTTTGCTTGTGTACGTTTTGTTGCATTTTTCGCATTTGAATCCTGATCTATATATTGCTGGCCTGTAATCAAAATAAATCACATATCAATTATTATTATTTTTTTGAGATTATTATTTAATTATTTATTAGATGTTGTTAAACAAGGTGTGATGCAATATTGGAAAATTTGTGAGGATTAAAAACTTACAGAGTGAAACCAGAAGGGCCTTTTCGTATAAGTGGCTCGTAGCAAATTGGGCAAGCTAAATAATCAGCTTTTTTGGAACTGTTGTTTTGAACTTTATTCACCTGAACATAAAATGATTTTATTTAAATTATTCATTCTAATAAAATCAGAGATTACTAACTTACTGGCTGGTACATCTTATATCAGTAAATGACTTGGCTAGTTTTTTTCATTTATTTTTTCACAGAACTTCATATTGGATCTTCAATTTAAACCATTTCTGTTTGAAAACTGATTGAAGCAACATAATTAACTAAAAATTCCACAAAAAACTAACAAAAGAAATTAACTTCATATTGGGCTTTCGTGTTTCACTACAAATTTCTTCAGAAACTTCACATATTGCACGTATCCACAATTCGGTCTAAAATAACAGAGCATAGAGTCTTCAAACATACCGTGTCTAAGGTAACTGCAGCAGCAGCAGCACGAGCTCCGACTCGGCGGAGTGACTCCAGATGGACACGTGTAAGCCTCTGATTGGACCATAGATTCCTAGAAGGAGCCTTCAAGTTGCGAGAGGGGCACAGATGTAATTTCGCCGGCGAGGGAGTGGGAGAAGCTGACACTGCTCTGAACTCCATGAACTTCTTTTCTTCAATTTTTCAATGTTTACGTGTCGTTTGTATGGAGAATCAAATCAAGGGTGGTTAGTTATTACCACGTAGGCTCTCAAACTGGTGGCAACGAACAAAGAAGGAAAAAACTGGCAATTGAAATTTCGGTTTTTAATAAAACCGGGAAATGAAATACTGTTTTCGATATTAACCGGGATTTATTTTCCTTTATAAGTTGACTTCATTTCGTTTCGTTTCGTTTCGTCGAGTCGTTTCTTCTTCTTTCTTCTTCTTCGCTTCCCGCCACCATGGCCGCCTCCGCCGGCGACGATACAGTCCTCGCTTCGACTTCGACTTCTCCTTCTCCGTCGATGATTTCTGGAGATATGGCTGAAGCTTCTTCATCGGCGGGATCGGCGGAAGCAGTCCCGTTTTCATCTGGAAACCCTAGGATCGAGGAGACGCGGGGCGTCATGCACCTCTATCCTGATTCTGCCTCCTCATCTTCGATTCTTCCTGTATGATCTTGATTTTGTTCTGATCGAAATATTTTATCTATTTTGTTATTCGAAGTATTGATCAGTCTGTGTTATGATTAACCTGATTTAGTAGTTAATGAGATGTGAATGTGGTGATTAAGATCTGATTTTGGTAGAGGATTTTATGAATTTAATTTGATTTGTAGGATGGGAGAAAACCGTTAGTTTGTGTTATGGCGGTACCTAATCACATGACATATGCTGATTTTTGCAAATTTTGCGGTTCTTTTATTCAGCACATGCTTGAGATGCGTATTGTGAGGTATTTTTATTGCCTTTTTTTTTTCCTAAAATTCTCATTTACAACGGCTTATTCAGATTATAAGTTCTTTTATGATTTTTGTTTTATGAATCAGGATTGATGGTGTGGATGATCAGTACAGTGTGATTATAAAATTTGATGAACAAAATTCAACAGATGGGTTCTACAAGCATTTTAATCAAAAACGCTTTTCTTCTTTAGAGGTTTTTCTTCTCACTTTTATTTATTCTTGTCCAAGGATTTACATTTATATAATTGGGTCCTGATATTAACTACTTGTATTTTTCTAAATGCATCCTTGTATTTTATTAATAAACAGGGTGATATCTGTCATGTACGATATACAATAAATGTAGAGGAAAAGGAATCAATTGAACATGCACAGAGCTCTGTTTCAAGCTTGGCTGATCAGCCTTCTTGTCCAGTTTGTCTTGGTAAGCAATCTATATTATAAAAAATAGTAAGTTTTTATTTTTATTTTATTTAGTTTAATTTGTTTTATATTCGTTTTTATTTTTTATTCAGAGAGATTAGACCAAGACTCTGGTGGAATTCTCACAACGATATGCAATCACTCTTTCCATTGTTCATGCATCTCTAAATGGACCGACTCTTCATGTCCTGTTAGTTAATTAATTAATTAATCTTATTATTTATTACTTGTAAAATTGTGAATCTTCAATCTTATTAATTATAAATTTTGTAATGATTTGTTTAGGTTTGTAGATATTGTCAGCAGCAAGCAGAAAGATCCACATGCTTTATTTGCTGTACAAATGAGAATCTATGGATGTGCGTTATTTGCGGTTTTGTTGGTTGTGGAAGGTAAATTAAATACACAAATTTACAAAATATACCCTACAATTCGCCAAAATCTCAAAAAAGCCCCCACATTATTATTACTCGCAAACAAGAAAGTGCCTTTATTTTCTCGCGCTTTCAAAGAACTTCACCAAAAAAACAATATTAATCTTCCTTCCTCATTATTTTTTTCCTTTTTTTATTTTATATTAATATCTTCTATTTATTTATATATATTTTAGGTATAAAGAGAGGCACGCAATATTACACTGGAAAGAAACGCAGCACTGTTACTCGCTCGAGCTGGAAACACAAAGAGTGTGGGATTACGTTGGGGATAATTACGTGCATAGATTAATCCAGTCCAAAACCGATAATAAATTGGTTGAATTGAGCGCTAATTCTCACGAGATTTACGATGGTGAATCAGGGTTTAGCGAGGTGCTTTTGAACAGTAAATTTGAAGCGGTAATTTTTTCTGACTTGAGAAAAAAAATGTTTTTTAAAAGTTTTTGTTGGGTAATTACTGATTTTTTTGTTGTTTGTTGTTTGGTTTGGTAGATTGTTGAAGAGTATAATAATCTGCTGACGTCTCAACTTGAGAATCAGAGAAAGGTATGTTATATTTGTATTTATTAATTTTTGTCTTTTTGAGATAAAAAATGAATTTTTGATTACAAAATATTTGAGACTGGATTGTATTTATGTTTTGTTGAAATGTAGCATTATGAATCGCTTTTGCTGGAAATCAAGGAAGAAAATGATAAGGAAATTTCTGAGGCGGTTGAGAAGGCTCTAAGTGCAAAACAACCAAAATTACAATCGAAAATAAATAAAGCGTTAGATGAAAGGAAATTTCTTGAAGAGGTAAATAAAAAAAATAAAGAATTTTATCAAACTTGCTAATTATCTTCTAAAAAATAACATTGTTTTTGTTTTGAACAAAAGATGAACAAGAGTCTTTTGGAGAACCGACAGATGTGGGAAGAGAAGATTCAGAAAGCAGAAAAAAGGTAATTTGGTGTCTCTTCAATTTTGAAGTTCTATTTTTGGATCTTTTTACGTTTCTTGTTGAATTGTTTTTTTATCGTAGTTTTATTTTTTAATTAATCATTTCATTGCCTTTAGTTTTCTTCTTTTATAGCTGCATGTGATACCCATTGCAATTATTTTATTTTTATTTTAGGGAGCAAATTGTTGCAAGAGTGAAGGATTCAAAAATAAAGCAATTAGAGGAACAGGTTTGCGTAATCTATTGCTATTATAAAATATTTCGTAATATTTGCTGATGAAATAGTTTTATTTTGCATATTTCATAATATGACTTTTTATATTTTCGTTTTTCTTTCAAATGACAGCTAAGTGCTCTGATAGCTCAAATTGAAAGCCCAAGTACTAATAACGGGTTTGCTGACTCAGCGGTAGCAGAAATTAAGGACGATATAGCTCTTCCTTTAAGCTCTTCAATACCTTCAAGTAGCAATATACAACACAGAAACCAAGTAGGGTGAAGAAAAAAATAACAATACATAATCAAGAAATAGAATAAGATGGAATATTTATAGAAATGTTTCTTTGTAATTAACTTTAGTAAAAATAAGGTTTTTTAATTATTTTATCAAACATTTAAGAAATGGAAACTACTGGACTGATCAACAATTTACAATTAATCCTTACATTTTATAGCTACATTCAAATTTGTTTTTCTTGTTCAAATATGTAATACTTACTTATTTAATCCGTTTATCTTTCTTAAATTTGTTTTATTAGAAAACACAAATTTTCTCTAGTCTCTAGAAATGTTGCCCTAAATCCATTTTCTGCAATTCTTGATTTAATTTAACCATGATTCGAATTTTATCATCTAGCTCTTTAATGAAAAGTATGTTAGTTATGTCATAAACTAATTCAGATTCCATCTTATTTTGATGTTATACATTTAACTCATATGTGCTTACATTACATTATATAGTTTTCTACTTGCATAGAGCTAAGATCATAAATATAAGACAACAAAATAATTCATTAATGACTTCATAGTAGATCAAAATTAATTTTGTATTAATATTCATTTTTTCCAATAATGTGGTTCCAATTTGGTATCCACTAATATCTTAAAAGGTGGTATAATTGTTTCTCTAGCAATAATGAATAAAAGAAATCATAATTTGTCTTCTAACAACGATTGTATATATATGTATTTAGTTTATAAAACAAGAATGGCATGAGTTACCAATAACAATCTCATTCATCAAAGATTCAAGAAAGTGTGAGGTTTGTTACTTGGGAAATGTGAAACAACTAATCATACATTTTTTGTTCAATGCACGTCATAGTCGCATGTTTTTTTATATACTATGCTTGTAAGATTTGTAAACTTTGGTATCATTGTAGTAATTTTATGCATTTTTTATACTTTCATACGTGCATTTCTTACACTGAGTGCTAGTCGTGGTAGAGATACAATTAACAATTTAGTTAATCATAATAGTAATGCAAACTAAAGAAATAATTAGGTTCATATGATGAGGTGTGCAATAAATCTAACTGATATAGAGGGCTATAATAAAAAATTAAGTTTTTAAAAAATCTAATGTATTATTTATACATGCAAATCTAATATTAGTTTGCAATTAAGTTGAAATTTCGAAATGTTTTTGTAAATAGTTATCTTATCATACATGTGCCCTGATTATTTATTAAAATATTCACTAACGTTCTCTACAAATAGACTTGAAAAGTTTTATGCGATTCTATTCTTAATTGGTATTTCATAAAAAAAGTTCGTACTTTCCTTTTCAATGACAATTCAATGTTTTGTTTAATAAGCTCAAACTAATAATGGGTCTGCTGACTCAGCTGTATTAGAAATTAAGGACAGTACAGTTCTTCCTTTACCTTTTTCAAGACCCTCTAGTAGCAATAACGGCACAACATAGAAATCAACTAAGGGAAATATCAAATAAATGACCAAGAAGCCAAAAATTTAATAATATTATAAAAATATCTGTTTGTAGTTGAACTTAAAAAATATAGAAGGTTTCTTTATTTATTTTACAAGTGGGGACTCACGAATAGGTTGAAACCGCGCTCAGGATTTTTATTTATTCAATGTTGGCAATTATATTAACAATTATAGTTGGCCCTTTCATTTCATATTTGTATATTATATGTATGCTCTGATTCCTCTCTTTACAAATTATGCAACTCTTACCTAATTAATTCATTTATTTTGATTGAAGACCAAACCATCTCTAGAGATTCCAGCAATTGCTATCGTTCATTTATGCAAGTCTTAATTCTGGTTTCATTTGGTATAGCAATAGTAAGATCTTTAGTTTACAGAATCCCAATATGACTTCAACTAGTTTGATTATCTATTTATTCAACTTTTATCATATTTTTCATATTATCGCATTTTAATAATGTGTCCACAGTCCATTTATGACTTTTCTGTCTACATAAAACTAAGATAACTATAAAAGGAACACAATATTATAATTATTTCAACGATAACCTTTACCTAGATTTTTTTTATATCCATCTTTCTCAATACTATGGTTGCAATTTGATTTCCTCTAATATTTTTAAATGATAATAGTGTTTCTCTTATCATTCTAAACAAAACGGAATCATAATTTATCTTCGGCATATATATCATATATGTATTTAGTTTTATAACGAGAATGGGTATCAGGGTATGAATGTAACCCTCAACGATCTCATTCATATCAAAATGCAGCTAAAGTGTGAGAGATCTCTGTTACATGAGAAATTTGTGAAGTAACAAATCATATTTTTCTGTTCTATCCACACATGGTAATCGTGATTTTACATGTTTTATTTTTAATGCTTGTAAACTTTGGTATCATCATGTTATTTCCATACATTTTTGTTATTCTTACATGTCATGATGAAATATTTTTTTTTTGATGCGTAAACACATGCGATCGCATGCTCATTACATTAATGTTTTACATAACTAAAAATAAAAGACAAGAAAAAAAGAAAAGATACAAGAGAAGAAAATAAAAGAAGGGACTCCAGAGAGTTCCTTGGGCTCGATTGTCTTTAGCAGTTTTGCATCCACTTAGCCACCTTCGTTGCCGACCATCTTAGAAGAATGCTTCTCGTCCTTTGGACGTTGGTGAATATCCGTCGGTTTCTTTCTAACCAAACACACCATATTCCGGCTATCCAAAGTATATCCCATTTTTGCGCTTGTTCCTTGGCGAGCATACCTCTATAATGAAGCCAAAGATCTATAAATGGAATATCGTGATCGATTGTGATACCCATAGTAGAGAGTACCGCCATCCAATACCACCTGGTGTAGGGGCATTCTCGGAATAGGTGTTCTCTATTTTCATTGACTTGGTTACACATCACACAAATAGGGTTGTGTGGCCAATTTCTCTTTGCCAAGTTATCCGCCGTGAGAACTTTATTTTGCATTAGAATCCATGCAAATAATTTCACTCTAGGCGGACACTTTATTTTCCAAAGCCTTTTATACCGAGGACATACTACACCGGGGTTTTGTAGAAAGTCATAAGCCGATTTGGAGGAGTACACTCCATTGGCTCTCCATCTCCACAAGAGGCGGTTTGTGGTTGGTTCGAGTTCGGTTGAGGTATTATAGATTGGTAAGAGGGAAGCAAGGTTCTTGATGAAGAAGGAGGATGTAGTGGTAGGTGTAGTCACTAGGTTAGCCGATTCGGTTATACGTTGTGTGAGTGCGACGGTTTGTGCCCATAGTCCGTCCTTATCTACATCAATTTTCCAAACCCATTTAAGGAGGAGTGCATTATTTTGGGTTTTAAGGTTCGCCAAACCTAATCCACCGTATTTTTTTGGGAGACATACCTTCCTCCAATTGACTAGGCAATGGCCGCCCGAACACGTTGATTCTCCTTTCCAAAAGAAGGCTCTTGTTACTCTCGTAATTTTATTGATCACCCAAACCGGTAACTTAAAAGCTTGCATATAATATACCGGAAGTGCCCCCAAGTTAGCCTATTAACCCTCTAAAACATATAGTAGCTCCCTCTCTGGAACGTAGAATAGTTCAAAGCACCAGAATGACAATACTATTTAACGCAAACTAACAATTTGGTTGGTCCTAAAAATAGATGAAATTAAAACAATAATAAGTTCACTTATTTTATTTAAATAAATATTTTGTTGCTAATTTATCAAAAAGGTAGATTCTAAGTTAGCAAATAGGTACAGTGATACAAGAACATGTGATCTTCAAAAATATAAACAAATATTTTGATAATAGAAAAAGATTAGAATTGAAACTATTTAATTCACTAGCCTAAATTTAGATTATGTCTTTATATCAACTTAGCAGAAGTTAAATAGAAGTTAAATAAATATATTCATCTATTTGAGCAGCATCTTGATGTAATAGTTAAATTCAAATGGATAACTTGTTCTCGCTCTTATGATCTCTTATTTTGAACACATATATCCCATTTATCCTATAAAATAAAATTAAAATCACATAATTGATCTATAATATAAATGATTTATTAACTATATATATATATATATATATCTTCACCTTGAGTATAATTTAAAGAAAATCGATTATATCAATTAATACGCTTCCAATTTAGTCTCCTCCAATATTTCAGCTGTTGATGTTGATATTACAATTTTCATAAAATACTAAATTCAAAATAGAACAAAAAAAGAAAAAAAAATCGAGGGATATATTACTCACGTGTGTTGTGCGTATATATACTTATAGGTGTGACTTGTGAGTCGCCCACAGCAATCTCGTGCATTAAAGTTGTAAATTGTGTGAGCTTTTATTTGACCAAAAAATGATGTTTCTGGAGAATCTTCCATTTTGCAGCTGGCAATTTTAGGAGGTTATACGCGCAAAAAAGAAACGATATTTCTAGCCGTCAAATTTATTCTAATGTATTCAAGCCGTCGTTTATTTTTCAAATCCAAACATATCCAGTCAAAAGTCTCTCATCTTCTCCATTGCACATATCCAATTTGAGTAAGGCATAAATGATATTACAATTACAGTTTCAATTCCGAATTCCGTACTATTCAGCTCCAATTACACATCAAATTCAGTAATAATACCGAAAAGATGATTAAATTAAATTAATTGTTAAAATGAAACAAAGATGATCAAATTAAATTATCTAATTGTCAAAAGTAAAGGAACAACTCCAGTTCATTAATGCATTCATGCAAAGCTTCTAGCAGACAGACATAATTCAGAAACTGTTTACAAAACAAAATTTCACAAGAATATTACATATATATATATATATAAACAACAAAAAACTGTCATCCAATTCACCTACTACCTAAATGTGTCTCCTTGCGCAGCATCATCGTACTCATCCAAATCCAGCCCTTGGTCGAAATTCCTTGCGTAGCTCAATGGATCGTACCTGAAATCGCAGGCAGGGCTGTGCCCAGAGACGGAGCCAGGATGATATTACAGGGGAGCTGGAGCGGTAAATTTGATATAATAATTTTTTTTAACTAAACAAAGAGTATTTTTTGATAAAAAGATTAAACAAATTATGGATGTAGGGAAGCTTGAATTTAGGTAGTATCACAACACGTATAGTATAGCTAAAGAAAGTGAAGCATTTTTTTTGTTAAAATAAAGTTTTTTGAGTAAAATAAAGTAAAAATTAAGAATCATATGTATAATTAGATTAGATTATTTAAAAAAAAAAAAACAGCAAAAAGAAAACAAAAGTTGCACTAAGCGAGAATAGAACTCTGGTGCCATCGAATCATGCTTACCTACTTAACCACTTTGCTAACAGTCTCTTTATGATATTTTAAAACTTCATTAAATATAATTTACTCATAGCAGGGACGAAATTAAAATTTTCTAGGGACTATATGGGACACCCACCGGTCCCCCCTAGATCCGTCCATCGCTGCACCGCCAGCGGATCCGATCCACCAGGCCGTAGCACCGCTCGCCGAACGCCGGCAGATCTTGCACCTGCTCCTTGAGCCACGTGGACGCCGATCTGATCAGTAAGATCGGCCGGTCATCAGACTCATCGGCCACCCCGCCGGATCCGCCGAAGCAGCACGAGAAACGGTTCGATGTGAAGTTTTTATCCATAGAAATACCAAAGGTTTTTATAATCTTTCGGATACTTATGTTTAATTTTATTTTTATTTTTTTACAGGTGGTTTATTTTCAGGAAATTTGTGAAGTAACCATACTTTTTTTTGTTTTATCCACCCATGAGAATCATGGTTTTACATATTATATTTGTAAATTAGTAAACTTTGGTATTTCGTACATTTTTTGTTATTCTTAAACTATGTTACGCGGATACTTCAAAAAATCAGCCGGACGCGTATCGGATACGTATCGGACACGGATACGGCACCGATACGTTTCGGACACGCCACATGGCGTATCCGAATATTTTAATATATGTTGACTTTCGGACACGGCTCCGATACGGCTCCGATACGGCACCGATACGGCAGGACACGGCGGGACACGGCTGAGGACACGGCCCAATAATTTAAATCCCAATTTAATTTTTATTTTTTTCTATAATTCCATTTTCGCTTATTTATTTATTTATTTTGTTAAAAATGATCTTTTTAAAGCCTATTTTTTTAATATTATTTTTTTTTTATTAATGAAAATCACTCATGAGAAGTATAACTAAAGACGATAACATATCTCTTCTTTATTTAAAAAAATGATTTTTTTCTAATTTCTCACTCTCGTTCTTTTTTTTCGTTTTCTTTATCATATTTAGTTATTTTTTATATTTTTAAAATATTTAGATGTATAATATAATATAATAATATATATATTAGACGTATCGTGTCCATAGATTTTTTGAAATTGTCGTATCGCCGTATCCATATCGTATCGGATACGACGCGCGTATCCGTATCGGTGCAACATAGTTCTTAAATGTATGATGAAATACTAACCCTCCTAGTTCATCTCCGAAATATAAAATAATTCAAAGTACCACAATAGCAATAATAAAAAGTTTTATTTCTCGTGAATTAACAATTTAGTTGGTTCTAAAAATAATTGAAAATTAAAATAATAATAATAATAACAAATTCACTTATTTATTTAAATATATAATTTTCTTTGCTAATTTATCAGAAAATAATAGATTCTAGGTTGGCAAATGGAGCGCATGTGATCTTCAAAAATCTAAACAATTATTTCTATTGTAAAATCACTTAATGTGGAATTTGTTTAATGCATTGTGCTCAAATTAAGACGGTCGTTCTATTAACTTCAGTATTAGTTAAATAAATATATTCAATTTTGGTTTGAGCCGCGTCTTGCTGTAATAGTTGAGTTTAAATGGAAAACTGTACAGCAAATTCATAATCTCTTATTTTGAACTCATATATCTCCATTTATCTTATAAATAAAAAAAATAACATAAATCACACAATTGATCTATAATATGTATGTTTAATAATTATATTTATCATCACCTTGAGTAGAATTTAGCAGGCAAAAACGTCGGAATTAAAGCACTTCCAAGTTGGTCTCCTCCAATATTTCAACATTTGGTATCGTTTTTTTTCATAACATCCTGAATTCATTCATAATAGAAGAAAAGCAGGAAAAATGAAAACAAATTGAGAAATATCTTCTTCAAGTGGATATATATATAGAGAGAGAGCGACTAATAAGCATACGTATGCAATCTTCAAATTTTGCTTACACTCGTGAACCGTTGGATTTGCTTCAAGATCCGCTCAGATAAAGATAAAACGGGCGCTCTTTCTTCTCAGTCCCTTCCTCATTTCCGTCCCTTCCCTCTTTCTTTCCTGTTTCTTGTTTCTTCTTTCTCTGAACGACGCACGATGGAGCACTCTCAATCCCCACGAATGGAGCCGCTTCTTCTTCCCGTTTCTCTAGCACCTCTCGCCTTGCTCCGCCTCTCTCTCTATCGACGGTAATTGGTCTCTGCCTCTCTCTCTCTCACACGGTGATGAATTTTACATTTTTTTCCGCTTTCAATAATGAGGCTTATATTTATCTACTAAATTGACTTAATTTGGGTTTATTTTTTGCGTAATTAGGGTTAATTTTGGCCTATTTTGGGATAATTAGGGTTAGTTTTGCCCTGATTAGGGATAATTACGGTTAAGGAATCTGAATTTTGCATAATTAGGATTTATTTTCGCTTAATTAATTTTAACTCTTCATTTTTTTTGCTGAATTCATTTAAATTCTTCATTTTTGTGCTGAATTTTTTGTGTTTTTTTGCTTTTTTTGCTGTTTATTTGCTGAAATTTCCTTTTTTTGGCTGAATTTCGCATCTTTACTTTATTTTTCCTTTCTTACCTGTTTTTTTTCTTTTTTTTGCTGAAATTTAAAGTTTTTTTTGCTGAATTTTGCATTTTACTTTTTTTTTTCTTTTTTGTTGTTTTTTGTTTTGCTGAAATTTGCATTTTCCCTAAAATTTGGGCTAATTTGGGAGTAATTATGCTTAATTTTGGTCTAATTATGATTAATTAAGGTAAATTGAACCTAATTAGGGTTAATGAAGGTGAATCTACTTCTTAATTGAGAATAATTGGGTATAATTTGTGGCACTTGAAGCTAATCAGCAATTAGGGTTGGTTTTGATTTTTTAAGTTTTAAGCTTTTTTTTAGTCAATTGCATTAATATATTTTATTTTATTTGCAATTAATAGGCTACAATACAAGAGTGTTAGTGATGAAAAAGAAACAAGGGATTACAAAGATGCTCACAACATACTTTATGAAGGTAAAGGAAATGAGGGATTGATTTTTCGCCTAAATATAGGTTAAGTAAGCTGATTTTAGGGTTCAATGATTCATCGTTATGTATAATGTCTTTATAAGGATTTAGAGTTATGTATTGAATGGTACGTGTAGTAAAATGTTTTAATATCTTCAATGAAATTTTGTATCGAATTTACCCTTTTTTATCATTTCTGAAAATTTGTTTTCCTTTTATATCTACAGATGGATAGGTTCAGGAAGCATAAGCCGTACATGCTTCATCACAGGGATACTAGTTTTGTTTAGAGTTTTACAAGACAGGTTGATGTGCTTATGGTTTTTTGGAATAGGGTTGATGCGTTTAGGATTTTACTGTTGAAATTTTCATGAAGCATGTACGGCTTATGCTTCCTGAACCTATCCATCCTATTCCAAAAAACCATCAACCCTATTCCAAAAAACCATAAGCACATCAATCTGTCTTGTAAAACTCTAAACAGAACTAGTATCCCTGTGATGAAGCATGTACAGCTTATACTTCCTGAACCTATCCATCTGTAGATATAAAAGGAAAACAAATTTTCAGAAATGATAAAAAAGGGTAAATTCGATACAAAATTTCATTGAAGATATTAAAACATTTTACTACACGTACCATTCAATACATAACTCTAAATCCTTATAAAGACATTATACATAACGATGAATCATTGAACCCTAAAATCAGCTTACTTAACCTATATTTAGACGAAAAATCAATCCCTCATTTCCTTTACCTTCATAAAGTATGTTGTGAGCATCTTTGTCATCCCTTGTTTCTTTTTCATCACTAACACTCTTGTATTGTAGCCTATTAATTGCAAATAAAATAAAATATATTAATGCAATTGACTAAAAAAAAGCTTAAAACTTAAAAAATCAAAACCAACCCTAATTGCTGATTAGCTTCAAGTGCCACAAATTATACCCAATTATTCTCAATTAAGAAGTAGATTCACCTTAATTAACCCTAATTAGGCTCAATTTACCTTAATTAATCATAATTAGACCAAAATTAAGCATAATTACTCCCAAATTAGCCCAAATTTTAGGGAAAATGCAAATTTCAGCAAAACAAAAAACAGCAAAAAAGAAAAAAAAAAGTAAAATGCAAAATTCAGCAAAAAAAACTTTAAATTTCAGCAAAAAAAAGAAAAAAAACATGTAAGAAAGGAAAAATAAAGTGAAGATACGAAATTCAGCCAAAAAAAGGAAATTTCAGCAAATAAACAGCAAAAAAAGCAAAAAAACACAAAAAATTCAGCACAAAAATGAAGAATTTAAATGAATTCAGCAAAAAAAATGAAGAGTTAAAATTAATTAAGCGAAAATAAATCCTAATTATGCAAAATTCAGATTCCTAATTATCCCTAATCAGGGCAAAACTAACCCTAATTATCCCAAAATAGGCCAAAATTAACCCTAATTACGCCAAAAATAAACCCAAATTAAGTCAATTTAGTAGATAAAAACAAGCCTCATTATTGAAAGCGGAAAAAAATGTAAAATTCATCACCGTGTGAGAGAGAGAGAGGCAGAGACCAATTACCGTCGATAGAGAGAGAGGCGGAACAAGGCGAGAGGTGCTAGAGAAACGGGAAGAAGAAGCGGCTCCATTCATGAGGATTGAGAGAGTGCTCCATCGTGTGTCGTTCAGAGAAAGAAGAAACAAGAAACAGGAAAGAAAGAGGGAAGGGACGGAGAAGAAAGAGCGCCCGTTTCATCTTTATCTGAGCGGATCTTGAAGCAAATCCAACGGTTCACGAGTGTAAGCAAAATTTGAAGATTGCATACGTATGCTTATTAGTCGCTCTCATATATATATATATATATATATATATATATATACACACACGTCACACAAAAGCAAAGGTGTGAGCCGCCCACAACAATCTCGTGCATCAGGGTTGTAAAATAGTGTACACTTTTTATTTGACCAAAAAAAGGGAAGAAGAAATGCTTTAAATATGTCAATTTTTAATTTTAAAATTGACAATTTTTTACTCTGGGAGGTTATAGACGCAAACAAGGAAAAAAAAAATATTTCCAGCCGCCAGATTGATTCTAGTGGATTCATGCCGCGTCAAATCCTATGATAAGTCTTACTTACCTCCAGCAAATTTTCAACTCGCCTCCAATTCTTTTACAAATGGACTTGACCAGTGTTACAACCTGGAAATGATATTCTAGTTTCACTTCCGATTTTTCGATCAAAGATGAATAAATTAAACTAACTTTTGTTAAAACGAAATTAAGATGATCAAATTAAACTATCTATTTGTCAAAAAAAAAAAAAAAACACAAGCACATTAATTCATGTGTAGTAGCTTCTAGCAAAGACAGAGATGATATAATTCAGAAACTCTGTTTATAATTATAACACAAAATTTCACAAGAAAATTACACATATATATATATATATAAACAACATAAAACTATCATACAATTCATCTACTTATCATTATCAAGCAATAACAACAGCCGGCTGAGGCGATGCCGGCAACCTCGACGAGAAATTCCTATACCTAAACGCATCCACCTCATCATACTCATCCAAATCCATCCCCTGGTCGAAATTCCTCGCGTAGCTCAACGGATCATACCTGAAATCCCCGGCCGGGCGGCGCCGCCACCGGATCCGGTCGACCAGGCCGCGGCACCGCTCGCCGAACTCCGGCAGATCCTGCGCCCGCTCCTTCAGCCACGTGGAGGATGATCTCATCAGCGACGGCCGGTCGTCGGACTCGTCCGCCACCCCGCCGGATCCTCCGAAGCAGCACGAGAAGCAATTCGCCATTCGAAGCTTTTGATCCATAGAAAAAATTCTTTTTTTTTTTTTTTTTTTTTTTTGAGGTAGTTTGTTTTGCTTTAAGGGGGATTTATATTGAGAGGAAAAGACGGATAAGGACATGGAAGAGGGAAAGTTTATAGCGCGGGGTATTACGCGTGGGAAGAGTGAAGAGGGGTAGTTTGGGTATTTTTGAACAGTCGGTCTGAAGCGTAGGAACAGGCGTGAGATAAGATTAGCTTGTGGATGAAAGGGAGTTTAACATTTGAGGGCCTTGTGAAAGTTTAAATTAGGTGTGAAAATAATAATTCTAGAGACTATGCAACCGGTCCTGAATTAATATCGACATGAAAGCCGGAATAAGAAAATAAATAATGAGAATGTGGAAGTTTTTTTTTTCTTATTTAGATTTTCATTCTTGATTGAGGTGTTTGGTTCCATGCTCTCTAAACTAAACTTTTTGGTGAGAAATATTTTCTTGTTTAATTAGGTCATTTTCTTATGTGAGAAAATGCCACATTTAGATGTTTTCTTATTTAATCAGGTCGTTTCTTAAATGAGGAAAATGCCTCATTAAGATGTTTTGTTATATAACTAGGTCATTTTCTTAGGTGAGAAAATTGACTCATTAACTTCTATTATATCTAACACTTTGATTATTTGATACTTGTGTTAATAGGCTAATTTTTTAGAATTTTCTCATTGAGCTGATTGTATTACATTTACAGCTGTCAAAATGCTGATGTGGAATTTAGTCAGATATTTGATTAGTCAAAGCCCAATGGGAGATATAATTATTTGAGCTTCTAACAAGGCCCAAAATGGTCCATGTTATTAAATCATATAAAATAGGAATTTTATTTGTGTGGTGCTATTTTTCTATATGATGATGTTAAATATTATCAATAATTAATATTAATATTTCTATATATATTAGTTAGGATAGGGTGTAGTACTTTAAGGAATTTAGCATATGAAAGGCACAAATCGAATCGTTGTAAATGAATCTATGTAAAAAACAACTTAATTAATGCAAGTCTAAGTAGAAAATTGTCTACACCTAAAAAAGAAATTAATATTTTGATACATGAAGTAGGAAATAATACATTAAGGAGTAGTCCAATTTTATGTCTTTTTCTCTGAAAACTAGCTGAATTCTTTGTATTACCAAACCAACCAAAATTTCATTTTATGAAATCATTCTAATGTTTAGAAGAATTCATTAATTCTGATATTATTATCTATATTTATTAACAAACAGATCTGAGAGTAATGCTTCTAATTGAATCAACTTAACCGAAATGAAAGCAAAATCAAATTTCTGAAAAAGAAGTCTCACCTGTATCATGTAAGCAGTGTCAAAGTTGAGCAATGAGCAAGAGCCAGGTGGCCTGATTATACCATTAACTATAAAATAGTTTTAATCTAACAAAAATTATAAAATAATCTTAAATATAGAATAATCGTTTTAATTAGTCAAAATCACAAGGAGATCCGAGCTTCAATATCTCTCTATCTTGGTATCCGCCCAAATTTGTACAAACCCCAAAATCATTCATCGTTTTATTAATTAATTAAACTTATCAAATAAATATTTTTGGTTAGCTTCTATATGAAATGTGTATCGAGTCACTAAAATATAAGTAAAACATGTCAAGAATTAAAGTATTTCACATGATCATAATTTATTTATAGAAACAAAATTTAGATAGATTGACAAACTATATCCATGATATTTGGCATTAGAGAAATGCAGACACAAAGTCTCCTTATCTGCAAAAAATCTGAGAAATGAATTAAAAATGCAGTGCCGACATCTGATGTTCAATTTTTAATTCCCCTGAGATTTCATCTTGTAATTTTGTAGCGGAAGTACTAAGTTGCAATTTATTTAAGGGGTGCTTCTCATGCATGACAATAGTATAAAAATAACCATGTATATATAACAAAACTAATGTATAAATTATAAGAAACGATTTAAAACACACCTCATATAATTTCAGAAAATAAAATATCAGTATCATAAAATATCAAATTTAGATTAGAAAAACAAGGGGGCCTCACCTGAAAAGAGGGAAAAGTGACAAGGAACAAGTCCAATGGTAATGTTGAAGAAAACACCAACATCCTCTATCCCCTCTGAACTCACGCATTATCATTCCTCCCCTACCATTTCTTAGATTCGTGCATTTACTTCCTATCTTTCGAAACCAAAACCAAAACCAAAACCAAAACCAAAAAAAGTTGGTGAGTCCCACAATCCAGTAACCGACCTTCTGCAACATCCAATTTCTCACCCAATGCAAATCCTGTTGAGTCTTTGACTGAGACTGACTAGTATTGTGTATTCATTTTATTATATTAGAAAAAGGACCAGTAGGCAGTAGCAGCACTAATTTCCAACGTGGCATCCCAAGACCAGGTACACCATTCCACCCCAATCCTCTCCATTTTTTTCATAAAAAGAAGAGGCCTTCAGTTCTAAATCCAACAGTTCTCATCAAACTGGAATTGGCACAATATTCAAAACCAGAGATGAAAGATGAATAACAACTTAATAGATTCATTTACCTATGTAAATGTAATACATCCTTCATTTCCTTTTCATCTCTCCTCTTCCCTCTTCTCTCTTTTGCACAAAACCCCTTCGCTTTTCACAAATTCACGCAAAACCCCATCTCCTTCCGAGGCTCTTGCTCCGCCTTCCAATGGCCGCCAGCGGCGGCTCCGGCTCCGACTCATTCTCCGGCGATCTCCGCCCGGTGAAGCTCCTCTGTAGCCTCGGCGGCCGCATTCTGCCCAGGCCGAGCGACGGCGCGCTGCGGTACGCAGGCGGCGACACGCGCATCGTCTCTCTGCCCCATACCGCCTCAGTGTCTGTACTTGTATCCAAGCTGGCGGATGCGTACTCGATATCTGGGCAGTTTCTGATCAGGTATCAGCTGCCGGATGAGGGTTTGGATGCGCTGATCTCGGTTTCTACTCAGGAGGATTTGGAGAATATGCTTGAGGAGTATGATAAATTGACCGGACCTTCGCCGAAACTGAGAGTGTTCTTGTTTCCGATGGCAGATCATGGTCACAGTTCAGACTCGCTCGATCCTGCTGACAGTGATGGCAGCTTAAGGTACTCAATCAAATCATTTTGCACTAAATCCTTGTTCTAATTTCCAATCCAGCTCTAATGATCTATGTTAACAGATATTTGGAGGCGGTAAATGGAATACCTAGAAAAGATAGTCTTGCGAGTTTGGCTAGTGTGAGCGTCTCATCGCCCACGTCCAGCCAATCAAATGACGCATCGAGATCCGCATTCATCACAGCTCCTCTCATCGACGTAGAATCCGACAAAACCTCCCCAAACCCTAACCCTAACCCTAACCTACTTGAAATACCGACCGAATCGAAGGAATCAGCCAAGTACAGACAGCCTCTCTCTCAATTACCCCCTTTACCCCCCGCTTTTTTAATCAATCCACAGAACAACAATAATAATAATTATTATAATAATAATAATCAAGAGAGAGAATCTGGGAATTATTTATTTTCAGAAGATTGCAATCTGTGTCAGAGACATTTACCGCACGCACACTCAGATACTATGGATGGAAAAGTCGGTTTTGCCCCTGAACCTCTGCCCGTTTTTCACAGTCTAAGACCTGAAGATTTCAACAGAATAATGGCTCAACAGGTACCCATACAGGTACCGGGTTACGGGTACGGGCAGTTCATACCTGGTACGGAAAACCCGTACCAATATCCTGTTCAGATGGAAAATCCTCACAACATGTTTGATTTAGGGTTTAATAATAATAATAATTCCGTACCAGTTCAACAGGATTTGAGCGGTACAAACGAACCGGTTCAACAAGTTGGTGGTACGTATTCCAGTTTTGCCCCTGTGCATTATCAGAGCATTCAGGCCTCAAATTTAGCGCATTTTAATAATATGTTTAATAATGGGCATAATAATATGTTTAATAATGGGCCTGCTTATGGTTATCCTGCTGAGACAAATGTTGCTCCTGCTCCTGTACCGAATTACCTCATGGACCCAGTCTACACAAGTATTGCAGTCAATAATAATAATAATAATAATAATAATAACAATGATAGTAATAATAATAATGATGGTAATAATTATGATGATGTTCAACCGATGAGTAATGACTTTTCTGCCCCTCCTATGAGTGGCAGCACTGTAAATGCGGAGGAAATGCAAAGTCAGGAAACGGTTTTACTGGATCCCAAATTACAAGGAAATTCAAATACAAATGTGAATTTGAATGTTTTACCGCCAAGACCTAAAAGAGTGGCTAGTAAAGAGACTCTTATTAGCCCTAAAGAGCCGAATAATAATTATAATAATAATACTAAAGGGTTGGATTTAAATGCGCCTATAGAGGAAGTTAGTTTGAATGATGAACCGGTTTTTGAATCGGTCCACCACGTGAAAGGTATTTAAATTAGTATGATTTAAAAATGTAATGTAACGTTTGTATAATTTATTAATTGTAGATTATTTGGTGATGTGAATTTAACAGTTGTTTTTCTTTTATTGGAATTAAGGGGATGAGTTTGTGAGCCAAGATTTGCAAAACATGGAAGAAGGATTAGTTTCAACTAATCTTCAATTATCTGAAAATCAAGCACAGGATAATAATCATGTTAATAATGAGGCCAAGACAAAATCCGTAGAAAACCCTAATTCTGAGGTGACAATATAATCACCTCTCTTAACATGCTCCATAAATAAACAAATAAATATATTCATATAAATACCTCTTCTTAATACATTTCCAATTTATTTAATTCTGAAATTAATTAATTAATTAATATTTCAGGCCGTAAAGAGCAAGCAGGCCGATTTGATCAATCTTGGTTTACCCAACACAGAAGACCTCGGTCGCCTCCAAGTACATTTCTCCTTCTTAAACTCACAATTCATTATCTCTGACACAACTATTATTATATTAAAATTAATTAATTAATTAATTAATGCAGATAATAAGAAACAGCGATTTGGAAGAACTATCGGAGCTCGGATCCGGTACGTTCGGCACGGTTTACCATGGAAAGTGGAGAGGATCTGACGTGGCGATCAAACGGATAAACGACCGTTGCTTTGCTGGCAAACCTTCTGAGCAAGAAAAAATGGTACATTTAAAAAAAATGTATTTCTTATATTTGTAAAAAACGACCCCTACTTTTAGTCAAACATTATAAAAGACCCCCGGAGTCAATGTAAAAAAAAACTATGTTTTTTTAATCTAGGTAATAGATAAATGATGCTATATTTTCGCAAAACTGGTAACACTTGGAAATATTTTCCCAAAACTTACCAAAACCCTAGAATCGATAACGCTTCGAAATATTTGAAAACGTAGTTGCTTTTCTACAAACACGCAAATATATATATCCTTTAAAAAACCAATCTTCTCATAATCACACTCACACTACATAATTTATTTATTTAAAAAAATATATATTTTTATCAGAGGTCGGATTTTTGGAACGAGGCGTCGAAGCTGGCAGACCTGCACCACCCAAACGTGGTGGCGTTTTACGGAGTGGTGCTGGACGGGCCGGGCGGGTCAATCGCCACTGTAACTGAATTCATGGTCAACGGCTCTTTGCGCCACGGCCTCCAGCGAAATGACAAGTTTGCCCCTCTTACTTCGCTTTACTCCCTTTTCAGCTCACTCATTACCTCCTGTATTTTTATTAGTTGACAAATTGAGGGAAATTTGCAAAAAAGACCTTGCGTTATGCGGGAATCGCAAAAAAGACCCTGTGTTATACCGAAATCGCAAAAAAACTCCCCACCGTTAGTTAAAATCTGAATCTTATTTTTAGTCCGCAAGGATTTTTTTTTTTGCAATTTTCAGTAATGTAGGTTTTTTTTTTGCGATTTCGGCATAATGCAGGGGCTATTTTGCAAATTTCCCATTAATTAATTCACTTGTTTATTAATTTTTAATTTGTTTGTTTGATGAAAGGTTGTTGGATAGAAGGAAGAGATTGATAATCGCGATGGACGCTGCGTTCGGGATGGAATACTTGCACAGCAAGAACATCGTCCATTTCGACTTAAAAAGCGACAATTTGCTGGTCAACTTGCGGGACCCGCACCGCCCTATTTGCAAAGTATCTTTTCTTTCTCCTTTTTTTTTTTTAAATAAGAGGGGTAATGAATGATGTGATTTTTGTAACAGGTGGGTGATTTGGGACTGTCGAAAGTGAAATGCCAAACCCTGATTTCAGGCGGGGTGAGAGGCACCCTGCCTTGGATGGCTCCTGAATTATTAAACGGGAGCAGCAGTTTGGTTTCCGAAAAGGTATTAACTAACATTTGTTTCTATATTTATTAAATGTATTATTAGGCAATTAATTATTTTATTTTATTTTATTCTATTCTATTTATGTTTTTACAGGTTGATGTGTTTTCGTTTGGGATCGTCTTATGGGAGCTTCTCACCGGCGAGGAACCATATGCAGACTTACACTACGGCGTCATTATTGGTACTTAAAATATTATCATTATTAATATTAATATTATTATTTTGACAAATATTTTTTTGTTAATATTAAATTAGGGGGAATAGTGAGCAACACATTGAGGCCTTCGGTGCCGGAATCGTGCGACCCGGAATGGAAATCGTTGATGGAGCAGTGCTGGTCTTCTGAGCCCTCTGATAGGCCGAGTTTCACAGAAGTTGTCAGCCGACTGAGATCCATGGCCGCCTCTCAGAAAAGTTCGTAGGGGCGATTCGGTAATTAATGATATAAAGTTCTTTATGTTGTTAATATTTACAGCTATTATATTGTTTAGTATGTTTGTTCGTTTGGTTGGTTTATTCATTCATTTAAATGTGGTAATTAGTTACTATTAGGGGAATTTAATAAGATCAGTGTGTGTGTGTGTGGTAGTGTCTGGTTTGTCGGTAGATTATAATGTGCATGGCTTGTGTTTTTAGTTAGTATTGTTTTTGTTTTTTCTATATGGACTTGGTGTATGAATGTTATTATTATGTTTAATAGTTTTGACTTTTTAGTTATTTTTATAAATATTAATTTGAAGTTTTATATCTTGGTTTGGTTGGCAATAGCTCTTGCCTCTTATATTGGGTAGTATAACTTATTATAACGTACTAAGTTGGTAGGTACTTATTTTGATCCCTTAAAAGCTGATAGTTTCATCTTGTTTGTGAAACAAAAAACTGAATATTTATTATTTTACATCACTGTAATAACTAACTGCAAACAACTGTACAAGCTATCCTTATCAGAAACAAAGTTACTAAAAACAAATTTATCAAATAATTTAACATTCTTCAAACATAAGAAATAATAATACAAACTTCAAACAAAATCGAAGAAAAAAATAGTAGGTCGAAATTCTCCACAAATTTTAGGTGGCTGTGGACCAGATTCAGCTGATATGTTCACTAACAAATAAGAAATTAATAGCCCACTTCTCCTCCACTTAACTTTTCTTCCTCACACGAAAACCCATACACATGTTTCCCAATCTCCATTTCAAACCTCTTTATTTTTTTTCAGACATCCAATCTCCATTTCAAACCTCAATGAACACATACTCATCACTAGGTCTATTAAACTGTATAACCTCAATTAGTTTAGAAATGGAGATTATATAATGGAATCCAGACACAAAGCACCTTCGGCGCAAGCCTTGCGACCTACGTTTTATTCAAAGACAAAAATACCCTTGATATGAACTCTGTTTACACGGAATATCTCGGGGGCAGTTTCGTCTTTTTCCGTACTATCACACGATCAGTTAAAAACGTCCCACAGCAGTCTCGCGTCAAAGATATTTCTATAGATAGACTTGGTCTATGCAATTATTTCTTGGATAATTGTATTAATTAAGCAAAACACAAAATACTAAATTACAATTTACAATGATACAATTTCTTAATTATATATAATTTCACTAATTGTAACTAAATTATAATTTGCTGATGAAAATTTGAGTATTAATAAAAGAAATCAATAAAATGAAACCGCAAGTAACACAAATCATTCACATGTGATGTGCTCATAATACCCGAAAACACTAAATTCCATAAATTAATGATGATCTATTGAAACGCAATAATTGTATCTTTATTTATGGTGTTATACTACATAAAATAGCAAGATTGAAAAATTCAGAAATATTAAATTTAGGGAAATGATTATCATTTGCAAGTTTCATTTTCGTTGAATTGGCATTTAAGAGAAAACAAATCATATCATATTATTATATATTTAGAGTTAGACGAGGCCTATATGAATAATAAAGAACAGAAGCAGGAAAGTGAGCCCACACTCACTCACAGAGCCTCGCGAAAGGAATGGGTCGCTCTCTTTTTCCGAACCCTTTTTCCTGAAAACCATCGTCGCCTAATAAATCCATCATAATCATCTCACTAATAGAAAATACAAGTAGAAATACTATGTAGGTCTTACAAAAATACAGATACAAATACCATGTAGGTCTATGTCATGGCTTTAGTCATTAACCAAAAGTTCAAAACAAATCAAATCACTAAATCAGTTGTTTATGGAAATTCTTTATTTTTCTGATTTTGTAATAATCTGTTTCTGTTCTCAGTTCCTTATCATATCGCATTCCGTAAAGGGCGGATTGGATTCTCCAACTTGTACCCATTATATTTTCTATTTCTTGTTAATTTACTATTTCTGACGTGTGGCAAAAATATATGTTGATAGAGTTATTGAAAATATATTATTTGTTATAAATTAATAAGAATTCTGGAATTATAATGGTTATAATAAATATTAGTTAGATGTATTTTTATTTTAAAATTTATGTTCTAGTTTATTAATATACGGTAAATATCTATATATGGTAGATTATTTCAAAAAACGGCAACATAAATATTCCGAGAAGAATTAATTAATACACCTTGCATATTACTGTTTACGAAGTTAACTAACTTTCTTGACGATTGGCGTTACTAAACTACAAATCTATCAACAACCTGAACTTATAATCCACCGACAAAATCATATAGTTATTGCACAAACTTATCGCATAAATAATATAAAATGGATCTAAAATGCCAAATTATGGAATTATCTACAAAACCTCTTGTATTGTATGGTGCAAGTTGGGGAAAGAAAAAAGAGTACAGTACAGTACAGTACCTAAATAAATAAATAAATCTCTTGTGTATGTATTCTATTATAATTTATAAGTTTCTAACGCCCTCTTTTTATTCCTGCCTTTAAAACCCAGACTGCTCACGCCAATCCTTCTCTTCTCTTTCCATTCCTCCACTTCCTCTCTTTCCCATGACTCTCAGCAATCCTTCCATTCAGCTCGACGCCGACGCGGCGGCGGCGATGATACTCTGCGAGCTCGCCCGCTCGAATCCCGCGCCCAGACCCGCCGAGGCGGCGTCGCCGGTAGCCGGAGCGGTGCTGGCGTGGCCGTCGGTGATGAAGGGGAAGAGATCGCGCCGGGATGCGGCCGTGAAGGAGAGGCTGTTGAGGTTTAGTCCGTCGTCGCCGCTGGACCTGAGCGGCGGATCTGCTGCGTCTACTAGCGGCTCCAGCTCCAAAGTACGCTTTGTTAAAGTGTTTTGGGATTTATTTCTTTTCTTTGTTGATCTCTGTGCTTTGAGTTCTCTCCTTTTTGTTTTGTTTGGTTCTTTTCTTGTGTGTGTGTGTGTGAGAATTGTGTGGTAGGTGACTGACAAGCAGACCCCACAAAGTATCAGACTAGTGATTTGTTTCTTTTTTGTTCTTTAGATTCCTTTTTATTGGCGATTTATTTCTCTTGTTGACGATTTATCTTTTCTTTTTAATCCAACGTTTCTTGTTTGTTTTGATTTGAGGTACTTCTTTCTGAAGGTAAAGCAGGGTTCTTTTTCTTCTTCCTTGTTTCCTGAAAAAAACGTTTCTTTTTCTTTTCCTTCTTCTTTATTTCTAAATTAACTTTGACTAGTCTTTTTAGAGTATGCACTTTGGATAGATATTCCATTAGAATTTCGGATCTGTTGTATAATCTACTACAAAATAAAACTAAACTTATTTTATTGTTTTAAAATAAAAAAAATCTAAAAAATTCAGATTTTATATTTCAAAAGAAAAACAAGTATAATTTGCACAGTTTTTTGGATTAAAACTTTGGTTTGGAATTAAAATGGGAGTAGGTTGACTAGTTTAAGGCGAACAAAGAAGGTGGATTGAGCTGAAAGTCTCCCACTCTCTCCCCTCTTTCTAGGGCCCCTGTTTTTCTTTTTTTATTTAATATTAATATATACTTCTTTTTCTTTTCCTAATTTCCTTCTTTTCTTTGCCTGTTTTCCATTTCTAATATTCCTTTTCTTTTCTTTTCTTTTCTTTTGTCATTTTGTCTGAAAATATAATATTTTTCATGGGCCCAAAACAGTCTTAAAACCGTCAGAGAGTCTAGAGGCGAAAATTGACAAATTCTAGGCTATTTCAGTCATGTTCTCTTATCCCCATTTCTCCATTCTTCTCCGTTTTCTTCAAATTAAATCCCTCCATTTCTCTTATGCTTTTCGTTTCCATTGTGTTTTAACTGGAGATGATTGAGATTCATGACTATTCTTCTTTTGTTTCTTGGTACGAACGTGGCAGCTCGGCAATGGCTGGAGTGTCACTTCTGACCAATGAGAAGTAGCCACGCGGTCGTCATGCTTAATTAGCCTTCCTCCACCTAATTCTCGTGTTTGGGGATTTCTAAATCTAAATCTAAACCCCTTTTTCCTTTTCTAATTAATTTCGTATTGTTGTTAATTATTACTTTAATTTGTACATCTTCACCTAATTCTTGTGTTATACGCTTTGTTTTCTTTCTCGTTTTAATTAATTTATGCGACCCTTTCTCTTTTTGTATTTGACTCGTCATTTTCTCTCCCCTTTAATTAATTCATCCGCAATATTTTATTACAAACTACCTCATTAAGACTAACACGTCAGCTTATTAACTCTCTTCGTCTCCTTTTAAATACTTTTATATTTATATTTATATATATAATTTTCATTTAAAAAAATATATTTAAATTTATTCCTTGCACGCATGCTTTGCATGTGTTGGCTGGATCTGGAGACGTGGCTGAATCTCACGCGTTTTGTTTTGTGTTTGCTGTTAGGTGGGATACAGCGGTCGCCAACTGTTGGTCACTCGATCCACCGTTCCTCCCCGATCCAACGGCTCTCAGCGCTCCAAAAAGAAAATGGTAAATCCACAAAACCGGCGCAATTATATGTCATTATGATTAAGATTTTAAGATACGTTTTTTTGTTAGTTATTGTTTAGTTTTGTTGTGATATCATTTTATAAGTTAATTAGAAGGACTTTACAATGATCAATTGATGGAAAAAAAGTATTTAAATGGAGACAGTAGGATGGTACATTCAATGGCTTGCTTACTGCAAAAGCTAGTTCTGTATGACTTTGGTTTTCATGTTCTTAAATAGACTCGGTCTAATGTGGACCGAGTCTGTGGTGTACGGCTTTGGTGCACGGACGAGATATTTGGTTCAGGGGGGATAATAAATTATCCGATTCATGCCCTTTTGGTTTGGTTGGTCACGGCCAGCTTTGAATGCAATTAACTACTTTTTACTGGGCCCCAGTGTAAAAAGGACCCTGAATTGTTTTCAGTCAGATTCTCAGTCTCTAAATTCAGAAAATTCAGAAAATGAAAGCTTCTCAAACTAGTGTTACAAGTTATAACTTGCAATGAATAGTTTATTTCATTTATGTTATTAATTTTTACTTGATGTAATTGCATGGTATTATTGTTAGCTTCTTGAGCTGTTTATAATTTATTTTATTACATTTTGTGGGTGATTAATTAATTAATTAATTTTCTTTTTTGAGCAGAGGAGGCTTCCAGAGGTAAAAGAGGAAGTAAGGTCACTGGTGGAAGAAAATAATTTCCTTAAAAGGGTAATTTTTTTCTATTTTTCATGAATCTCTTCTTGGTTTTTATTCTATTTCGTTATAAACATGCAAAACATTCCTTTTTTTGCACATTAAATTTACTAAGTTTATATAAAAGAAAAAAATGTTTACAAATTTATTTATAAATTCGGTTGTCAAACAGGAGGCAGAGGAACTAAGAATAGCTTGCATGGTTTTAAAGAAGGAAAATTGTAACTTAGAGGTAATTAATTAATTATATATTCTTAATTTGTTAATTTTTGTTGTTGTCTTGATTAAAAAGTAAGACCACTGTTTCAAAGCCTAGATGCTGGTACTTAGAGGAACTATTTAATTAATTATTATTCCTACCCACTCAATCCAATTTGTTTGTTGGTTCGATATTGTTGCACCCAACTTTTGTCTCTTTTACATAAAAACTAAATTAAATTCTATCCAATTATGTATCTAACAGATTTTGTTTTTGTTTTTCAGAAGAGAATTTATTTGCCGGTTAAAATGACTCGAGCTGTTGGATCATCATCTAACATAGATCAAAACCCGGATTTGAAAGCAGAGGGATTTGATTTACCGGATTTGAGTTTACCGGATCTGAACTTACCGCCACCTGTTGATTTCTGTTGATTATTTTATTATTAAATAAAATAATACAAGGGCTGGTGTTGTGCTTTGTTATGCTAACACAGACTTAATTGTAAATATAATTAAAAGGAAGCAGCGGGCTAGTAGAAGGAATTTATAAGGGGTCTAAGGGGGGTTTAAGAGTTTGAGCTAATAATTTTATTTTTGGAAATGACTTTTTTTATTTTTGTTTTTGAGATAAACATTAGTTTATGTTGTTTAATTTTTTTTTGTGGGATATTAATGAAATGACATTACTGTAATTGGCCTTTTTTTTAATCCGTAAGTATGTTGTGATACAAACATATGGATTAAGCATGCATTATTAAGATAGCAATAGAACAAATAAACGCATTAGCAAATCAAACACTTTTCTTGAGTTGGATTACCATAGTAAGGTGATTTTAAAATTCCGGTTTTAGAAGCAAACTTTAAAAATGGAAATTATCAAATCTGTTTATACGATACGAACACCATAATGTAAGGTCAATTTTCTCAAAATATCATATATATATATCAACAAAAAGAAATATCATGATTCGTGGGCTGTACAAAACATGAAATATCAACTATCAAATATACCTATACCCTAATGTAATGAATGATATATCATGTAACCCTTATTTTTGTATTTGCTTAGAAATATGATCAAGTTATCTTCGCATCATCATTTTTCACTTATATATGAATCACTGGAAAAGATGAATTGTCTATGTAATTGGGAAAAAAAATACTCAGAAGGAGAGGGATATTGATAGTGTTTTGTCATGTTTTGAAAGGCATTTATGATATTTCAAGTATCTGTAAAAGTTCCACAACAGTATTCTAAAATATTTTTTGTGTTCAAAGTCCGGCCCATTTATACCCAGAGCACTAGCCTCTATTTGGGCTTTAAAACCATTTCCAAACATAAAAAATGTACTCTTTTTTTAATGTTTTTCTATTGGCCATATTTCACATGTACCTCTACAAAACCTCATAACTCTATGTATACCCCTATAAAAAATAAAATATCACCAATAGGCAATACCCCTACAAAATCACTCAAATATCATATATATCCCTACAAAATCACACATATATCATGAATATCCCTACAAAATTCTTATAATATCATGAATACTCTTGTTAATATACTGTTAAAATTAGTCAGTCAAATAGCGTTTATAATGATTGCGTTTTTATTATTTACTTTATTAAAAATATAAAATGATTGTTATATACAATTTTTTTTATTATTATTAATTTTTTTCGTGAATTATAAATTTTTCTCTCAAATATTTCATCTTGAACATACTACATGTAAATATATAAACTAAAAATAATATAAAATGACTAAATATAAATCATTATCATATTAACATAGAAGAAAAAGCTGAAAAATAAAAAAATAACATTAATCTTCATGATATTTGAGTGAGTTTGTAGCGGTATACGTGAAATTATGATGTTTTGTAGGGTTACACCTGAAATTTGGCATTTTCTATTTTAATCATGTAAATGCAAGTCAAGAAGAGAATCCAATGAAAATCAAAGCAAATGTACTATATAAATTAACATAATTTTGACCCCAAGTCATCATCATGTCTCTTCTTTTTAAGTCCCTATTGTATTCAAATGCAAGTCATCAAGGGA
This sequence comes from Juncus inflexus, assembly GCA_024447665.1. Classification (NCBI taxonomy): domain Eukaryota; kingdom Viridiplantae; phylum Streptophyta; class Magnoliopsida; order Poales; family Juncaceae; genus Juncus; species Juncus inflexus. The sequence goes on from JAJHPC010000011.1 coordinate 1,163,037, forward strand.
ATATATATATATATATATATAAGAAAAAAAATACGCCTCATTTATTTCTAAGACATGTGGATGTTTGAAATTGAAAAGTTGCCTTCAATTACTGCATCTATTCACGTTTCTCAACATAATGTCTTCATAAATTTTCAAAATGAAAAGTCTCAAATAATTAATTACTTTATCTTTGTTTGTATTATTTTGTAGTATGAAAGAATGAAGCTCATTTGAAGTACAAACTAAATTACCAAATATAAAACTTACATTCTTTTTACTCAAATCTTCTTAACCTAAACTAATGATAAACACAAACATAGATTCTCATATTTTTTTAATCTTCCCAAGATTAATAAAAAAAGGGAATTTTGTCAAACAACATAATGCTTTAGCAGTCAAAATGAAAGAAAGGGCCCAAAAAGCCATACCAACTACGGATTTCCTGTATTAATTGTTTTTGTTTGTTTGTATGTTTTCGGGCAAGAATATATCTCATTATTTGTGCAATTTTTGGAATATGGATCATGTTAATAGTAGTATAGACTATAGATGAAGAAAGTGATTATGATAAAAATAGTTTTATGATTTGAATATGTAATTCCGATCAAATATTCGTTCAAGAAATTGAAATGGGAATAAGTTAAAAAAAATTATACATAACGTATTCGAAAATTTGAATAACAGCACACTTCAAACACCTCTTGCTTATATTATTATATAGTATTTTTATACAACCACATAATCATAAGTTGGTTCATTGCATAAAATCATGAGAGACAATGTAATATTTCTTGCTCTTTTATCTTCTGCCTTTTGCTAACTGCCACATGATTGCTTCAACTTCTGTCCCCACTCACATAACATAACATCTTAACATGTATACCATTGCCTACGCCGGGTTTAGCATCTCACTATTTTTGTTGATTGTGTGTGTATAAAAATAGAGGTGATATAAAAATACTATTTTTATTGAAAAAAAATTCTTAGATACAATATTGTTCTTATGTTTATGTTACAAGTCAATCATACAATACGCCGAGTTAAATTTCAAAATAGACAATTTATGTTACAACTTATTTTTTCTCGTCAACGTGACGACATTTGCTTTTATAGCGGCATAAATGCACACTTAATTATTTTGTCGTATTGTATGACTAATATTTATGAGTTTGTTATCTTAATTGTTACTGTAAACCGTAATGTTTTGTATATCGTCAAGTTAAATTAATTAGTTATCTTTTTTAATTTTTTCCACTCATTTCATATACGATAGCAGACGCATTTTCAGTCAGCCTTCTTAAATATAACCATAAAAGATAATTAACAATTAAGTAAATTATATGAATAGTTAAAAAATATTACGTATAATAATTTCAATATACTCAGTGTCAAAACACATTTCATATTCAATCATAATATTAAAACTGTAACATATATCATATCATGTGCTAATAATCAATTATATATAGTAAATAAGAATTATCCAGTAATAACTAATAACAATAACACACACTCATTAATTATTACAAGATACCTGCCCACTTGTTAGAATTTAGAAAAGAGAAATGAATAATAACATATTCATAATCATAAATACTGCACTGCACCAGGTACAGCCAAAATTTGGTTCTCAGAAAGAAGTACCTCTCCTGTTCTCCGTGCAAAACTGTCCCTTTCCCCCTTCCATTTTTCCTTCTCTTTCATTTTCGCCCTTCAAAAAGAAACCAAAACAAAACAAAAACATATATTCAAATTACAAACTCAAAAGAGGAGACCACCCACAAGAGCTGTAAGAGAGAGAGAGAGAGAGAGAATTTCAAATTTGAGTTTGTTGGTTTTTTGCTTCAATGTTTTATTTTTTGTATCAACTCACCATTTGATTTATTTTGGACCTTCTCTCTCAAAGATCAAACAGTATGAATCAATCTCCATTTTGGGTCTTCAATTTCCTCTTTTTTCTACTGATATCTCTAACAAATGGGAGGAATGTACCCACATTCGCCCCTCAAGCTGCTCCAGTTTCAGAAAGCAAGGTTTTCAATGCTTCTCCAGCTTCTGTGGCTTCACCTCCTACAGGTATGAGATTTGATACTTGAAATTTGAATTTGGTTTTCTGAAAGGTTCTTGGTTAATTTTTATTTTCGAATTTTTTGTTTATTTTCTGTCGGTTCTACTGTTCAACATTTTGGATCTTTGACTTTTGAGTGAAAGTCAGTTACTTGCTCTACTTTTTATTTCCTTTATAAATTTTTAATTTTTTTTATCAACAGTTTCTCTCTTTAGATCTCAAATTTACATTCGTTAAACCAAAATTTGAACTTACATTATGAACTTCAAATAAAAAAAAACTTCAATTAAAAACTAAATGAAATTTTCTTTTAATTCATCTCATCATTTTTCGTTTTTTTTTGAATTTGTACAGTGAATGATACATCAATGGCGGAGCATCACCATTTTCACAAGGAATTGCTAATTGCGATTATATTAATCTCTCTTGCAATTGCAATGATTCTTTTTTCAAGTATTTGTGCTTGGATCTTATGGAAAAAATCCCGCCAAAATTCAGACTTGAAAAATTGCCAAAATTCAGGTCTTTTTAAACATTTCATTATTTCATTTGAGAAATTTGAGCAGTTCTTAATTTTGTATTAATTATTTTCGTAAAAAAAGGAAAATTGAGTTTCTCTCTCTAGAATTTGACTAATTTAGCAATTCAAGAGTGAAATTTTTTGGACTAAGAATTACAATTTCCCAAAAAGTAATTTCTTCTCGACAGGAATAATTCCAAATTCAGCTCTAATTCCCATTTCCAGAATTGAGATTCCATTTCCAATTTAATTCTGTTCCCCTTTCCTTTTATAATTTCACAATTTGGTCCTTGATTTTTCAGATATTACATCAAGAGGCATCACGCTCGTACCGATTTTGAGCAAGTTTAATTCCTTCAAAATGAGCAAAAAAGGATTGGTCGCGATGTTTGAATATTCTTCGCTTGAATTAGCGACAAATAAATTTTGTGAGCTTAATTTATTAGGAGTGGGTGGATTTGGGTGTGTTTATAAAGCCAATTTTGAAGGTGGTTTAATTGGAGCCGTTAAAAAATTAGAAGGTGGCGGTACAGATTGTGAAAGAGAATTTGAGGTAATTAGAAATAAAATTAAAATTTGAGGTAATTATTTTATTCTAATTTTGATGTGAAATTTGTTTTTTTTTCTTTGGATTAGAATGAATTGGATTTGTTGGGAAAAATAAGGCATCCAAATATCGTATCGCTTTTGGGATATTGTTTGCATGAGGAAAAAAGATTAATTATTTACGAGTTGATGCAAAATGGTTCGCTTGAAACACAATTACATGGTACTATTTTTTTTTCATAATTTATTTATATTTTTTGTTTTAAAATTTCACATTTTTTTGTACATTTATATATTTAGGCCCATCTCATGGCTCTACTTTAACTTGGCACATTCGCATGAAAATCGCTCTTGACACTGCAAGGTTCTTATTTTTTTATTATATTTAATTAATTTTAATTAATCTAACAAAATTTTAAATCAAATTCAAAATTTGAAAATTTTGAAACAGAGGATTGGAATATTTACATGAGCATTGTAACCCTCCAATAATTCATAGAGACCTCAAATCATCTAACATACTTCTAGACTCCGATTTTAATGCAAAGGTATCTCAAATCCCTTTTTTTACTAATTCACCCTTCAAATTTTAAAAAATTAAAAATAACCCGAAATTGGCCAACTCAAATCGGATTTTGAATTTTAGATTTCGGATTTCGGTCTTGCAGTGAGTGTCGGAAATTTGAACAAATCGAATTTAAAACTTTCTGGCACTCTTGGTTATGTCGCTCCTGAATATTTATTAGATGGTAAAAACCCTAATTTCAATTTATATTTTTATATTATTATAAAAAATGAATATTTGTATAATATTTGATTATAATTTTAGGTAAATTGACTGAGAAAAGTGATGTATATGCTTTTGGAGTAGTTCTCTTAGAACTACTTTTGGGAAGAAAACCGGTTGAGAAAATGACATCATCACAATGCCAATCTATTGTCACATGGGTAATTTCATAAAATAATAATAATAATTTTAATTATATTTTGAAAATTTATTCCGCTAAAATTTTGGGTATTTTGTCAAACTATTCAGGCGATGCCACAGCTAACTGATAGATCAAAGCTACCTAATATAATTGACCCTGTAATTAAAAACAATATGGATCCTAAACATTTATATCAGGTGATTCTCCAATATATTTTTTTATATATCCCCCTAAAAAGTAAAGAATAAATTTATTTTATTAAATAATTTTACGTTTTTATTTTTATTTATTTTAGGTGGCAGCTGTGGCAGTATTATGTGTACAGCCAGAACCGAGTTATAGACCATTAATCACAGATGTATTACATTCACTTGTACCGCTCGTACCAATTGAGCTTGGCGGTACGCTCAGAATTACAGATCAGTCCCCAAGAAAAATATTAAATAATTATACACACTAATAATCAGTATTATGATAATGGTTATGAGGGTATGACTTGGTGATCCTTGGTATCTTTGCATGTTGTGGTTTGACAATCATGTAGCTAAAATGATGGTTTATTATTTAATATTTGAATTATTGGAGGGTTGGAGTGGAAATATGTTGGCTTGGGTTGTAAAAGCTAATAGAGGTAGTTTTGGTTGATGTATAGCTTTTTTTTTTGGACCAATGTAATTATGGAAACTTTAAATGCAGTTTGGATAATTTTTGGGTTATTTTTTGCAGTTTTTTGTTTTCATTAAGAAATAAAATTGATATATTCGAAGTTAAAAAAAAGTTGAAATGATGAAATATTAGCAGAGTAGTCTTATTTTTGTCACAAATTTTATGTAAAATATGTAAAACTTTAATATCATTGCTGTCTGTCTTTTTGTTTCCAACTAGACCAATTTGTCTCCATCATTAGTAAAAGGAAACAAAAAGGTACATGTGACAATTATGTAAAAACTAAAAAGTGTTCAAATGTGTACAAAAAGTATGAGCATCTAAATAAATTAATTTGATGTAGTTAAAGACTATAGAGGTTCTACATAAAGGCTTAATGATTAAAAGGTGGTATTGGTATATCAAATAGGGAATGTGGTGTATGGTCTTGAGTTCAATCATGTACTAATCTTCCTTTATAATAAATGCCCCTAATGCATAAAAATGGAGTTTTAGTTCTCTATGGCCCTTGTAGTGTAGTACAAATTTTCAAAGGAAAAAAAAATGTACCACGATATCTTCTAATAACTACCGGCACTAATACATAAAAATCTATGTTACTCAGAAAATTCAAGTCGTATCCGTGTCTGATACGTATCAAATACTTATAATGGCATGAATACATATCAGATATTTCAAATGACGTATCTGAATATCTTATCTCAAAATAATAACAAATATTTCACAAACACTTCTTGGATATGTATCAATTACATCTGATGTATGAACAGATATATATATACTTGGAACATAAACTATACAAAATGAAATTAACAAAAGAAGATCAACTTCCAAGTATACAATTAAGGACAACAAATATTTAGCTTGCACAAAGTGGAAGAAGGGAGGAAATTCTTGAAGGAAGAAAATGATCCAGTTACTTCGAGTCAACATTCGATGATGCAAAGCTATCTACATGTGAGGCTGACCTAAGCACCTCTAGAGAATGCCAGTGACGCGAAGGAAACCCAAAACATTGCCGTCTGTTCAAAAAAGCAAAGCCCAACGGCAGAGAAATCAACCTCGTTTGAAGATGTTTCATCGAAAATCACACGAGGCTAATACCACTGATTCAATTCTATAGATCCCTTTTTCGACCTTTCAATTCTATAAACAGCATATGTTTGTTTTTACTTTTTAATAATAAATTTTTAATCTCTCTTACATCAAGCATATATGTTGTCTAAACATATATAAAATGATTAAAAGTATGAATTATGTTAATGCAATAATATATGTAATAGACATATCGTATTCTAAATTTTTCGAAACTTATTTTATCATCGCATCTGTATCCATACCGCGTGTTAGATAGGATATCCATTTCCATATCTTGCAACATAGTTACATAGATTAAAATATATAGTCTGTATACAAACATGCCAATTACTATTCTTGGTACATAGTACATTAGTACATTGTTCATTTTAATTAAAGGAAATGTAATTACAGTCACAAAATAGTAATTTGTATAGGTGAGAAGCACATCACAATCTACAAGTACAACTGGAATTTGAATCCTATCTTATGCGGTTTTGTGGCCAGTGTAATGTGTAACTAAAATAATAACATGCAAGCATCAATTTGTTAAATCATAATTAAACAATGAAGTTTATGTTAAAATAAGATAACAATCTATTAATTAGTCACTTATTTTTAATAAAAAGAACTTAAGGCATGACTTACTGCATAGATTATACACAGATTGTATGAACTAGATTGAAATAGTTTGGTTTGAATGAGCTCGTGCACAGTTCATATTTCACATGGTCTGTCTGGTTTTCTCATTAATACACAATATTGTTATTGTACTCTTTTTTTCCTTTTTTAATTTTTCTATTTTATGCATTCAATACAGAAAATGCACTTGCGATGCTTCTCTTATGTTTCATTAGCCATGTTAATGGACCCCCTTAAACTTTATATCTATTCAAAATATCTTGAATTTTGGAAAATTAACACGAGAATGCTTTCATAACTTAACTGAGCATAATCATTTATTTTATGGATCCTCATACCTCTAGAAATTTAATTTTTATGTATTTAGTGATTTTAGCAAATAAGTTGTCGCTTTATAAGAACAATAAATATTTGTTGACATGTCTATATTATTTGGGTGATCTCCTGTTGATGTTACCTTTTAAGAGATTATGTTGACTATATGGTCAAGAAATTAATGGAACAGTCTAAATACAATTAAGCCATGCAACAGATATATGGCCTAGCGATACGGCGTAAATAGCACGGAAAAATAATTATAAACAAGTTTGTTGAAATGTCATATTGTTAATAGAATCATAACGATGTCGGTTTGATAATTCAAGAAAAATCAAAAGGAAAAAAGGAAAAAGGATAAAAATTCAAAAGACATTGAAATTAGAATTAAAGACACAATAGACAAATTAACAATATACAGGGACTCATTAAATACACTGCCCTACTCTAGATTTTGAAAATCAGAACAAGTATAATATTGTTTTTTCTTTTTTTTTTTTTTTTTTTTTTTTTTGAGAGGGATTTCTGGTGAAAAGGACAAGTCCAAAGCATTTTAATGAAAGGCACCACCTTGATTTGACAGTCTAATCTTAATCACACAAAGAAATGAATTTTATATCTTTATATTTTGGTTAAGCATGGAAGACTAAAGAGATTCATGATTATGTACATCAATTTTTTCATAATTTAAAAAATCCACAAAAATAGTACCACAATTTGATGCAAAAGATCATTCTAATTTTATTCTTCCCAACATTTCCAACAATTGCATCGAAGTAGAAAGATTATCTGCATAATGAATAAATAGTTAATTAAGCATATATAAGACAAATTATTTCTCATTTTCCTCATTTTTTTATGGTTTCAACTTTCAAAAAATAAAACTAAATAGTAATTAGTGAAATGACCAAACTAACCCTTGCTCCTTTTAAGGGTCTATTTTTTTTGTTGTTGCTCAACTCAAATCCTCTCTGTCCAGCTTTCTCTCACATCACACCATCTGAAATAAAATATATATATAAATTTCTAACTATTTTCAAATATTAAATATAAAAATAAACTATTTACTAACATCATACTAATTAAATCATACCTCGCTAAATACGCAACATATTATAAATATAATCATGCATAAAATCAATCCAATTCACTACTAATTCCATTCATTCTCTCTTCTAACCAAAAAATTCATCCAATTTTCAACAATCCTCATAGAATTAGGGCAAAACACCACAAAAATTAACCAATTCACACACCAATTCTGTTCATTCTCTCTCTCTCCTAACCAAAGAAGTCATCATATTTTCAACAATTCTCATAGAATTAGGGTAAAACTTTCTTCCCCCTCTTGCCAAAGCCCTACTCAAAATCTTGAAAGATATTTCATCTGGTACCAATCCATCTTTTTCCATCCGTACCAGTACAGAAATAACGTCGCACAATTTATTTCTCTCAAATAATGCATCCATTATTATATTATAATACGAAACCCTAGGTTTCACCCCAAAATCATCCATTTTCGCCCTAATTTCACTTAACGCTCCGTTTATATCGCCTAAATTGCAAAACCCTAAAGTTAGGGTTGCAAATGTTATTTCGTCCGGTTTATATCCGTTTTTAATCATCTCATTAAAAAACTTATTCGCTGGATTAAAATCCTTTTTTCTGATTGAATCATGAATGAGAATATTATACGAAATTCTGTCTGGCACAAACCCTAATTTCTTGAATTGTTTGAATATTACCAATGAATCCTTAACAAGTTTTTTCTTAAATAAACAATCTAAAAGTATATTATACGTATACATACTAGGTATAATACCTTCCTTAATCATATAATCAACAAGCTTGAATCCTTTTCTGAACTTATTTTCCATGCAATAATACTTGATTAAACAAGTAAAACTAACTGTATTTAATTGCACACAATTCACCTCCATTCTATTGAGGATTCTACGGATAATTGCAGATTTGCGCAATTTACAAGCCAAGGATAAAATAGTGTTAAATGAAACCGAATCGGGTTCAAACCCGTTTTGGTAAAATAAATCCAATATTTCCAAAGCCTCTTCTAAATTATCCTCTTTGCAAAATCCCTTAATTACCGTGTTAAATGTTACATTAGTTGGTCTTAATCCTTTTTCTATCAATTCATTAAGCGCATTTAATGCTTCTATAGACTTCCCGTTGGAACATAAATAATTCAGATATATATTCCAATTGACTATATCATTTGAACTTTCATTGGCCAAAAATATTTTATGAAATTTTTTTCGGCTTGAGTTGGTGTATCCAATTTTCAGTAGACCAGAAAGCCAAGATGAATATGTAAAATTATCCGGTAAAAAACCTTTATTTTCCATTTTATTAATTAATTCATAAGCTTCATTTATCTTATTACACGATACTAAACCGTGAATTAATACGTTAAATAAAGTTAAATCAAGGAAACAACCTGCTTTATCAGCCGTCTCAAAAATATTTTTGGCTTCATTTATTTTCTCATTCTTACACAAAGACTTGATGAAGATTGTATAAGTCACAACATTTGGGATTATTCCTTCAATTTTCATTTGATTTAGGGTTTCGTAAGCCTCTCTCCAAAGCCCTTCATTACAAAATCCGTAAATTAAAGCGGTATAAGAATAAACATTTACTTGAAACCCTTTCTTTTTCAAGTTATAAAAAAGAGATAAGGCTTTGTAGCTCTGACCGGTTTTGCATAAACCGAAAAGAATTGGGTTGAAACTAAATACATTTGGAAATAACCCTTTATTAACAAATAAATTAAAAATCTCGTACGCTTCATTAATTCTCCCTTTTTTCCAAAGTCCGTAAATCAAGGGATTAAAAACCGGCAATTTGAGCAAATAATCCAAATTTGACATCATAATTGAGACCTTTAAGGCCGAATCAAAATTACCTGATTGCAAAAATTTCTTGATTAATCTATTCAACGAATCATAAGAAGGCTCAAATCCGTGATTTTGCATTTCTTCAAGCACAAACAAAGAATTCTCCAAAAAACCCAAATTCCGAAATCCATTCGAGAGTGTGTTGAAGGTCAAAGCATTCACTCCTGGTCCGAATTTCTTCAAATTCTCAAAAATCCCCAAAACTTCTTGAGGCGAAACGACGCCAGATTTGAAGTAATTATGAAATACAGCATTATAATCCCAAATTGTCGGATCTATTTGATTCAGGTGGAACAAAGCGTCTGATAAATCGCCTTTTCGTGCGGATTCTTGCATCTTGGATCGAATCCATGCCGGATTGACGAAAGCCGCAGCAAGCGTCGCTAGAGAGGAAAGTGAGAGGGGATTAGGGAATGAGGTTTTGGCAATGGTGAGTAGATTGTGCTTTGCATAGAGAAAGTTCATAGGAGAAGAGAAGAAGGTGTGATAATGGCATAGAGAGAGAGAGAGAGAGAGAGAGAGAGAAGAGGCAATGGAGAAGACGAGTAAAACCCTAAACCCTGACGAGTTATAATAATCATTAATGATTTAGCTTAAATGGTAATTGAGCCTTTGTTTATTTTCTTTATCTCTATGAATATTATAATGGGCCTATTAAGAATTAATAATGTTTAGCCATACAGTTCTTAGTTTCTTTTTGTTCGTCAATAATTTGAGTTATTTTAATTTTGGGATCTGATAGATCACGATGCTCGAATCACGACGGCTAACGTCAGCCTCCTTTTGTTGTTCCTAAATCACGACGCCATATACGAAGACAGTTTGCTCCGTCGTGTAGTATTCTCATTGAACCCATAACAATATATATATAACAAATATGCAATTCAGGCAAAAATAATATATATTAGTATATTGATGTGATATAACAGTATATAAATGTGATATGACATTATATAAATATGATATATAGATATGATATAACGGTATATTGTTCAAACAAAACAGTATATATATAAGCCAATAAAATTATATATCGTCATCATGCTAGAGAAGAAAAGAGCAACAGAAAGAAAAAAAAATAAGAGATCCGCGGGAGTACTATAAGACGGGCCCAATCAAGTTGGGTCCGTCGTGATTTAGGAGTGCTCCTGAGCGTGATAGCACATTTCCCTTTAATTTTTCTACTTCACCTAAATCAAGGCTTAAATAGTTATTTCCAAAAAAAAAAAAAGTAATGCCAACTCACACAAATCTCATCCGTACAAAATTTGCATCATTTTAATACAAATCTTATTTTAAAAAAAAGTCACACATACATTATATTCCTGAATTTTTCAATCGCACAGATTGCTCATTTCCTACTAATTTCGTTGATACAATCAATCGTGTTAGTACTATAATGTTTGTTTGGGCTTTTTCTCTGATGTTGCCCATAAAAATAAAATTGACATTTCAATTGTTTGGATGTATTGTAGATTTTTTGATTTTTTTTTTTTGAAAAAAAAAAATCTAATTTTAGCTCCTTAACCGTTGAACTAGACTATTTTTTATCTCCTATTTTTTTTTATCTAATTTTAACCACTCAACTATAGAACAAACTCATTTTTTTATCCTTCCAACCTTTAAATGTTTGCGTGTCCGTTAACTTAATATGCAAGTGATAATTTGACATAAAAGCAATGAAATGATACTTTTTTCTTTATTTTTTCACTTTCTTTTTTGTTGATTCAACTCATTGAGAAACACTATTTTGTTCAGTCTACATATAAACATAATTAGGCATAGAGCTTAACTGACTTTACCGGGAGGGAGGACAAAATATTTTTTCCCACTAATTAATAATGTACAAAATTTTCGGGGGATTAAAATTCATAAAAATACATACATTTTAATTTTTTTCACTAAATTACTACTGATATATATTATTCCGTCGAAATTTTAAAGGTACCATGACCTCTTCCGGTCTTTATTGAGCGAATGTAGCCCCCGCTCAGTGAAAGGTTTTTTTTGTCTCTGAACATAATGCAAATTGAACAAAAAATCTTGAACATAGTACACCAGAAAATAACAAACACAAAGAATCTTAAATATATATATATTGTTTTTTCCGACAGAAATCTCAAAACTTAGTGAGCAAGCACAAGTGCACAATGAGGCAAGCATCGTATTCGTTCCTTACATTACGCACTAACTATGATTTTTTACAACACCAGGAGCAAATTTGTACAATTTGAAACTCTTCTTGACTTCTAAACATAGACCTGGATTAATACATCTCCGTATAAAACTCTGTAGACCAAGTCTATCTAAAATATTTTGATAAAGCACTTCATACTAAATCTTTTCTGTATATTTCTACAGGAACCTACTCCACATTAAATTATTACACCAATAACTTTATTTTATCTCCCCGGTGCAAATGAAGTGTTGACAAACCATACACCATGTTCATTCAATTATTCACTGTATCCTCGACTCTTCATGTTTGACGTGGCAGACCTGTGCAATTTAACCCTGAAAAAGTTATTAATCTAAAACAGGCCCTGGATTCTCGGACTGTATAAATTCTGACAACACGGCGAGAAAAAAAAGAACTAAAAAAAGACTTCTTTCTGAGCAAAACCAAAACCTCTCTTTTCACTGTCTCTTTAGTTCGCCATTGACAAAGCAAGCTCAAGCTCGGGTTCAATGGAGCGCAAGGATCCGAAAACGATCGCCCGAAAGTAATCACGATTTTCACTTTAAATACTTGATTTCCGTTTTTCATCTGTTTTAGGACTGATCATTGAAATTCCTCTTCAGATACCAGCTCGATTTGTGCAGAAAGGCCATGGATGAAAACATAATCGTGTATTTGGGGACTGGGTGTGGGAAAACGCATATTGCGGTTTTGTTAATGCATGAACTTGCGCATCTCATAAGAAAACCCAGCAATCAAATTTGCGTGTTTTTGGCACCAACAATTCCGCTTGTCAGACAGGTATAAACATTTCATTCTATTTTTTTCGTGTTTTATTTGATTTTATATGTGATTACCCCTGAATTTGTTGTTGTTGTTGTTTATTTTTTGTTCTGTTTTCAAGTAACTGTAGTGATGTAAGAGTTTATTATGTACATATTTTTTGAGCACCATTTTTTCATAAAACATGTTTTTTCAAATGCATGCTCATAAAACTGTCGCTTAGATCCTTCTTTTCAGTATACATTTCCGCATGCAAAAGTGTAAATAGTTTAAACTTCTAATTTACCGTTTCAATACACATCATTCTTAACTAACAATTACAAAATCAACCCTTCAATAATTACAGCAAGCAATAGTAATAGAAAACTCAACTGGATTCAAAGTTTGTTGCTATTACGGAAGCTCAAAGCGATTAAGAGACCACAATGAATGGAAAGAAGAAACTGAAAATTTCGAGGTACCAAACTGCAAAATCGCCATTCTTATCCAATTTCATCTTATTGAGGGGTGTATTGACAATTGTGCGCGATGAATTTCTGAACAGGTGTTTGTGATGACTCCGCAAATATTTCTTCATAATTTGAGTCATTGTTACATGAAAATGGAATTAATTTCGCTTCTGATTTTTGATGAGTGTCATCACGCGCAAGCTCAAAAGAGACATCCTTATGCTCAAATTATGAAGGTTTTTGGATTATTATTTTTAGATCCTAAAATGCCCTTGTTATGTATTAATGCAATTAATGAGACGTTAGAAAGTAATTCGCAATTTTATCAAGTATTTACTTGGCATGTAATTCACAATTGTTAGAAAGTAATTTCATAGTTCCTAAAATGCCCTTGTGACATGCAGAAATTTCTATAGACGTGCAATTAATGAGACGTTGTGCATTAATTCGAAATTTTATCAAGTATTTTAGTTTGGCGTGTACTTCACAATTATTAGTACATAATTAATTTCATAATTTGTAAAATGCCCTTATGAAATGGAGAAATTACTATATGCATGCAATTAATGATGTTGGCATTAATTCGCAAATTTAGCAAGTATTTTAGTTGGCATTTTACTTTTACTTTGCAATTATTAGTATGTAATTAAGTACTTTAGGATATAAATACCATGTATACCCCGACAAAAAAAATGAAAAATAATGAATACTTTCTTCCATGTCATTGTGAGATTTCATCATAAATTCAGGACCTGTGTGAAAAATGCCTATATTATAATTGCATGTCATTATGCTGCTTCAAGAGATTTTATTTATTTTTATAATTTTTAAATATTATAGGAATTTTATGACAAAGAAGACCCTAATCGGCCTCGTATATTGGGCATGACAGCATCTCCTATCGTTGGAAAAGGTAATTTTCATTTATTTTTCTACTTTTTACTTTATTGGTCTGTAATTTTCAATATTTAATTACTTATTGTAATATACAGGCGGATCAAACCAGAAGAACTACACAAAAAGCATAAACAGTCTTGAGGAATTGCTAGATGCAAAGGTTTTACAATTAAACCCAATAATCTTTTCTTAAACAAAAAGTTCTAGAGAAAATTACATGCAGGTCCTTGGAATTCAAGGAAATTCCTGTTTTAGTCCCTATATAGTTCAACCATGACCAAAGACTATTACGTAGTTTACTCAAAATAGTTTCTTTATATCCCTCATAATGGACCTATTAACTTAACATGCACTTTTATTTATGTATTTATTATTTTTTTAATATTTTTTGAAGGTTTGTTCAGTTGAAGAAGATGATTTGGAACTAAACAGTGTGATTGCATCTCCAGACGTAAAAGTTTATTTTTACGGCCCCATTAATCACTCTGCCTCTCTTCTCACAACTAATTACCGCACAAAACTTGAAAATCTCAAATCTGGGGTAATAATTTCTTATTTTTGCAAGGACCTTTTTGTAAACTTTTTCAAAAGAACTCTACACATTACTATTTCTCATCTCACCTGATAATATTATAGCACTTTTGTTGGTTTTGTTGCCTCTATGTGTAACTATTTGTTATAATTATTTTTGTCTTTTGTTGAGTTGAAAACTGTGCTGATTAAGGGTGTTTTTGTGAATTCTAACATTTTTGGGTATTTGTGCAAAAGTGCTTGGCGGTAATGAGCGGGAAGCTGAGCGATGTGAAGGATTACCAAAAGGGGATGAAATCTTTGTGGAAATTGCATGAGAATTTGCTCTTCTGTTTGGAAAATCTCGGCCTTTTTGGTGCTATACAGGTCATTTATTTATTTATTTATTTCTTTTTATTTCTTTTGCTTATATTAATTTCTCTTTTTCAGAAATACTTAATTGTCGTTCCTAATTTGATTTTTACTTTGTTTTATTGTTTTATACTACCTTGTATATAGGGCCCAATCTAACCTCAATTAAATATAAAAAACCGAAGGAAATATAAAATTAGAAAATAATGAAGTATATAAATTTTTGCATTACATAATCTTAGTTTTCATAAATTAATCATGTATTTTTGGGATAATTTCTTGTAGGCTGCAAAAAAGATTTTGGCCAATGGTGGATTGGACCTTGAAGAAGAGCTTGACTTTACAAATGGAGACTCCAGTTTCAGAAATTTGTATTTGAGCAAATCAATTTCTCTTCTCAGTGAGGGTTTAGATGATGGTACTCACTCAATCTTTATTTCTTTTTATATATCTATCTTATTATAAAACATTTCAGCTTGCTAATTCCAGATCATATTTTATTTTCAATTATTCTTATTTTTATAATTTTATTTTTGAATGAAGATTCGACAACGAATGATTCTTTCACGCCAGAGACATTTGAGGAGCCGTTCTTCTCTCAAAAGCTCCTCCTCCTAATTGAAATCCTTTCTAGATTCAAGTTCGTATTCATTATAGTCAAGTTTAAATTAAATAATCTCATCATCTAACCCGCTCATTTTACCAACAGCACGCAAGAGACGACGAAATGCATAATATTCGTGAAGCGGATCGCGCTGGCGCAGTCTCTCGCGTACGTTTTGGGGAAGCTCAGCTGCCTCGAGTTCTGGAAGAGCGAATTCCTCGTGGGGTGCAATTCGGGGTCCAAAAACATGTCCAGGCAGAAAATGAACGCCATTGTTCAGAGATTCTGCTCTGGCCAGGTAATTAGTTAATTTATTTATTTATTTATTTATCTAATTATATACTTTTTTGTTGTGATTTTCATTTTCTTGTGTAGTTTAATTGCACAATTGAGGGTTGATTGATGTGAAATGGTTTGAATTGTAGTCATTTGATGCTTAATTTGGTGATTTTTTGTGGTTTTCTTTCTTGTATATAGTGTGATAAAAATATATTATTATTATTATAATTAAATTATTATTTTTATTTTAGGTGAATTTGCTTGTAGCGACAAGTGTGGCAGAAGAAGGACTTGACATACAAACGTGTTGTTTAGTCATTCGATTCGACTTACCAGAAACAATCACCAGCTTCATTCAATCCAGAGGCAGAGCTCGCATGATCAAATCCAAATACATTTTCCTCTTAGAAAAGTACCCTTTTTCTCAATTCATTTCCTAAAATCATATACATTATCCGTTTACATTTTAATAAATTTTGGTAACTTTCAGGGACAACCAGGAGCACGAGAAGCTGATAGAGACTTACAGATTAGGCGAGAACAAAATGAACAACGAAATCGGAAAAAGAAGCTCAAGTGAAACATTCGAGCCCTTAGAAGAATTAACATACAAAGTGGAAAGCACTGGAGCCTCAATTAGCACAGGCAGCAGCGTCTCTCTCCTCAACCGCTATTGCGGAAACCTCCCTAGAGACATGTAACTTTTCACTTTACCCCCTCAACTTTCTCCAAATTACATTCCAGTCATTTTTTTATTTTTTTGGAGTAAATTCCGGTAAGCTCCATTGAACGAAATGAAGTTACAAGTTGCAAGTTGCAGCCATCATTTAGATGGAGTAAAAAAAATACAAAATAAATAAAAAAATAACCAAAAAAGGAGAAGAAACTAAAGATGTACAAAAATTTTAAAAACCGTTAAAAAGTACAAATAAAATTCGAGTCCCTCGTTACTTTTCTTTCCTTTTTTGTAACAGATATTTCACGCCTATGCCGAATTATATATACATGGACGATTTGCAAGGGGTTATTTGTAGAATAATTCTGCCGCCAAATGCGGCGGTTCGCCAGGTGGACGGTGAACCGTGTCCGTCCAAGGATTTAGCGAAGAGAAATGCATGTTTGATTGCTTGTGAGAGGCTTCATGATTTAGGCGCGTTAAATGAGTATCTATTGCCAGATGTAGTTTCCAAAAAATCAGGGGCTTCTTCGCATTTATCCACAGCTTCCAACACCACTGAAGGTAATTAACAATCATCATTTTTACACACTACACACTAATAATTACTCTCATGAACTAGTTTCCCTTTACTTTATTTTTTAATTTTTTAAGATGAAAATATGAGGGAAGAGCTGCACGAAATGCGGGTTCCAGAAATCCTAAAACAATCCTGGCCGTCGGATATTAATAATAAAAAATTAGTGACGATGCATTTTTACTATATTGAATTCATTCCGGTACCGAACGATAGAGACTACAGAATGTTCGGGCTTTTCTTGACGAGCAAGTTACCTGACGAGGCGGAAGAGTTAAAAGTCGATTTGCATTTGAATCACGGCCGCATCGTCAGAACCGGGCTCCGCCATCTAGGGCTGATGTCATTCAACTCTGACCAGGCATAAATTATAAATTAATTAATTAATTAATGAACTATAACAACAATGATAATAATAATAATCCTCAAGCACCCATTCAAAAAAAAAAATTAATAATAGTAATAATAATTTTCTTCTAAAAAAACAATAATAATAAAAATATAATTTTCTTCTATAAAAAAAAAAAAAAAAAAAAAAAAAAAAAAAATAATAATAATAATAATAATAATAATAATAATAATAATTGAATTTTTTTATTTATTGATTAACTTCTTTTTTGGTACAGATGAAAATCGCACAACATTTTCAAGAAATGTGGTTGAAAGCAATACTGGACAGGTCTGAATTTGCGTCAGAGCGAGTTTCGTTAGGAAAACTGGAGGCTCTGTTTCGGCACGAGAGCTCGACATTTTACCTTTTGCTCCCCGTAAAACAACAAAATTGCGGCGAGAACCACAACAAATTGCTCGTTGATTGGGACACGATGAGGCTCTGTCTGTCCTCTCCTGTTTTTGGAAATGATGCGAATAACCAACTTTTGAGGGGTGATTGTGCAAATAGTGAGGATTGTTTGAGGTTGAAAAATGGTGTGTTTAAAAAGCGGGATTTGGTTGGTAGTTTGGTTTACATGCCACATAACGGTTTGTTCTTCTTTGTGGATGGGATTTTGCATGAAATGGACGCCTCCAGTGCGATTCAGTCCTCCAGAACTTTTAATGAATACTTCAAAGACAAGTATGTAAACCATGATTTATATGTATAATCTCTTTAGGTTCTTTTTTCAATATTTGTACTTCAGAAAAGTGTATTGATATTATTATTTTTTAATTTTGGTTTGAAACTAGGTTTAATGTTCAGTTGTTACATCCAGAGCAGCCGCTTTTAAAGGCGAAACAGCTTTTTAACATGCGTAATTTGCTTCACAATCGCGTGCAAGACAAAACAGGTACATTTATTCATGAAAATTAAAAAATAAAGGTTGAAAAAAATAGAGAAATTATTACCTTTGCGGTGTATTTATTTAGACGCGAGAAAGCTGGAGGAGCATTTTGTGGAATTACCCCCGGAAATTTGCTGCTTGAAGATTTTGGGATTTTCGAAAGATATAGGGAGCTCTTTGTCATTATTGCCGTCTTTAATGCACCGTTTGGAGAATCTTCTTGTTGCGATTGAACTGAAGAATTTAATGCTCTCCTCTTTTCCTCAAGCTTCTCAAATCCCGGCCAATTCCGTATAATTTCCCCTCTTACTCAATTTTTATTTCCTCTTCTTATATCTTAATTTAACACTTTAACACTCATTTTGTCCTTATTGTGTAATTTAATGACAATTAACACTCATTTTTACCTACCTTTAGCCTCAAATTTTACTTACATTAAGTCAGAATGTACCGTATTTAATCTAAATTAAGTCAAATTTTACTTCATTTGATTCCCAATTACTCAATTCTACAGATACTTGAGGCAATAACGACGGAAAAATGCATAGAGAGATTTTCGCTCGAGAGATTTGAAGTACTTGGAGATGCGTTTTTGAAGTATACAGTGGGCCGGCACAGCTTTCTTTCTTATGAAAGCTTAGATGAAGGGCAATTGACTAGGAAAAGATCGAGCATTGTGAATAATCAGAATTTATACGAGCTCGCTATTCAGAAAAATTTACAGGTACATTAATGTGTTATACTTTATTTTCTTTTGAAAATTTAATTGCGTTTTTTGATATCTTTTTTTGGCGAAAAAGGAGTTTTAATAGATAAATGCAATTCCATTTTTTTTTTATTTTTTTTAAATTTCAGGTGTTTATTCGTGACCAACTATTCGATCCATCTCAATTTTTCCCTTTGGGCCGGCCCTGTCCTAATATCTGCTCCAACGAAACCAAATCCTCTATCCACTTAAGAAAACCTAATTCCGCCCCCAATTCCGCTCCCAATTCCAATCCCACTTATTCCGAAAAGCCCGAAAAGTGCACCGGGTCCCACCACTGGCTGCACCGAAAGACCATCGCTGACGTCATCGAGTCCCTAGTGGGCCTCTTTCTCGTCGAAAGTGGGTTCAAATCCGCGATCGCTTTCCTCAAGTGGATCGGGATCGAGACGGAGTTCGAAATACGGGATTTGAAGAAGGCGTGCGAGTTGAGTTACGGTAATTTGTCGGTTGTGGAGTTGGTGAATTTTGAGGCCTTGGAGGGAATCATGAACCACGAGTTTAAGTTCAAGGGGCTTTTGATGCAGGCTTTGATTCATCCAAGTTATAACAAGCATGCGGGCGGGTGCTATCAGGTTTGTCGCTGATTTTACGGTTTTGCCCTTTTTTTGTGTTTTATGATGGTGGCTTAAAATTTAAATACTCTAGTGAAAAGAGAAATATCTCACATACGTACGTGCCCATGGAAAATTACCATAGACATTTCTTTCCCCGAATTATGAAATATACCATTTATTTTTGAATATATTTTTTTTGGATACACACAAAATAAATTACTGAACAATATTTGATGACGGGCATTTTCGTCCAAACAAAAAAAAATTTACTTCGCACTTACGAAGAAAAGTCAACATAACACAAAAAAAACTTATCCCATATAATACAACATTTTTTTCAAAATATTCATAGAAAATATTCAGAAAATATATTTTATTTTTTTCTCAAATTACCACACAGACTAAATTATATTTTTTTTACCAAAACATTCATAAAACATATTTTATGTTTTCAAAACATTCATAAAATACATTCAGTATTTCAAAACATTCCAAAACAACTCTCTTTTTTCTAATCCCCCCCTCTTTATTCCCTTCCAGAAACTAGAATTCCTAGGAGATGCAGTACTAGAATACCTCATAACATTCTTTCAAAATATTCCTTAAAGATGGTTTTTATTTCAAAATATCATACCAACTAAAATATATAGTTCTTTTTCTTTCAAAATACTCAGAAAAGATCATTTTCTTTCAAAATATTCAGAAAACATAGGGAGTCCATCAAAATTGTATTTTAATTTTACTTCCCCACTCTAGCCTAATATCCCCCTTTCTATTTTTACTTTTACTTATTTCAGAAACTAGAGTTCCTAGGAGACGCAGTACTAGAATACCTAATCACCTCGTACCTCTACTCATCCTACCCGGACCTGAAGCCCGGGCAGCTGACCGACCTCAGGTCCGCGTCCGTCAACAACATCTCGCTGGCCCACGTGGCCGTCCGCCTCGCTTTACATAAATTCCTCGTCAAGGATTCCACGAGCTTGAGTTTGGCTGTGGGCAAGTTTGAAAGGTATGCGAGGCTGGAGGAGTCTGAGCGGGATTTGGCTGACGAACCTGCTTGCCCTAAGGTATTCTACCATTTTGCAATTGATAACAAATTGGTTCTACTCTACTAGACCCAGTTGCGCAATTAAGCTTTGTTTATGTGTTTATGCATCTCGTTTGTAATCCCGTTTTACCCAATTAGCTCACAAAATTGAATGCTATGCACACTCACCTGATTCTGAAATAGATTTGCTTAAGAAATGAATTTGCTTGATGAACCTGTTTGTCCTAAAGTATTCCACGATTTTGCAATCACCCCCAAATTAACTATAATGAAGTCTCTATTGAGCTCATTTTTACTCGATTCATACAATTGATTCAATTTAACCCTAAATTTTACCCAACTTGACCTCAATTAAGCCTCACTTTTACCTAACCAACCCTAAATTAAACCCTAAACAATCCAAAACCCTACACAAATTAGCTGTCAAACGTGATGTGTACAATCGCATGATTTTTAAAAGAATATGTTTGATTAATCTGCTATACTTGAGAATGATATTCTATGATTTTACAATTGTCCCCAAATTAGCTCCAGTCAAGTCTCTCATGAGATCAATTTTAATTTTAGGTCCAATTGTAAAATTTATACTCGATGTATTCCTCTCTTGCATCAACTAACCCTTAATTGTTAAATCAAGCCTTGGCCGTATTCAATTTAAGGCCAAATTTCCCCCAATTCAACCTCAATTTCACCTAACCAATCCAAAACCCTAATCAAATCCAGGTACTAGGAGACATAGTGGAATCCTGCGTGGGCGCCCTCCTGCTCGACACGTCCTTCAACCTGCCTCGCGTCTGGGACCTCATGCTCTCCCTCCTCGAGCCCGCCCTCGCCTTCTCATCCCTTCACATCAACCCTGTCAGAGAACTCCGGGAACTCTGCCAGTCGGCCGGGTTCGCGCTCAGGTTCCCGGACCCCGTGAAATTGAAAAATAAGGAGGGCTATAGCGTAAATGTCGAGGTGGGGTTGGATGATGGTGCGGTGGTTTGTACGACGGCGGTGAATAGGAACTCGAAGGCGGCGAGGAAACTTGCGGCCCAAGAAGCTTTGGTGAAGCTTAAGGTATGGGATATTTGTTCTTATGAAGGTCCCCCCTATCTTTTGGGATGTTAAGAAAATATCTTTTGGGATATTTGTTTTACGAGAAATTCGGTGACTATGAGTACTAGCAAAACGTGGTGTTAACTTCTTTTATTTTGAATCCCGCTATTTTTAGCACTTGTTTTGGATTAATAGAGAAGTAATATGTAAATTGCCTTGACTTTATTTGAAATATAATAAATAATTTGGAAATGTATTTATTATCATACTTGTCGTTATTTGTATAATTTTTGAATTATCATTTTAAGGGATGTTTTGAATATTCCAAAAGTTAGTTTGAGAAAATATATGGGGTTTTTGAAAATTCTCCCTTTATTTACGTTTTTACCCTTGCAAAAGGTTTAATCGGTCAAATATTCTTACTACATATATTTCTTCTTTTTATAATTTTTTTTATTTAGTCGCGTGGGTACAAGCACAAAAACAAAACTTTGGAGGAGGTATTGCGGACCACTCAGAAAAACGAAGCTAAATTGATTGGTTTTGATGAGGAGCCGATTGAGATAGAAACCGGGATTTCAATACCCGAATTTGAGTACAGTAAATTAGAAGCTGAGGAACAATCTAACCCTAATTCTAAAATCGGGAATAATTCGAACCCTAATTCTGAAATTGGGAGTAGTGATAATGGAGATGGAATTTCAGGTATATTGCCACATTTTTTTCTTACGCGAGTTGTTATTACTATTTTTTTTTATTTTTTGTGTTTTTTAGTTGGTGTTAAGTAAGAAAATTAATGATTTTTTATGTGATAATTTTAGGTGATGCAACATGCAAAACGGCAAGAACGCGATTATTTGAAATATGTCAAGCTAATTATTGGGAACCACCTTTATTTGATTGTGTGAATGTTGAAGGCCCGTCTCACCTTCGAATGTAATATATAATATTCTCTTTCATTCAATCATCATATTTATTCATTTATTATTGTTTTTTTTTTTGCACTTCAGCTGATTTGAATACTTTTTTATCATGCAGGTTTACTTTTAAAGTAACTTTGAAAATCAGAGGGGTAAAATCGGAATTTGTGGAGTGTTTTGGGGAGCCGAAAGCAAAAAAGAAATATGCACAAGAGAGTGCATCTGAAGGGGCACTTTGGTACCTGAAAAAACTCGGTATCATGCCTTGACTTTATAAATAACATAAATATATTCATAACCATAGAATATATTATTTTGATATATAGGTATAAGAGATTTATATTGATGTAGAAGTAATTTAACTGTTCAGGAAGGAAACTAATTAGACCTGGGATGAGATTTTAACTACTGATTCTAGGAAATTTTTTAGAGATATATATAAATTATATTATATATATCATTATTATCTTCAGGCCGTTAATTTGGGTGATTAGCTAAATTTATGGTGTATTAGCATGCAGTTATGTTGTAATGGACTTGTTTTGAAAATGATCAACTTGATTTTTGATCTCTCTCTTTTTCTTGTATATATTTACAAAAAAATTATCATAAGTTTATTATTATTATTATTGAAAATGATCATAAGTTGATATTGAAAAAAAAAAGCACATTCAAGGAAAATTCAATTTTGATATCAAGTGAACAAATCTTATACAGTATATCAATTACACATATACACACCCCTAAAGATGGAAGGAATATATTGCAAACTGAAAAAGTAAATAAGAGAATACAAATCACTGAAAAGCTGAAAATAGTAAATAGACAAAATAAAAAAAAGATTTAAAAAAAAAGATTTTGGTGACTCAAAGAAAGGATCATGAGGACAGTTACATAGCCGGTATGTTTGGTTCTGTCATTAATCTATCATTTAATTCTGCGATTATTTTGCATGTTTTAAATCCATAATCATTTTACAACAGGTGCAACAACATGCGAAACTGCAACAACGCAACTTTCCAAAATTTGTTCAGCTAATTACTGGTACCGGCCTTTCTTTAAATGTCTCACTGACGGCCACCTTATAATGTAATATTCTATTTTTAATTAAATAGAATTGGTAATTACCACCACCAGTAATTAGGGGTCTAATTAATTAATTAATTAATTTTCCTTAGTTTTGAAATGGATGTAGATTAATGTACAAAGCAATTTTGCGAATAAGAGGGGTCTCAACGAAATACATAGAATGTTTTGGCGACTCCAAACCGCAAAAGAAAGCCACGAGAGAAAGTGCGGCACAAGGAGCTCTTTGGTACCTCAAAACAACTTGAAATCATGACAAACCCCTAATCCTAACTAACTAAACCCTAAAATATGTAATTTATTTATAGCTTTATAAACCTTAGGCTTTAGATGAGTACTTACTAGAGAAATATATAGCAGTCATTTGTGAGTTAATAACTTAATTCTGATGTATTTTAGTGTGTGAATTTGGTGCTAAAAGTAAAAAAAAGTCTTTATTTATTTATTATCTTTTCCTCTTAAACTATTTATCATATATGCATTGTTCATTCAGATTATTTTCCATACAAAAAAACAAATCTCAAAAAATCAAGGCTCATAAAGCCCAAAGAAAAGACTAGTGTAGTGACCAATCCATACCATAATAAACCAGATTATATACATCCATCATTCTAAATCCTACATTCGATATTCTCAACAAAACAAAACCTCGTTCAACCAAAATCCAAGAACCCAATTCCCACCAAAACAAGTATTCAGTTTCCAGGTTTTTCTACAGGAAGGCTCTCCTCCTCCTCCTTCTCTAGCTTGGAAAGAAAGAAAGAAAGAATACTCTTTCAGCTCTTATACCTCTCTCTCTCAATTCCTCACTCAAATCAAACCATTTCTCAAACATGTCGGTAAGTTCATCTTAATCCTCTCCAAACCCTAACCTCAATTCTTCTCTGCGCTCACGATTTCTTCTCTTAACGTTTTGATATCAGATCTTTGAGTACAATGGAAGCGCGTTGGTCGCCATGGTAGGCAAGAATTGCTTCGCGATAGCCAGCGACAGGAGGCTCGGCGTGCAGCTTCAGACCGTCGCGACTGATTTTCAGAGGGTTTTTAAGATCCATGATCGCCTTTACATCGGTCTTTCTGGCCTTGCTACTGATACTCAAACATTGTAAAGATTTCACCATTTTAGACTTCTTTTTAATTTCTTTTGGTTAATTCTGCACTTAAATCGTAGTATAATTGAATCCTAAATTGGTAAATTGAAATTGTAACTGATATTCATACATTGTAAATATTTCACTATTCTTAGACTTATTTTTTTCGTTTCCTTAGGTTAATTTTGCACTTGAATCTTAGTATAATTGAATCCTAACTTTTGAGGGTTTTGGTTTTGTTTTTGTTTGATTTTAGCCATCAAAGGCTTGTGTTTAGGCACAAATTGTATAAGCTGAGAGAAGAGAGGGATATGAAGCCTCAGACCTTTGCAAGCCTTGTTTCTTCCTTGCTTTACGAAAAAAGGTTCATTTTTTTTTCTATGTTTATTTTTAAATCCATCCAATTCAAATCCAATCATTGAACTTACCGGAATTTTGGCACCTTTACTGAAACGATTTTACTTTTTTTCCTCATTTCAACTTTGACAACTAGTAATTTGCTTAAAAATACAATTTAAAATGTACAATTGCAGATTCGGTCCGTACTTTTGCCAGCCTGTAATTGCGGGATTAGGAGACAATGACGAGCCGTTTATTTGCACTATGGATTGCCTTGGTGCCAAGTATGTTTTAACTTTATTCACGTTTTGGTCCTTGTTTTTCTACTTAATTCCTTTAAACTTGTTTGATTAATTTAAACAGGGAATTAGCAAAAGATTTTGTCGTTTCTGGTACAGCTAATGAGTCTCTATATGGTGCTTGTGAGTCCATGTATAAACCCGACATGGTTAGTATTTAATAAAATTAATTTTTTTTTAAGTTTAAAAATACCCCCCATGTCTAAATAGCCAAGAAGCCCCTTTATTTTTTTAAATTACAAAAAATGTCCTCTGTTCATAGTTTCTAACTGACCACAGAGTAGGGGCTATTTTCTGAATTTTCTAAGAATAGAGGGGCTTTTTTGCAATTTAGATATAATGCTGGGCCGTTTTGCAAATTTATCGTAAATTTTTTTTTTTTTTTTTTTTTAAAAAAAATGCAGGAACCAGAAGAGTTATTTGAAACAATATCTCAAGCTTTACTTGCATCAGTGGACCGTGATTGTTTGAGTGGTTGGGGTGGTTACGTTCTTCTTGTGTAAGATTTTTTTTAGAATTCAATTTTTTTTCTTCTTTCGAATTTGTGAAATATATTCTATGTTTTTAATATATGTTTTTAAAATTTTGACAGTACACCAACTGAGGTGCAAGAGAAGATACTGAAAGGCAGAATGGACTGAAAAATGATTGTGGTTTTTAAGAATGTTTCTTTTGTTTGAATGCTTGTTATGTCTTGCTTAGTTTATGTAACCTTAATATTATGCTGGATTGAATTATTATCTTTGGTTTCAGTTTAGATTTTGAAGCAAAGATGTTTTTATCTTATACTTTATTTGAACTCTGGATTTGGTTATTTTTTAATTTTTGTTGTGTTGGGTCTTTGATGTGTGTTTAATGAATTTAAAGTTTTCTTCCTAGTTGATACAAATATCATCTTTGGGATTATTCTGAATTTTACAATGCATAACAGAATTTAATATTTTTAAGGTAAAAAGGAAAAATGCCTCGTAATAATTTTTGGAATTTTACTCTGACATAATTTTACAATTATTCATATTCCTAAATAAAATAAGAAAACTCATTATTATATAATTTCCGAAATATTCATATCATAATGTAGAGATCTGAAGTGAAGTGTGTGGTGATTAACGCATAAAAGGAATCAAGAAATATTCTGCATAAAATAGCTGCAAATACAAACAAATAAATATTGGTTAATATTCTTTCTAAAAAGTTCAGATAACTGGAGGAAAAAAAAATCACATATTCAAAATAGTATATTCTCTTGCCTTCCAAATAAACATGTAAAATGATACAACAGAAGCTTTGTTTTCCACGTCTATACAATGCGCACGTAACCAAAGACTAGAAGCTAATATTGCATGACCAATAACCTAAATTATTCAAAAAAAATGAGAGATTATTAGCTTTTTTTTATAAATTATATAATTTAAACAAAATTAGTTAATTGAGTCAAAATAATACTTGAACTTACATTAACAAGTCTTAGATGAACTTTGGTGGAGAAGGCTCCGACTAGAATCGCAAGACCATAAGCTATTAATAATAGCTTGATGCAAAGCCAAAAAACCTTTATTTGTTAAAAAAAAAGAGATAATTGTAATCAAATACTTGATATAATAAAAAATAAATAAAACTATAATTTTACAGAAATATATTAATATTATTTATTTTTACCTTTTTCTGCCCTAAGCGTACACTAAATGATTCGATTCCGAAATCTTTATCTCCATTAACGTCAGGTATATCCTATAATACAAAAGAGTATAATTACTTCAAATGATGAAAATCAAATATTGAAATTTATCGACGGCTTAAATAATAATAATAAAATTACCTTAAACAGAGCTATAACAGCAGAAAAGAAGCACATGAAAGCCGTCGCGAAAATCACTGATACATTAAGAGATAAAGGCCTTTCCAATACATAAACCTAATCCATTCAATATCATGAGAAATTTTATTAATTTGATAGCAATTAATATATTCTAATATAAAGTTTACTTGTTTAATTGGAATATTATTCTTGATTTGAACCTGTATGTGTGCAAAAAAGGCCAATTGGACCAAAATAGCCCTCACACAAAGAATGCATAACGCTGCTAGAAATGCATGTCTTTTCCATCTAAGGAATGGAAGCTAAAATATACAAAAAAAAAAAACACTAAGCTGAATATGATAGGATTTTAAATAAATAATTATAAAACAAGAATTATTAATAGAATAATATATAATAACTAACATCAATTGAATAAGCGCTTCCGAGAAGGAAACTTGTGACTAATGCACAAAGCAGAGGCGGCGATTGAGATTTAATTCCCATTGAAAAACTCTATGATTATAATTATAAATAAAGAAATTAAACATCATGAATAAAATATGAAGGATGCATGTACTAAAAATAAATAAATAAATAAATTTGACCAAAAATGGTACCATAAATAAGGAGGAAATGACTAATATAATTCCGACCATCAAATTTAGCTCTCCTGAAGCAAGTGGTAGATTTGGCTTATTTACCTATTATTATTAGATATGTCATATTAATATTACAAAAAAAGATTTATCATAGTATTTAGACAGTTATACTCTAGTTTATAATTTTTGGGCGAGAGAAAGAACCTTGTCAATTTCAATGTCATATATTTGATTCAAGCCTACAACATAGATATTCATGAATATTGCAGGAATTAAAGCCTAGAAGAATAACAAAAAAAAATTAACAATATAATTGGGCTGATTAGCAAAAAAATATATTTTTTAATTAATAAACTAATTTGTTGATATATTACCTTAAGTAATCCTATGAAAAAGATTGGTGAAATATGAGATGGACTCTTTACAGGAAGCAATGAGACAGATGTTATGCCAATTACCTAATGACCCATAATAATTAATCTAATTACATAATCTCATAAAATATCAAGCAAAACTTTAATTTTACAATATACTATTTATATAATATTAAATAATATAAAGAAATGTTATATTTAGAGTGCTTACCGTGCCAAAAATTGTATGGGGCCGACAAAATTGATAGAAGGCATTCAAATGTTTAATTATTTTTGGTAAAAATCCTTCTGAATAATCACTCTTTGAATCATTTGTGCATGCATTTTCAGTATTAGTAGCTTCACATTTCATTTGAAGAAGCATGGTATGACCACTTGGCCTCTTTATGAATAACCTAAAATGATGAAATACATATCAATTTATTAATTGCATGCAACATTTACAGCTGGTCAATCAAATCATGTCTAAATTACACGAAAAAGAATCGTGATAGAGAGGATACACATGAATATATTTATTTATATTTAGTAAAATAATAATACTGGATTAAATTCCCCCCCTCTCTGAAATTACCTTTCGTCGCGATAAGCTGTAGTTTGATTGACCGCTGCTTGGCCTACTAAATTGTTCATCAAAATAACAAAATTCAGACACAAGATATTTCAGACTAAAATCATAATAAAGTAAAAGTATTAAATTATTTAAAGGTAATTACATCTAAGTTTGCTAATGCATATTAATCCCTTTCCTCTGTTATCACCTATCAAAAAATCGTTCAAAATATAAAAATCAACAAAATGATATGATAGCTCATTTTTTAATAAAAAAAAGATAGCTCATTAATCTGAATTAAACAATGTAGAAATGAAAAAAAAAATTCAAGAGAAAACATTGCACATGCATGCATTTGAACTTACCAGTAAAATATAAATTTTTCTTAAGACGGGCAACAGGAGTTGATCGTATATTCTGCATTTTTAAAGAAAATCAAGGAAGAAAAAATGAAAAAAAAATGGAGAAGCTGGCCTTGGTTTTGTAACCGAGTTAAAGAGATGAAAGTGAAGAGAAGATCAATCCAGTTTCTCTACAAGTGGTAACACTCTATCTGAACCGTTGGATCTAAATCGGACGATAGTCTTTTGAGAATAAAATAGAAACAGAAATGGAGTGGAAAGTTGACGCCACTGCATGGCTACAAGATGCCATTTGTAGGTAGAGCTAAAACACTACAGCCATTTGTACAGTCTGAGCTAGGGCTGTCAATGAGCCGAGCCGAGCCAGGCCCAGCTCGAGCTCAGCTCGACTGAAGCTCGGCTCGATAACAATAGCTGTTTCGAGCTGAAATCACTGGCTCGAGCTCCGCTCGGCTAGCTCGACTAAGACCAATTTTTTTTATGTAAATCCACAATTTTGTTTGATTAAATATTAAAAGAAAAATCAAATTGAATCATATTATAAAAATTAAGCAAAAAACACATAAATATATCCTAAGAAAAACATGAAAAGAATAAAATATATCCAAAGAAAAATAAGAAAACAACAATTAATCGAGTCACGAGCCGAGCTCGAGCTTTGGTCCGGCTCTGCTTAGCTCGGCTTGTTTAGACTCGAGCTCGGCTTGGCTCGGCTCGGCTCGGTTCAATTTCGAGCTGTTTTGAACGAGCTTTTTCGAGCTTTTATTGAATCGAGTTCGAACGAGCTACTGAGTTACGAGCTTTTTTGCAAGCCCTAGCTCTGGCCAGCTGAAATTATTAAATGTTCATTAATTATGTTTTAATTATTTTTGACTGCTATGTTTTGCCTATCTTGAGCCGCCAACTAATATCCAATGAACCATTATGTAATAAATAAAAGCAATAATAATCTGGCACAGTCAATGACCAGAATGTGTATTTGTCCATACCATTATCTCAATTCAGAATTTTGTAACAAAATTCTTGAAAATGGATTGCAAGTTAATCTTAATATTTTTTATTTGCAACCTCATTATTTTTTTTAGTTCAACTTATTGAATTGAGAAACTTTATTAAAATGTGCTATATTGCGTTTATCTAGAATTGAACTCATGACTTCTTGCTACACATGCAAGTTTTTTAACCAATTATGCTACGTCATTTGCAAGTTAACCTCATTATATTATATCGTCTTATGTGATATTGTCATTGGCAGATTACAACATGTAAAGGAATATATTTATTTCAACATTATATATTAGAGTAATAGATCCATGAGTAATAAGCAATTTTTAGGAATTTAATTATGTATTTGCATTCAAGCCTGTGATATGTAATCTTTGATATATCTATTCGTGAGAAATGATTAACTGTAGTAGTTCACCAAAATATTATGCATGCCCATAATATATGTAAAATTGTGTTTCAAGTCTAACATTTTATTCCTAATTTGTGTATATGTACTGTTTTTCAGAAAGCTTTTTTATTTGGTTCTTAACTATTTTATGTATTTTGTAATTTATTTACTACTTAAAAGATAAATTTGACATAAAAATTTGTAACACAAATATTTTAGTTTGTATCAAAAAGCAATTCCTTCTTAAAAAATATATTTGACATTAAGGGAATATAAGAGAACTGCTTGATAAATATCTTATTTTTATCTCAAAAAACAATTTTTTTTTTTTGATAAATTTAGATGAATTAATTTAAGAATAAACAAACCATTCTATACCTGCAGCAATGAGCGGGCCTTGCTCCTCTAGTATTATTCTATTTGCGTAAACTTCATGTGAAGTTGATTAGAGAGTTTGGAAGTTTTAAATTTTGCGCCGAAAAAATCGGTTTGAAATCCATCTTGGCCCAAAAACAGTTTGTTCTTAAAATGAGGTCTTTTTTTTTTTTTTACTCCTGAACTATTGGATTGATTTAGTCCTTCGTTAATTAAGTAATAATGTTTGTCACTTTCATCATGTATAAATAAACATATTATCTAAGTTTGTTCAAAAAGGTAGTTATAAGTATGTCATAAACCCCAAAAAAGAAGCAATATTGCTTCACGAATTGATGAAACATGCGTAAGGACATTATATAAAAGCAATTTACAATAAAGATCTACAATTAAACAAAAAGATTTTTTAGGAATTAAAAAAGATTTTATTTATTAGTGGGAAATGTTTAACGGTTCTTTAAATCAGAAGATCTTAAATCATGGATATATTTTCTGTAGATCTAAAATTGATTGAAATTTTATTTAGTTCTATGTTTAACAAAGAAGATGCGCATAAGAAATTAAAAAGTCATCTAACTTATTAATACTTTAGTTTTTCTATGTAAATTAACTAGTTTAAATTGTCTGTACTTTGCAAGAAAAATGACTAGATTAAGATGAAATTGAGCCTTTAAAAAATTAATTAAAGAAATAAATATGTCCAAATGGCAAGGCACGTCAATATTTGAATCGAATAAAACCTTCCAATTATTATATTATAAGAAATTTAATTAGCAGATATTTTCAGTTACAGATCAGATCGCGTGTTTCCACTTTACTTAATTTTCAAAATCCAATGGAAATGGTAAATCAACAAGTCTAAGGCTAAGGCTAAGTCTAACATGCTCAAGAATATTTTATTGTCATTTATTATACACATTATTTAATGTAGATTATTATTTTATAAGTTTTTACAAGATTATTTTACACCATATCAAGAAAAAATAGCTGTGGAAATAACCCCGCATTCTTAACATAAAAGCAAGCTTACATAAAAGGTAATAATATATCTCTTCATAAAAGGCAATATTATACCACATAATTTCATATTTTATTTTCTAATATTTTCCATCTTTAACTAGATAGAGAGAGAAATAGAATAATAGATTAAAGAAACCGAAAATGAAAGCAAGAAATCAGGCGATGTTTCCTTAATTTGTAGATTGCACGAAATATTTCCTTTTTAACCCTCCTCTTCAAAGTTCAAACTTCAAAACTAGTCTTTATAAGTAGAACCAAACCAACATATATTATTAAACAATCTCATCTCAAAGCACTCTTAAGTCTTAATCTCTCTTTCTCTCTCTCTCAAAAGATGAACCATCAAACCCTAGCTTCAACACAAAAAGTTGCATACGACCCCCAAACAAACCCTAATATTACTCCCATGTCAGAGCTAACTAACCTTGAGCTCGGTTCCCTAGCATCGCGATCGGTGCCTGTACAGACCGAACCGGTGCAGCCTACTCAAGCCGACGAGCCAAAACGTCTCTACCCATGCAATTATTGCGACAAGAAGTTCGCCAGCTCTCAGGCTTTAGGAGGCCATCAAAACGCACACAAACAAGAAAGAGCAAATATCAAAAGCCGCACCGATCCCGATGGGGCTTTCAAGCGGTACCAGTTTGCACAGTTTCCTGTACAATCGGTACCGTTTCGAACTGGTATTTACATGCCTCAGAGGAATAATAATATACCGTATTTTAGTAATTATAGGGCACCGAATATGTTAATGTATGATCGTATGTATATGGTGAATAAAAGGGTGCATGAAATAAAATTTGATGGCGTGGCATTGGGTGGTTCAGGGACTAATGGAGATGAGATTGACTTGACTTTAAGGTTGTGATTTGTAATTTAGGGTTTATTTTGTGTCTCATTATTTGGTAGTTTTTTAGTTGGTATAAATTGGTTCAATTATTTTTCTTTTTCAATTTTATTTAAGCTAGTTTGTTGTTAAACTTTTTTTCTTTTGAAGGAGAATTAGTTATTACATTTCTAAGACATTAGGTTTGATCAATAAATTAATTAGTAATTTTTTTTACTTTAATTATTAATATTTTTAATTAGTAATGTTTCGATTGCTTAAAAGGAGAGCTTTATCTTTTTAATTTTAGAAGGATGTACTATTAAATCAAGATGGGGATAATGGGAGATAGGATTTATTTTATCTTTTTTTTTAGATTCTTATTTTATCTTTGTAATAGTTCTATATTTATTTCTTTATTATTTTTTGCCCAACTCAAAACAACTATCAGTATAATGTTATTAAATAATTGATAAATTATGGGTTGAATCTCAACAAATATCAACAAATTTGTCTCAACTCACTAATTATGGGTTGAACCTCAACATATTTCAATTAATTAAATACTAATATATCTATGTTAATTTATCACCCATGTGATCCTTCCCAAATATTTTTCAAAGGTATATTAAATGCAAAAAAGCGACGTCGCATATATAGTAGTTATCTTCTAATTTCATGTAATTTTCATTCCTCACTAGAAAAAACAAGTGAAGGTGAAAGAGTGAATCATCCTCTTTCCTCACACAAGCAAACCCTAAAAAAACAAGTACACAATCAATTTCAATTCAATTAATAAAATCCCATGATGTATGAAGATCCCATTTCTTGGGGTTTATAATTTCTTCAGTCACACTCAAAACAAAAAATAAATATGTTTCTTAATATCTCTCTCTCTAAGTCTTGAAGTATCAAAATTAATAGGCTTTCTTTACTAATGGGCCAGGCCTTAAGCCTTCTTTGCTCAAGCCTAATTTAAGAAACTGGCCTCTCCATTCTTTGTCAAAATCTTCTCTGTTTCTCATCCACACAGAAAGCAGCAGCTCTTTGAGCTTGAGGCTCTTATAACTCTGATTAAGAGTGAGAAAAAAAACAGAGAGAACCCATAAAAATGGCGTTATCGCTTTGTTTCAGTGCGCTTTCTATCTCGGCTCCCGTTAATGGAGCTCGCCTCTCTTCCTCTTCTCGCGCTCCAATGGCTCTCCAGTTGAGGAATAACACTGATATCTACAATTCCTTTGCTGGGTCGTCTCTTTCTCTCCAAAAGAACCAGTCTCTCTTTCCAGTTCAGAAGAAATCAAATCTCACGGTGTTCGCCAAGAAAAAAGGGGGTTACAAGATGAAGACCCACAAGGTATATTCTCTCAATTTATTATCTTTTAATTGCATTGTATGTATTGTTTCAGAAATTATTTTCAATTTTGTTGGAAATTGGTTAAAACATAAAACGGACTAGTTGAGGAGTAATTGTGTCAAATTGGCAAAATTGGATGGTCCAATTTTGAGTACGATTAATCGGAACTCCTTTGTACGGAAATAATATCCATGTAATTTTTCTTCCATAGATGAAATTACATTTCACCATGAGTAAATTAAACTGCATTGCAAGTTAAGTATAATACTGACAATTTTCAAGACCAATTTACTATATTAATTATTTTGATTTCTTTAAACAAAAATTTCAGGCTTCCGCAAAGAGGTTTAAGGTAACTGGTTCAGGAAAAATAGTGAGAAGATGTGCAGGAAAGCAACACTTGCTAGGCAAAAAGAACACCAAAAGAAAGAAGCGTCTCTCCAAAATGGTTTATTACTATTATTATTATTAGTATAATAATTATTATTGTTGCTGTTCTTCTTCTTCTTCTTGTTAATGTTGTTATTATTATAGTTTTCTCAATTTTTTTATTTTACATTTTCTTATAGGTGCAAGTGCACAAAAGCAATTATGACAATATAATAGGCGCAATGCCGTATCTCAAAGTCAACAGAAAGGCAAATTGAGACTTGTTTAAATTTATTTTCCCTCTTTTTTAAATTGTATTTTTTCTTTAATTTTGTGCAAATTTGAAGGACCATAATTTTGCAAAATTTGAACTCTGCTAAATCACCTTATTTGTGAATTTTTTGTAATTTGAACTCTGCTAGATCAATGTATTTGTGAAATTTTATTTTTTTAGTCCAATTATGACATGAATATTTTTGGGCTTAGTCATAATTATTCAGGTCGGTCTCCTTATCATTCTTAAATAGATATAGCAATGATAAGTTATGAGCTTGTGGTTTGTTTTGTGTTGCACTTAATCAAATAAGTTATGAGCTCATTGATTTAGTTTATTATTCTTGTAGATAGAAAAAAGGGAAATGTGTTAACACTCCCATTAAATTAATCTTATATCACTCCGGGTCAATGGTCAAATTTTGACTGGTGCTTCTTGAGTTATATATATTGTTTTTATGTTTTATATATTGTTAAATGTTACATATATTATTTTGTGTGCTTCTTGAGTTATATACATTAAGTTTTATTTATATATACTGTTTTCAAAGCATATGTTTCTTATTTTTTTTTATATATTGTTTTTCTATTCTTATGTAATGTTTTTGTGGTTAATATATTGATTTTCTATTTTATGTATTATTTTTATATATAATGTTTTGTATTGTTTATATATTGTATTTTAGTATATATACTTTTTTTACAGAAAATATAGTTTTTATACTGTTTTTCATTTCATATACTTTTTTTTTTCTGTTCTATATAATGTTAGCTGGGAAAAGAAAAAATTCGGAGTGCACTACAAGTGCAATACAGGAGTGATTTATCTTGTCCCTAAAAAAGTCAAATTCAAATTAGTGTAAATGAGAACGACCATCAAAATTATTTATCCGGATATTTGCTTACAAGCGTGATCAAAATATCAGTTTAATGATTTCTATACGGAAGCTCCGATACTATTTATGTTCCAGGAAACCAGTCTTCGGCACAAAGAAAAAGGCACGGGAAATGACATCTTCCCGGGCAATAACTACCAAACAAATGCCTCGGGTGATCTCTCTCACGACAAGGTGTAATATGAAAAAAGCATATAGCTTCGAACAATTCTCCTAGAAACTCCCAACCTCCTAACCGGCTGTGCCGTCTCACCTCGCCGTATGTGAACACGATCTCGCATCCCCCATTACGCTTAAGACACTTTCGAGACGTAGCCCCGCCATGTAACACAATCCCCATCTTCATTGCATTATTAGAGGCTGCTCGGTACCTGTAATGAAAGATATTATATAAAAAATTGTCAACTTTTACAAACGGCATTAATTTATGCATCAATTAATTTTTACCGTTATATAAAGACAATATTTAAGATGCCATACATACCTATAGTCGCACTGAATGCGCCAGCCATATCGGAAAAAATGAGGTATAACACGAAAGGCCATGGAATATCTTTCATAAATCTCCAATTTGAAGGTCTTTAACCAAACTGTTCTAGGATTTTTATGTAAATAGAGGATGGCATAACATCTCAGTTGCATTGGTGAAACTCTGTAATCGAGGTTCTTAGAGTGATCCCAATCATTGTAAAAAGTCAAGTGATAATCATTTGGCCCGGGGACACCATTTTGTCGTAGTTGGAATCCACGACCATATTCAGAACAATGTACATGCACGGAATGGACTAGTGCTAGCATCAACATAAGCGCTGCATTAAATTTTCGGATCACTAATGTCATTGTGACTTTCTTTTTGATGTTTTATCACACTTCTCTTTGATTTTGATTGTGATTAAGATGAATGTTTTTGTGCACATTAGAAGAAGAGTTACGCAAGGATTGGGGGTTAAGAATCAAGGCTTCAGTTATGGTTTCCTTCACATTTAATTTAATTACTATGTTACACACTTTCTTCTTAAATATACCAGTTTCATTTATTGATTTTCAGTTAACAATTTTTTAAGGGCGCTTCTATTCTTAGCGACACTTTTCTTAAATTGAGTGGGGAGAAAACCCTTTTTTAAAATTATACCCATTTTGGCCGTATTCATTTGGTTCAATTTATTCGGTTATTGAGTTGAACCGGTCGATTTTGGTTAATTCAGTTTGTTTGTTCGGTCAATTTGGTTCGGTTGAAATTTTGAATTATTTGGTTAGTTCGGTTCGATTCGGATTTGGTATAGAAAAATCAAATAAACTAAATCGACCGAATTATATTAAATTGCTAATTTACAATAATATATAATTTTA